>JAXCHB010000070.1:3460000-4072500 GCA_036926305.1 Uropetala carovei
TTTTAATTCTTATTTTCTTCGTATCCATAGCTAGCCTCGCACTCATTCCAGTTTTCCTGTAAAGAAGTTTTCCTCTTAACCGTCTTCTTTTTTTTTCATCCATCTCAAGCAGTCTCTTTGTTCCCTCCTCCCCTCTCAACCTTCCCCAAACCCTCTCGCCCGCTCTGGCGGGGTCACTTAACATCCACTCACTAACTATGTCACTCGTATTTAAGACCTCGTTAGCACGCCGTTGCCATAAAGACGGGAGCACTTCTCCTGTGCTTCTGCGTAGGAATGCACGACTGGAGGTGTTGCCAACATTTGAAACATTTCGAAGGATAAACGTTTAGAGAGAGAGGAGAAAAAAACTCTCGAAAACAACCTTCCGTTAGGCATCGCGAGGCGTGCTTTGTTTATTCAAGCGCTTAATACATGTTGAGACACTTCGGAGCATTGTATATGTTTTTTCTGTGTGTGTTGCGTAACTTTTCAGCCTTTCTCGGTAGATGGCGCGGTATTATCTCCCGACATGTTCCGAGCACTAAAAAAAAAACTTCGATGTTTACGTTTCCTATCGCCAATTAGTACTAAACTAACGCCAAGTTTCCGTTTGGTTAGTAAAAATGAGCGATGGCTATCGACTTCGATTGGGTAATGCAATGCTCTGCAACTCATAAATTAATCTCATTGAGCGATCAAAAGTGCAGAAAGTGTTGATTTTCTCTCGTCTTCCGGATGAGGACGATTTGACGAGATGTTAACCGAAGATTTGCCGTTTGTGTGGCCTGCGTTTTAACCGAACCGTTTTTTCACCGGTGTAGGTACATAAAATGGTTTTATAACTATATGCTGCGGCCAGGGCCGGATTAAGCGGTACGCAAAACACGCCAGTGCATGGGGTCCAGAGTGCAAGAGGGTCCACTGTGGGCCGAACGTGTCTCGTTTCGCCCTTTCCAAGTGTTCCCGCACAGATCACAAGCCTTACAATAATTTTTACTTGCTACATATTTACGATTTGGGTGGAACCTTAAATGTGTTGTGCCTTGTGCCCATGGGTCTCTTAATCGTGCATAGAATTATTAAATTAAGGTCCTGACTCCCAAGCCATAATTTCTCCTGTTCTTTCTTCTATTTTCCTCAAATTCAAAGAAAAAATCTTGATTATGAACCCTATGGTTTATCATTGAAAATGAAAGGAGGAACCTCCAAATAACCATACACACACACTCCGGGTTTAGGGGAATTACTCCGACGCCAGGGACCCTTTTTTTGTTCACACACACACACACACAAATACACACCAACAAAAAAAACACACACGAGTAATTCCTTTCTGAAAAATTGCCTAAATACGTATTTCGGAATCAACGGCTCCATCGTCAGTAAGCCGATCAAAAAAGACAAAGAATAACGAGTCAGGGCGAGTATGAAATATTTGTATGGTTATTTGAATGTTCCTCCTTTCATTTCCGTATTCCTCAAATTGTCGAAATACTACAAAGCATCGGCTTCTTCGGCATATCATATTAAATGATTGTGCCACCTTTTTATTTACAAATTAAAAATTCCGGTTCCGAGTGGGCCGATTAACGGTTTTCGACGGAGCTTATTACCAATTTTCTTAACGTTTAAACGTCACCATAAAGTTGGAAATGCGAAGGTTTTATAGCCATAATTTTTATTTAAAAAAATATAAAATTCCAGTATTAAATATAGGTCGATTTCTTTAAATCGAATATACGCTTTTCGTATCTAGTTCGACAAAATGCACTCGAGAAAAGAAAATGGAAATGGTGTAAGTCGGAAAAATAGCAATCGTTCCGACAGAATCCGAAAAACACGAGGAAAAATTCTGCAAAAATGACAACGGCACCCGGTGTTCCGAGGCGGTCACCCATCCCATGTACTATCACGGGCTCTATGATGCTAAACTTGGGTGATCGGACGAGAACCGGTGTTTTTTCATCGTGGTGTGGCCGTTGCCGAAGACTATGCCCCTAAGAATTGGATTTATTCTAGCTATCTTTCTTGTCCTGTTTCTCGCTGGAAAGAGGAGGAGACGAGTTGCAAAGAGGAGAGGCGGGGAAGGAGACAAGAGCGGAAGTATTAAGTTAGGTAGAATGTGCACATAATATACTGCCTTTTGATAGTAAATAGAATTCCGATGACTAAATATGATTTGTAAATTTTTCTTTTTTGAATATATCAAAACATGAAAGAAATATTTGGGTAAGAGAGGGGGAAGTGAAAATTTCATAATATCAAAGGGGGAACGCGAGACGATGATTATTATAGTTTTAAAATGTTTTAATACTAGTTTTCGAAACATGGTACAACACATAAAGGCACCTCACATTGTCTGCAACAATAAATTGTTTCTTTTCTCTTTATTTTTTTAGATGCAAACCACACACATTTTTCTTGAATGCGACTGACTAGACGTACTAGAATTATAGCCTGACATTTTCCAGTAAGTCGTAATGGTGTTTCTATAGATGGTTGTCTTGCCCTGTTTGCTTTTGGTTTACTTTCACTGTATTCTTCTCGCCAGGCAGTCACTAGCCTAAAATTTAGCTAACTCATTTACCCCACTTTTTTTTGTAAATTACATTTGCAATAAAAATTGTTATATTCAATAAATGGTGAAACGTTTACATGTAATATTTTTGGTGGCTTCCTGGCAGTAGAGTAAGTCTGGAAGTTTGACTCCTCCCATCCCTTTGCTGCAGTCAACACTCATTAGAAGAAATTTTCAAAATTATCAATATCAACCAAAGATTTCCGCTTTTTAGACGAAAGCCTTTTACTCGTAAACACAATATTTCTGTGCAAAATCAACCTGGTCACGGGGAATACCTAATACTTTTGTAGGAAAGAAGTTCAAGCATACATCAAATAATACAACTCAGCCCCCATTAGATGTCAATATGTAATTGGGAAGTTTAACGTGTGTAAGCGGTTAGAGTAACCAGCTGCGAGCAAAAGAAATACACTTGAAGCTTAAAAGCGGTTCTCAAGTAACCAATGGACTAGTTGACGCGTGTAAGTGGCCGACGCAGTTAAGGGGTAAAGTGTCTGTCAAAAAAACCTGTCTACATTTGACGGTGTAAAAGTAAAGAACCAAAGGAAAGGCATTTTCTCCCACCTCCCAGATATTGGGAGGATTTTTTTGAAAGGCATTTCTTGTGAGTAAGCCAGTGCGTGCCCCTGTGCACTTTGACGGTTTCGTGGAGGGCACTCCGAGTTCCTCGTCTACACTGATACCTTTTATGGTTATAAGAAAGGAATTTTTCCCATTTCCCCCACCTCCCAGCACTTCATTATTGATTATTTAACAGTCCAAAGTGACGTCGTCGTGACGTCTTCTGATATTGCCGGGAAATTTTCTATCGATTTGCTCAGTTTACTTTGAGATGTGAAAGTGTTCGGATGTGACGAAGGAAGTTAACGTGATCTCCATTCGAAGAGAAGGCCATGCAGTGTCTAAAGATATGTAAGTATTTTATGAACGTTTGGCAAATTTATTCGTCGAATTAAAGCAATATATAATCTTAAATAAATGTTCTTTTGGTAAAATTATAATATAATTTTTAAATTCTCGCGAGAATAAAAGCAATCTATAATCTTAAATAAATGTTCTTTTTGTAAAATTATTATATAATTGTAAATTCTCGCGAGAATCAAAGCAGTTTGATGGTGTCTACGGAGAATTATTGCAGTATAAGCTACATGAATGGTTTTCCTAGCCTTAAGTCTATTTAAGACGTATCTCCTATCGTGTTTAGGTAGTCCCAGTGAATTTTTTTCTCTTGCCATTACAGGTGATACGGAATTGTGATTCCCACCAATTTCTTCAATTTCCAATATCAAACCTTTACCCTTTATTTCATTCGTCAACCCCAAAGTGCTTTTCATTTACCCCCTTTTGCACGTCCCTGTGTAGTGTAATGGTCATTCTGTGAGGAAGTGCCGTGTATATTTGAGTGTGAGGAATTTTTCTCATCGCTGGAGGAAAGGGATTTATTTCTTCTTCCACCGCTGGAACGTTTACACCAGAGCAAAGGTAGGATAGTTCGTACCCCTCATCTGAGGAATAAAATCCTCCATATCTCCCTTTAATTTCAGGTCTGGTTGACTGGCGTTTAGGTCGTTGCAGGCAAAGGAATCCGATTGATACGAAAATTAGTGCGCCCAGAATTTTCAATTTGGATATGACGTAATTATAAATGGGTTGAGTGAGTGTAAGCCTTTCGTTAAATAAGGACGAATGGGTTTTATTATAGCAAGTAAAAGACGATTCGCCAACTATATCCCCGCACCGAATTACATGAATTCAACTCACAATCAGTTTCGTGTGGCGACATTTTATTTGGGGTAAGCTGGTTGACAGACACTTTACCTCTTAACTGCGTCGACCGCTTATACTCGTCAACCTGTGTTTTCAATGGATGCTTGTGAACTGCTTTTAAGCTTCGTAGTGTATTTCTTTTGCTCTCAGCTGGTTACTCTAACCGGTTACATAGGTTAAACTTACCTATTACATATTAACACCTATTGGTGTCCGAGTTGTATTATCTGATGTACCTATGCTTGAACTTTTTCCTACAAAAATATTAGGTATTCTCCGTGATCATGTTGATTTTGCACAGAGATATCGCTTTTACGAGTATTAGGCTTTCTTCTAAAAAGTGGAAATCTTTGGTTAATATAGACATTGTGGACATTTTAGCTGGCAAGAAATTAAACCTCTAATGAGTGTTGATTGTAGCAAAGGGATGGGACGAGTCAAACTTGCAGACCAGTGCATCGTCACCTACTCTACTGCCAGGAAGACACTAAAAATATTACGTGAAAATGTTTCGCCATTTATTGGATATAACAATTTTATTGCAAATGTAATATACAAAAAACGTGAGTAATTGAATCACCTAAATTTTAAGCTAGTGAATGCCAGGAGAGAAAAATAGTGAAAGTAAACCAAAAGCAAAGAGGGAAAGACAACCATCTATAGAAACACTATTACGACCTAATCAGTCGCATTCAGGAAGGTGTGTGGTTTGCATCTAAAAAAAAAAGAAATAAATAAAGAGAAAAGAAGCAGGTTATTGGTGCAAACAATATGAAGTACCTCTATGTGTTGTAGTACCATGTTTCGAAAACTATAATACAAAACATTTTTTAAAATTTTGAACTTCTACTGGCTAAAATTAATGTATAATAATCATCGCCTCGCGTTCCCCTTATGATATTCTTAAATACTTCCCCCCCTCTTACCCAAATATTTCTTTCGTGTTTTGAGTTATTTAAAAAAGAACAAGTTAGGAAAGAGTACAGCGTATGGAGTATTAGAAAGAAATGATAAACCTGTACGTAGGGAAATAGCGTTTTAAAGTTCTTTTCTTCATCATAAATAGTCCATTTTCTTCCTATTTAATAATACTGCATGCACACGTAAGGAAACCAAAGGTATTTTTGTGAGATTGTTTATTTTAGCAACAATGATGTAAAAACCATGCAAGAAATTTTCTTAGTTCAACTCGAATTAAGACTTTCTTGTATGATTTTCTTAATAACGGCTACTCCTACGATAATAATGTATAGGAAAAGAAATACTCTCCTTTACTAGTCCTGCAAGTTTTATTCGAAAAATATTTTCGTATGAGCAATACTTTACGAGATATGACGGAAAGTTCATTTTTGTCACCAGTAAAGTGGCACCCCTGATTGTCTTACGCCATTAATTTTTGCGGTTTTCTTATCAGCTTTGATTTTAAGCCCTTAATATCAAATTTCATGAAAATCCGTTGGGTAGAAGCCGAGAACGAACATGCGGACCGACGGGCAGACAGACAGGCGGACGGACGGGCAGACGGACAGACGGACGGACAGACCGACGACAATAGGCGCTCACCCTTGAGGCGAAACGCGCCTAAAAATTAAAATATTATAATTAGCCATCGAAATTCTCACACGTTGTTTACTATCAAACGGCTGCAGAAAAGAAGTAAATATATTATGGGAACATTCTAACTGAATTCTTACGCTCTTGTTCCCTTCCACGCCTCTCCTCTTTCCAACTAGTCTCCTTCCCCTCTTTCCACCGAGAAACAGTACATGGGCTGCACGCATTCCGTCTGCTTCCTCGAAACCTTGAGAAGCGTACCGTATGGACGCATATAGTGACTATATTTCGCCAGCTTGTTTATCCTCTCCTCTTGCAGTTTACCCCTCTATTCTCTCCAGCGCACGCTCGCAATGAATGCATTAAGATAAAAAGCTTGCCTCCTCTCTCGTCGCCTTCCTATTCTCTCTTCTACTCGCACTTCACCAATGGCGATGAAGCACTCCCAATTTCTGCTTTCTCATACTAAGTATCGAGAAAGTATTTTTATCGCGAAAAAATTCGACCTCGAGATTTTTACGGAAATATACGTTTTAGGTGTCGCTGAATCCCAAAAAGTGGTTTTCGCAATGCCGTCTGTCTGTCTGTTACTGGCCCTGGAGCCTAAACGGTAAAGCGAAAATGAATGGAATCTCGTACTTAAGCATTTTATCATACTGAGCAGAGACTGTGATGAAATGGTTGACATTGAGTAGTAATTAAGGGAAATTTTTTCTACGCATTTTTAAGAACAATTCGATTTTCTCAAAAACGGCTCTAACGATTTTGATAAAATTTCGTACCCTTACTTTAGTATACGTCTGGAATAATAATACATATTTCATTTTTCTCAATGAATGAATTTATTCTAGGCAACTTTAACAAAAATTGAATTTTCTAAAAACCGGCTGATACGATTTTCATTTTCTAAAGATAACTAAACGACGCATTAGTATATGATAATGTTTGTACAATGTATGTTGTACCGATTTTTTACTTCCTCATATATGAGTATATTGAGCAAGTATTGTTATCGCGAAAAAATTCGACCTCGAATTTTTACGGAAATATAAGTTTTAGGTGTCGCTGAATCCGAAAAAGTGGTTTTCGCAATGCCGTCTGTCTGTCTGTTACTTGCTCTAGAGCCTAAACGCTAGAGCGAAAATCAATGAAATCTCGTACTTTTATCATACTGATCAGAAGCTCCAGCTGAGGCGGCAATCCTTTCGTAAACTACCATCGACCTTTACCACAAATGTTTTCGCTGGAAGAATACCAGGTGCCTACCCATTTTCTCGCACTTACCGAGTCTTGGAAATCCCAAATCTGTTTTGAATCGGCTTGGTATAGCTTTTCCAAATATGTACTAGCTTTCCTTACTCCTTCACGATCTCCCACCTACGTTAACGTTCATATTCGTTTCTAAATACTATCAAATTCAAATACTGAAACAATATCTCCAAATAATGAGAGAATTATTGACATCTACTTCTTCATTGGTTTTTGAAATATCTTAAAAATGAAAATACGAAGTTGGGACTTTGACGTAGGAATGCATAAATAATTGAAATTTTATTTTCTTACTGTCAGAATAAATATCGAATCTAATTTGGCTTGTAAATGAACAGAAATATAGGAATTTTTGAATGATCATTAAGTAACGGGACAGTATTCAATTATAATCATATGTGCGACGAGTTTTATAATTTTCCTTCAGGCAGATATTAAATGAAATGCTTATATTTATAATTATGCAACTAATTTGTTCAATCATTTCGTTATGGGATACATCGACAGAAATGCGTTAGCTTGTCTCCATACTCTATCGATGAAAAAAGCCGTGTATGATCATACCACGAAATTTCGCTAGTAGGGGGGCTCCACAGAGATATCTTGCACCCGGGCGCGAAACACCCTAGGCGCGGCCCTGATCAGAAGCTATGAAGAAATGGTTGGCATTGCTTAATAATTAAGGGAAGTTTATTCTACGCATTTTTAACAATTTGATTTTCTCAAAAACGGCTCTAACGATTTTGATCAAATTTCCTACAGTTACTTGAGTTTACGTCTTCAATAATACTACATAGTTCATATTTCTCAAAAAATGAATATAAGGCTGGTTTATTCTGGGCAACTTTAACAATAATTTGATTTTCTCAAAATCGGCTCTAACGATTTTGATAAAATTTCGTAACGTTACTTGTGTATAGGTCTGCAATAATACTAAATATTTCATTTTTCCCAATGAATGTATATATAAAGATAGTTTATTGTTGGGCAACTTTAACAAAAATAGGATATTCTAAAAACCGGCTCATACGACTCATTATTATATGAGAAAGTTTGTAAAATGTATGTTGTACCGATTTTTTTTATCTTCGTAGGAAGGTTGGCAGAATTTATTTCATAAGAGCCGAGATACATTGCGCCTTTATTTTTGTAACAAAGTCGTTCACTCAACCATGCATGGTTAGGCTGAGAGTTTCTTCTACGAATATGCTATTGTCCAACTCATGGTCAACTCAATATAAAAACTAGTTTTTGCAGCATTGTTTAAAAAGGAATAAACGATATCGAAAAGATCATGAATATACATTGTCAGCTCGAGATATCATATTTTGATGCCCGGCCAATCAAACAAACAGCGCCCCCTTTTGCATATAAAAATTTCACAAACATACCGTTAATTTTTATTTTCAACTATACGCTTTGTTGTAATAAATACGAAGTTGCCGCTTCCTTAATATGTGATTCACTTTGGAACGCAAAAGTGAAATTTTCAATAATGGATAGATATATAAAAGTCGTTTAAACTCTCTAACTATATTGACGCCTCGGGCGCGGGCTGGCCTTATGAATTTATTTTGATAGGTTTTCATTTTTGTCAAATTTTGGCGTCCCCCTTCGAGAGGCGCCTGAGGCGGTTGCCTTGCCGCCTCACCCATCCCTGCATACATATATTATCATAGTTCGTCTCAGATGTTAGCGAGGAAGTAGACCAAAGAAAGGAGTTTCTGCCTGATCGACAACCATAAATAAAATATATTCCTATAAATATAAAATTTACACCCTTTAGTTGAGTATTATCTGAATTTACCTGCAATTTTTGCTGTGTCAGGAAAAACATTTCTGCTTCCGATCCATGACGATCCGGATAAAGGAGATTTTAACCACTTCCATAAATCTTGAAAAAGTATTTAACGAAAACTTTCTCACAATATCGGGTAATTATAGAGATTTGGTTGCTAAAACTCGAGGATGTTTTTCTTAAACCACTCCTCCTTATCCGCGAGAATTTTATCCTTTTCCAGTCATTTCTCAAAAACCATCGAATCTTCCGCACATTTTCCCCCATCTAACCCTCTTTCTCCCATTCTCCCTCCGAAAAAAAGAGATAACTCTCTTGTGTTCCTCCGCATAACCCTCTTCAAATCCTACTCCATCTGCGCACCGACGCTCCCCCTCTCCCTCCCCTTTTCCCCCTTCCGTCAACCCCTTATAACTTCTTCAACTCGTAAATCATAATTCCTCAGTCCCTCACCAGGAGGCGTTTGTTATTCACGTCAGACACTATGAATATTCTGCCCACACCACCAACTCGATTCCTTCATTTCTCTCTCTCTCTTTTTTTTCTCGCTCCCGTTTTAACCTTTGACTTACCCAACCCTTCCAATTCCTACTCCTCCTCCCCCTCTATCTCCCCTCGTCTCTCCCCTCTTCTCTCCCTCCCAACGCCCTTCTCTCCAATTCCCAGCCCAATCCATTATTTCGCGGGTGCTTTTTTTAATTTATTTATTTTTTTCCCTTCCGCAAAAAAAAGATTAGTCCCTCCCTCCTCCTCAATTTTGATCAGATTTTTCTTCGGAATTCATTTTTCGCTCGAACTGAAAATTTATTCAGTTTTTTTTTCATACCAGGGTCTTATAAATAATGCCAGGGACTTCGTTTTTTTTAGTTTTCCGAGGAATATCTTCGCGAATCCATTATTTTGGATATATTCGGCTCTGATACGATCAATGGCGATGTATTGGACCATAGGATAGTATCTACTACATCGCCTAACTTGCGGAGAGGAAACAGTAATATCGCGAGAATTTTCGTTTAAAGGTTGACTACATTCTCTAAACCAGTGTTTCCCACCCTTTTTAGAGTCGCGGCACCCTTAAGTGACTTCTCAGAATTTGGCGGCACCCCTCCCTATCCACCATCAGTAATAATCGTGGTGAAGTTGAACCCCTAACTCCAATCTCCATAACTCCTTTCATTTCGAAGTGCCTTTGCGATGAAATGAAGGTCGACAACTCTGGTTTGCATTTTCGAAAGCCGACGATGCAAAATGAGACTAAAAATGGGAAAACGGATTATTTTTTGCGGCACCCTTCAGAACACTTCACGGCACCCCATGGTTCCGCGGCACCCAGGTTGGGAAACACTGCTCTAAACGTTTATGTTTAAAATCTGTTTTTCAGCTCAGACACTATACGAAACATATACTAGTAATTATAATGGTTATGATCACAGAATCAGCGAAATCTCTATACTTTTAGCCTAATGCCTGGATCACGGCCGACGGGCCATATGCGGCTTTCGCAGTGATTTCATCCTTATCTAAATAAAAAGATTATCTAAATGATATTTTTAGAGTACATGGATGTATTATATGTACTTTCAATATAGTTATATGAAACGTTATATAATTTTAAAATGTGAAAACTAGCTCTTTAAAATTTAAACTAGGTCAATCATTTGGCTTCGCAACTGCTGTTCTGCGTCAAACCACATTGCGGTTTGAGTTATAAAGATGGGAATAGAGCCATTGTCTAAGTCTCAAGATGTAATCACAGGGAATCCTTATTAAAAATAGGTGCTTCATTGTCTAATTTGCAGCATAGTGCTGTTTAATCGAAACGGCAACCAAGTCACTTCTCAGTAGTAAAAAGTAATTTCCCCTTTGAGTTATTTCGTAACCCAACTGAAATCTTTTTAATGTTTATAAGTGTTTCTTTGTGTTTACACCCGTGAAGGAAAAGATGATTATTTTCTCTGCTGAGTAACAGTAATGTTCTACAGATTGTGGTCGAGAAAATTCGTTTGGCGTACCTCTATCCAATATATCCTACTGAAAGAGCGCCATCATATAAAAAAGGTTGCGAAGCAGTGATTTATTTCATCTTTGTAGCAAGAATGGATAAACAGAAGCGAATTCCAGCTTCTGAATAGCCATTCTTGGTCTTAATTTCTCGACGTGAGTCAAGGCTTCAGGAATTACCAGTTTATACTCCTCCCTTGCAGCATATGGTCCACTTAGGAATTTATGACTACAGGATTAACCCTATTCGTCAGCTGGAAAGAAAAAAATTCATTCGAATTGCCAAAAGTTCGATATTTTTTAAAATACATATTTCCTTTATAGAAAGGATGAATGATTGCGTCTTCCAAGGTAAAGTGTTTAAATTCACAACTGAGCGCGTTGACGCAATAACAGATTATCTTGCATTAATTAATTCAAGCTTTAATTTTCTCATACAAGCCGTGAATTGTTTTTTTTTATTGGTAAACGTCCTAATAAGAAAACCAAGTTATTTAACGAGCACGGTTATTTTAAATTGCGCTTTTTTGTTAGTGATTTGAAACCTCAGAGACCGAATGTAAACCGAAAGATCTAGCAAACCTGTTAATTATTTAGTCCATAGTGTCTGATTATTTTTGGCCCCGCGACTTTTTTCTCTCTCGCGAACTAACCGTTGTAATTAGATTTAAGTTAATTAACTCCGCAGTCTAAACGCATCTGCATACATAAACGTTAGCTCTACATTCGTGGAATTGTGTCAACCTTCCGTCTTAAATTTTGGCTAATTAAAAAAATAGTTTTGGTAAACATTTGCCATGAAAAGGGCATTGCTGTTAATCAGTGGATTCAATTCAGTGATTTGGCAGTTTTTTTAAATTGATGATGCCAAATTTAATTTCGAAAAATTAAGTTATTCATATCTGATTTAAAATCATCCAAAGCTCTTACTGCGTGATTTTTTTCTCAAACATGCAAGGACGGCATCTTTCAGGGGATCAGCCGTGAAACTTTTATATGTATTTAACTTGACGAAGTTCTTAATGCCGTTAAAGAATGCAGAAATCGGCGATTCTAGGTTGAGGTATAATTTGCTTAATTTGAATCACTTCCTTTATTAATTCGAAGGTGAAAGATTTCTTTTGGGCTAACTTGGAACCTTTTCGAAAGATTTCAACAAAATGTTCACTTCATTCTCTTGACCCAACTTAACGTTCAAGATAAGAGTTGGCATAAAATGTCTAATCATTCTCTCCAACACCGACCCCCTTGATTATAAGTTATATGTTCCATCTGGGGCAATGCTTGGGAGGTCACAAGAGATTGAAAAATAATCTTGCAAGGGGACCCGCGTAGCCCCATGTGCATCCCTGATCCTTACGTGACAGTGGAGTATTAATGCATACGTCCAGGCAGAGGTACAGACAGGAGGAAATTAACAGACACCACTCCAATTCTGCGAAGACTGTTTGCCTCCAGAAACAACTCTGTAGGCCTTCTCCAATCTTTTTGCATGGGTACGTGGCTCAATTCCCGCATCCGCCTCTCCTCAGACCTTCACGTCTCCTACCTCTGATTGTCTTCATCCTTCAAAGTGTCCGAAGCTCCGAGTCTCTCTATATCTCACTGACTCTTTCACGGCGTCTCTTCTTCGATCAACCCCGCCTCTCCCTCTTCTTCTTCTCTCTGTCTCTCTCTGTCTCTGTCTCTCTCTCAATAATTGTCCCAGACCACACCTCCTGTCTCCTCCTAATCACGCTGATTGAGCCTTTCTCTTCTCCAAATAAGCCTGAATCTCGTTTGACGTCCTTGCTTACTTTCTCTCGCTTGGTAATTCCTCCCGAGCAAAAAAAAAACACATGCTAAACCCACGTAAACACATCCCTCTGAAGTTTCTTAGCTTTGTTAATTTTACTTTTTCGAGTCTCGGGTATATTAAAATAGCCACTCTCCGTGCCTGAATAATTTTAATACCTTTCCACGAATCTGCCTCTATTGTCTACAATTCCTCCTTTCCGTGAAATCCATGAGATTTGAATTTTTATACGTTTTATCGTAAATGCTTTTCTATAAATCGGTTACTTCGTTTTCGGTTAAGGAAATTTAATTATATCCTATAATTTTTTTAAAAACGTTTTCTCGAGGTGGGTGTATGTAACATGGCAATCATGCTTTTTTTAGGAACTTCCATTTTGAGTTAATTGCTGAAATTTTGTACAAGTATAGTTGATCGTATATTATGACCCATAAAAATCGAAAACCTCAGGAGAGATTTTCGGTTTCGAATCCAGGAACATTTTTTTCTTCCTTTTATTATCTTTTGGGTGAGTGTAGAATATTTTTATTTTGCATTTTAAAATAGGCTAAAATCGAGCTACGGACTCAAGATTTAAACATTTGTATCGAAAATAGAATGAAGTTTGTTTTTATTGCTACGATAAATCCAAATCGATCCGAATAATATTGCATCCATAAATAAACGGAAAATGTTCACGTTTTTAACAATAAGTAATTCGCATTATCGCTGCATTTTGGAACTGTAGCTCCTGTACTAATTTCTCTTAAATTGATTAATTGATACGTCAAACGCTGAAAAGTTATTTACGGAAATCCAACGCATAAATGGTGAATGAGTAAGCCAATTCTTGTAACCATAAAATAAATTTCAAATTTTATCCACAAGGAATCATAGCCAAGTAGAATTTTATCGTTTATTTCAATGTTCTAACTTGAGCTCGATAATAAAGGCTTTATTTATTTAAATTTGAAATCGCAATCAGCTGGTATAATTGTCAATTTTTTTGCTTCCTTTCTGCAATGAAAAATTATTGATGGCTGTAAATTTCCAATTTTGGGAATCGTACATCAGGTTACCATTATAAAGTTTTATTTCAAAAATATTTTATGTCGTAAGTTACTAATCGAAACCCCCTCTTATAAAATATTATTTTTAATTTATTTTAGACGTCGGACTGCAACGTCGAAAAATTCCTCGCGTTAATCGAACCGTGAGTCATTTTTCTTCTTTCGAGCTAATACCGAAAACACTAAGATGAAAAAAATCGCGCCCCAATTAATAAGCAAGCCGAGAATATTAGAGATTTCGTTCGCCGAAAACTTTTTTAAAGCACACTCCGTCCCAAAAAAACTCCGCATTAATGCAAAAGGTATCCGAGCGTGGAAACAAATGCCTAACGCAGTACGCGTCGACGAATACGGAGAGGGAGGGGAGAGAGGAAAGAAAAATCGAACGACGCCCATAGTCGGACGGAAAAGGGAGTGGAAAAAAATCGACAGTTTTGTATCGATGGGAGAAAAGACGGTGCGAGGGAAATGAGTGTGTTGGAGAGAGAAAGAGAGAGAGAGAGATTAAGAGAGAGAGAGAGAGCATGGGGAGTAGAGACTCGTGGGTTTCTGGGTGTAAAACGGAACAGGCAGTAGATGGCGGGGAAAAAAACAGAAGGAAAAAAAATTCGCAAAGAGGTCTCGATTTTCTCCGCACGGGTGCGCTGAAAAATTACTAAGGGGCGAGAGAGTGAGAGGGGGAGGAGGGGTGGAAAGAGAGAGAGAGAGTGAGAAGAAAAGAAGTGTGGAGTGAGAGAGATATAGGAGCTGGCCTTGTGAGTGTAGGCGCATGTGAATTGATGGGTGGGAGGGATTCGGAGTTTGGTAGTTGGAAAAGTGTGGGAGAGATTAGAGAGAAGGCTGAAGAGAGTGGAAAGTGGTGGAAGGGGGAGAAGAGAGGGGAGAGGATGAAGTAGAGAAGAGAGGGGAGAGGATGAAGTAAAGAAGGAGGGAGGAAGGCAGGGAGGATCCAGATGTTAAGGGTGGGGGGGGGGGGGGGGGGATTATAATTTTTAAAATGAGGATTCTCGTTTTTATTTTAAAGAATAGAAAGAATTTGGAATGTGGATGGAATAGGTGAGAAGGGGAGGGAGGAGGGAATGGTGCAGACATGCAGGTTCGAAATGCACGGTTGTTGGAAGTAGGTTGCGGAGTAATTGTAAAAAGGAAGTAATTTTTTGGTGCGACATAGGAAGCAGGAGGGATATGATTTTTTTTTTCTTTTATAGTCGTAGGAATGGAATTTAAAATGCGAGGGAATGGGATGACGAATGACTTGGACGGACGCATAGTAACCGATTTGGATTTGAAGTAATGTTGGGTGTTGGACTGAATATTCGAGGTCGTTTGATTGAAATATAATAGCGATCGTAATTGGCCTTTAATGGGTTAGAATCTTTAAAAAATAAATACAAATGATTTATTCTCGTTGGAATAGTTCATTGGAGATATGACTTAAAGAAATTTTTAATAGCGTTTAGAAGAGTTGGCTGAATGTTTGTATAAATACAGATGTATTTAAATGAGAATTGAAGACAGCATAAAAAATTAGTTTTTGTGCGGCATAGTTTCAGAAGGCTGAGAAATTCCCAATACAGGATGCGGGGAATTTCAGTCATGAGAAAATAATGTGTTGAAAAAACCATCCCAATGAAGTCGGGCATTTGTTGTAATATTCAGATTTCACGAAAATAATATCATTCATTCCAATTCGTATTTATATTAGGAATAAATAAGTTTCTAAAAAGTTTTCCCTACAATTGGAGAAACATTTTTCCCGATGCCGAGGATTGTGCCAATTCCGACAAATGCTATTCAGAAAGAAAATAGCATATACGGTTAACATATCTCCAATTAACTTTGGTTAGTTAGTACCCTATCAGATCCCCATGCCATACGACCTGCTCATTTCCTTTCCGCTTTATTACATTTAACTAAGATGATCTCACCATTTCGTTCCTCGTGTCTATCTTCTAACGACTTTCAGAATTTATGCATCGATAAATTCTCGGATCGTTTATAGTAGAGATTCTGGATGGTTTCTACAAGGTTTGATTAAAAAGTTTTGTGAATGATGTTATAAATCAATTCTAGTGAAAGAGAAGTACATAGTTACATTAGTAATATTGTTCAAAATACTGTCCTTCTGCAGATACACACTTGCTCCAGCGAGCCTGCCATTGCTGGAAACATTTCTGAAAGTCAGTTTTCATGAACGTCTTCAGACGGGTCGTCGTATTGAATTTGATGTCTTCAAGGGTGTCAAAACGCTTTCCTTTCATGGTCTCTTTCAATTTCGGGAACAGCTAGAAGTCTGCGTTAACAGTTTCACCGTGTGGAACAAATTCTGAGTACACAGTCCCTTCAATATCAAAAAATGAAATGAACATGGCCTTAACCTTCGATTTTGACATTCGGTTTCGGTGACGAAGGTGTCTTCCGCTGGGTGCTTTGCATTTTGGTCTCTGTATCGTAACTGTAAATCCAAAACTCATCACCAGTTATGATCTTTGATAAAAGAAAGTCGGACCTGCTTCGGCTTCCTCAAACAACTCACAATTGTCAGATGTAATGCGGACTCGAGTTTCTTTTTGCTCCTGGCTGAGAATACGTGGAACAAACTTGGCGCTCACACGTCTCATTCCCAAATCCTCGGTCAGTATTGTCTGAACTGAACCAAAAGAAAGAGAAGTCCCTTCTACAATTTCTCGAACGGTTAGACGCCGGTCCGAGCGAATGAGAGAGCGAATTTTGTTAATGCTCTTGTCGTTTCGCGAAGTTGATGGACGACCGCTTCGTTCTTCGTCTTCCAGCGAGAAATCTCCATCGCGAAACCTTTCAAATCACTCAAAAACTTTTTTTGTGATGCACACGTTCACCTATGACTTGGTACAGTCATGGTCCTTCGGTTGAACCTCAGACTGGCCGTTATAAGTTTCGAAGAGATCGAAAAAACAAAACTGTGACCACATTTTACCAAGTGTATAATAAGACTTCTATTTGGCGCCCCCTTACGAAGCTGCGCCCTGGGCACGTGCCTCGGTTGCCCCGCCCTCACTACGGCTCTGCATATACATATACATGCACATATATATATATATATACACACACACACATACATACATATAGTGATGTCCTTGAGGATGTGTTTAAAAACCCTCCACGAATGGAAGAGCCAGTCGTCAATACGGTTAAGAAATACG
This sequence comes from Uropetala carovei, assembly GCA_036926305.1. Lineage (NCBI taxonomy): Eukaryota > Metazoa > Arthropoda > Insecta > Odonata > Petaluridae > Uropetala > Uropetala carovei. The sequence goes on from JAXCHB010000070.1 coordinate 3,476,979, forward strand.
GAGGTGCAAATGGTTGTCTGAAAAGTGGATTTTCGGGGGAGAGAGGCAGTGTGGTGTGTGTGTGAGGGGGAGGGGACGTGAGGGGGAAGGACATAAGGGATGGGAGGCATGAGGGGAGAGGAACAATGACGATTCGAAATGCGGACGAAGTGAAAGAGGATAAGGTGACGAAAGGCGAGGATAAGTGCTAAACGAGCCGAGTGGAAGGGAACGAGAAGAAAAAAGAAGTGTAGTACCGACTCGTAATATATCCGCCAGAAACAAAAGAAAGGATGTGAAGGGGACCTCACGCAAAGATGGATAAGCAAGGAGGGGAGGCTAGGGGCGATAGGGGTCAAGGACGGGTTAATTTGGAAACTATGGGGAAAAAATTGTGGATGTATGACGTAGGAAAGATAATTTTGATTGCGGTAAATATATTTTTAAAAGAATTATTTTCGGTCTGCTAACTGCACAATGGGTTTAGTAATATATAGTCGTATATACTATATAGTGCACGAACGAGATAAAAATCGTTAATTATTTTGTCCGGCTCAGAGTTATTCGATTAGATGATAAGATCATTACTGATTTTTTAAATGAGGAGAAAATGCGTTTTTTTAATATGAAAGTTTAATTTTGCTAACGTACATAATTCAAACAGTTTGAGGATAAAAAGGTTATTTTATGCGTGATCGCTTATTCCTATGGAATTTATTATTTCAATGCAATATCATAATATGTATAATGTTGTTCCGCTTTAAATTATTCTTTAGAAATAATATGAAAAGCATTTAGGAAGATTATTGCTAATTTGTTCAATTTAATGAGACAATATTTACATTTTTTATTATAACCTATCAATTTAAAATTGAAATCTGTATTATAAAGGAAAATCATAATAATTTAATGTTAATGATATGCGGACTAAAAAGTAAGCTAATAAGCTTTTAATTGATTAACATCTGGGCTCTCAATGAAAAATTCTATAATTTTTTACCGCTAATAAAAAGCCGATTATCCTGAAAAATTTATTGTGTACTATTTTTTATTTTTAAACAATACAGTTTTCGTAAAACATTATTATTGCTCTAACGTTACGAGATTTTCAGCGCTTGACTGCGCTAAGCCGATTGACTCGTCACTGACTGGGATTCACCAATTGTGGCATTTTCCTTCAGATTCAACGATCGGTTAATTACGACTGAGAATGAACACTTGGTAACTAGAATACGCATCTGGTGTACGCAACTTAGTTATTCAGCCATAAAATGAGCTCGTCAATTCATTTTTGCATTAGTAATTCCTGAACGCAAAATCGTGCCGTGAGAAAACACCAATCCCTATCAAAACTTAATGAGAGATTTCCATATTGTGACCACAGGAAAGGAAAGATAGCAACGAATATGGCGAGGAAGAGAGGGGGAATATGTAGCCTTACGCGATATTAATTTGGGAAAATACTTTAATGATCGAATGAAAAGATGAAAACTGTAGGGCTACTAAAGGATCCGAACAATGAATCATAGGACGAGGAAAAATACATCCCGTAAATAAATGACACGCAAGGAAAAAAAATGAAAGTATAAAATAAAGCGGGAGACAGAAAGAGACACTGGGGTATTAAGAGGTAAGGCGGGTCGAGGAGTAAGAGGAGAAGAGGAGGAGGAAGTATGTACCTGGGGTATTAAAGGGGTTGAGGAGAGGAGGAGGAGGAGGGGGGAGAGAAGAACAGATGGGTCGGTGGGAGGAGAGGTGCGGAGAGAGAGAAAGAGAGAGAATGGAAAAAAATGGCGGGGGCAGAAAATAGGCGGTTTGGAAAAGTGATGAAGTGGGTGGGAGAGGAAGGAGGCGAGAGTCGGCAGCGCTGGGAAAAAGATTCTTTCGCGGGCTTTAATATTTTTTCATCCTCGGTTCCTCGTTTTATTTTTTTCCCCGCCAGCTAGACGTGTGGGTAAAGGATTGTCGGGTAGATACGGGTCGCGCCGGGTGTATGAATGTATGCATGTGTGCGCGCGTGTGTTGTGTGTGTGTGTGTATGTGGAAAGAGTTGGATTGGGGAGAGAATGGTGTCTCCGTGAGAATGATAGAGAGAGGGGGGAAAAATAAAATAATTAAGTCGCAAGGAAAAAGAAGGAGGGGGAAAATGAGTAATTGGAGGAATGCGGAGTTGGAAAGTAAGGAAAAACACGAAGAAAATAAACAGGAAGAGAGAAGGAATTGCAAAGAGAAAATTGAAATGAAGAATTGTATGAAAGAATGAAAGGATAAATAGAGGAAACGTAAATTAAAACAAAGAAAATAATGTGTCAGATGTAGCAAATAGAGTCGCGGAATTAAGAGATATTCAAAACAGAATAGGAAAAGTTGAAAGTGAGGTTAAGAAGATGAGTGAGGGGAGAGATAAAAGTTAAAATGAGTTTGTATAAAGACGGAGAGTGGGCAGAATGAAGCGGAAAGGTGTGAACGGGAATGAATGGGAGGAGAAGGGTGTTTAACTTGACGGTGATTGAGGTAAGGGACATAAAGGAAAAAGCAAAGAATCTCTTGGCGATGATCTAAATGGGGGAAATCGGTGATAATTAAGAATTGAACACAAAGGAGAGAATAATAAAAGGCATTAAAATAAATTAACAAGAGAAAGATAATAATACACATCGAAAGAAAGTATTTGAGAAGCAGACACAAAGACAGGCCCGTCTTAAGGAGGGAGGGGGGCTGGGTGGGCAGCCGCCCCGGGCCCCGCACCTATGGGGGCCCCGCGCCTATGAAGGCTCCAAGCCTTATTAAGTGAAAGGATGGGGTCCCGCGGCGGTCGTCTCGCCCGGGGCCCCGCGGATCCTTTTTGACGGACCATCACAAAGACAAATGTCGTTATTAATAGTATAAATTCCCTTTTAACATTTAAGCCTTCGTCATTATTGCAGATTAGATTGAAAGAGCAAAATAAAAAGAATAAATGAAAATTATATGCATGCAAACTTCATCCTTAATTAGTCTCGAGAATCTTTTTCAAGAAACTTTATATTTAATGATTTAAGAGTCTCACTGTCATTACCTACATCCACGCCAAAATTAGACGAGTGCGTCGAATGGAACGAGAGCATCGCATCGTAGGGAATTTTTTCATATCTCCGAATTTTTGGTTCGCTGTGGTTAATTAAGTATATTTTAATCAGCTCGTCTTTTAACCTACTTTCTCGCGAGGTTTTTTAGAAAGAACTTCGGTGTCAATGAGGTAATAAGGCGGAGCAACGAGAGAAAGAGAGGAATGCATATATGATGATATTCGCTAGAAACCTTGTGGGCACGATGGAAAAAATTCCCTAGTATTGACAGAGAACGGAATGAAAAATAAAAACTTCTAAATTGATGGCGTTTGATTAATTCAAGCCTCATCTTTTATGCAAGTCATAGCTAAATAATCGACTATAAAGACGAAAACGTGTTTTCTCAGAAAATAAGTCTGAATTTGCGAGGAAGCACGAGGATTGTTTGGACTTTGGGAGAGGCTTCGCGGCCGAAAAAAAATACCTTTCTCAAATTCTGGAAATCATCGGGAAAAATCTGAGGAAGTCCTACCAACCGTTTTCTCCGAAAGATCACAGAACATGCGACCGAGAAACGATGCCATAAAGTGGAATTACTTCAATCCCGTAATTAACTTTCGTATCGAACGTCAACAGGAGAATAAAAGATGGTTTCGAGGAATAGAGAACGAAAGCTTAAAACAAAAAAAAAACATCTAATAACGTATTTAAAAAACGAGAAAGGAAGGAATTAAGCGCAAGGATTAGGAAAGAAGGGAAAGGATGGCTTTGATAGAAAAGAATACGGGGAAGCTGAGCAGTATGGGAGAATAGTGCGGTGGAGGAATGATTTTAGGATGGGAGATAGAAAGAGAGAGGAGTGGAAGGGAGGAAAAGAAACGCGGTTTACGGAGTGAGGGAGGAGTGAGACTAAGGGGAGGAGGGGGAGGAAGAGAAATGCAGGAGTGGCAGCGGGATTAAAGTGTTCCTGAAGTTTAAGTGTAGGTGGTTAGGTAGGACAGCTGGAGATATATATATATATATATATATATATTGAAGGAAAACTTTTCCATGTCCCAACTTCCTCGACCTCTCCCCCACCCACCTCTACAATCCCTCTACTTCCTCTTTTCCATTTCTTACGTATCTGCGTAAAGGTGAAAGGAGAGAAAAAGGTGGGAGGAGAGTGAAAGGGGTCGGAATTCCTGTTCCCACGGGGATTTATCCTAGCAACATACTACCTGGCAACAGGATTCGTGATACTCTTTGCGCGAGAGCCGCGTGGGATGACTATTTTAATTTTTCTTTCTCTTTTCGCTCACTTTATACCTCTTTCCGCCTCTTTCTACCTGCCTTATAATCTCGCAGCTTCCTTCTCTGACTTTCATTTTTTGTTTTTTATATATTTTTCTCTCCAGATTCTTCACCTCCCATTATATCCCACTTCATTCATCCTCTCTCCCTTTTCCTATCTCTGTCCCCCTCTTTTTCGCTCTCTCTCTCTCCCTCTCCATTTCCTCCTCTTCTTTTCCTCCTCTCTTCCTCTCCCCATCTATCCCATTCTATCTCTCTGTATTTTCACCACTCTTCATCTCCTGACTACGTAACTGTCTTTCTCCTCACCTACTGTCTCTCTTTATAGTAAAACTCTTGCCCAACGCGGATTTTATTGTTTATTATAAATATACGCGAAACTTATTTGACCAATAGAATTGAATGACACGCGATCTTGAGCACGTATTTTACGAATGTGATGTGAGAAATCTCACAAACACGTGATTCTTTTTCAAGGGGCATTGAATTTTCATCCCTCTCATTTTTTCCAAAGCTGCCTTTTCCAAAAGCTTAACCCCGTGTTGCGCAAGGGACGCCTCTATTTCTCTATTTTACACTTCTCATTTATCTATTTAGTTCCTGTCAATCCAATCCGTTCTTTTTCCAGTTCGTGACTTTTCCTTTCCTCCATCTACTCCTCATTAGCATGTGCCTGTCTTCGTGTTTGTTTGTCGTCGATACGTTTTTATCAGAGGAAAAAATGGCGAACTGGAGAAGGTAAATCGATTTGAAAAGTGCCGGAATATCCTCGTCGGCGCTATAAATTTGGTTATTTCGGAGAAAGGTTTATAAAGCATTTAAAGTAATAGGGAGGGAAAATTCTGTTTTGACACCATCGCTACCTAAAATTTCGGCGATATGATTAGGTCTTTTATGAATTTTTGACGAAGGAAAGATAACATTTTGGGCGGTTTCATTTTTTCACGAACATTCGCATTTTTTTGGTGATCGCGTTTCGTTATACATAATATATCACGCGTGTAGATAATTTTGTTGAAATAATGCAAACGTGAATTCTTTAATATTCAGCGCCATACCTCAAACGTAATTTTCGCCCATTTTCAATTAGTCTCTGCTATAATCTTATTTTTAATTTTAATTTATATCTGGATTATTTTATAGCGCTCTGCCTCCGTGTGAATTGTTTAATGGAAAACATAAAGTGATCTCAATCAACAGGCATTGGAATCTCCATGAATAATTTATTTTGATTTGAGAGCCGAGAACTAAAGGTTATATAATCATAAAAATGTTTGCTTAAGATTAAATCAATCGTCGATAAATTCATTGCATGTATTTATTAATCCGTTTTTCTACAAGTTCGATGGGAATTACATCAAGTTTTGAAATTCGAGCCTCTTTAATAATAATAACACATTAAACCATAAATACAACTCCCGATGCACTAAAACAGTTGCTATATGAATGTAAATTATGTTGTAATTGTGGCAGCAACTTCGATATGCATTTTCATTCTAGAACAGAAGTGTTATACGCTCACATCTTGTATGCAGGACACGAGGTTTCAATTTCGAAAAGTTATTTTCCCTTAAAAGCTATACAGAGATAATTACACATCTAAATATATAACACTCGGACAGGAAACGCTCAATAGTTGTTAGCGTTTATATATTTATGCCTACGTTTATACATTTATATACGTGTATACATACGCTTGCAGCACTCAATACTCTCATCATAAATGTATTTCATTCATTTTTGTTCGTGTTCGAAAGGACAAAACTGGGTTACATGAAATGGAAATTCTTTTCTATGGATTTATAATTCTCTTTTCTGGATGAAAATATAAGAGCGAGGGAGCAAAAAACGCGCGGCTATCAAAGGGAATTGCAAGTGAGCCACGCACGGAAAGAGGAGAGAATAAGAACTTTATGGAACAATGCTTTATTTTATATATTCGTCCTTCTTTGGGAACCCGTACGATAGGTCGGGACCAAAATAAGGTTGCCTTTTTCCATGCTGTATCAGATCCGCAAGCCCCAGAGTTCTCTCTCTCTCTCAATTTTAATTTTAAACCTGATTTTCCCCCTGCCGACTCCCGTTCTGTTTTATGCTCTTTCACTCTTACTCTAATTCTTCCTCTTTCTTCTCTTTGACTCTGCTCTTTTCGTCCATTCTTTTCCTTTCTCTTCTTTCCTCTTTTCGATTCGTCGGCCTTGGTAGATGTTTGTTTAGAGCACCGGTACCCAAACTGTGGCCCGGGCATCACGTGGAGATTTTTTTAAATGGTACCCGATTAGTATTAAAATTGCTGGGGATAGCCATATTTTTTTATTTTGTGCAAACAGATTCATTTAATTCTTGTTTTATATTTTATAATTTGTTTTATTCGTTTTTAATACTGCCACACCTTTTGCACATCGGTAGAAAAGGTACTTAATCAATTTTTACAGCATATTTTGGAGATAGAAGGCACAGAAAGTTTTTTAAAAATGTTATGAATGGTACTTGAAAAAATGTTTTTGGGATCCGCTATGTTAGAGTACCTAGGTTCGAATCCCTCCAAGGGTATGAAAGTTTGTTTGTTATTGTTGGTTAGATACAAGAATGAACTCGATAGACTATACCTCGCCCTTGAATAAAGACGAAGACATTTATCTTACATTCCCTTCCACCAGGCGTTGTTTTTTTCATTTCTTCTTTTCACTTTTCCGTTATCTTCTCTTTTTATGCTTCCTTTTACCTTCTTTTTCCTACCTTTATGCATCGTCCATAACTCTTCCATTAACTGCTTTATGTGATATTCATATTTACCTTCGATTTTACTACGTTTCTGTTTACCAACCTTGTCCTTTAATCCAGAATTTCCCGGGTGCCGCGAAAAAGATAGTTAAATAAACAAATGAACGATTTTTAAATGTTGGTCGGTCATCAGGGCAATAATAATTTTTTCTCTGATAAATTGATGATGATGTAGCTCCAGCAAACGAATTCGTTCCAAACGTTTTGATATCCGTATGCAAAAATATGCAACCTTGTTTGAGGGTGGCAGTGACGCGATATTCTGTTTATCTTCGAAAGAGTGCCGCTCTTGGAAAAATGTTGGGAACCACCGCTTTAATCCATCACTATATTTCACTTTAATTTATTTCTCCGCCTCTCTCCTCATCTCCCCTTCCCACAAATACTGTCTTTTTCGTCCCTTTATCTATCCCGTCTTTTGTCTCTCTTCTTCATTCCTCTTTACCTCACTATCCTTTTCGATACCACCAAATCTATGGAGGTGTTTTATTATTTCTGTTCAAATATTTCTTATAACAACGTTTCCGTATATCTGTCGTTCTTTCTTCTTCTCAACTCATTATCTCCCATTCTCCTATCGACCTATTTTTTTCCGTTTTACATTGCCCTATTTTCCTTACTTTTTCGCTTCCTTTTTGATCATTTTCTCTCCTCCTTTACACTTCCATTTTTCCTATTCTTCCCCATCCTCACTTCCTTAATTAGTTTTTCTCTACTCATTCTCCCCTCTTTTCCACTTTCCTTTTCCCGATGATTTCATTCACCTGGCTCTATTTTCCACTCTCTCCCGTTATGCCATCTCTCCTCCGCCTATGCCTGTTTCCCCTTTCGCATCGTCTTTCCCCTCTCGCCTGCCTGTTTGCCACGCTTATTTTTTTAAGTACCCTTTTTCCTTTTTTCCCATGTTTTTTCGTTTTCCCATTGAGAAATGATAATTTCTCACACATTCCCTCCCCCCCTCTCCTCTCCCTCCCCTTCCCTTCCGTTCTCTTCTGCGGTCTGAAATGGGAAGCTCGAATCCGCAACGCTTCTCGTCTTTCTCGTGTTTTATTATTTTTTTTCGTCGAGAATTTCATTTTTATAATGGCCGTTTCTTTTATTTTTTTACCCTCCGGTGTCTCCTCCTCCTCCCACGCCGTTATGCTCATCTTTCTCTCTCTCTCTCTCCCTCTTCCTCTCTCTCTCCCTCTCTCTCCCCTTACCTCCCTCCCTCACTCGCCGATTTAATGAGTGTCACCTATTCGACGAGTTTCTGCGATTTTTTTCGTTTCGTTTTTTTTCTCATTTCTTTTATCTTCCACTCCCTCTCCATCGCTCGGCGTCGCCTTTTTTCCATATCTCGTGTCTTCTGATATTTTTTAAAGCTTCCTCCTCTCTCCACCAGAGGACAGGAGAGTAGAATGAGGAAAAAGAGAGGGGGGAACCGGTACAGAATATCTAAAATAAAAAAGGAAAAAAAAATATATCAAGAATGTTTCCCCGTGTTATTTATTCGTGCTTGTTTTTCCCTCCTGGGAGGTTCCCTCGCAGACGGCGAACAGGGCGTCATCTGTCGCGCTCGGTAGGAAATATCCTCGCGGAATACCACTTTAAGGTATCGACCCGTTTTCCTCACGGATGAATAGATACAGATCGAAATGTTGAAAAATAAAATAAATCGGAAAAATTTTAAGTACAAAGGCTGGTTCATTAGTTAAATCAATTACGAATGGGTACCGTTCAAAACCCCTTCTAGGAATTAATATAATTAACCTATATTTTTATATACCTATTTAAAGACATATGCTTAGCGGCTAATTGTGTCAGATTAGTTAAGTATGACGGACGACAGACAAAACCTCAGAAAAAAATGATTCCAAGTATAACCATCTGATCAAATTTGTAAAAAATACTTATTAATTTGATTCTAAGGAGAAAATTTGATTGCTTGCATGAAAAAGAATCTCCCAGCATTCTCGACCACCCCATAACTTTGCATTGTAATTTCTCCAAATAGTCCTCTTAGATAATTCCCAGTGAATAATAGATAATAAATTGACGAAAGATTGGTGAGAATAGCGGCGGTATAGTACGAGTAGTTGAGATGAACAGCACGAGCAATGCGTACAGAGCCAGTTCTGAATTACTTGGAAGTGAAATTATAGAAAACATTTGCAAACATATGTTTGAGGAATAAATGACAGAATTTAACAAAGCTACTTTTAGGTTTCGACATAGATTGACATTTTAATGCACTTTTTAGCATTTTTTCATTGAGACAACGAATATTAGAGTTGTAATGCCACAAAGCGCGCCATTTTGAATTGATTTCCATGCTTGCATTACTTTCTACCACTTTCTCTAGACTAATACCATGGAAAAAATAATTGTAATAAATTCTCATAATTCAATCTAAAAAATTGTATGAATTTGAATTACGTTTATCCATATAATATCTGTTTATCGATGGGCCGCAGCGCTATAAGTTTCCCATCAGGATAATTAGAAACAATAAAATAGCAAAAATATGTTTAGCCCAAGTCACCTGTCAGAAATTTTAGTATTATGTTAAACCTTTATGGGTTTCGAAGCGAGCTTCGAGGCCTTTATCGTATAACGCTTAACCAAGCGTTCCCCTTCCACCAATACCGTCTTCTTTAGCAATCATAATAAACAATGGAAATTGAAAACGCCAATTCTCATTTGGACTACCCTGTTAACATAATTTTCATAAATTTAACAACTAAGCTCTCTTCAGGAAAAGGTTTAAAGATACCCTCAAGAAAACGTGCATTTCTACGTATTTTATATACGTGGGTATTCGTGCCAGATTCTCAACAAAATTGCGAGTAGATGAACAAAAATAATTTTTTTCTATTACACTGGGGTTAATTAAACCATACCGAACTATTTGCTGCCAAGTTATGAAATTTTAATCGTATCAATACAGCCAACTTTACTCTTCTAATTAATCATAAAATTTTTCCTATAAATTTACATTTGAGTTGAATTCTCGAATGCGATAAACAAAAACCTTTGGTTTGTCTTTTTCTGTTACATCCCTCGCTTTACATGATAAATTCGTTCCTATAAAAAGACCGTGCAAAGCGAAACCACGGACCGCTTCGAAACCGTGCTAAAGTGAAATCGAAGATTGCGTAATTCGAAGTACTTCTCTAAAGCGAAAACCAAGCTAAATCGAAACCGTGCAAGGCGAGGGATGGGTGTACTGATTTTAGTATATATCTGAAGAGTATTGTATAGAATGGGTTCGTCGTTCAGTCTTCCTTACAGTATTATCGCTAATATATTTTAAATTCTATTTTCAATATAGAGATATTCGAACATATTTTGTCAATTTTTAGCGGTCACCCAAAATATTTCATTAAAAACATTTTATAAAGGATTACAATATACTGTTATCTCCGAATTGATAAGTAAATACCTTAACGAATTTAAATTAATAAAAAAACATTTAAATTTTTATTGCTGGCTTTTTTAAGTGTTTCGCAAAAGGGCTGTTCTATCCAAGCACAGTTTCTCAATATGAAACAAAATAAAGCAAGTACTCTTAGTCGTAGTGAGTATGCAAATCTATTCCAAGAATAACTCTTTCGTATAGATGTCTTGTTCGTGCTGTTGACATTTTGCATGTTTTAAGTGCTTTAAATTTTTTTCTCGCTTTTTAAAAATTCAGTTGTCAAAGTTTACCCTTAGAGACTGTTCGAATATAGCATTTCATCGCGATGATTTCGAGGCTAGGAAAGTACATCTATTCCTTTTGTAATTTTTTTTCTTGCTTCTCCCCGTCTGCGAGCCACAGTTCTATAAAATGACTACATCCGCCAAAAAAAATAATAAATGAAGCCGCGACAATCACCCGTTAAAAACTTTCCTCGCAAACCACAACGAGAGCGAAAAAAAACGAATCAGCGCGCGCAAAACTTCTCCATAGTGATGAGCAAGGTAAAGTGACATGGAATTCAACGATCGTTTGCAGCAGTTTATGTGCTTTCCCTGGCTCTTCGATCCTGCCTCCTTCCCTCCTCCTCCTCCTCTCACCCCTGCGACCGCATTTTCTCTCCTCTCCTCATTCCCCCCTCCTATTCCTGCTCCCTCCACGGATCTTCTTCCCCCTCATTTTCTCACCACTTACATACCCTAGAACTTTAATGCATCGTCATCTGCAGGGGCTCATATTGACGCTCGCACGAGATGCTCCAATCTACGTCATATCTCCAACACACACACACACACCTCTCCGAATCGTACGCACGCACTCATGCATGCTATCATCTTCCTTCTCTCTTAGATATTACCCAAGTCTCCGTTTCTCTCTCTGCCTCTCTCTTCTGCCTCTGTTTCTCACTTCTCCCAAATATTACAAAGTCTCTACATGTCCATTTCCACTTCCCAATGTGGAAATGGTTGTAAGCTATCTTTATATTTTCCATTCTTCTTTCCCTTGCTCTTATATCGTCGGACTTTCTAGGCATGTGGTTAGAGAATCTACCGGCGGATACTAATGTCCCGAGTTTGAATCCCGTCCGAGGGTATAGAAGTTAGTGTTCGCCATGCTTTGGACTAGAACAGGGGTTCCCAACCTGGGGTACATGTACCCCCAAGGGGTACGTGAAGCCAAATCAAGGGTTACGTGAGATATTTGATAAATAAAAAATTTTACATGTTCAAAAACTCAAAAGAGCTTTGAAAATCGCTATGCCTCTGTTGCCTACCTCTATTCCTCGCCAAAACTTCTTAAATTCATTATTATTTTCCTATCAGGCATTTGGATTTGTTTTTGGCTTTTTAAAGCACGTTTATAGTTCTAAACCGTCTGAGCTGATTTTTATTAAAATAACGGGCACAGAGACAAACAGTCGTCATTTTTTCCACATTTAAATTTGGGTTTTGAGTAACATCAGCCCATTGTTGATACCTATAAAGATAATCGAAACATGGAATAGCACGTGTTGGATTTAAAGTTATGTAACTAATATGTCAGTACAATACGCAAAAAAACTTAGCGCTCATTGCATATTTTAATTTTCAATTAATCAATACAGTTCGAAGTCCCCCTTAAGGTAGATACAATATTTACTATAATACGGTTGTTGAAATATAGGAGTTCAAATTCATAAACTGCATTTATTGGTAACATGTCTCAACCATTACTTGACTTATTTTGGCACGAGGAAATCGAAAATTTTCCATATGAAGTCTTTTATCTCTATATTTTCCTGTATACACATACATGGTAAACAGTAAAATTTACCTCTAAAAAAATTGAGTAGGGATACATAAAGCCTTACTCTAAAGCCAGGGGGTACGTTGACCGAAAAAGGTTGGGAACCACTGGACTAGGTCTAAATATTGCCCTTAAATATAGTCGAATTATTATTTTTATTATATCCCACCCAAACTTCTTCTCACACATCTTCCCATCTCTTTCTTTCTCATACTTGGATTTTCTCAGATAAATTGTCTTTCTTTTGCTTCTGTGTCTATATTTTAAAAATCTTATTCTATATTTTGTATTTCGATTTATTTATTCCGCAAAATATCTTATCGAATTAAAACGTATCGTTTCCTGTTTAAGATGGATTTAAGTGCAAGAGACCCTCCTCAGACACAAACTCGGCCAAATAAAGACATCCGTCAATCAATCAACCACACATTTTAACTTTATTTGCCTCTCCATCATATTATTCATTCCTCTACTTGTGTATATTTTTAGCTTCTAGCTTATATGGTCCTTTGAATTCAGAAGCTATTTTTTGTATCCTTTGTTTTTTTACTCTTATCTCTTATTATTTTTTGCTTCTTTTTCTTTTCTTCCCTCCTCACTATCTAGCATGGTTCTAATAGGATGTAAATCTTATGTATCAAAAGTTGTAAAAAAATTCATATGTACTGTTTATTCTCCCTTTCTTTTATCTCCTAACATTGTGCGTCTTCCTGGTATTCTCATGGTTCCTTTCTTCGTCTTCCTGTATCGTGCCTCAATTATTCCTCTCTCATTGTAATCTCATATTTCCCGTAGTATGTTCTTTCCGTTTATAATATAAATTTTTGGTATCTCTTTCTTTTCCTATCAACTTTTACTATAACCTTCATTGAGTATCCGTTTGGCTACTTTTGCTTGCCGTTTCATCTCCTCCATTTCCATTCTTTACGTTTCTTTCTCTTTAAGTTTCTCCGTAAAATCCCACCGATTCTTTATACGCCTCTGTTAGCTCCTTCATCACTTCTGTATCTCCTCCCACAACTCAAAATCTTTCCTCTTATCTCCCTCCATCTCGACAGTATTTCACTCCGATGCACGAATAGAGTGGAACACCTACTACCGCTGATCTCTGTCTCGCTGGCAATTCAGCCCTTCTTTCCTCCTCCCAATCATCTCTCTCTCTTCCTCTCCCTTCTACGCTCCTCCCTCTCGACACTCGCAGCCCCATTCTTTCCGTGGGGAGAGCATCCCACATACAAGGACAGACACATTCTCCCACCCACCTCCCCCCCCCCCAACGACCGCCATCTCATCTTCCGCCGTCTACCTCCATTCACAGCGTCTCCCTCCCTCCCTAAGCTCTCTCCCTATCTCCTTTCCTTCCTCCCACTCATTCCCGCGACACGCTCACTCTCTCACCCACGCAGACATACAAGTCGGAGGGAATGGGAGGGTAGGTACTCTTTTTTCAACTCACCCCACAAAAATATTCTACTCTCCATTTCTCCCCCCCCCCTCTCGTACCTATCTCGCTCTCTCATTTCTTCACTCAATTTTCGCGATATTTTATTTTTCGATTTCATTTCTATTTTTTACGTATAATTTTTTTATTCCGCCATTACTAAGGAACTTCGGAGGCTGAATAGGTAAGGGGAAGAACATTTGGGAAGGAATCTTTTGATGTGAGAGGTTTCACCATAAATACTCTTTCTCAGGGCTATTTTCCCCTCTTCTCTCTGTCTCTCTCTTTCTTCTTTAAATTAAAATCAGCATGTCTGCCATTATAAATTTGTATCCTGCAATTTCAGTGCGTTCGATGCTCGCCAAATTTCTTTTGAAGGCAAGTTTTAGGTTGTGAACCGTCATCAATCAATATTGATACTCTATACAGTAAACCTCGAGAACTAATGAGTTTGGAATTATTGACGTGAAATATTTTTCCAATCCTCGTACTTCCAACATAATGGGGTAAATTCAAAGAATCCAAATTTTTTGTAACACGGAAAACATTTTCCATGTACCAATAAAAGTATATTTCTAAAGTTGTTACAATTTTATAAGAAAAATAGAACTGATGAAGAGCCCCCATCCATCACATGTGGTTGCTGGCGAACGTATAGGGCACACCTGTTATAGCTTCATCAATTTGTACCTCCTATTTATCCCTTGAATATTAAATCACGTTCAAACTATGCATGTCAGTTTGTGCAAGTGCATGTTTGTTAGTGGGTGTAATTCCGTATTATTCTCAATCTTTTATTAATGCTATCATTAGACTTCGTCGGTTTGTAACATCCTCTATCTTGTTTTCTGTAGCAGGGACCTCGAAAATGTCCTTCCGTTTGGTACCTTTTTGTCTTGTTTTAAATTCGTGACAATTTTTCAATGTACGAAATAAGATTAATTTATTGTCACAAAGTAACATATAACTAGGGTTACCTCCAAGAGCTTTTATTCTTCTCGCGTAATCCATTCAAATAAAGACGAATACATGTCTTCTTCCTCCTTTATTCTCATCTTTTCTCCTCTCTTTTCCTCCTCCAATATCTTCCATCCCCTCTCTTTAAGTCTCTTCCTTCCTCTTTCTCTTTTCCTCCTTGCGCCATCTTCTAGTATCCTTCATTCTCTTCCTTCCTCTCTCGCCTTTCTTTCTTGCTCTCTTTTCCTCCCTCTTCCTTCCCCTTAATCTTTCCATCTACCTCCTCTTCTCTTCTCTTCTCCTTCTCTCTCCACTCTTCTTGCTCTCTCTATTTTCCTCTACACCCTCCTCCTCCTTATTCCCCTTCTTCCTCTCCTCTCTCACCATTTTTTCTGGATCTCAAATGCGACAGTAGCAGTCCTCTGGCGTGTGTTTTGCGTGTGGGTGCTCTGGAAAAGGAATTTTTTTTATTCCTAGGGCAGAGGGGTTGTTCGGAAGGGCTACGAGAAAAATTGGTGGTGAGGTAACAGCAAAGGCTTCCATCTCTTTTCCGCGATGTACTTCTATTTTTTTATTTCCATCACCCGACGTCTCCGTTTCTTTTTTGTCCGGGGCGGCGCAGTCGACACCTCCAGAGGGCCAGCTGTTCTCTCCTCCGGACGTATTTCTGCCACGTGAAATGCAATTTTCTCCCCTTTCTATAAGAGTCGTTTTTAATACTGTGGTCGAGGGCTATTCTTACGCTGCAAGCGGTGAGTTTGTGAATGAATTGTCCCTTTTGCGCTTGTTAGAGATTTCCCCGCTATTTTCCTTCGTTACCCAATAAATATTTACTAAAAATCGCCAAGGAAAATCCCATCACTGCGTGCAGAGTTAATTTCTAACCTCAAATTTATTAAATTTATTGAGTTAAAAACGAAATTACCCTTTGTATCCTTGTCATCGTATTTAATACTTGTATTAGATCTTTCCAACTTGTTCTATCCTCTATGAGGGTCTTCAAAATCATGTAGTTAGCAAGAATAAAAATATATCAAATGAAATAAATGACATTTTTGGATAACATTATCAAGTTAAAATTTTAATTATAAAATCATTGCTTTCTTCGCTTTCACCGTATTAAAAATGGATCCTACCTTATTACAACTTCCAAAGAAGATTTTCAAATTCATCAATACGACCCACGTAGAGCATTAATGCGGCTAGCGTATAAGATTTTTTTGATGCTGCGACCGACACTAAAATGTATTTATCATAAAATAATTTTGTATAACCTAAGAAAATTAAGAAAGTATTAAATCGATGTTCTCAAAGCATCCGCATCTCAATTTTTATTCTCTTTTAAAACACCCTACACAATTAGTGTACAGAAAAATGTTCTTAACATGGAAAGCGTTCCGTTGATTTGGCACGGAGCCTTAATGCGACCTGCGGTTTTAATGTAGTGTCATAATGCGGCCCTCGCATAATTTGAGTTTGAGGATCCTTTCCTAATGGAACGTAGCTAAGGTGCGATGTATCTGTCGGTGCTTGTTAATTCTCAACGTAAAACTGGGTCAGGTTTGTTAGGCCTATACTTTTCCTCTACTATTATTACCTAATATGCTTTTAACGTACTCTACTCCGAAATTTATTACTAACGTCTAACTTATGGAAATATAAAAGTCTCCCAATTACTGAGCGACTGTCTAAATTTAAAAACTGTGTCAATATAATGTGAAATTGTCTCCGTTTTAATATGTTGACGTGTAAGATATATTTACTAAAACACTCGAGCTTCAATTTTAAGACATTTGCTGTCTTCTTATTTAGTTTTTAAGGGCAAAATTTCATGTGCGTATAGATATTTATGTATATATGCGTGCATAGCCACATATTCGAATTCACCAAGAAATTAGCGTAATTTTTAAAGAAACTGGAATTATGCTATTACCTCTGCTAACCAAATTTATTCCCTCGCCAACCAACGGGCAACAATTTTTTGAATGCCTACACATCTCGCAAAAAAATGTTCGATTTATATGCTTATCGAGCACGGGTCGATAAATTGCTCGGGAAAGTAGCTCGGAAAGCATCGCAACGCTCGCACATACACACGCTCAACTTGGTAGAGAGAAGATAAGGGAAAAACACAAAACGAACGACGAAAACGGAAAATACGTTTCCTCTTCTCTCCTTAAAGAACACAAAAGAAGCCGACGTTAGATAATATATTCGTCTTTTCGAGCATACCGTTTTACCGAAAAAAGAAATTCAAAGGAAAAATAGGAATAAATTCTGAAGGACTCAGCTCTCCCATCCTCCTCTCTTCCCCTACTCTTCTCTCTCTCTCTCCCCTCCCACCCCGTATGACTTCCCCCCTTTCTCCTTTACCGTCTCTATTTCCATCCGACCCTCCCCCTCACTATATACTAGTACCCTCTTTCTCTCTCGAAAAAAAAATAAAATAACGCGCACACCCGCCAGATCTACTCAAGGAACCTCTTTTATGCACCGCCTTCTCCTAGGCGCATGCGCAGTTAATTTACAAGACCCCCTTCGTTCTTCCTCGACTTCCCCCTCCCCATCTCACACACACACTCTCTTGCAGTCGGCCATTATGCAAACAGGAAAGGCGGTATAAGGAGTGGAGATGGAGAGAGAGAGAAAGAAGGAGAGAGTGATGGAGTGGGAGGAGGTGAAGGAGGAAGAGGGGGGGGGGGGGGTGTAAAAAAGGAAGAAGTTATTAAATCCACCCCACCTCTCTCCTTCTTGGGGAGGAGAAAAAACTATTCACCCTGTTTAACCCCTTTTGGAAGGAAGTTCTTTAAGGCATTCCTTTTAAAGAAACAAAAAAAGATGGAGGGTGGAAAATGTATGGGGATGGAAGGAGGGCGGCTTGGGTGGAAAATGTTGAGCGTGTTTTCTCATTTCCCTCCCACTTCTTCCCTCTCTTTCTTTCTCCCCCCCCCCCCTCTCTCCATCTTTTATTTTTTGTAACTTCCTTCTCAGAACGTTTTTAATTGACGCGGAAGGAATTCTCGGCGCCCTATAGCGGGGAGGGAAGGAACTAAGGCGCTTTTATATGAGAACACATTAAAACAGCCGACGAACGACTTCAAAAACCGCCTCTTTCTCTCTCTCTCTCACACACACACACACACTCTCCTTTCCCCCTTTCTTCTCTACGTCCTCCAGCCACGGCATTGGCCCATATAATTCTCTCTCCACTTGAAAGCCATCTTCTTATTCTCCCCCTCTCTCCTCCGCTTCCCCTTAAACTCTCCCCATTTCCACAACCTTTCGAAGTCTTATATAGAGATGGAGGTTGTGGGGGAGGGGTGAGGAGGTTGGAGTGAGGCAAGAGAGGGAGAGAGAGAGGAGGAAGGAAGAAGCAAGCAAGAGGGAGAGGGGAGCTTGTGTGTTGCGGAGAGTTGGGGGATGGTGTTTCTCTTTTTTGGAGTGGGTAAAGATGGGATGGATCCAGGAGAAGATCCTTCCGTAATGAAATCGCATCTTCCACAGTGGTCTTAAAATTGGAAAGGAAGGGTAAGAGGGAGTGGGAAGGAGGGGGAGGGGCTTTTTGAGCTTGTGAAGAGGAGAGAGAAGGGGGGTGAGGTTTTTCTTTTTTGGATTTTTGCGAAAGGAGAATAGGAAGGCGTGGGGGAGAGAGGCTTTGAGGAGGGGGTTTAAATCGAAGAGAGGAAAGAGGAGGAGTTATCGGAAGGAGTAGGATCGGTGGGAGGTGGGGGAGAGGGATAAAGGGTACGGGAGAGGGGGTGGGGGGGGAGGAAGGAGGAAGAGATTACGAAGGGAGAATAACGAAATAGGGAGATGTTGTTCCCCTTCCCATGCCTTTCCCTTTAAGTAGATTCCTTTTAAAAAGTCTCTACGCGGCGTCGGTGGCGTAAGAATTGGGGCGAGGAATCCTTGTGTAAGGGGATCTCCCTTTTCTGTGGGAAATATTCGTCTCGCGGATGAATGTAGGGGAGGGGAGAAAAATATTCAATAATAACCGTGCGAGCGCTTGATTTTCGCGTGTTGAAATGCTTCAGGTGCTGTTCGAGTCCTATTGTGAATAAAAAAGGGGGTAATCGAAATTCCGATATTCCTTCGGAAATAATGCCGCCTGTTTTAATTTATGTTCTTTAAAAAAAATGGAAGCTGATCCTTTTTTAGGTTTCAAAGGCGATAAAATTTGTAAATTCTGTTCTATGTTTTTCCAAGCTCGTGACATTTTTAAGATTAATGTGTTTCTTGGAATATAGTTCTTTCAAATTAACGCGTTCTAATTCATTCACGTGTTTTCATTTATTTGTGTATCGTCTCTTATTTACTACTTTCTTGAATCCTTCGAAATTTAATAGACCACGATTTTATTGAGCTCTAATCTTTTACAAATCTTTTAGAAAAAAGCTCCTGAGAGAACTTTTTGTTTTCAACTTGATTTAATGGGGTACATATATATAATGTGTACTAATTTAATCATATTTCTCATGATAATTAAAGAAAATTTGATCGATAATCATAACCGATAATTTCGAGCGTCCAGTAGTAGAGGAACTCGCCGTTATGCATTTCATTCTCAATTTTGCAATACTGTCAGTTTGCAATACTCTAATAAAAGATGAGCTAATTTAAATGTCTGTTGGTTGGAGAAGCTACTTGGGAGATTTAATTTCATCTGAATATCTTTAACATCAATGATTTTCTTCTAACACTTTTTTGTTCTCAGCATAATTAAAAACCAACGAGATCGTTTATATTATTCTATTTTCTTAAATATATAAATTGTATAAAATTTAGAGAAAATCAATCCATTTAAAATTATTATGAATCTCCAGCCTCTTTAATTTGTTTGCCCTTTAAACCTATTATATGATTATAGGATATGATCGATGAGACTAATTCATAAATTAACCGATTAAATTTTCAAAATAGATGGCAATTTAATTCCTTTTTTATTAAAAATTGAAATTTTGTAAAGGAAAGGAGGTTTGCACATTCGCAATTGTAAGCAAATTTTTAAAACATTTTAAATAAGACTAAATGTAAAATTCGATATACTTGCTCCTTTGCTCTAGGACAGATTATCAAGAGATTCTTAGGCATTCGTTTTAACTTCTCCTTCATAAGTATACATATATACATGAAGTGAAAGGTTTTGGGGAGGAAATTTATTCAGTTATAATCAATACTCTCCTTTAAATCTAACAAAATTCTAATAAACACTTGTCAAGATTTGAATTGGCGTTTAGAATTTGCAAAAATTAAATCCCATCCTTTTTTGTTAAAATTTTAACGATATTCATGTTATAAAATGGAAATTGTTACAGTGAATATTGGAGGAACTGGGACAGGATTTTTTTAAAACGCACATTCGTAAATAGATATACATATAGATATATATTTTTTAATTAGGTACTTGATGCCTATCTTAGTTAAAGGTCATTTATAGGACTGCCTCTTTGCGAAAGATATTCAATTATGCTCATCCTATGCGAAATCGTATTTTTAATGCGCCTGTAAAGCAATTAGGCCCAAATTTAAAAATACATTCTCAGAATGATAAATCTTTGACCCTATCAAGTATTGGCCGCGAAAAAATTCAGCAGATATATTGAATTTATTCCAACGCGTTGGGAAAGAAAATAATATTTTTTCGGGAAAGAAAAGGGCTGTGGTACAATTGACTGGCATTACGAGAGGAGAAATTGGTGAAAGTGCAAACAAAATAAGGATGTCAGAATACTGTGGAAGCGAGGAAAGAGAAGAGAGAGAGCGAGAGTGTGAGAAATAACCGGAGGAGAAATAATGGAAGGAAGGTGGGAGAAGGGAGCAAAAAATTGTAAGGGAGAGAAAAGGAGTCACAGATGAAGTTTAACTTGAACCTTGAAGTCCAAAGAAAATTAGAGTGGAGGAGTTTTCAAAAAGATCCCAGACAGTCACTCATCAGCGTTGCCATTTCATGCACAACCACTATATCTGCTCTTCCCACGCGGTTCAATCTTGCGTCTGATTTGGCAGCGTCGCGTATCCATTATGTAGGCGAGAGCTCAAGTTAGACTACCTCTACTATAGTAGGATAAAGAGGAAGTGAAAAGGGGAGTTGAGAAGAAGTTGGAGGATAAAGGAGGTTATACTCTGGTCAATATCTAAAGTCTGTTGACCTTGAATACGGGGAGTACGCCACTTAGCAGCAGCCAATAGGAGACGGTTCGTTTGGGAAGGTAGTGGGGAGGAACTCAGTCTTACTCTTGCTCTCGAACAGTTCAATTCGGTCTGCGTTGCCATTTCTACCGCCGTTTCCTTGCTGTGAAGTTCTAAGTTATTGTTGCTGTTATTTTTGTTATTATTTTTGTTATTAGTTTTGTTGTTTTTGTTACCTGCTGAGTTCGTGATCTGCAATGGCTAACAGGAGGGAAGTTATGTTATTTAGGAATTATGTAGTATATCAGCTGAATGCGAAAATCCGCAAGAACTGGCAACGCGCACCGGTATCTGTCCTCCCGCGCGAAAGTTGTGAGGGGCGATGGAAGGGGAAACGTTCGTGATTGGCTACTTGCTCTATGAAGGTCAAGAGACTTAAGAAAGTGAACAGACTATAGTAGAGGAAGGCGTGAGAAAGAAGGATAAAGAGAATAAAAGAGGGAGGGAGATAAGATAGGAGAAAATGGAAGTGAGTCAGGGAACGGGAGATAAAAGGGGAAATGAAATGGATGGGAGGAAGAACCAGGCGCGTAACTTGGGGGGCGCAGGCCCACGCAGTGCGTAGGGCCCCAAGATATTTGGGGCCCCACAAAGAGAATTTTTCCCCTAATCTGCCGTAAGGTATTCGTAGTATCCTTATGGAAATGAAAGATTTTCATCGCTCGAAGTGAAGACGAAAATACCAATCTCAAGTGTTTGGACTTGTTTGATCCTATCCTTACAATGTTGGAATTATAGAAGTTCCACTGTATTTTTGGAACTGAAACATAGAAAAAATCAATAAAAACCAAAACGATTAATAATTTCATAAATTTTTAGAAAAATGGGGACCCCAAAAACTTAACTACCGTGGGGGCTCCAAAACCGTAGTTATGCCCCTGGGAAGAACGTTTGGTTAGCGAGAGGAGTAGATAGGGAGGTGAACGAGAAATAGGAGGGACGGAAAATGGAACAGGATGGAAAGAAGGAGAGGAAGAATCGAAGAAAAGTGGGAGAATGTGGGGGAAGCGATGGAAAAGAGGAGAGGATGTAGCTGAATGAGGAGTGAAGATAAAGAAATCAGGAGAGTATGTAGCAGGGGGAGAAAGAAAAGAGGATGTGCAAACTGTAGGAGGGAAGGGGGAGGAGGGGGAAAGGCAGGAGATGGAGGAAAAAGTGAAGAGTTTAGGAAGAGCGGCGCTGTAAATTAAATGCAAATCCTGAGGCTGGGAACGAATAATTTCCTCAGATTTACCGCCTCCGCCCCCTCTCCACTCTCTCTCTCATTTCTTCTCACCCCACTCTCCTGCACTCGCGATTACCAAGAGGAAGAAAGAAAAAGTGGGGAAAGTGTGGGAGGGGTGTATATGAGGATAGAGCTCCAGGAAAGAGTAAGTCTGCGTGAGAGAGAGAGAGAGAAAAAAAAGGAGGGATGAGGTAGAGACTAGAAAGAGGAGATAATGGGGAGGGTGAAATGGTTGGAGGGATAATACACGTGGTGTTTTAAGAGGAAGAGGAGAGAGGGTGCGAGCTTGAGGCTAACCTCAGCTAAAAAAGGAAATGAAACTGAGTTTTCTATAAGCCATAGATTCAGCGTTATTATGTTGTGCCAGCTAGCCACATGCTCTTGAGGCGGATGGTAGTAATGCCCGTAAACGTATATGTGTGTGTGTGTGTGTGTGCGCGCGCGCGTGCGTGCGTGCGTGCGTGTGTGTGTATGTATGCAGGGCCGTGCCGATGGGTGAGGCGGCGAGGCAACCGCCCCAGGCGCCTCTCGAAGGGGGGCGCCAAAATTTGACAAAAATGAAAACCTATCAAAATAAATTCATAAGGTCAGCGAGGCCAGAGGGCGCCACATTATATCTCGCCTCAGGCGGCGAAATGTCTGGGCAAGGCCCTGTATGTATGTATATATATGAGACAGACCTGTTAGCAAAGGAAATAATATTTTTAATCGAGATTAATCTAAAAAAAACATAAGGACACGATATAATTTGTATGCCATTCCTTTCATTCTCTTTGATACACGTGTATTAACCGCGTACATGTTAAGCCAAGAATAATTACCCACGTTTTTCAATTTATTACTTCCGATTACGTTCTTGCATGTACCAGCATGCTTCATTACCCGCAAAGAACCCAAGATCTCACGACTTGAAACTCAGGTTTTCAGTTTCTCCTTTTTTCATCTTAAAAAGAATGCCTGGATATTTATCGGAACCTGCGCTATGT
Organism: Uropetala carovei; assembly: GCA_036926305.1. NCBI lineage: Eukaryota > Metazoa > Arthropoda > Insecta > Odonata > Petaluridae > Uropetala > Uropetala carovei. The sequence goes on from JAXCHB010000070.1 coordinate 3,500,110, forward strand.
TTTTTTTTGTTTCCACGCAGTGAATTACTCGTACGTTACGGCATGCCTCGTTGATGTATTTTCTGCGTGCGGCTAAAATTTTTTGTTTCGTCACCATTTTTTCCGTAGTAGAGACATTCAACTTTAGGTACATTAGAACTGAAATCATAAATACCGAAAAAGGTTTCCATGCAGTGTGAAATTTTGCGATCTTAAGTTCATGACTCTTATATCAAAGATCCAAGAAGTGGTTGCTTTGAAAGTGTACTTCAATTGCATTTCATTATTTGATTAAAACATTTACTAATAATTGAAGTCATCGGATGGATCTTTCGTTTATGTTTGAACCATTCTTAATTAATCAATTACTCGACAATGTACTGTTAATTAAATAATTTGCTGGATACTTCCTTTTATTTTAGCCTACGTACATAGTACAGAAAAATAAATGAAAATATTGTCATAAATTAACATTTTATTGCAAATGAGTGAATATCTCATTATTTTCTTTAATAATTCGTTCGATCATTTCATCATGGTAATTAATTACACTTATCTCAATATCATTAAATTAATAAAGGATGTAATGAAAACAAATTTATTTTATTTCGTTTTGTCGATATATAGAGTTTAGATTATTATAAAAATAAAATTTCCTTTACCTCGTTTTGAATAATAATAACTAAATCTGTATTTTCAAAATAAGCTTTATTGAAATATTAGAAAAAACTGATTTAACTATGGCCCTTACTTGAACGACTTTGGTTGCTTTATTATGTCAATTACAAATCAAATTCTTTACACAAAAGTTAATAGTATGGCTGAGGAAGGTATAGACAGATAAAGCATCAAGTGAATGAAAGACTGCTTTAAAAGGAATAGGATTGGTAGGAAAATAATCCTTTTGTATTTAATAGAGTTGTTGAAATTCAACAGGAAGGGTCTAGATTGCGCAAATAAGTAACAAGGGAAAAATATATATTTCTGTTTTATATTGAAACAATAAAATTAAATCATTAGTATTATTTTTAGCAGTATAGGTGTATATAATGTAGGTCTTTCCCTTATCCACGGCTTTAATTAAACATTTTAATTAAATTTCCCGACATTTAAAAATGGAATGATAATTCATTGAATAATCAAACATTACTTTGTAAGATTGCTTATATATGTTTGTTTTAAATTTATACGATATTTTTAATTAAGTGATATCTCGGTTGATTTCAATCTAGTCACGTTTCGTTTCATGTTGTTATGGTTTCTTGCCACAACCATTTTATATAGTTATTTTTTGTGTTTAATTGGTAGACGATATATTTTTAAAACCTTTTAATTTAGAAAAATAATTCAGCGTTATATCTTTCGATTTTCTCATTTCTCTTCCTAATTATCTCCCATTCATAATCTTTCATCCGCATTCGCCTTGCGTTCCCTCTTTCCTCTTATCTCCTTATCCCTTTTCGATTTTCTCTTTTCTCTCATCCTCCCCTGTCCTTCGATCTTTAACACTTTTTCTCTTTTAAGTACACCACTCTTCACCCTCAATCAATAATTCTTTAAAACTTCCACAATCTCCTTCCCCCTCACAACCTCTTTTTTTATCTATTCAATCCCTCACTTCCCATCTTTCTTTCTCCCCCGATTCCTCGTTATCCTTTCCATCCCACGTCCTTTTTCATCTTCCCCTTCCTTCTTTCACCCTCTCAATCTCCTTCATTCGTTATATCTCCACATTTTTTCCCTCTTTCCATTCTGTCCCTCCCCCCCCCTCACTCCCTCTCTTTCTCTCTCCCGATTTTTTTTATAAATTCACCCCATTTATAAGCCTCCCACTCCCTTTCTGTCACCTCATCCTCTCTCTCTCTCTCCGCCGTCTCCCTACTTCACTCTCCCACTCCCGAGACAACGTGGATAGTTTGGAGTGAGAAGGAAGGGGGAGAGGCGGTAGACAGGGAGAGAGAGCGAGTTCATTTGTTTTGCCGCATTCCGCCCTTGCCTTTGATCTCCAACGACCCGTTGCTTATCGAGGCAGGGCCCTTGTAAAGGAAGGAGTGGGGTGAAAGCATGGAAGTAAGGCAGATTGCTCGTTAATGACGCGCCCTCCCTACTTTTCTCCTCCTCCTCATGCCACTCTTGTCCCCCACACCCACTTCTCTCTCTCTCCCTTTTCTCTCTCCGCCTTTCTCTCTCTCTCTCTCTCCTCCCATTACCCATTCCTCCAACTCCCCACTCTCATATCTCACTCCCTCGCCGCGTCATAAATCTCTATCTGCTCATTTTTTTTCGTCCCAGCCCACGCCTACCCCTCCCGCCCCCTAAAAAAAAGGAAACCAGAGAACCAAGGTGTTCGGTACGCTATATATTAAGGAAGCGGGGAAGGGTTTATTTTATTTTGGATTTTCCTCCCACTCTATCTGTCTCACTCTCTCTCTCCCTCCCTTTCCGCCTCTGCTCCCTGATGTTTATAAAATGCCTTTTCTTTGCGTTATTAGAAGTTTTTTTTCCGAAAAACTTTTTTTCTTCACCTTTGAGGAGCGCATTAATTTAACGCGGTTTATAACGAGTACTCTAGTAATATTTTATGAGTTTTTAAGGGTCTCACGATTTTCTATAGCCATTATATATATATATATATATATATGCATATAAAATAGGTAGTCTGTCCATAGACAGGTCCGTGATTATTCTAGGTTAAACCTGGTTCTCCATATGCTCCTATTTTCCGCAGTATTCTTCATGTCTTCATAGCTCTCTTTCCCTTTCAAGTCGTCTATCAGCTGAAACCTTTTCCTACCTCTTTGTCTTTTTCCATCCAGTTTTCCTTCTACCACATCCTTAATCATGCTCTCTCTCCTCAGTGAATGTCCAATCCAGTTCGCTTTCCTCTTTTTGGTAGTCTGTATAATCGTTCGCTTCTCTCCTATTCTTCGTAATATTTCCTCGTTTTTCACCTTATCTGTCCATTTTATCTTCAGCATTCTTCTCTATGTCCACATTTCGAAGCTTTCCAAGTATTTAATATCATTTTTCCTTAGCGCCCATGTTTCTGCTCCATACAAAGCTATACTCCATACATAGCATTTTATCAACTTCTTGCAGATATCCTCCTTTATATTCTCAGTTAGTAGGAGTTTATATCTTCTGAAAGCGGCGTTTGCTTTCATTATTCTAGTTCTGGTTCCATCGGTACATTTTGCTTCTGTCGTTATGATGCTTCCAAGGTATTTATAGTGTGAAACTTTATCTAATTACTTTCCTCCAATACTTATGTTCAAATTTTCTTCTGCTTTACTTGATATTCATATGACCTTGGATTTTTCTGTATTTATTTCCATACCGTATTTTCCACCTGTTATCACAATCTATTAATCATTTTCCGGAGTTCATTTTCCTGTCTGTGTGTGTATATATGTATATATGTGTGTGTGTGTGTGTGTGTGTATATACACACACATACATACAAACACAGGGTGTCCCAAAATTAGAGTTTGCAAGATGTGGCGACACTGTACTGGGGAAGGGTCGGTTGCGATATTGACTCTAGAGCAGGGGTGGGAAAACTACGGCCCGCGAGAGTACCTTATGTGGCCCGCGATGCCTTTATAAAAGAGAACCGTGAAATGTGAAACAGTAAATTTAACATTTGGTGTTTAAAATTATGGCCGGAAAACCTTATATAGCAAAGCTATTGTATTAAAAATGTATTAATAATTGATTTTCACTAATAGAACCCTTCGCATTCTCTCAAATAACTTCCTATGTGAGACCTAATGTGGCCCACCTAACCACCCACAACTACTAATGTAGAAAGTTTGCTCACCCCTGCTCTAGAGTTTAAAATTACGACACTACTATGTTTATCATTATTTGCTTGCAATCTTTAAATTCCTTAACCTGCTTTTATTTATTTCAGTTTTATTTTTATTTCTTTTTCTTGATCTGTTTCCTATCTTTTAGTTAAATGGATGTTGGTTGACATTACACTGAGCAAGCAAAGAATGAAAAACATAACAGAAAATGAGTGGGGAATTGAACCTTGAACCATCCGCATGCAAAACAAACACTTCACCACTGGATCACAAGTAGACAATGCATATCGTCGTCATTCCAGAGCCATTATCGCAACCAACCCATTCACAGTACGGTGTTGCCATATATTGCCAGCTTTAAACACGTTTTCTGAGGAAACTATGCTTCTACCGAAATTTCGTCAAAAAATATTTTCGACTTGAAATTTTGCAAGGATTCGCATGGTTATGCCCGTATACGCGAATATTGGGACACCCTGTACATGTATGTATGTATGTATGTGTATGTGTGTCTGTATATGTATATATATATATATATATATAGTTTTCGAATTCCTCAAATGGTTACCCAATTTTTTCTCCATTCAAAACGATTCTTTTTACTGGAGGAGAAATTCCTCAACACTTGTGAATGTCGTGTTTTTTTATTTTAAAATGAAAGCGGAGTTTTCCTCGCGTCCGAGTTTTTTCGAATATTCCCGAAATAATTTCATAATTTGCGCCCCCGGAAGTTTTTTTACGCTTTGTATCTGTTTGAAAGTTTGGATAAGCTTCCATCGTCTGGAGTGATCCATTTTCAAACGTCGTATTAAAATATTCCTCGATTAACATAACGAGATTCCTTCTGAGTGGCTTTTATAAAGTTCTTCGAGATGTTAGCATAATTGTCTTATATGCCACCGATGAAAAAAATAACACTTTTATAAGAGGAACTATCCTCATTATGTACGTAAACTTTTAAATCGAATATTCCCTTTTATCCCGGTGTGGCCCGAGATATGCTAAGGAGACTTCAGAAGTACTTTTTTTGTCACAGCCACTTCGTATTAATAATTCATGGCCACCTCGGAGCGAAGTAGGAGAAATGAATGTGTAGAAGGATAAGGCCGTAGTATGGCATGCTAGTGCAAAAGGAATTATTTTTAATAAATGGGTGGGTGTAAATAAGAAGGTTGCTTTAGAAATGGACAATCAAATTACGCTGTCTAAATTTTTTCTTGACGTCAGCCGTCATCAATTCGTGAATGATGTCCGATTCGTTGTTGAAATTAATAATTAATTGCCTAATTGCTCAACGTTTTATTTAAATCCAAATTAAAGACTCAACGTGTATTGGAAATGTTTACGACATTCTTTGCTCAAAAATGGATGTGATATCCATATATATAGTAAAACACTACAAATAATATTTCATTATTCCATTAATGGAAAATATCTTAATTTGTTACATTTACTGAATAATATATAACTGATCAAAATGTTTAAATTCTACTACAATACTGTTAATGTGAATATGAAAAATGGAGCATAGTTTCAGCAGTAAACATTTTATCGTTCTCAGTTTGGGTTCGTCGTGATACCCTAAAATTGGAAATTAAAAGAAACGATTTAATTTAATTGTGAAGATAATTTAATATAAAAATTAATTTAAAATTTCTGATGAGTAGGTCTTCAAATCTTTTCATTTAATGTTTTGTATTTGTTTATCTAAATATAAAAATTAATATCATAGTCATTCCTAATTGGATGATATTTATTTCGCGCCTATCAACATTATTATGTCGTATCAGAGAAAAAAAAGCCAAGACCGAGGACTTTTAAAAATTATATTTTTATTATAAGGAATTAGTTCAATGGAAATTCATTGCAACAAAACCAATAAGACTGTCGCAGTGAAAATATAAAATGTTAATTACATTTCACTTTGAGAAAAGAACACATTATGTTAACGAGAGTTATGCGCCTTCACAAATATATAGTGCATTCCGATTAATACATTTACGCCAAGGCTTTCTTTTGGTTGCGACTTTGAAGTACGCCTTGAACACCTCGTTGAAAAAATGTCGGTAATGCATAGAGTTCTATTATCGAGACATACTCCCACGAGACGAACTGAGATGGCATCACCAAGGAAGAAAACTTCTTCCCCGGTCTATCGATAAGTGAAGACGGGAAATGGAGAGGGTAGGTGTTGGAGGAGGGGGAAAGAAATGGAGAGAAATGGGGGAAGACCGAAATGAAAATAATAAAGGGGACAGTTTGGGTTATCACCCACAGTGGAAGGTCTCTTCGAATTCTTCCCGACCCTCTGTCGAATTTTTTATTTTGGCAAGGGGTTCTCCCCCTCGCCACTCCAATCTACTCCACTCCCTCCTCCCTTTTCCCCTCTTCCTCGCCGCAACTCCGGAGAACAACTTCCTCAGTAAGAGCCACCGTTTTCTCCCGTCCTTTCCCTCCCCCTTGTCTCTCCTCGGCTGCTTTAGGGATGATTTGGGGAGGATCTCATTTGAGGATGGTGATAGGAGGATGGATGGATGGGAGGATGATATTGCGGGAGGAGCTAAGGATTGGAAGGGTTCAGAATTGTTGGGAAGGAGACGAAAACGAGTCGGGGGGTTGGATTTTTTTTCCCCTCCCGTCGCAGACACAGAATTCCGACTGCTCGAAATTCTTATTGCGTCCACAGTTCTAGTTTAAAATTTAAATTTAAATGACGCGGCATAATTATTTTTACTGAACTTGAAAGCTATTTTTGTATAATCTCCTTGGAAAACATTTCTTGCTGACTCAGCATTTAACATCAAGTCATTTTTATTTTGCCTGGGTGGCATGATTCAACATAAATTGCTTGAAAAACGATAGTTTTTATTTATAGCGCATTAACTAACCGTTTTTACTTTCTCATACGAAGTATCGAGAAAGTATTGTTATCGCGAAAAAAGGGGCCACTTCCATATTGCCCCCCACCCCCTTCCATTTGCGTTGCAACAGTCAAGAGGATATAACATTGAAAGGATATATTGAGGAATCTTCGGCTCGCTTTGTTTTAATGGGTAGTCGTCTCCGGAGGCTACCGCGCCCTTCGCCTCGCCCGGAACCAAAGTATCCCTCCCCGTTGTCCAGTGATTGGGTTTGTAAATGTCGAGACCGGCCAATCAGGTCTGATATTAACTTCATCTACAAATAAAACGTAGTTCCCTCAATTGTTAATCGTGACCCTAGCAACGTGATAACGTTTTTATGGGACAGTTTATTTGTGGAGGTATAACAGGACAGTACCCAAGAAATTAACTCTTTCAAATTAAAATAATAATTTCTGTTGTTTAAGAAACTCTATTGTTGCTTTGTTTATCACGTTTAAAAACGAAAGAAAAAGAATATGGAAGTATGGCCCGAAAAAATTCGACCTCGAGATTTTTACGGAAATATACGTTTTAGGTGTCACTGAATCCGAAAAAGTGGTTTATGCAATGCCGTCTGTCTGTTTGTCTGTCTGTCTGTTACTGGCTCTGGAGTCTAAACGGTAAAGCGAAAATGAATGAAATCTCGTACTTAGGTATTTTATCATACTGAGCAGAGTATATGTAGAAATGGTTGTCATTGCTCGATAATTAAGGGTAGTTTATTCTACGCATTTTTGACAACAATCCGATTTTCTCAAAAACGGCTCTAACGATTTTGATCAAATTTCGTACAGTTATCGAGTTTACGTCTTCAATAATACTGTATAGTTCATATTCCTCAAAAAATGAATATAAGGCTAGTTTATTCTGGGCAACTTTAACAACAATTCGATTTTCTCAAAAACGGCTGCAACGATTTTTATCAAATTTCGTACAGTTACTTGAGTATACATCTGTAATAATACTATGTATTTCATTTTTCTCAATGAATGAATATAAAGATAGTTTATTGTTTGGCAACTTTAACAAAAATTGGATTTTCTAAAAACAGGCTCACACGATTTTCATTTTCTAAAGATAACTAAACGACGCATTAGTACCTATATATGAGAAAGTTTGTACAATGTATGTTGTACCGATATTTTAGTCTTGTTTCTGACTGAAAATTAATATCGATAAAATCATTTAATTACATATTTCGTGTCAGAATGTGTATTTACGCATTGAAATGCAGAATACGACCTTGAACTGTCTTCAAAGTGTGATATGAGTTAAGCAATTGCCTTAGATAAAATTACCAAGAGTAGTAATCCTTTATAAATCATATGCACCTCACAGCCTCAATTCATTCGCCGTACGAGGTATATCATCGGTAATTAAATCAGTTTTTCCATTCAAAAACGAAGTGAGAAAACTTAAAAATTTTACTAACTGTAATTTACTGAATTGCGTTTATTTGCAGCAACAATAAAATTCATGCGTTGAAGTAAACTCCATTATTTCGAATCCAATTAACTTGGTAAACGCAATTATTTTTCATTCCTCTATTTTAATATTTTAATTATATCACATGCATATTCTCTCTATTTAAATTAATGTGAGCATTGCCTACAGACTAATGTTTTATACTGATACCTAGTTCGTAGGGCTCTTGAAATTAATAACCGCCGTTGTATTGTTGTCACATCAGAAAATTATTCATCTTAATTACTTCCTATCAAAGTGATCTTTCTTTTTAGAGGGGATACAGGCGAATTTATCGGCGACGTAGATCAAATTATACTTAATAAAGTGAACCCAAAAAATAAAAGGAATACGTTTCTGTTAATTTAAACTGCACTACTTCAAGGGGCTTCCTCGAATGAAGCTCAGCGCTTTCGACAAATATTAATGATTGCATGAACATACAAAAATATCACAAAAATCATGGTCCAAATACAACTCCAGCTACCAAATGTTAGAAATTAGCATTTTTCAAAATTTCCTTTTCCTCTTTAAAAATGCCGTGTTGATTAAAAAACACCTACATGAAACAAAACTGGGATCAGAAAAGGATCCTATACCCCTCAGATGTTGTTCAATGCAGAGGAAAAAAACATTTTCGTCAATTTTTACCCCTAACCAATAAATCCCAATATCCCGCATAGAAAGTAATCAATCATCGACCGACTGGAACATAGGCCCCGGTTTCGCCAGATCCGGCATACATCAGACGTAAAAAAAATCGTGTAAACGTTGCAGATTTTCACGTACCCTCCCGTTCAATATATATATATATATATATATGTATACCAAAGAGAGAGAGAGAGAGAAATAGGAAAACTTAAAAACTCCCAGCCTCTCCTTCCCATTTTGGAATGGGCTGACCTTTCTGTACGGAGGTTTGAAGGAGGACATTTCGATGCGAGTGGAAGCGAAGCGTTTGGCATATATACGTAAAGGGGGCGGGAAGGGTCGAGGGCTATGTAGAATAACGCTTATGCGGGGAGTAAGGAAGGAGTTGGAGGAGAGGGATGTGGGTGGAGATGTAGAGGGAAGAGAGAGAGAGAGAGCAGGAGTGAGAGAGAGAGAAAAAAAAGGTTCCAGGACAGGGGAAGAGAGGGGAGGAAGAAAAAGGCTCCGGATCTCTGTGATTGGCCGATGGGTCGAACGGCCGAGAGATATGGGGCGAGAAAGAATGGATGGCGGAGGAAGGGCGATAAAGGGGAGTGCGGAAGTAAAGAAAGAGGAGAGAAGAAGGAGAATAAAAGAGAGAGAGAGAGATGAATAAAAGATGGAGGTGGGAGGTAATCATGGAATAAGGAGTGGGAATATAGAGGTTAAATTTAGCGGAAACAAGATGAAGAATAAAGGATAAGAAGAGGAGTAAAGTAAGACTAATAAATGTAAACGAAAGAGGCTGAGAAGGAAATAAACAATGCGTAGAAAATAAAGAGAAAGAAGCAGCTAATGATTAAATATTCCTTTAAAGCGTTAAAAAACAAGTAAAATAATACATAACTCCAGAAAAGAAAAAAGAGATAAAAGAAAATACGAAAAAAATACAAAATGAAAAGGAAATACGCGAGAAGGACTCAGCGGTGGCGAAGAAGCATCTTTTTTTAAAAAAAGTAAACGGAAAATAGATTTCAAAGAAGAGAGCGAGAGACGGAGAAAGGAAAAACAGATGGAAAGGAAATTAATAGCTGGAATCGAAGAGATTAATACAGGCAGGAAAGTTGTGAAGAGGAGAGCGAGTAACGGATCTGGAAGGAAAGCTATGGAAAGGAATTGTTAAATCAGCAGCGATGCGTGGATGACAATGAAAAAGTGAACTAACGATATGGAGAATATAATGAACGTTAAGGAACGTAAAAAGGGAAAAGTTGGAAACCGAGGTAAAGAATCAAAGAAATGTTAAGAAATCGAATATTCCATAATCCGACTAAGATATTTCTTCTTGTCTTGGAGTTCTATTGCTAGTTTTCTATGGCTTGAAAATTTTGCTATATCTTATGGCTTTTTGCAGTTTTTATCATATAAAGGAAGAGGCATGAAATATCATGGGCGAAAATCACTTAAAGTTACCATCCAGAAAGAAAAAGTACTAGATAAAAAATACATTGAGTAATAATTCAACATAAATAATGGAAACTAGGAGTGCAATCTAATATATAAAAATGAATGTGTGCATGTATGTGTGTGTATGTGTATCTTAATTTTTAAAACTCGAAAACTACAAATCGTAGAAGCAAGAGAAAGGTATCATTTTAATCGGAATAATGAGTACGGTGGTATAGTGAAGTTTTTATATCGATTTGATTGACCTGTCTAACTTTTAAAAACATTTTCTTTTTTTTATTTTCTCCATTTGAATAACATAGGGAGGAGTGCAGCTTATTTTTCATTTGAATTTTAAAATTACTTAGAAACATGGTACGAACTTGAGACTTGAATGGTTCTACGAAGAAAAGAACGTTTATTTTAATTGAAGGCAGAATCCGAATCCTGATCGAATTAGCATAAAAATGCATTTAGAATCAATAAAGTACGTGATTTGATGTTTTATTACAATACCCATTATAAGCTACCATGACAACTCCCATTGTCGCCGAAATTGAGAGTTCAATGCATTTATATGGGAGAGAGGGGGAGGGAGGGAGAGGCGGGAGGGAGGGAGAGGGATAGAGGGGAGGGAGAGAGGGCGAGAAGGGAAGGAGAGGGTGGAAGGGAGGGGGAGGCAGTTTATACGTTATTTTTGTAAGATTTTCTTCCTTCATTCATCTAAATAGGAAAATGCGGAGCGGTTTTCTTCATTTTTGCTTTATTCGACGGGTATAACTGTGTACTATCTTATTCTTGCGATGCTTACATGTTACACGGTCGAAGTTTTAGATTCACTAAATCCGTTGAAATTCAACGGGCACTCCTGCTAGTACAGAATAAGCATTCAAGATCTTGAGGAAACAGTGGGAACACGAACGAAGATAAGAGGGAAGAATAAGCCGCCAATGAGAGAGAGAGAAGGTCGGAACAGGAAATAGCGAACGAGAGGGAGGGAAGAAGACGAGCAAAACGAAGTAAAGTGAACGAAAAGTGGAGACAAAGAGAGAGAGAGAGAGGAAGGGAAATGAGGGGAATAAAACGGAAGCTGCAACAACGCGAGGAACGTAACTTGAGGGGGAGGATGCCGTTTGGGTCAAACAAAAAAAACCGGAGATAACGGGAAAACCGAAGAGGACACAGACCAAGAAGGAATCGATGATTCCGGGAGGCCGATACGGAAGTGAAAGAAGGAACAAGGTGAAGAAAGAGTAAGTCGCGATAACTGGGGAGGTCTAAAGGGAGTTGAAGGGGGTAGAAGACTTTTGGCGAGAGGAGACGGGGGGGGGGCATAAAAAGGGGGGGTGGGCGAGAGGGAGGAGGTCGAACAGAGATTGGGGGCAACAAAAGGGAGATACAAAAGGGATGGGGCGTAACATTTCTTGGGTAGAGGAGAACAGAAATCGAGTGAGGGGGGAGGGTAGGGCGGGACGGCACACTGGGGGATTGGGAGGAGGTGGTTGGTTGCTGGGTGGAGGAAATATATTGAGCGGGTGGAAAAGACATAAAAAAAAGGCGAAGGGGAAGGAAGATGAGAGGAGGGGGTGGAAGGAGAGAGGAAGGGGAGGATCCAGCCTTATACTGCCCGGTCACATAGTAGTAACCCCCGAAAAAAATCAAAAGGGCGTAGAGAGTGCGGTAAATAGCTGATGGTTGTGGGTGGAAATGGGTTTGCGAGGGAGGTTTTTTTTTTTTTGAGAAAAGAATTCAATGGGGTTGATGGGAGAAGTGGGAGGGGAGAGTCGTATGAGGGAGGAGTACAGAGGACGGTCTGGAAAATATTCCGAGTTCATAAGTCGTTTCCTCCTATATTATGTTTATCTTTGCCGCTTGCGCCTCGATAAGGCGAACTTGTAAAAAAAAAAAAGAAGTAATTCGGCCCTTCCCCCCTTCTCGAAAATATTACCCGAATTTATGTGTTCGTTAAAATATTCGAGCGTGCGGCCGTTGTTAGCGTGGAATACAAGTCGGGGGCTGCTTCGAGAATCGGAATTTTTTTATTTTATAAGTATTCGATAATAATGCAGTAAATTCCGTTTCGTTATCTCTCCGCGATGATAATTTTTCAAATCACGATGCTATCGCGATCCTACGGGAGGAATTGTTTATCGCGTCGACTTCATATTTTGTTTTTGGCGATGAACAAGTAATAATGACGAAGAATTATGTATATAGAGCTCGTTCTGTCACAAAAAAAAATTACTGAAATATAAGCCTGGTCTTAAAAAGAACGAGGTTTTTCAATCTGTATTGTTTTTTATTTAGACGCGAAAGTAGGTACTATTGAAAAGAATACTTCCTATGTGAAGAACTTTTACAGCTTTATGGATTACCCATTAATTCAGCTAGCATTAGATAGTAAAGGCGCGTTATCCGGTTAATAAGCTCTATTTAATTCGTTTTTATGGTCTGATTCTTTTTCGCAATTTTTACTATCAATAAGCCAATTAGTCGTTCTAACGCAATATGAAGATTGAAACCTAAGTCAGAAAATTTTTCTTATGGTCTAATAAACGCAGATCTTTTTATTAGATACATTCTCACTCATTTTTAAAGACATATTCGGCATTATTTTAGTTAAATATTTAATGCAAACAATTCAGTGTAAACTCATGGGAATAGAAATTTAATTAATTTTATGGAAGCTTCCATATAAAAGCATGTATATATCCATATGCGGAATGGTTCACGCCATGAAGCAAATTTTTATTTTCTAAACCAGTTTTGAAATCTTCCTAAATCAGTTATTATATTCACTCAAGCGTAAAGTTAATGCTCTATCGAAAATTACACTTGGTCAAAAAATTAAAATAAGAAAAGATGATATCGCAGTACAATTCTTCCGTAAAAAAACTTAGCCGGAAAATTTAATAATCGTTGAAAGAAAATTACGGAGTCTGTAGAGTCATTTTTGAAACAATGATGAGTCCTAAATGGTTTCAAAGCAACTATCACAAAGAACAAGAGATTCAAAATGAAGTCATACGGTAAAAGAAACGAAATAAATCAGCAATTCCAGATACCCGACGTCGGGAGTTATCGTTTAGGGAAAAAACCGAAATACGATTTATGGCTTTATTTCTCCCCTTAGCTTCACTTTATCTTCATCAATAAAAAAACGAATCACTGGGATCCGTCGCAAAAAAATATCACCATCTCGAATTTTTCCCTCTCCTCCTTCCCGTCTTTCTCTCTCTTTCTCTCTCTCTCCCGAAATTTCAAATTCAATCCCCTTTCGAGCCAAGAATCTTTGATTCCAGAAAAGACGCGACCCAAATTTTTTAATATTAACCGAGCTTCCCTTCAAATCCGGCTCCGCTCACGAGCGAGAGGGAAAAAAAAGAGAACGACGAATCCCCTCCCGACTTCCTGATATAGACTTTTAAAAATATTCAAATAAAAAGTGGCACTCGAACGCGTAAAGATGCAGGCAGGACTTGTTGTTTATTACTCCACAACAACACACGTGCACAAGCGGACAACATCCTCGGAATAGAGGAGGAAGGCAAAAAAGAAACTTCTGCAGTGAGAGAGAGATAGAGGGGGGGGAGGACGTATAAGACGTATAGTACCCAATATCTTGGGAGGTTGAGTGAGGAAGAGAAAGAGGTGGAGTGAGAAAATCAAAATTTGGAAAGAGAGAGAGAGAGGATAAATGGGGTGGGTTTATGGAATAGTGCGAGCCAGGGAGAGGGTCGTATAGTGCGCTCTGGGTTAGAGCAGGGAAGGAGGAGTTGGTTGGTTGTAGATTGCTGCGGTCATGCGAGTGTGCCCTCTCTCCCTCCCTCCTTTCTCCACTCCTTTCTCCTCCTCCTCCCTCCACCCACAACCTAGTAACAGCGGGGGTAAAGTATACGATGGGTGTCACATCGCTCCATTTATGCCGCCTATCCGAGAGATCCCTTCCCACCCTCCCCCTCCTACTACAGTAAAAAAGGGAGGGGTGAGGGGGGGTCTGAGGTGGAGTGGGGTGGGAGGGTAAAAGGGGACGGGTCTTGGCAAGTGTCGCCATCTGTATTCAGTAGAGGTCACCCTACTCCTCCCTCCTTCCCCCCTTCCTCCCAAAAGTCCCTCAATCCTCATTCTTCCTCAAGGGAGTGATTTCCTATTCTTTTTCCCTCCCTCCGTTTCCCATGGTAACTCCGGACTACCCCGATTGTTCGGGGAGGGGGAGGGGGGGGGGAGTGGAGAGGGAAGGGAAAGGAGGTCTGCTGCTATATTCTGGTGTATCCCGTTTTTTATTATTCTTTTTGCCCCGAACGGAATATTCCTTCAGTGGAGTTTTGTTTGCGGAGTATAATGCGATGGCATTTTCCGTATTATTTTTTTCCCCCTCAAAGGGATTGCGTGGAGAGGGAGGTAGGAAGGTCAGGGGGGAAAAAAGAAGGCATCGGGATGATTTGTTGTATCCTTGTCCGGGTACACTTTTATGACAGCTTAATCGGAAGAATAAACTCGCGACGAATGGTTCTGAGAAAAGAAAAATGCCCATTATTCTACGACGAGTTAAGTATGGGAGACTTTGCGGTTTTGGAATCGCTTTGGCAAGTCTCGTAAGAATCGGAAAGGCTAAATTCGTACGTAATGGCTTTGCGTGAGAATTCGAGAAAATCGAAGGAAATTTTGAAAAATAAAAATACGGAAGCAGCATTGGGGTCTGCCAAGTGAAAATTTAAAGCGGAGAAAAGAAGTGATTCTACAATTCTTTGCGTTCAAAATTTGTTTTGCTGTTTTTTCTTATGTAAAAGTTATTATTACAATACCCCGGTGTTTGACTTTGTTTTCATTACTGTTGATGCAGAAAACTGGAATGGATTGTGTGTATTTTTGCACTAGCATAAAATTTTCTCATACAAAAATTAAAATAATTTTAATAATGCAAAATTACATAAAGATGAATATTACTAACATAAGCTATTTTCTTCGTAAAAATACATTGTGGTCTGCTCATCCATGACACCATGATTTCTTTGACTGAGTGCTAAATTATACTTTTATTGGTCAGAATTATTCGTACAGCTTAATATCGTTGGAATACATTCTCGTGCGAATATCGCTGATTTGTTAGCATTAATGAAAATCGCGACCTTTGATAATTAAAAATAACAGTATAGCCACCTTGTTAAAACTGATTACTATAATAAATAATATTATTTTTTTCTTGCTTGTGTAGGACGGGCAGAATTTCCAAGTTTCAAGATTCATGTTTCTTATGCAAAAAATACAGGCTATTGGCTGCGTGAAAATATTCGGCAAAAGGATAATTAAATGTTTTTACGAAAAATCATTCACTTATTTCTTAAATCGATGAAAATATTAAGTTACACTTTTACGAATAATTTCCAAAAGAAAAAATTTGCTTTATTTTTTTTTCGTAGTCGACCTTTGAATTTCGTTTGCACGCGTTGTCAGCAAAATTCCACCAGAAAAGAGGCCCGACAGGAGGTAGTCTTAAAAAAAGTCGTCTCTTGGCCAATTCATTGCAGCAGGTGTGCGCGGCGAAAATTTAAAAAAATAAGACAGAAGAAATTTTTAGCGAATATGGCGCCTAGCGAGAAAGAGGGAAAAGCAATAAACTTTAAGGAGTAGTGAGAGGAAGGTGAGGAGAAAAGGAAAGAGCTATAGGGGAATAAAGAGGAGGAGGAGGACCCAGAAGAGAGAGAGAGAGCGGAAGAGGGAGTTTATGTGTTAATATTAAGACAAATGGGTGGGACGTGTTGAGGCAAAGATGGCTGCCGCTGAAAAATGAAGGAGTCCCGCTCGAAACGTTATACGGGACACGGTGTGCTAAAGGGAGAACGGTTTTTGAGGTGGGAAGTGAGAAGGGGTACGGAAACGTAAGTAATGGAGTTTGGAATGAAAAGAGATTTGAATGGAAAAGGGGGAGGGTAATATGGGTGGAAGAGGGTGGGAGAAAGAGAGAGAGAGAGAGGCAGGCTGGTCTGAATAGAATATAAGCGCTGATTGGTCGAGAGGGTTGAACCTAAACGACCAAAAGTTGGGAGAGAGAGAGGTAGAGAGAGTGGGAGAAAGAGAGAGAGAGGGAGAATTGAGGAGGGGAGCGTTGGATCCACGGAGCTCGGGGTTCCGCCATTAGTATAACTGCCTCTCCGGAAGATAAAATAAAAAAAATTGAAAAAAAATTGGAAAATTTTTGGGGAACAAGGCAGGAAATCCTTAGGAGAGATGGTTAGCGGGAGGAAGGGTGGGGAAGGAGGGAGGGGAGGGGGAGAGGTGGAAAAAATTAATGAAAAAACTGGTAAAAAGTTTCTCGTACATTTTTTTATTATTATTCCTTGCTCCCTTTTCCTCCGAATCTCTCTCCTCCCCTCCCCTCTCCCCTTCATACCTCCGAATGCACTCCCGGAGACTCCGGTGATGTTAATCCATAACTTTGAGCGAATATGGAAGAAGGGAAAATTTTCCTCCGGCTCTATGTAATCTCTTGGAAGTTAAATTGAAACTGAGTCTGAGAGTGCTCACTCTTCGGGAGTGTGTGTGTGTGTCTGTGTCTACGGAGAGGGAAAAGGAGATTTTCGGCTAGCTATGTATCATTTTTGGAGATCTCATAAGAAGTTGGTTTTCAAGGGAATCAATTGAATAACTTAAATGCCGTGTCGATACGTTTAAGTAAGAGGTTTTTCTTCTTAATTCTTTTTTAACTTCTTCGACACGGACGCCGCTATCCAAATTAATTTTTTGGAATATGTTTTTCGAGGATTTTTTAAAAGAATTTATCGCTGAATGAAAGGGTGAGGAGAGTTTGCGAATATTGGAGATTTTGCGATATAAGTCGCTTTAAAATTCGATTCTAATCAATTTTCCAAAATTTATGCATAAACGTATGGCAATACTGCTAGATTGAATTGTAACTGGATTTACTCGCATTCAAAAAATTATCACCAGTAAATTAAATATTTTTTATATTTAAATTATTTTCGTAAACCCTTGTATGTCTAAATATTTTTTAAATATTACTTTAACTTGTTCCTGCAAAATAAAACAGATATTACATTAGTTAGCTGATTTATCCATCGGACTTTATTTATCATTTGTATTTTTTTTGAAATCCTAGGTCAAGTAGAGTTTTCAATTAACCTAATTATCAGTTTCTATCCGCTCCGCCTCCCGCGCACGTTTTCGAAATTATGTTTATTTTATTCTCGCAATTAATGCCGATCCTCGCGCGAAAAAAAATGTCTAAACAAATATTTGCTAGTTTTACGAACCCGATCGAGGAACGCGCCCGTTTATATAAACACTCAAATATAAATATAAGCCCACCCAAGACGTGCGGGTATGCATATAATTAACTCCTCCGCGGAATACCGATTCTCATTTGTCTACAACAATGAAACAATTGAATTGATGACGGGGGTGGGGTGGGGATGGAAGAGCTAACCGACCATAAGCACCGGAGAGAACACTGAATATATGGAGGAGGAAGACTTAGATGTTTCAGGGGGAGGGAGTGTGGAAGGGAGTAGACGGTGGGAGGAGGGAAGGAAGAGTATAAATGGGAGATTAGGGAAAGACGAAGAGAGAGGGAGGGAGGGGGGGGGAAGAAAGAACCAAGCGGAGAAGGGGGTAGAGGGGGGATCAGGATGAGAGCATTAGACCGGAATGAAAGAGGGGTGGCAGGAAAGAATGCGTGGTGGGAGGAAGAAGAGAGAGGAGTGCTGGAGTAATAAGGAGGAAGCTTTCTGAGGATATGAAAGGGTGTGGGAAGAGAGGTTTTGTGGGTGGAGGGTTAGTGAAGGGAGGGGGATGAGGAGAGTAAAGCTTTAAGGGTATATATAGGGAATGGGAAGGGTAAAGGAGTGAGGGTTATGAAAGAGTAGGATTTTGCGCCGAGCGAGTCAGCAGATAAAGACTCATAAAGTGTGGAGTGCCGGGTTTGAGAAGGGGGAGGAAAGGGGAGGGGGAGAGGAAAGGAGGGAGAGTGGGTGGTGGAGAGAGAGAGAGAGAGATGGCTATGGAAGTAGGGAGGAGGGATTGTGTAAGAGGAAAGAGCCTCTTCTATCCTTTTTGGGAGGGGGGGGGGGGAGAGGAGAGAGAAAGAGAGGTGGGAGGATGAGAGGTTTTGGGTGGGAGGGGGGGAGAGGGTGATATCGAGATGAAGGATGGTCTTAGTAGGTAAGAAGAATGGATATGGGAGTCGGGGTTGGGGAGAGAGGAAGGGAGGGGAGGAAGGGGAGATGGTGGCGGCGGAGGAAATGGATGGAAATATGAGGGATTGGACGGGAGTTGGAAAATAAAAAGGAGTGGGTGTGTGTGTGTGGGAGGATGGGGGAGAGGAGAGGAATTTGGGGCGAGATAGAGGGAGAAAGAGAGATGGAGCACGAAGGAATTGGAAGAAACCAGATGTGGAAGTTGGATCGAATTGGAAGTAGCTGGGCGAAATCGAGCGAGGAAGTTGGATGGAATTGGAAGGATTTGGATGAAATCTAGGAGCGTGGGGGATGGAATTTTTAAGAAAATCGACTGCGGTTTACGTTCCTATTTTTGAAGAGTGAGTTCTTAGATAAAAGGTATGAGTGTAGAATTTTTACACCAATTTTACTTGCATGAGGATATCATACGGAATTTTACAAAATTACTATGCATTTTGCCAGTTATTATGGTATGATTTATTTTTGTATTTTTTTAAAATTAAATTGTTTTTTTTTATATTGCGTAAATCTGTTTGAGAATGGAAAAAGCGACGAATCGGAAATAATCTACCGCTTTCAGGAAGGTATTTATCTTAAAATCACTTTCAGCTATAGAATAGAGATAGCTTTTCTAAAATTTCGAAAAATCGATTGTCGTCGGAAGTTGGTGGAGTTAGGTGGAGTAATGGTGCAAAAATTTATTTATTTATTGTGGAGCCTGTATGGAATACAGGGATGAATCAGATGATTTTGCACTAAATATGTTTTAGTTGCGCGAGATTTCGCTTCGTTCGAGAGTTTACCAAAGGCGTTCTGAACTTGAGGACGAACGATATGAAAAACTGAACGACAAAGTCAATAGTCCACAGAGTAATAGGAAGCATTTTTCATCATCTTTTCGTACTTACGAATCTTGAGCATTTCCCTCATGTTTCAATGATTAATAGGATTCTTTGTATCGCTTCGTCGTTGTTGTCCTGTCTTCCCTCCGCCATCTTCCCTTTCGTTCCTATTGTTGTCCCGCTCATTGTTATCTCTTCCATTGCGAACTTCTCCCGCTTCACCTGTTTCTTCATTTTCTTCCTTTCCTCAGCCATAATTATTTATCGGTATCTGTCAACCGAATGCTCTATTCGTCAACTTTAATCCTTTTCTCGTTCTCGTGTTATCTCAAAGAGAAGATTTTCCAACTTGGTTCCCGCCATTTTCATTTGAACTTTTTTTCGTGAATTTTCTCGATCGTCCTTATTCTTCTGTTTCCTTCGCCTGCTTAGTTCGCATATTAAATTGAGCAAATAAATCAGGTCGTTTATGCTCGTTTCAAACATAAGTATATTCCTTTTTCCTATGAATGAACCAGTTTCTTTTATGTAAACAGTAAGCAATATAGGCTCGAACCCAAATAACTCAAACCTTTTTCATCTATCCTTAAGATTCGACTTAACGTGATTCTTTCTGTGGTAAAAAATAAATATTTTTTAAAAATTTCATCTTCATAATTTCTCTTTGAAGTATTCCGATACTCCGGGATACTGATTTCATCAAATAAGATTTCCAAAATTTTGGTGGTTATTTTTTTTAGACCAGTTCAATTTTTTGTTACGCCATTTTTAAATTCGGGATTTTCACCAAATTCTTTTTTGATATATTTGGGAAGTAAGTATAAGTATTAGCTCTTGAGGCGAATTTTATTTGTTGATTTTTAACAGTTGATAAATTTGGCCATATGAGTAAAATAACGTAATATTTAATAACAAAAATAAATTAGGTTAATAAGTGAAATAATAAATACTTCTAAACCGTTGAAAAATAATCAACTATCAAATAACATTCATAGATAATAAATAATACTTCGCTGTTCTAGCCAAAGCCTGAAGTGGTAGAATCTAAAAATCCTCGGGAAATTCCAAAAGGAACAAATCAACCCGAACTGTCGATAAAAATCACGACCGCTGTTTCGGTACAATCTATCCGAAAATGATTCCCCTCTCTCCCATTTCTTAATCTGATAATAACGCCGACTAATAGACCCGGTAAAATAGAAGTCATAACTTTTCGCAGGAGCGATTCTTCCTCGGAGGCGACCCCCACACACTCTCAAAAAAAAAATATATAAAATCGGAAGAAAACCTCCAAACCCTATTATATCTTAGACACCCACAGCTTCCATCTCTCTCTCTCTCTCTCTCGCACACCTTTCTCTCTCCTCCTCCTCCTCCACGTCGTTGCCTCCAGCCAACAATTTTCCCCTCCTCACACCCACTTCATCGCAATCATTTACTTCACCCACCCCTCCCTCCCATGCATCCACCCTTCTTCCCCCCCCTCTCTCCCTCTCTTTCCACTCCGGAATAAAATCCCTCCCCGGAGCGATCAACCTCTCTTCCCCCTTCTCACTCGCCATCTCACTTCTCACCCCATCTTTCCCTTCCTTTGTCTCCAGAACCATTAATTACTTTCGACCTGACACCCAATCCCCGCGATCTGCTGTCGGTTATACCTCCTCTCTCTCTCTCTCCCTCTCTTTTCCTCTCTCCCTCTCCCACTCCATTTGCCCTCCTCCAAATCCTCTCCCTCCATCTTCCCACTCCCTCTTATCCGTCTTTATGCGTCCCCTTTCTCTCTCCGCATCGGTTTTCCTTCTACTTGACGCGCTCTTTCATCCCCTTTATCCGTCTATTCCTTCTTTCCGGCTTCGGTTACGTCTTCTTTATCCGCTCTCGTCTTTGTTTTTTTTTACTCTACCCTCGCCTATTCTCCTTCCCCTTTCTTGTGTATTCCTCTTCTTCCGCATCGTCCTCTCCTTATATCTCTTTCCTACCCGATCAGTGTTGCCAACCGAACTTCGCCGATGTCTGTGTGACCTCAAAATTTGATTTTAAAATATCGCTAGGTTCGAAGTATTAAATATCAAGTGCCGTTGAAAGTATTGGAGTACAAAATTAGTTTAATAAACGTCTTATTTCTAATCTATAAATTATTTTATGCTATCTTACTTGTTAATCGCAAATAAATGTTCATTTAATTGCTAACATCGAAGGAAACTTTTCATTGTCGAAATTGAAAGGATTAATGCTGACTATGGTTGAAATATTCAAGGATTCAACGCTGGAAAGTAAAATTAAAACTTTTCAAACGCATGTATACTTTAAAATACTCATTATAGTTCAGAAATTGCTTTGAATCCAGTTGATAATTTAAGTAATTCATGTAGGTATAAAGTAAAGTACAGAGTAGCCATCTTCAGTGGTAACTTTTTGTGCGGTTTAGTTAATACACCAATATAGTCAGCTACTTTTTTACCTTGCATGCACATATCGTATTTTTCATCCAAATTAGTTGACAGCTGCAGGATATATACTGATCATCGGCTCTCTGCCGTAATTATTCAAACTCTAAACAGAATAATTTCAGGTTTTTTTGTCTTCGTTTACGTGAAATTACGCGCTTATGAATCAGTTGACATTTTTAAAGCATCAACTTTATATATAGGTATATATATATATATATATTTATTTATTTATTTATCTTAAGAATCCTTAAGAATTTTCTGAATTTTTCGACGCATTTTCCGTAAGTCCCATGTCGCTAAACGATTGAAAATTCCGCTACGTGAAATGAAAATCCTCTTGAATCCAGCCAAAAAAATCGCTCAAATTGGCAACATTGCTCCAATCCACTCCTGAGCTACCGTAAAAAGGAGACACCCCAAAATCGTATGCGTCTTTCTTAATGACGCACACTTTTCGCCATTAGGAATCTTTCACTTTCTCACTCTCACGTTAGAAAAAATGAAGTACGTAATAGCGTTGGCGTCTATCTCCCTCCGACCTCTATCGTTCCCTATTTTCCCTCTCTCCTTTTATTTCTCCCCCTCTCTCACACCCGTTTCTCACTTCTCTTCCACCCTCCTATATTCCGCGCCGTTTTTCAATATACATATCCTTAAAACCGACGTCATTGCGTCGCGGAAAATTTAGGCCAAAGGGATGTAGCGTCGATTTTAATTTAAATTGCCTTTAAAAAAAAAGAAGAACTTGGAGGAGTTCCTATTACTCTTACGGATCGATCCCGTTCCGCGTTCCGTTTTTCATTTTTTTTCTTCTTTCTCGGCTTTTCCCCATCGTTCGCCGTTCTGCGGAATCTCTTCCCCTCTCCTCTCGCTTTATTCTCGTTCCCATTCCATACTTCCACTACATACCTCTTCCTTTGGCTTTCGACTCTGATGAATGTACCCTTAAGAACCACTCAAACATCCATTTTCCCTCTCTCGATATTTCTCTTCTCTTCCCCCGTTTATTTCTTTTCCTCTTTCCTGGGATTCCCTCTTCTCGATTTCCTATCTTATGTTTTCAATTTTTTGCTCTTCTTTGGTCGAAACTTTCGCAAGATCGTCGACCTTTAATGCTGAAATAACTCAGTAAGTATCATTTAATGTATTGCCAGTTGTTCATATTCCTTCTCTGCGTCATCTTGTGCGTAACTTGTGGTTTTCTTCCATTCGCTTTAATTTCTATTTTTATTTTCAACTTATTATTGGTCTTTTATTTTATCTTTTTATGCATTTTTGCAGTTTTCTTCTTTCTCTGATACACTGAAATTACAACTTATTCTGTATTATTTCCCTTTGTCTTTCCTCTCCTTCCCTTTCTTTTCTTTCTCACACTTCTGTTGTTTTCCCTCCTTTCTATCGTCTTTATCTCATCATTTCTCTTTTTCCTCTACTTCTCTTCTTATTTCCCTCCATCTCTTTCCTCGTTCTCTCCTCTTTCCTCTCCGTCTTCCTCTCTCTTATCTCCCTCAACTTTGTCCTTTTTCGCTTCTCTCCTCATTTCTTGCATCTCAGTTTTCCCAATCTCGTTTTTTCTCTCACTTCTCTTCCTATTTCCATTCCTCTCTCTCTCTTTCTTCCTCTTGGTGTTTCACTCTCCTTCCCTCTCTGGTTCCCTCTCGCGTACATCCACTCCATCTCTCTCTCTCCCTCCCTCTTTCCCTTTCCCATTACCACCTCATTTCAGATGACGTGAAGGGCTTCTCTCGGATGAATGATTGAAGTGATGGATCGATTAATGGTGTTGGACTGGTGTGAGTTAGGAAAGAGAGAGGGTGTCGGGAGGGCGTGTGGGCGCACGTGTGTGTGTGTGTGTGTCTCTGTAAGATGGGTCTCGAAGGTGGAGGTGTTGTAAAGTGGTTCCGGGTGAGAGCTTTGAATAGAATAAAAAAAAAAGAGAGAGAGAAGAGACGGAAAGGAGATCGTCTTTTTTTCCCCTTCCCGGAGAATGGGTTCTCTCTATATAAAAAAAAAACAAATAAATAAAGGAGAGAGGTCCGCCGATGTGAAAAAATTTTACTGCCTCTCTAGGAGAGGTCGATAAGAGTGATAGAAGGGGGTTGTGCGGAGGCTAAGAGGTTGCCCGCTTTCCTTGTGATGGTTAGCCATTACAAACGTCTTTTGTTCGCAAATACGGGTTCCTCTCACGCCCATCTCCTTAGCCATACTCTTGCATAACTTTATCGGTGTATGTATCTGAATATTTTTTTCCCATAAACTTTGTGTTGGAATGTGTTTCTTTTCTCAGTTTTACGTTTTTCTTTTATCTCGTAGATATGGCTTCATCAGCGGGATGTTCGCGCAGGTAATGGAAGCCTATATCCTCCTGACTTTGTCTATGATATGCTCCGAGCCTCAACTATCCTCCTCCGAGCATCTTGTCGACAGATTTTGCCAAAGTTCGACGCTGAAATTGAATCCTTGCGTTGCGCGTGTACGTCAAGTAAGTTACGTTTTTCTTTTCCTTTACCTTTTTTTTTTAGTATGTATCCGTGTAAGAACATATCGATCAGTCGATTAGTTTTCTTTGATTGGCCTCATTAGCATTTAATTAATTTTTTAATTTGCGGAAAAAGTCATTCGCTATGCATGTAGTTATTTTAATTTAACAGAATACCCTATAACAGTGTTTCTCAACCTTTACTAGACTTGAGAGCACCAAGAGGTATTCATTAACTTAAGAGGAGCACTAGAACAAACTTTTCAGAATATCATTTGTTACCTACTAGCTGGAATATCCGTCACAGTACACTTGTCAGTATAAAAACGATCTAGGAAAAAATGAATGAATAAACTCAAGAAATCGAAATGAAATTAAAGACTCTCTCACATATATTATATATTGGCTGTTTAATTAAAAAATACAAAATGATGAAGGATGCGGAGCACCTACCTAATTGTTACGGAGCACCGGTTGAGAAACGCTGCCCTATAAGATGATGAAACGTTTACTATTAAATGTCATGGGTAAGCACGTAGTTTTATTATCATATTAACAGTAAATAAACAATAAATTATTTTAGACATGCAGGAACAAAATTGGTAATAATAGCATATCTTAATGCTGGGATGGACAAACCCAGGAGCCCGTTCGTCATTGGTTACTAAAAATGTTTAAATTTATAACATCGGTAGAATTACGAAGTCTATTTCGTATGTCGCATTTATGTTGCCTATTTAATTTATACAGATTTAAAGGACCATAATAATAAATCGCAACGAATTAAAATCCATCCTGTTCCCTGTATTTTGAAAGTGGCTCCTAAATTTAAACCATTTGTTCAGACCTACCTTAATGGGATTCTTCGTACCATGTAAGCTGCGTAGGAGTGCAGCTAAGGGATTAATGAATTAGATGGGATGAACGCTTATTCACTGCTTTATTTTTATTACCATGTTAAATACAAAGGAAAAATTATGTGAGTTAAATTTTGATAGCTATTCTGTTTTGAATTGTTTTTATCGGATAATGATTTCATTAGAAATTCATCTGATATGATTTTATTTCGGATCCATACTTTTCACGATTAATCCATTCTGTAATTGCGTCTTTTTATATTTATGAGTTTCGTCGAAAAGAGCTTTGACATAAAATCATTTGCTGTTTTTTTAACGCCATTTGTTATCTGCACTGTGCCGTGTCTGGTTTCCCTAGCTCATTTGAGCGACGTTAATTGCTTTTGAGCCGGGGTTCGTATTTTTATAAGCAATCCGATAAATTTCTGGTAACATTCCTCCTCTGCAGCCATCATTCGTTGAAAGCATACCTCACACTCTATTTTCACTATTTATCTTCATCTCGGTTTTTTAATCATTGAAACTACTAATTCTAATATTTCCCCGCATTCACCTCCGATGGGAGGTATATATTCGCATGCTCTAAAGATTAAATTTCGGTTTTTTTTATCACAGGCATGTTTTCCCTCCATCGTCACATTTCTATTTATGTTTTTATTGAATGCAAAATTATGGGTTGCTTAAGATATCGGCAGCTAAAGGTCATTTTAGAGTCAAGAAATTTCAATATTTGCACATTTATTCATTTCTATGAAATGATAGCGCGAACACGAATATGTATAATGCAATATGAGACTCTTTCGAAGGTTTGGAATTGATAAAATGATCTCTTGAAAAGACTTTTCACAGACGTATTGGTTTGAATTTATTTTTTAATACATGAATGTTGAAAACGGAAACGTGATTAAAGGTTAAAAATAGCATATTTTATATAATAAAAAATATGACGGGGATAAATAGTGTGCTTTATCATCTGGAAGCGTACACGTATAAACGTGATTATTTCATGTGAAAATATTAATTTTAGATTTTTAAAATTTCCCGTGAAATACTTAAATTTTTAGTAAATCTACAAAAACTGTTCTCGAAAAACCTATTTACATTTGACCATGGCTGAAACAAACTTCATTCCTACCTTGTTCAAGGTTTTTTCCTTAAGATTTATGTATTTCTTCCGTTAGTTACAAAAATCAGCTATTTAGATCCTGAAAAATAATTTATGATTAATCCTTTTTTATTTAATTGATGTAATTTACTTTTCATAGGAAGAAATAAATTCCGAATGGGTTAATTTGAAAATACATTAAGTTAAAACATTCCATAGCACGTCTATTTAGAGGAATGCAGTGTCAAATATGTTACCGAATTTAAAATAAAATACTAACTTCCGTATATGTATTTATTTTAAATTCTTCAATTTTCCAAACATAACTCCGTGAGTCTTATTTACGATTAAAATCGTACTTATGGTTCTCGAGTACAATCAGTCTGTTCTCCTTCGTTAGTATCATAATCCCGATATACTGGGACTATGTATACGAGATTTTAAAATCATATGATTGGAATTAAATCGAAATTAATTGCAATAGATACTTACTAATATACTCTGTAGCTAGATTTATAACCTAAAAGTTTCTTTTTATTTTCTTAAATATTACGACGTACGAATTTCGTTTTCCATGTCATTGAAAATTTTAAACGATTTACTCAAGGATTGTGCTTTTACATTCTTTCCAATACTTAAGTTTAGCTTTCATTGTAAACTTTTATTAGAATTTATGAATTAACAACCAACTATATTGTTGTTAGTTATAAAAAAGTAGATAAAAAACATATGTTAGGCTATTAAATATAAATTTCGTATACGACAATTAAGAAAGAATTTTGCTTTCCTTGTGATCTGTAAGGTATCGACTAAAATGTTATCGGATAGAGATCAACATTTGCTATTGTAAAGTCCACTAGGGCACATATTTACGGCTTTAAGTATTCGATGAAGTCAAATTAGCTCCTCGGCAGCCAATCAGATTAGCGTTAGGGACTAACATAGCTTATTATTAATATAGATTTTCTTCGTACAATATCTAAAGAATAAGCTATATTTCCTGATTGTATACATATGTGGAAGCCGTGGCTGAAATTAATCTCCGAGATTGCATAATCCTGTTTTATTTTTTTACTTTGATAGGTTAAAGGTTTATATGCATCGATCCACAACGAAGCCCTTGCAATAAATCGAACCGATACAGTTATTCTTTCATTCTCCTTCGTCATAACGAACACACTCACATATACTCGCTGGCTGGTAAACTTTTATCAATAAGGTCACGGAAACCTTATGACAAGAGTTATGACACATAACTCTTGCGAGAAATAAACTCAGTGATATTTCTCCCTTCTCCTCCCCTATCTCTTTCTTTCTTTCTCTCGCACTCTCTTTCTCTCGAGGGTCATCTTTGACAACCGAAGACGAAAGAAACCGACAAAAATTGTTCCACGGATAGACTGTCATAGGAAAACGATTGAAAGGCGTCGAATTTCCGGATCGGTTATAATTTTTCCGTTGACCTCTTTATGGAGACTATCACGCGATCTGACACGAGCGAAATACTATTAGGTCTTACACAACGAATCAGTTAACGTGCGTGTGTTATTTGTGTGTGTGTGACATCAAAATGATTGTATGAAAGAGGAATTCGATATCCTGCAGTAAACTGGCAGAATAATTTCTATAAAATATTAATATAATGGTAGAAATGACGGGTAATTTTACCATTATCGCGAGAAATCCATTTTCTACTATTAAGTTTGTATGAAATTAGAATAAAATAAAAAATACAAGAAACAACTTTAAATAAATTTCTAATCGCTGGTTAATGGTTTATTTTCTATTGCTGCATTATTTAAAAGCCTCGGACGCTCATGCGACGCCTCTATAAACATCGATTTTCTCCTCTATGACTTTGGTTCTCAACGTTTTGCATCTTACGTCTCACCGTCCATTTTGCCTAATAATCCAGGTCCCACCATAATAAAAACCTTTCGAATAAGTGGACTTTACGTTAAATGCATTTTAGTATTATATCAGAATATAGAAGAAACGTACCAACAAGAAAATGTAGAATTGAAGAGGGTTAATGGTCATAGAAGAAGGATAAAGCCACATAGAGAAGTGCAGAAAGGTAAGACGAGGAACGTTGATAAAAATGAGTGGAAGTTATAAGTTAAAAATATACGTGCAGTTTTGATAAGATAAAATAATTCGATCGACGTAGTAAACAAAAGCGATTGGCGCATTAGTGAAGGAGGAAGTTTAACAACAAAATAATAAAAACCTTCAGAGAGAGTGGAATCGTCGTAAGATGAATTCGAAAGAAAACAGAAATATAACCGAGAAAAAATAAGCGCGAAGACTAAAACGAGGTTGAGAAACGGAGAGTAAGGAAGGAAGATGGGTGAAGTGAAAACCGGGAATGGACGAGGGGGAAATATGAAATGCAAAATAAAAGAGGGAGCGGGCAGGCAGGCAGGGATGAAAGCGGTTCAAGGGTCACCAAGGGAGTAAGAGACGTAAACGATGGACATAAAGGATGGAGGAGGGAGAAATAAATGGAGATGGGAGACAATGGAACGAGAAGAGTGGGAGGAGAAAGGTAGAGAGAGAGAGAGAGGGAGGAAGATGACTCTTGTGTGCGGGTTTGGGGTTAGTAGCGCGCCGGAAAGAAAGATGGCGTGGCGATAGGCCGGCGGTATAGAAGTTTGGCGTCATGGAGTTGTCGGATGGGCGGGGGAGGTCGAGGAGGATAGGATGTGGAGAGAAGGAGAGATAGAGGAAAGGGGAGATAGAGAGAGAGAGATGGTGAACGAGGGTTAGAGACTGCTGCGTGATATTCCTGAAGGTTTCCAAGGAGGCGATAAAACGGCGGAGGAGCCTAGGGGAGTTAGTTGGGAGGGAAATGGCAAAGAGGGGGAGATATAGGGAGGAGGATAAAGGAGTTGGGAACGCGATGAGGAGGAGGGAAGAAGGTTAAGGAGAGATTGGTGAAGCTGGATCGTTCCTAAGAAACCCTTCCTCGCGAAATTAAACGGTCCATCCTACCCATCCAGTTTGCGACGTAACTCTAAACCCGTGGCGTCTTCCCCCTTCCACCAAGAATATGGTGTGTGTGTGTGTGTGTGTGTGCACGTGTGTGTATGTGTACGTGTGTGGGAGGAAGTGTGTTTTGCGGGGGGTGGTTTGAATGAGGTTTCTTGAGTCTGCTCGTAAACTAGGCGCTATACTACTACAACTTGCGCAAGTCTCTCTTCCCACTATGCGTTGCCACGCCGATGTGTGTGTGTGTGTGTTCTTCGCTTCAAGGATCCTCTTAGGGAGTTGTGAAAAGGTTGGAATGTCTTAACCGTCTTCCCGTCTTCATCACTCCCGGCTCTTAATTGTTATTTGCATCCCCCATTCCTTTTGGGAGAGAAATTATACTTGGATTTCGGGGCGGAAATTACGTCGGCTGTTTAATTCTGATGTGGATTACCATATTCCGCAGTTTGGCTCGTTCGGAGATTATTAATATTTAATTTTGTCCATTTGAATGACGAAAGTATATATTATACGTATATGAAACATTTGAATCGTCATAAACGAGAAATTAGGAAAGTTTTATGTGTAATAAGTTTAGATGGCCGCCTTCTAAATGTTATAATCGAATATTTATTCCTGATTCATCTTTAAATAATGTCTTCTTTATATTAAATCTTCTCTCGATTCTTTAAAATGTAGGAGCCCGTAATTAAATATTCAGCGAACAGAAAATTTTGTTAAAAAATTACTTTGGTATCGTTTTGTTAATATGATAGAATATTAATTTTATATAACACGCTTTCGTATATTTAAGCATAATTTGACAAACAATATATTTTAAAAGTAATTAAAGATGTTTTCCTGAAACGTTATTTATTATCAGCATTTCCTAATGTGTATAGCGCGGCGTCGAAAAATAACGGAACCTATTCCCCCCGAATCGCAATAAAGCTAGGAAAACTTTTCAAAACTTTATGGAATTATTGCAATAGCTTTATGGTTTAAATCAACAAAGTAAAATCCTCTCAGTAGCAAACAGTAATATCGCATGGATTTTGCCCTCATTCTCATGCGTTTTAGCGTGAATGTCTTATACTTCAGGTTCATGCGTAGATGACTGTTTTATTTTTTGGCCGTATATGCGTAGAATATAAAAAATTAACCGTCTCTTTGAGACATTTTTTATTTTTAGGTTGATGTACGGAGCATTTTCAGAAAAAGTCGTAAACCCTTCTCTGTATTAGACCACTCGCAATATCCATTTCATACTCGATAGCGCAAGAAAAATGTTTCCACATTTTTATCATGCGATGTCAGTACATCACGCGAGAAAAACGTCGAGTGCACGATTTTTTTATAGGATAAGCGTTTGAGAAAGGATGTCACTCCGGGCTGTCCAACATTTATTAATTTCGTTACTTTTTACCGCGAACACGTAATAAAAAAAGATTTTTTTGGAATAACCAAGTGTAATAAATATATAATCAACTTTGCGACGCGCATCCTTTCAAAATCGATACCTTTAATAATAAGCATCACGGGAGGAAATTATTCCGACGGGCGATGATTAAAAATTAGTCTTTCCAATCAACCGGCAGGACGAGCAATTATGGATGTGCGTGAAATATGTAAGGCAAATGAAAATATTTTTCGCGTGATTCATTAACTTAATGAAATCCTCGTAGGGGGGTAATTCGATCATTTTTGCGTGCATTCTGGAGCCGAAAATGGCGGATATTGGTCGGTAGCTAATTCTGCAGGGGAAATAGCTTTACGTAATGACGACAACTGCATTCGCTAAGGAAGGAGAATTAAAAGGTTTAATTGGAAATTTTGGAAAGAATACTGAATGATGAGATGCAAAAAGTCTCATCTGCGTAATTGTACTATAACTTCCAATTATGTTGATATTACCCTTTCTCCAAAGTCCATACTAATGTAGTAGATAACGCTTTATTTTTCTATTTTATTTGGTTAATGCAATCAAACGTGGAACATGGAAACCAAATTAGCTTTAATAATAGCTTCCGTTTAATGTTATTGGACGCTTAATGTTGTTAATTAAATTGAACGCAATGTGATCACAGATAGTGTTAGCGGATGCTTATGAAGAAAACTCAGGACACTACTAGTTTTCGGATAACGTTAAAATAAATCAATTTTTGCACGGTTTGTACGCCATTTCGTTAAATAAATAATGCCATCTTCAAATTACGAAATTGACCTTTACGTCCGGAAAGCCTGCTAAAAACCGGGAGGTATGGTAACCTTGCATTAATCGGAATCTTCTTTATCATCAACAAATAAAACCGTATTGCTTAGCGCGCGTGAAAACTAAAAAAATCCCACTTCCACTAAACAAAAATTAATTCCAGTAGTGGTATAGGTTAGTAAAATAACGTCAAGAACGCGGTGCGAACGCATAAAAGTCTTAATTCTCGGAAATATTTGTTTTAAAAAAAAAACCATCCGTAGAAGTCATTATAGCTAGAGTCCAATTTGCTTCAAAGCACCAGAGATCCTTCTCGCCATAACCTTTCAAGACCGTCAGGTGACTCCCGGATGAGAAGGGGAAAAAAACCTTTTAAAGCACCGCCTCCTCCTTTTTAATACATTTTTTCCTCGAAACTGCCTCCGGGAACGAGAAGAAAAGAAAAAAATAAAAAGAGAGTCGAGTGTAATCCCGTCTTCATTACCGGCACCGCAGTCGAAGTAATCTAATCACGAGATGACCCCCGCAACCTCCGATTTCACAACGCATAAACTCATTCTCCCTCTCTCCTCTCTCTCTCTCTCTCTCTCTCTCTCGCCTCCGCGGATGAAACGAAAAAAAAAAGAATAAGAAAAATCAAACTCCTTCCTTCTTCTCCAAACCGACTTCTTCTAACCTCCCGCCCCTCTCCCACTCTCCATCCGTCTCTCCTTCGCGACTCTTAACTCCTCCTCCCTCTAAACCCCTCCGCATTCATTCTGCGAGAGTACAAGACGGTAAGGGGTGCGGGAGATGCAGCATCAGCAAGAGCTAAAAGGGATAGGGGGAGAGGAAGTTTCCCCATTAAATAAAAAAGGAAGAAGACTTTCCTTCTTCCTCTCTCTCTCTCACGAGGAAAGGCTGTGGAATGAAATCAAAAGGCAAGCGAGTGAGGGAGTGAGGAAGACATGGAAGGAAAGAGGTTACGAGAGGTAGGAAGAGGGAAATATCAAAGAAAAACAAGGGAGGAAAGGAAAAATGTGGATGAATGGAGAGAGAGAGAGGCGCAAATAGAAAGGAAGATAGGTAAATATGTTTATTTGGGTGAGGTTGAGGCTGATAATTTTCCAATTACACATAAACTGTTTAGTTACAGTGCATTTCACCTTAACGTGTAAAATATGAATTACAGTTTGGCGTATAAACGGGATAAAAAATACGTGAAGAACAAAAAAAATTTAGTTGGCAAAAACAGAGCGAGAGAGGTGGGAAGAAAGAAAGTAAGGTAAGAAACCAAGAGAGGAGGAATCGAGAGAAGAAAAATTGTAAAAGGAAACTATAGAAAAGGGAAAGATGGGAAGAAAATGGAATTGGCAGGGTAAATAACGAGAGAAATTTCTTGAATCAGAAGTGACTTCGAGGAAGTAGGTAGATAATATTATTCATATTAAATAAGACACTTCGTACTTTTTCACTAACGTTTTATTCTTGCGACCGATCAGATGATGCCGTATCAGGTGCGAAACCGGTCGCAAGAATAAAAAGTTTGTGGAAAATTAGGATGGAAAGAAAGATGAGTTACACGGAAGGTCGTAAAATGCCTACAAAGTTTGAAACAGCAAACTGGTATACGGTACGAGGGTTGTTCAAATAGAAACTGCAAGAAATTAAAAGGCCGTACTAAAGAAAATTAACTTCTCTGTGTAAAAATAATTCATGTTTATAAATAACTAGCTGAAGTGCCCGTTGAATTTCAACGGATTTAGTGAATCTAAAACTTCGACCGTATAACTTGTAAGCATCGCAAGAATAAGATAGTACACAGTTATACCCGTCGAATAAAGCAAAAATGAAGAAATCCGCTCCGCATTTTCCTCTTTAGATGAATTAAGGAAGAAAATCTTAAGAAAATAACGTATAAACTCCCTCCCCCTCCCTTCTACCCTCTCCTTCCCTTCTTCCCCTCCCTCCCCTCCCTCCCTCTCCCTGCCACCCCCTCCATCTCCCACCCTCCCCCTCTCTCTCTCCACCCCTTCCCTCTAATTCCCTCTCTCCATCTCCCCCTTCCGTTACCATCCATCTCTCCCCCTCCCTATCTCGTATTAAAAGCATTCAAAGCGAACAAACTTACAAACATTCTCCTTTATATGTTAGATTAGAAGATAATTCAATTAAAAACAACAAATATTTGGTTTTCATGTAAACAAATTAAAATCGCACACAGAAATTGACGACTCGATATTACGTTAAAACTTTCGCGATGATTTACAGCGTCAATACAGTAGATACGTAGGTAATTAGGGCGATCATTCGATAGCTTGCGAAAGTTGTACAAGTAACTTTGCATCATGTATAAGATGGCAGGAAACGAACAATATCCAAATAGAAAGAATGAGAAGAGGGAAACGTGAAGATAAAAGAGGCAGTGAAAGAATAAGACGATAAGTATGATGGAAATAGTCAAGAGAAGTGAGAGAGAGAAGGAAGAGAAACGAAGCATAGAGGGCGATCAAGAGAGTGATGGTGAGAGTTAAAGAAATAGAAAGATTGAAAGACGGCGGGAGATGGTAGAGGAAAGATAAAAAGCGAGAATAGATGGAAGGGATCGTTTGAGTGATGAGAGTATCCAAAGGGGTTTTTCGAACTGAGAGAGCAATAACTGCTGGAGGAAAGGGGAGTTTGTCTCCATTCGGCAACCATAAGAATTTGGGAAGGATAGGAGTTAGGACCTTCGGGTGGTATGAGGAGGAGAGAAGGGGAAGAGAGGGAGGGAGGGAGGGAGGGATGAATGGGGAGTGGAGGAAAGAGAGAGGGGGGATTTTTTTAACCGATCGAATAGACGCTTCCGCATGACTTATCCATCCTTAACGTCTTCATCTCATCCCTCGCCGACCACAAACCCCCTTTCACTGCCTCTCTCCCTCTTCCCAATATTCCTCTCCAATCACAGCGGTGAACTTTGAAAAGTAAGGGGGAATTATTTCCCCTCTCAGATATTTCGGCCCGTCTCATCCCTATCTTTCTCCCTCCCCACCCCATTCCTCCCGAACTATACCCATTGCACGACCCTTTTTGTCGTAGTGTATGATCCAGGTTATCTTCAAAAACGACGTCATCGATGCATCCTCATCGGTGACCGGAAGAGATACGACGTTTTATCTCCTCAATCTATCTCGAAGTAGTTAATAAAGAGGAATATGTCTGTAGCTGAGATGGCCGCGGAAAATATATTTTCATGTCTGATCTATATTTTGAACATTTTACTTGCCGTCTATTTCATCGTCATAGGTACCATATATTGGCGAAATTAATATGAGTTAGTTTGAGCATCAAAACTGTTTTGTTTGTGTTAATTCTTCGTATATAACGTAGTTTCAAGAAAAAAATGCGTGTGTATATGTGTGTGTGTGTGTGTATGTTGGAGAACTGCACGACAAAGGAAGCTGCCATCTAAAAGTGGTCATGGGTGATTTCAATGCCAAGATAGGAAAAGAAGACGGCAGCGCTGTTGGGAAATGGGGCTATGGAGACAGAAACGAACGAGGGAACCGACTTGTAGACTTTGCTGAATGTACTAGTCTATACATAATGAACACTTTCTTCAAAAAGAGTCTCAATAGAAAATGGACCTGGAAATGGTACCAAAAACGAAATTGACTACATACTAGTCAACAAGAAGCAATTGGATGAAGACTGTTCCATTCTCAACCAGTTTAAAACCGGAAGCGAACATCGCTTGGTAAGATGCAGAATAAAATTCAATTTAAAGTTAGAAAGACAGAAGCTTATAAAGAAGCCTAAGTCTATTATCAACACGCAGGTGCTAAAAGAACGAAAATAAGAATTTCAGCTCCAACTGAAAAATCGATTCAGTGCACTGGAAGACCAAGAAGTTGAATCTCAATTTATAGAGATACTCAAGGAAACTGCTGAAGAAATAGGCGAAACTGTTAAAACAAAGCTAGAGAAAAAGTTTACCGAAAAAACAAGACTGCTGATGGAAAAAAGAAGGAAAATGAAAATTACTAACGATCCGAAAGAAATGATCCATTTTGCAGAAATAAACAAAACTAAAAGTAAGTGCATCAAGGAAGGTGTGAAGAAATACAACTAGTATGAGCTAATCGAGAAAACGATAGAAAACAATAGAAGCTACAAGAAAATGAAGCAACATCTCTCGATCGGAAAGAGACAGCTGGTGGCCTTGACGCTAGAAGACGGCTCCATAACCCATAGTAGGAAACTAATCCTGAAATGGGTAAAAGAATTTTACACCAAGTTGTATGAGGATCCTCTAGCAAATGAAGAAGGAAATGATGATGGAAATATGCCCAGCGAAGAGGTCCCAGATATCCTTCCGGAAGAGGTGAGACGCAATCAGAAGTATGAAGAATGGAAAAGCATCTGGAATGGATGGTATCACAGCGGAAGTATTCAAAGCAACGGGTAAACATATGGAAAAGATTCTCACTAAGATTTTTACTTCGTGTCTATGGAAGAAAAAGATACCAGAAACATGGAACCACGCATGTATTATCCTTCTGCACAAGAAAGGTTCCAAAGAAGTCTTGAATAACTACAGACCGATCAGTCTCCTCCTAACAGTCTACAAGATATTCACCAAAATACTCACTATGCGCCTTCAAAACCATCTTGATTCTGCCCAACCCAGAGAAGAAGCTGGATTTCGCAGTGGGTATAACACGATGGACCACAAGGCATAATGGTAAATGGAGAATATTTGAGAACCTGCGCTTTGCAGATGACATTATACTGTTCGCAGGAAGCCCAGAAGAGCTCCGTAGAAGAACAAGCAAGCCGAGAAGCTGGACTTAAGACGAATCTTAATAAAATAAAGGTTATATACAACTCCTTCGCAAATTCTGAGAAGACATATCAACGGAGCAGAACTCGGAGAAGTAACCAGCTATGTTAACTTGGGTCAACTCATCACTACTGACGGTATGCTTCTTGGAGAAATCAACCGGAGAGTGAAGATGGCATGGAGTGCTTTTGGCAAGAATGCATACATCTTTAAATAAAATATTCCAGTCTTCCTAAAATGGAGACTGCATGACCAATGCCTTTTCTGACATATGAATGTGAAACATGGACCATGAATGACAGAAGGATACAGCGCCTGCGAACAACACAGAGGAGCATGGAGAGATGCATGTTAGTGATCACCCGAAGATACCGCCAGAGGAACGACTGGGTAAGAAAAAAGACGGGAGTCTGTGACGTGATTAGAAGAGTGAAGGCGCTAAAATGGCAGTCGGCGGGCCATATTACTGGAAGAAATGACCAGCATTGGACTTACAGTGTCATGGAATGGATCCCAAGAAACATCAAGAGACCGAAAAGGAGACGGAAAGACAGGTGGGACAGAGAGCTTGTTAAGTTCTTGGGGCAAACTTGGAGGGAGGCAGTTGACAGGAAAAACTGGAAAAGTCTTGGGGAGGCATTCTTCCATCATTGGATTGAAAAAGGCTGATGATGATGATGATCTGTATTACAGTGGCGTACTTATAATTTTCCTAAGGGGGGAGGGGGGATTTTTAAGGAACAAAATTGAAACTCAATGTTAAAAAGCTGAAATAATTTTTATATCATTATTAATAATTAATAACTAGAAAATTAGGGATTATAGAAGCGAATTTTAAAGTGCTAGAACTAATATCGAACGGTTAATTAAGTTACTGCCGTTTGTGTTACCCATACCACATAGACCCCCCTGCGTACGCCACTGATGTACGTATTATGTTTATCTCAACAAATGTAAGATCGGTTAAATTTAGCTTGGTTACATCGAATCTTTTTTTAATAAACGCTGGCAAATAAAACATTGGATAAACGACTGTTTTACTCTAACAATAAGGCTTCTTAATACTGTATTAATAAATACACTTTCTATCCACTGTTATTTCTACTAAGGTTTTTATTCAACCATTTAAGGAATAATTAATATATAGAATATTTTGAAAATAACTCGTTTTAGAATTAAATTTGAATGTTCAAACAGAATATTCTCGCCAAATGGCAGCAATAACATTATTTTAGTTTATAAATAGTTGAAAATTCATACAGACTTTCAATTTATAATTTAATATTAACATTATACACACTCGATAATAATTTCGACAATATTGAAGGTAAAATTAGAATCGACTTGTTTTTTAAATTAAAATTTGCGTGTTAAGTGGTGACGACGCAATGACATTAGGACTGCTATCTTTAAGCAATATAATTATCGCATGGGCAACCTACTTTCCCCGTAGCTATAGCAAATGCGTACTAAGTGATGTAGTTTTTAGCATCAATACGACATAACAGACCGGCCTGGCCGTGGGCAAAGCATTACACACTTAATCTCGGGGTTGCTGACTCGAGCACCACATGGACGAAATTTCCTTTGCTATATAATAGCAATAGTATTTGCGTAGGTTTATATCTTATATGAAATAACTTTTTGGTTATAAAGATTGAATAGAAAATCCTCTCTATACATTCTTATATTCAACGTCCGATTCATTTTCTTGATTTATGCAGGATCATATGCATTAAGCAAATCCCTCTCGGATTTCTCGCAAAATATCGTTATTAGGGTTTCGAGAGAGCACCACCTCACGGGCAGACGATTTTGCTCGTTTAAGAGTATATGTACCAGGTACTTCCCGTTTAAAATGCCATAAATGCAGTACTCCATTTTAACCTTGTGCCTCACATACATTTATTTGGTCGAGGTCTCGCTGCCTGATTTTTTTCTCAATATTATCACAACGCTTCCCTTCCATCCAAAATGTAAGCTCCTTAATGGTTTATATCCATCGAGTAACCGGAGCGAAGGAAGAATGAAACCTTCCTTCGAGAAATATAAAAAAAAAGATCGACCACGAATCCCGAACCATTTTGAAAATATTTTTCCCTCCGATTCTTTTTTTTTTTTGCAACAGAAGGAAGAGAGAGGATGGATCGAAAGGATTTGTGAGGATTATAGTATGACGCGAGGAGATGATGAGTTGCTTGGTAGGATGGGGATGATACACGAAACGAAAAGAGTGGGAGGGAGAGGGGGGTGGGGGGGGAGAGATGGAGCAAGAGAGTGTGAAGGGGAAAGAGGAAGAGGTGGAGAGAGGGGGTGAAAGATGGCGTGAAAGGGTGGGAGAGAGAGAGAGGGAGAAAATAAGTGAGAGGAGGTAAGAGAGAGGAGAAGAGAGAGAGAGGGTAGAGAATGGGTAGAGAAAGGGAGAGGGAGAGAGAGGGAGGTATTTGAGCAGAGAGGAAAGATGGCTAAGAGGAACATGGGGCTGCGAATGTAGAGTTGAAGGTGTTAAGGAGACTGGAAGCTAGAAAGGGAGAGAGAGAGAGGAAAGGTGGATGATTCTGGGCCACATGGACCCGTCTTCGCCCCGGTGACGCGGGCTTAGCAACGACTGCGAGGCGTAGATAAGAGACGGATCAAGGAAGAGGAGGGGAGAGCAGGTAAGGAGTGGGTGAGTTGGGGGAGAAAATGGTTTGAGGGTCTGATTAGGAGAGGAGAAGGTGAAGGACGGGGGGGAGATATGAGCGGTAGCTAAGGAGTGTGTTATATAGCGTGGAGGGAAGGGAAATAGATGGTAACTTCAAAGAGAAGAAGCGGGAGAGTTAAGGGTGTTGGGAGGTAAGGGGTTTGGATGATAGTAAAAGGGGATTGAGTCAGGTGGTGGAGGAGAGAGGAGGATGGAGATGGAGGAGGGGTAAGGGAGAGAAAGGGAAGGAGGGATTTCTCAAGAGGATATCTTTTGAAGGTCCTGGAGATGTGGAGGAATTGACTCGAGCGCGGGACCTTTTATAAGGAATACCGAACGCTTTCCATGAAACTCCAGGGTATGGGTGAGATTTCCATTTGCTTGGTATTCCTTTTATGTTTCCTTATTACGGATTCCGGATTGTGAGGGAGAGTACTCCCTCTCTCTCTCTCTCTTTCTCCTCCCCTCCCCCCTCTCTCCCTCTTCCTTGTTTTCTTTTTCGCTCATTTTCTTTTGATTCGAGTGGAGTATAAAGAGGGGAAGAGAGAAAACTGATAAGTTCTTTTGAAGTGATTTCGACCGTAACGGTCTTCTAAGGTTTTTTCCGTTATTATTTTCCCTTCATCTTTCATTTCTGAAGTTAATTTCTTTTTTATTTTGAAGGGTTAACGGTCACTTTATGTCGGCTTCGTTTATGGATCTCGGCGATTTTGTGGGAAAACGAGGAAGTAATAAATGAGTGATCGTGTGTATGTGTGTAATACTGAGGTGCATTAATAAAAGAAGGGTTTAATGCTGCTCTATGGCGGCCATATTGGCTCTTACTTTTTCTCATTTACATTATTCCGCTTAATATTTGTTTCTTTAGCTTAACGAGTTTAAAACTATGATTTTTCTTATGAAAAGTTATCAAATTGTACGGCAACTAATCAAATGATCCTTTTCTCATCAAATCGATATATTTATACATTTAATAATTTCAATGGTCAACATTTCTATTATTCATTCATTTTCAATTCGTCTTTTTTCATAGTATCGATTTTTTTAAAAATCGACTGAATGATAAACTGCCGTTCCTTCGCTTTTAAGTAATCGCTTTGAACTAGTTGTCGCACGATATTTCTCGTTTCCCATAACTACTCTCAATTAATCATAATATTCAGGAAGTATTAGTCATAAACGGAGGGAATGGTCTCTCTCTCTCCTTCCCTCTCTCCCTCCCTCCCCCCCCCCCTTCCCTCCTCCCTCTATCTTTTATCGCGCCTGTTACCCCTCGGCTCCAATCTTTCCGAGTTCCACCGTCGTCTGAAGACGCAATTATTCTTGTCGTATCAACGAAAGAAAACACGACGCACTTCTCGAAATAAGAAAAGTTTCCTCTTCTCCCCCTTTTTACCTCCTCCTCCCCCACCCATTCGTCGGGTTAATTACCCGTCAACAAATTACCGTCGCTTCATCGCTCAAACCCATCCTCTTAAATAAAGACGCCCGACGTCTTGATACCGCCACGCAAAAGCTCGTTTATTCTTGGAATACGATAAAAACGAGCACGCGTCGTCTTAATACCCGTGTCGCTCACTCGCCTAGGTGTAACTAAAGATCTGGAGGCGTAATTGATTTAGCGGGCGAGAGAAGACATGCGAATCCAACCGCGCAAGTAATCGACCTCGTGGATTCCAAACCTCCCCTTTTCTCCGGCGACCTTTTCCTAATTACTTCAGCCGATGAGGTCAGCGGGGAG
The DNA here is from genome assembly GCA_036926305.1 of Uropetala carovei. NCBI lineage: Eukaryota > Metazoa > Arthropoda > Insecta > Odonata > Petaluridae > Uropetala > Uropetala carovei. The sequence goes on from JAXCHB010000070.1 coordinate 3,540,679, forward strand.
GATGAAGGGGGGAGAGAGAGTGAGATCTTCTTCTTACCTACCAGGAAACACCTCTCCACCTCCGCACACCCACACACACACACACACACGACCCACGGCCGTCACGTAAGAACTTACAAAATCCTCCCTTAAGTCCTAGTTCCTCCCTTACAGGATTACCCGGAGTGGGCGAAAGGGTGCAGCACTGTCGCTCGCGGAATCCTTCATTTGCCCCCGAACGTTCGCTACCCCCTCCAACTCCCTTACATCCTTCGGATTCCAGAACGTTGCTATCTTCGGAAGAACAGGGAAACGTGGGAGAAGATATATATACACACGGAGAGAGAGAGGTTTTGGAATAAAGTGGGAGTAGTGGTTTTGGTTTTGAATGGTTTTAAGGGAGGCGGAAAGGAAAAATAATAAAAAAAAAGGGGTGAGGTAGAGCATGTAGGAGATGGTGCCCTCCAGTGGCGGGTTGAAGAAACTGCCTGGCGGTTTGGGAAGCCTTACCGCAGAGATAGAACATTTCCTTAAGCTCAGGAGGGTTTTGAGCGCTTTAACATAAAGCCCCACAATGCAACTTCCTTCCCTCTCATACCTCTTATATCTACTCCATCTCTCCCGATCTTCCTTTCTCTCTCTCTCTCTCTCTCTCCTTCTCTCTTCATTCTTCCCAACCTAGTCACTTAAGTGTCTCATTAGGGTCGGCCTAATTCCTCCCCACGTAATTCCCTGAAGGTTCGAGGTGGTGTAACGTTTCTTACTGTGAAATCCGTTGCTTGACACTGTTACCTGAAAACCAATAAATATAAACACGAAAGTGAACGTTTTTAGGAAATCCCTTTGCCTTGGATAAGGAGAGAAAAATGCTTTTGTCGTTTTTAGCATATTTTACTCCATAGGCGATGTTTTAGTCGATTCACAACCCAATAAACGCGTCAATTAATAACGAACCGACTACGGTTCAGTTGGGCAACATCAATCACTTAATGGAACATTTCGCAATTCCCAGTTGCTCCAGCAAAAAAATTTTTTTTTCATATCACAATTTTACAAAATTTATGAATTTCCAATCTCGGTTTCGCGAAATCTTATTAATTTCAATTATGAAGAACGATAATACATTAATACATAGCCAGCCTGAGTGTATTAGCTCATTCTTCATTAGTTAGTTTAAACACTCCGCATTTAAAAGGGTTGTTGCATTTTTAGAAGATCGTCCGTGTGATAATTTATTCATATATACTACCATTCGACATGGTAATAAATTTTTAACCGATTCATGGAATTATTGATGAGATATCTGAGGTAACATTTGGGTGTTAATTTATAAAAACGCACCTGCCTACCTTCTGACTATATTATACATTCAAATTGGATATCTTGGATTCTTTCCTAATCTTCGGGCGCGTTTATGGAAAATGTGATTAACATTTGTAAATGTTAGATTCCATTGAATTCGGCCCTGAAATGCATAATGATCCTAATATCATTATCTTAGCTAAATGTAATTCACAAAGAAAGCATTTACTTAAATTATTCTCAGATATTCGGAGCATAAATTTTAATATCCAGCCAATCGTGTTAAACCGTAATACAAGACATTTAGCTTAATTAGGCGAATTTAAGCCGTCAAAACCCGCTCGGAAACAGCCGCTTTTCAACGTGCAAGAAAAGTGCGCATTTGAGGACTGAATTTCGATGTTCATTTGTCAAAGGCGATGATGATTGATGACACACGATCCCCTGGGCGATAACTCTTCTTTCGCAACTTCCATCGCCCCCCTTTCTCCCTTCGAAACCACTCCTTATATACTCGAAGCATTATCCCAGACTTCCCTTTCTCTCACTCTTGCCTCTCTCTCTCTCTCTCCCTCCCTGTACATACTCCATCCCTCCTCCCTTCTCACTTTCCACCTGCTAAAAACTCCTTCACCCCATTCCTTTCTCACTCCATCGAACAAACTCACCATAACCCAAACTACATCTTATACACAAAAGGCCCTACTCTCTTAACATCTCACCCATTCCCCTCTCTCTGTTCTCTTCCTCTCAAACTCCTACCATCTCTACCTTTACATGTATCTAACAGTTTCCCCACCCTCTGACTCTCTCTCTCCTACCTACCCATTCCTACCTTTTTACACCTGCCTCTTTTCTCACCGCTCAATTCCCTTCAAACATTCTTCTCCGAGCCGAAGAATGGGGAGCATAGGGCCCCCACTGTTATTTATGTAGGTGTAGAGAGGGCGCGCGAGAAAAGAGCTGACTCCGGCAGGAAATTATTCGCTCCATACGTTTCTTCAGTGGGTGCATCTATCTCCTTTTTCTCTCGCCCTCTCTCTCTCCTTTTTTCCTCCCTCTCCCTCCTACCTCCTCTCCTTCCTCCCTTCCTCTCCTCCTCCCCCGTCCGTTTACCTCCCTCTCTCCTTCCTCCTTCTTTCCTCCCTCCTCTTCCACTCTCCTCTCCCTCCCCCCTCTTTCCTTACTCCTTCCTCTCCCTCACTCCTCTCCCACTCTCTTTCCCTCCTCTCTCCCTTTCTTCTCTCCTCCGCCTATCCCCACCACCCTGTTCTTTTATCCTTCCTGCCCGTCCTTTTCTCTCGTTGGCCAATCTCGTTCACTCAAAAGAACTTGGAAAGGAGGAAAAATGTCTCGCCAGATTTTTTACTGGAAGTAAAAAAGGAAATACGATCAATAACGTCGTCCTTTTTCCTTCATCGAATCTTTCAGAAAATAAATTTCGATCCTTTTTCTCGAAGCTATTTTTATCGGGTATATATTTATCCGCCGAATTGTTTATGGCATTGGGTATACCTGTTCGAATGTTGTCCGGGAGAGGAAAGAAAAAAACTCGTCATTTTTCACAATGATCCTGGTAAAATAAAATAAAAATGCCGCAGCTAGCTTCCTATCTGGGAGCGACTTGTTTCAGCTTTTATTTTTCCCTCCCTCCTCCCCCACATACGGCCGTTAGCGTTTTAAGCCGTTCCGTGCGGATAGATAACACCTCGCGATTCCCATTTCCCCCCCTCGTAATGGTTAACAAGCATGGGAGGAAACGAGGATGAAAAGTTAAAACGGCGTTCGGTTGAATTCGTAAAAGTAGGTCACACGTGGATTGAAGGAGTTTTTTTTTTTTAAACTCGCTCGCTCCATGGGTTGAATCGCTTAACTCAAAAAAAATTCCCGAGTCTTTTTCGCGGTTTTCGCAAAAATTCGATCACGCATGAAGTTCAACCCGAGAGAAGCAGGTAAAACATGACGATCCGAAGTTGATAATTGATCCGCTACTTGAGGTAAATTGTTTTTAAATGAAATCGCTCGGTTTCCGTCGATTCGAGCTTAACGTATGGATCGTCGCTCTGGAGATGTTGACTCTCGATCCAGGGCCTTGATGATAACGGTATGAAAGCCTTTGAGATGGAGAAAATCACTCGTTTGGATAATAATTTGTCACATAAACAAGATATCCGGTAGAAGTATATCTACGCTAGTGCCAAAAATTAATTTTTATTAATCCTCCCAAATGAAGAATTTCTATTTTGTTTTTCCCAACAAAACATCGCATTTGGGTTTGCAAGTCGTGGATTGTTTCCAAGTAATTTAAAAACATAATTTTTAAACAGATAGTGTATTTATGTCATTGAGAAGGTGACATTATACAAATCTAAATAGATACAGCTCAAGGAAGAATTATCGAGCTCGTCTTATGGATGAAGTCAAATTGACAGACTATTTATCTTCAAAAGCCACAAAAAATACTGAGGAAAAAATGCGCATTTCGGCTGAAAAACAGGCGACACCAGTAGGTGATTCGCAATTTCTCTTTAGGATCTATTATCGGTGAATTACCACTGAAAATGGCTGTATTTTAGTTGAAAGGGGCTTTTTTTTCATAACTATGTAGTGGCTATTGGAGATACCTAAGATAAGAATTTATTTTATGAAATTTTCATACTTCCGCGTTTACATTTTAAAATATATATCCGACGAAAAATAAACCAAAACAAGCATCGATCAAAGGGTCCCGAAACATCCAATCACGGCCGAAAAACAGAACGCGCAATTAATTCGCAAAGCCCATCTTAATGACAAACCTTTCGCCATCTTTATGGAATCTTTATAAAAACAGTATTTCCAATTTCAGCCCCCGAAGGCAGTAAAAGGCTTCGTCCTTGTCCTTTTTTTCCTCGTAAGAGGGGAAAAGAAACGACGACTCTTTAAGCTACCATAGAAGCTTTACTTACCTCTCGCGAGATTCAAATAATGATTTCCGCACCTCCCTCACTCTTTCTCGACTTCCTTTCCTTTCTGGGATAACCACCCCCCACCCTCTCTCTCTCTCTCTTTCCCACTCTCACTCCGAGTTTTTCCTCTCCCTCTCGTCTCCGAGACCTCTTGTTCTTACACCACTACCCGAAGCATTTCCCCCAAAAACCTTCCCTTCTCCCAGTCTCTTTCCCTCACGATCAACCGTCTTTCTCTCCTCCCCCTCCCCCCCAATCCCCTTTCCTTTAAGACCCTACTTCCCCAGACCTTCAATTTCTCAAAACCTCTCTCTCTCTCTCTCCTTTCCCACTCCATTCTCTCCACAGACCAAACTACTCCTCCTCCCCGCCCACTCCCCTAACTAATGTTGGGCACCCCTCTGAAACCCAGACCCTCGGAAATCACTTTCTTACCCTCTTCCACTGCCTCCTACACCCTTCTAACCTTCCTTCCTCCTCCTCAAAAAAACCCCGTCCAAACCAGGCGTAACCATCCCTCCTCTTTTCCTCCCTTAAGACTCTCTCTCCTTTTCTCTACTACTTCTCCTCCCAACAACCTTAAGACCTTCTTCCTTTTTTTTCTCTTTTCCCTTCAGTCCTTCGCCCCCGTCCCTTCAGGGACATGTTCTCTCCTCCCATCCTCTCTTCCTTTTTCCCTCCTCCTCTCTTCACCACACCGACTCCTTTTTCCCTCACACATACACATCTCCCCACCCACTCTCTCTCCTCCACCTCACAGCGTGGACCCATTCTGCTGGAACTCAATTTCTTATACCTCCTGCCTCTCTCTCTTTCTCTTCCTCTCACTCACCGACTCTCTCCCTCCTTCTCTCTCTATCTATCTCCTCCCTCCTTCAAACCTTACTTCTTTCATCCACCAACTTATCCCTCTGCCTGCTCTTCTCTTCCTTCTCCCGTCCTCTTCCTTATTCATCCATTTCTCCTCCTCCTCCTCCTACACGTCATCCTCCGCCACCCGCACTCTCCAGAAAGACCTCTCTCACTCCGCCTTACCCGGTCCTACTCCTGGCCTCCTTTGTAGATTTCCTAACCTTCTACCGCTTCGCCTCCTCCTGCTTATTCGCAAGCAGTCTCATCCAACTTCTTCCTCTATATATTTTATATATATATATATATATCCTCCTCTATAGATTGCTTTTCGCTTTTCTCCTCATCGTGGCGAGAGAGTAAGATATCTTCCGCTGTTTTTCCGCCCATTCTGTTCCTTCTTTACCGTTCTATCGCTCTGCATTTGTTTATCCGTAGCAGTGGCGTACCTGAAAATCTGGGGTGGGTCCCCGCAGCAAATAATATGGGGCCCCCCTATGGATATCTTAAGTTAGTCAGTAAGGTTTGAACGATTGGGGGGCCCCTAAATCTCGCCCCTCCTCTCCCCGCATTGCGGGGGTTGCGGGGGCTATCAGTACGCCCCTGCTCCGTAGCATTTTCTCTCTCTCTTTCTTTCGCTATCTGGTTTTCTATTTGCTGGATTTTCGAAATGTTTCGTTCCTCCCTCTATTGTGAATTCCTTTTTTGTTTCTCTTCGTAGCGTTTCCTCCCTCTTTTTCGATCTTCCGGAAAGTTTTTTATCTGCATTTCTTTTGTTCTTATACGTACCTCATTAGTTTTCTTCCTTTCCTTTCATTTTAAAAGTAGTTCTATATATTTATGTTACATTTCTTATTTTATTTCTCATCACTGGCGTTTACCGTATTTTAGAAAATTTTCTCCAGTATATTTCCCATATTATTATATGGAGAAAGTAAAAACGAAGCACCTCAGAATGATGGAAATTTTTTGTGAAATATCATATATCCATCAATCTTCTGCTCACTGTTTAGTAACCTTTTCTATATTTCTCGTGTTTATTTTAAATCCCTCCAATTATATACATTTCATCATCTTCCAAAGCTAGAGCTGTATTCCTCTACCGAAAAAGAAGCCAAATTAAGATGTTGGTTTTCCATTATCAGATCGTTCGTCTGTCCATCCGTAACGACAGTATCTGCATAGCCATTAAATGTTCACCAAAATTTTCAAAGCATTACAATCTGTCCATGAGTAAGGCAAAGATCCGGTCTGGCCTCAACATCTCTATTTGACCAGTATAGCGCAAACTATAGGTCAGGACCCCTTGGTGGGTTATAAAATGTTTTCGAGAGGTCGAAAATTACTTATTATTTCATTTATAGTTTATATTATTTCATTACACTTAGTTTTTATTATATGCTTCCATAATTACGTTCATATTGAAATATTTTAACATTAGGTAAATCATTTACTCCGACCAAAAAAGCAATATAAATATATTTTAACCCTTAGCAACATAATTTAAAAAGTGCACCAGAGTTCTTCTTAGGGATTTTTATTAAAATGAATTATAGTCTTACCTTGTATGCTTTAGAATCTAAAGCATACAATTTCTCATCTGCTTAATCAGTTGTTCAATATATAGGAGATATAAGATGTTAATGTATTTTAGATTGTCATATAAACAATCTCAAAATAAAGAGTAAAGGGGTCTAGTTGTAAAAAAATCATGCATTTAAGGGGTGGGTTGGGGATTGGAAATTTACCAACTTTTAATGGATTTTCTTTCCAATTTTATATTTTTGCATTCTTTACAGCGATTTAACTAAACTTTTTAGCGCTTTTTATTCTATAAACGCGCTTATGTCTGTCAGTCTGTGCAATCGATTAAATCAAAATAGCAAGTAAATAGTAGAAGATAGAAGGCTGACAATTGCAGGGTGCATTTGATATATGATGCCATTTATTACACAGTCAAAGAATATTTTTGGGATAATCGTTGGGTGGAAGAGAGTCCCTTCAAAAATTTCATATTAAGATTCAAAGAAAATAGTTTTAGATTGATTATTGGATAAATTCTTTATGATATACAATTATATTATTTAGTTTATAAAGAATTTTAAGCTTACAATTCTAAATAAACCTCAACAAATAAAAACGCGCGTTTTTCATATTGCGTCGTGAAATGAAGCTCCCATTTTTCTACCTCCCTTCCCACACGTTCCTCACTCATCCCCATCTCTTTCCATCGTGTTGGGCTCTTCGCGTGCTTCCCTCACGTCTTCCCCGCCTTCTCCCTTTCGCCGACTACTCGAGTGTTCTAAATCCCTCGGAAAAAATAAGAAAGGACTTCTTACGTGCCTTTTCCCTTCTTTGTTTATTCCCCTTCCATCCCTTCTTTCTTGCACTCGTGTGTTCCCTCGGAGTGCACGGTGTGGGAGGACGGCTTCCGTGTTTGAATGTGTGTGTGTGTGTGTCTGCCTCGGTGCAAATTCGCGTTTTCGTATTGATTGAAGGCAAACAAATCGAGTCAGGTCGTTTTTGTTTTGTTTCCTCCGAGGATTCTCCCGAGACGCCGTCTTTTGTATCTCTTTTATCTACGTAACTCCTTCTCAACTCCACCCCCCCTCTCTCTCTCTCTCCTCACTCAATCACTTCCACCCACGTACGGTTTTTGGCGATATATTTCGCGATGCGAATTCAAAGAGGAAACGAAGGGTCGAATAATTTCATCAATCCGCGTCTTGAAACGACTTCGAGCTAAAATTGTCTCGCAAAAACTTTGCATTCTCGTTAGCATAAAGGCTACCGCATACCGTTTAATTCCCAGAATATCGAACAAGATCAGGTCACGCGCGAGGACGCGAACGATAAAAAACAAGGATGTTTTTTTTTTTCGACTTTTAAACTTTTACGAAATTTATCTCTGCGCAAGTTGGGTTGAAATGTTATGTTACTGCACATAAGCTGTTAAAATTCAAATTTTCAGAGGCTAATTCAGCTCCATTATTGTCCCATTAGGAATCGGTCCTCATCCACTTAATTCATGAGGAATGCCTCCGCGAGGCGTCGCGTGATCTTACTGCAGAAACAAAAAAAAATACGCGAAAAAAATAATGTCACCTAAGCCTCACGAGTTTCATCTTCCTCTCTCTCTCTCTCTTCCCCCCTCCTCCCTCTCCCTCCTGCCTTTTCTCCACCCCTGCCTTTTCTCCACCCCTCTCCTCCACACTCCCCTCCCTCCCCCTCTACACACACACCAATCTCTGATACATTCTTCCGCCTTTTCATTGCATCCTCCACGCCCACAACCTTATTCTTCTCGCCCATTCACCGCCAGAATAAAACCAGTCCATCTTCTCTTTTACCTCTCCGCCCTCCCTCCCTCCCTTCTCCTCCCAAATTTCTTCCCTCCTCCAACATTTATTTTCCCGAAACTCACCCTCCATCTTTCCATTACTCCTCCTCCCACTTTTCCGCGAACGAATAAAAGAAAACCAACCCTCCCATCCTTTTTTCCCTCCTCCTCATCTCTCTCTCTCTCTCCCCCAAACGCTTTTTTTTCTTTTCTTTTACTACTCCTGATTTATGTATACACTTGTCACTTTGTTTCTGTCCTCCCTCTCTTCTTAATATCCCTCCCTATACCCTTTCCCTTTTCCCATGTTTTTCTTTTTCCTTTCTCTCTCTCTCTCTCTCTCTTGGCGTCCCTTTTGTAAAAGACTTTTTTTTCACGCACATTTTACCATTTTCTCGCGCTCTTCTATTGGTATATGAGCATAATTTTTTCTTTCTTTCCTTCGTTCTCTCTTAATTCTTTTTGTTTTGCTGTTATACCTCATCGCTTTTCCCCCTCCTGTTCCCACCGGTGCCCTCGCTGGAACTAATGTCCGTCCCGTTCCGTGCTTTTCTTCTGTCTTCCGCCGTTCCGTTTATCCCCTTTCTTTCTCCACCTCCTACTTCCTCTCCTTGTTCTCCCCTTAAATTTTTTCTGTTTTTTTCCTTCTTCAACTTTTCCTCTCTCGTTCTCTTTTTCTTCCCGTCTCACCCTTGGTATTTTTTCTCCTGACGTTGACCAAGTAGTTTTTTTTTAGATAAATCGTTACGTTCATCTCGGTTTGTGTTGAACTTCGTAGTACGAAAATATTTATAGACGTGGCTGAAAAGTTGTTTAAATAAATATGCCCTCATTTATCTCATTAAACCAATTTTTTGTTTAAGTAGTTTCGTTTCGACGAGCAACTTTTGTAACATCTACCTTGTTGAATTATTTTTCATTTTTTTAATGTTTATTCTTGAATCTGTTTTCAGGCATAAGACGTGCTTTATAATTCTCCAGTGAAGCATTTAAGTATAAGAAATTGAGAAATTATGTTCCTGTCATAGTATCTCCAATACTCCAATGCCGTAACAACGTCCTTTTTTTATAATACACTCTCTTGAAGTTGAATTAAAAATTTAAAATCAGTTCAGTATACAAAAAAGTGATACATAAAAAAGCAGAGGTCCACAAAGTGTAATTACTGCGTTGTAGGTAGATTTTTTTATCGTGATACCTACGAAATAGCGACATTTTCGTTATAACCATAATCGTTGTAGAGAGGTTTAAGTTTATGTTGGGGGTTTACACATGTGCAGACATAATTATTCCTTCAGCTAATACCGAAACCGGTTGTCGCATTGTTCACTTCCTTTTCCCTTCCCATTCCTTTTTTCTCTCCTGTTAATCATCGTTTCCTCTCAGCGTAACACTTCCCTCCTTGCTTTTCTGTTTCCTGTCCTTAAAGAACAACTGCGACTAAACTGTCCTTTCTCTTTCCTGTTCTTCCTCTTTTCATCCTCTCCCCCCCCCCCCTCTCCTTTCCTCCCTCCCCCTCCATTCCCCTTCTCCCTCCCTTTAAAAAAAATAAAACCCGTCCCACTCCCTCGTGATCTCCAATTCGTTCCGAATTCTTATATATTTTTTAATCTTTTCTTCCTCTCGTATTTTCTCCCTCCTTTATCTCTATCCTCGAAGTATTTCCATTGTTCGCCCAAAAAAATCCTCTCTTCTTTCCTTCCCCTGTTCTTCCTCCGTCTGTTCCTGTCTCTCTTTCTCTCTCTCTCTATCTCTCTCTCCTCCGCTTCCTTTACTTATTATATCCTTCCTCCCGTACTTTCTATCGCCGTCTTTTTTTTTTCAAAACTCCTCGCTTTGAGAAGTCCTCTTCGAAGGATTTCCTCGGGAGCCGAATTCTTCCTTTTTACTCCTACTCCTTCACCCTCTGCGACACCCTAGTCTCTTCTCGAAAAAGAGTTTTTCCTCTCCCTCTCTCTCGCTCCACTTCCTCCTCTTTTTCCCTCCTTCTCCTCTTCTGAAATGTCTTCTCTCTCTCTCCTCCGAATTTCTCCTCCTCATTGCGTTAATGCTGTACGTACTTAATCCCGCCGTCCGATGGTATTATGTTACAACCGGAAAAGTGTGTTGTCATTAATTAGACGAGTTTTGCTTCGGCTTTTTTTTTTCAAAGTGAAAAGAAATAAGATTCCCGTTTCAGGGAGAGGAAAAGAAAAACTCGTTACTCCTGGGTGTATCCGGATAAGAAAGGTGAAAAAAGAACAGTATGTCCCGCTCTCCTTTTCGCAATCGCGTCGAAGAGGGGATGAGATATTTCTCGTATCGAAAGTTTCTCGTCCTCGCGCCGAGAATTTTTCTTATCGATTCTCGGAATCGTTTCTAAAGCAATGACGGTTGATTAATCGGCGAGATATCGGTCCTCATTCGCGCCAGCGCTTAAACAGGAACTTTGTTTCGAAGAAACGAAGATGTTCGTCCCGCAAAAACGGATCGCGGAGAGGAGGATGAGTTCGATAATCGCAAAATAATCGATAAATATCGATCAAAGATGGATCGCTTTCCGTCACTAACTGATTTAGATTCGAATCATACTTTTTCTTCGCCATAGGTGCTGTATGCTAAAAAAAACTCTCTATGTTAAAGTTCGACAAAATTTAAACGACCAAATTATTCATGCCGTCATGAATGGGTTATTAATTTCATTGCCTTTTTTTCTCTCGATTTCAGGAGAAAGGGGATAAAAACCTAACTTTTTTTTAGCGTTGATCACCGTCTGAATTTTTCTCTCGCTGCGTAAAAATTCTCATTTTCCAAAATATCAGCTCTCCGAACAATACAGTAAACGCGCTTTCACCCCTCCCTTACTAGATAAGGTAATCCCACTTAATACAGAGTATTCGCTTCCTGTACGCATTTGATGATACAGGAAAAAAAACTATTAGGTACTTTTTGTCGACGTTGACCTATTTCTTTCTGCATCTTCTCAACAATCCTCTTCCTTCAGGTTAAAAAAAAAACAGTTTCTTTTCCCGACTGCTGTTATGTTCTTTCAACATTTCCAGCGTCGCGAATTCTCCTCCCCCTCCCCACCTTTTCCGAGTTTCTGCCTATTATTTTGCAACAACTCCATCCCTACTCCTTTTTTTTCTCGCGTTTATAACGCCCAACGTCTTTCTTCCCACCCTCTCTCCCTCCCACCTTCCGCGTCCTCAAACATTTCTTACCTCGCCTTAACACTTTTACCCATTCTCGAAATTTTTCCCCCTTTTCCTCAACGTTTTTCTCCTCTCCCAAAGTTTTCTCCTACCTTACAGCACACTCCGTCTTCATTTTTCCTTATCAAGCACACTTACCTCTCCCTCCTCCACTCCTCTTTCACCCTCCCCCCATTCCCCCCTCCTCTTCGCCCACTTCCTTTCTCTCTCTCTCTGCCTCTTATTATAAAATTTTCTTCCTCTTTTTTTCTCTCCTTTTTCTAACCCTTTCTTTATCAACCCCCCTTCCCCGCCCTCCCCCCTCCTTCTATCTCACTCCCCCCTCCTCTGTCTTACCAGGACCTCCTTCAGATGCCTCTCTTCTCTCGTCCTCTTTCTTCCTTTTTTTCCCCTTTGGCAAGCCTTCTTATTCTCCGAAAGGAGGCCCGCCCTCCTCCTCTTCCTCCCCCCCCACCCTCCCACGAGATCCCTCTCTCACACCCCCTCTGGCCAACTCACTTTCTTATGCTTCTCTCTCTCTTCCTTACAACATCCCCCAACCTCGTCTTCGACCCGACACTCCCCCTCCCCCTTTTCCTACCTTCCTTCTCAACCATTCTTTATCTCAAGCCGTAACCCTGGGTCTGCCTCCTTATTCCCTCCCTACTCACCGCCTGCCCCTCCTCCTCTCTCTCTATCTATCTCCCTCTCCCTCTCTCTCTCTCTCTCTCTCCTCTCTCTCCCTGCCGAACCTTTTCAAGAACCTTCCTTTCTTCCCATTGGCCCAAGTCGGTTCTGACGTGCAGATATCCGCTCCACGTGGACTGGTGGGTGTCTGTGAAACCTCCCACCACCTCCCCATACAATCTTGGAGACCTCCCCATCCCTCTCCTTCTTCTTCGCTTCCATCTTATCCTCACCCTCCCCCTTTCCCTCCCTCTCCGCCCATATAACAGCCCTCGAGACCATACTTCTCCCCTCTTTCCCTTCCCGCCCCCTCCCCCCTAACATCCTCTCCCTCTCCCTTAAGGCGGTTCAACCTACTCCTCCCTCCTTACTCAGACACGAAACACAACCTCCCCAACTCTCTCTCTCTCTCCTCTCCTCTAGTTTGCCGCTTACCTCTCCCTCCCCCCTCAACACCATCCCGATACTCTCCACCCCCCCCCTCCCTTCTTCCCTCATCCTACTCCCTTGAAAGTCCAATTCCCCGGCACCTCTTCTTTTTTTCCTCTTATATACTTTTTTTTACCTTCGTTTTCCTATACTTCCCCCCATCCTCCCTCCTACCCCCCTTCCCATTCTCTCTTTTTCCACCTCTTTCCAATCCAAACTCCTCTCCTTCTGGCCCTGATCTTGTGTGTGTGGGCGCGGCGCCCTTTTCGGCACGCCGCAGACGGCGGCGGCCGCGGTTCGAACCTCCTCCTATTCTTTGCCGCAATTCCACGGCGTCTGGTGGCGTCGTGAGAGTATAACCATCGAAAAGGGGAGGGAGAAAAAAGGAACAAAAGCTCTCCTAGCGTTTTGTGTTTACGTGTGTGTGCGCGCGCGCGCTTTTAGCCTCTCTCTTTCTTCCCCTCTATTTTGCCATGTGTGTGTGTATACACATACAAACACCACGCACATACTTAATTTAGACCATGCCTAAGAATTAGCAGGGAAGGAAGAAGTTTTATGTTTATATCGCCTCGTTCTTCCAAGCCTCTTCACCCTCTTTTATCTTCTCTTTCTCATATCCTTCGGTCTTTCTTCTTCTCTTTTGTTTTTAGGAAAGAGAGACACGCTATCCTTTTTCTTTGCCCGATATATTTTTTTATCCAAAACTCTGCTATCCTCTTCTCTCTCTCTCTCTTGTTCTCGCTTTCCGTAAAGCTCTCACCTTCGCTTCAAAAATTGCTTCCGTTTTTTTTTCGTGTGATCGACGTTAAAATAAAGTTCTGAGTAGATTCGAACTTAAATATACGTATACGATACGTATGAAATCGAGACTCTGTAACTCACGCTTTCGATATCTCGCAATAGCACTAAATCGAACTTACAATAATTAGCATTTGCAGTAACTCATATGTGCTATTACTCGATTTTTTGATAATTCGCAGAAGATATTTTTCTTCATTTATGCATTAAAACTCAGTATCTATCCTCACATTAATTTACTCTGTATTAGGTTCAAGCATAGTGTCAAAAGTCCATATCTGCGTCGTGGAGTATACATAATCGCTGCTCATTTCCGTTGCTTCGGGAAAGCCACGTCCGTCCGTAGAAACGTAGGGAAATTTTGGGTAACGACTTTTTCGGCGATTCGTTACGCGAGTTAATCTTTGACATCACAGAAAAGTGCTTAAAATGAGTTTATTTGTTGAGTCGTTTGTGGTCGAGGGAAGTGGGTTGGGAATGAGTGAAGCGAGGCCCAATATTTTCCGCGAAAAAGCTTTAATCTCGCCTCTGTTCCTCTTATCTCAAAATGGGTTCTATTTCCACGGCATTAAGTAAACGCGCAACTGGGTCTTCCCCATTTCCACCCCGATTCATCATCTTAATTACCTCTCCTCTTCCTATTACTAATCGGCAGTAAGAGATTCGGTTAATCGAGGATCCGCACTTGGTTCATATTCGCTATTTCTAGAACATCGTTGGATTCTTTTAATCCCTCCCTCGCGGCTTTCCGTGTTTTTTTTTTGCCGACATGTTTTCTTGAATAATTTCATATTTTTATTATTTCTTGATATTCTTGTCATTTTAACGTCTTATCTCCAACGAGGTACCCGAGTAAACTGAACATGTTTACAAGGAGTATATTTTCTGCTGTATTTAAATAATATTATAATAATAACTGAACATCACGCGTGATACTCAAACTGAAATTTAAACTTAGTAGGAGCTTACTACTTTACAGGTATATTCTCCGTTTATAATTGTTCTTCCTTTTATTCTATATTTTGCTTTAAATACTGACGTATTTATGGAATATAAGAAATCCTTGCGGCGGGTTTACTATTATTTATTTTCTCCTCATATTAGCTTTCTAAATTAAAAAGCATTTGACTTATTCTCTTCCAGAAATACTAATATTAAACATCTTACTAATGGCGTTTCGGTGAAGTGATTGCGTTTCAAGCTGTAGTTTGCTTCTCTCACTTTGGCTTTTTATTTATGAACCCTAAACTTTTATCAGTCGCTCAAAATTTATGATGATATAGTGTGTGTCTTAATGAATTATTTCTAACGAGAAATGCCTGTAGCTGCAATATATATTCACCGTACTATCCAAGCGGGAAAAAAAGGACATAGTGCACATTTTGGCCGATAGAGGGCAATAGTTGTACTCCTCGAAATGAACGAGCCTCCCTATTTCTTTCTCGGCTGAAAGGACTGCTTTTCCCCCTCGGTCTCTCTATCCCTACCATCTCCCCATCCCTATATCTGTCATCATCCACTGCAAGGGTATAATTTGAAGGACTTCTGGAGTAAGGACACGGAAGTGGCGCCCTCAACCCTCTCCCCGCAGTTCGGGAGATAACTTCGGCAATAGTTGTAGCGGGCTACTCGGATTCGACTCACGTTCTCAGGGAGAGTTTAGAGAAGAGGAAAGGGGAGAGGAGGAGGAGGAGAAGAAGATGGAGTTAGGGGAGGATGAGGAATTGAGCAATCGCTGAAAGAGGGAGCAAGGAGAGCTTAAAGGGTAGGATTAGGTGGAGAGGAGGTGTAGCGGTAGTGAATGGTGCAGTGGATTCAAAGAATCCTAGAGAGCTAGTTTTATTAACTTTGTGTTACATTTCTTATAAGTATCTCTATTTACGCGATTTTCCGAAAGTCAGAGAGGCGAACACCAAACCAAGGAAGGAATGAAGATCATCAAAGTTACTGAAAATCATGCTTTTTAAAATGGTTTTCGCGTTCACACGAATTTAATCTCATTGATTTCATTCTCGTCTGCTATCGGCGAAGTACCACTGACGACGGCTGCCTTTTAGTTGCGCACCTGCTTTTCCAGACTTTTAATTGTTATTGGAGTGACATCGTTTGTCAATTTTCCTTCGTAGCACAAGGCAGTAGCAAAACACGTTTGCGTTAACTGAAATATTTCAGATGTAATTTAACTAAATTATTTTGCGTAGACAGTTTCAACGTATCCGGTTAGCATAATATGAGAACAGATGATCAAATTAACAGCTGTAGATATTAGACAGTTAATTAAACCAGTTGATCTTGACAATACACCATTCATTACTTTGAAACTTAAGGTATGATTTTCTTTGTTTTTAATATCACAGCTGTAAAATTAAATTGATGGAATACTACAGTTGAGTTAGTTTCAAATGGTATTAGTGTTCCAATTTTTAAAGTTATATGTTCCCTACACCCCCTCAAGGACAGATTAAGAATTAATTGCAATATCAGGCATAAAGAAACTATAATCGGTAAAGTGCTCATGATTCACAATTAAAATGTAAAAATTGACCCCAAGTTGTATCAGAAACGCATTCTCTTAGTGATTAGCTTTGATGGGTTGGAGTGTTGATTGACATTCACTGATAATTAGGAGGACCATACGTTCCGTTTTCTCCGAGACAATAAATCTTGTTTATTTGTTCATTTCCAGATCTATCGTCGTTTTGATCAAATAAGTTGCTCGGTCCCGTTTTTTATACTACCGCGATTAAAATTTGATGCAGAATTTCTTACATCTGTCGCTGGAAAATGGTACTAGAAATCTGGGATTATCATAAATGTGTAGCTTGTCGATTATAGAACACATGTTGTAGTCTGACGCTGTTGTTTCGTTACAGCAGTTAGTAAGTTTGTGGAAGCTATTCTTTTGTTTTTAAATATATATAGTAATTTGAAAACTGTTTCATACTTTATCTTGAACGAAATGTTATTTTTAATTATGTATTATAATTATAGCGGGACTACTCAGTACATACTAGTATCTAAATGGTTTGAGGTTGACTGAATTTTAATAGCAGAATATTCCAAAAGAAGTAACACGTATATTTTTTTAAAACTGATTTTTCCAATTCATCGATACTTTATTCCAAAATTTGTTGGTGTTAAGCCATTTTTACTGTTGCGCGGAATGGTCAAGAGTAATGATTGGGTTCTTCTCTGGTATCGTAAGGGACAGGGTCGAAATGCGCGGAACTACCTGGTGTTAAGGTTACGCAGATGTATTTACGTTGGTGGGAAAGATGAATCACTTTCAATGTAGTTCTCGAACAAGTAGTCCCTGAATGCCTGCGCTGTGACTGGTTGAGGTGACATGAAGTCTTCGACGAACGCATCTTCGACTTCAGAAGGGTCAAGATAAGTAAGACCAAATATCCACTTCAGCCATGTTCCACATTCCGAAATTGGATTTTGATAATGTGATGACAACCCCAAGTTCTGGATTTTTCGCCACCAAGCTTGCGTCAAATGGAAGTGGCAACCTGTTATCTTCACCGTTGGCGAAATTTGTATCCTGTGTTCGCTATCAGTTTAGCACCTGTCTCGATGTACATGGAAAACATGCTGACGCCAATATTTTCCAGGAACAAGTGAAACTGCGATGTGCCTGATTTACTTCATGAAGCAGGACTGAACCGCCTTCAACTTTTGTTTTTCATTTGAATAGTACTTATTTATCGGTCAAAACTGACCAATCGCGCAATTGGACAACAGCGTAAAATCTGACCGTGTACATCCGTCCGCGCAATACGACCCTATAGAAAAGGGTCAAAAGTGAGCATTCGCGCAATTGGGCAACCCCCCTTTTGCTGATTTCGGCCCGTGGTGCCTGTCTTGTTTTCAAGTCACGTTTCAATCCGGAAAAAGAAAACGTTATTTAAAGTATCATATTATTCTTTGCAATGCATTCAATTGCTCAGCTTACAAAGAAGTTACTATAACAACATTTACTCGTGTCCGCTTTTGTCTTCTGAGTTATGGGAAATGTTCTGTTTTTATCTGGCTGGAATCTGGTCATATTGCCGATGATTGGCACATTAAATAGCGGATTAAGTGATTGGAATCTTAATATCTATCATTGATTTTTAGTGGATAGCTATTATACCTATGTTGTGATCGAATTTATCCAATAATATGTATCTCGTGTCGCTAAATTTAGCACGTGATTTTTTATTATTTATATATTATTATTATATATTATTATTATATATTATTATTATATATTATTATTATTATATATTAGGTATTTCAAAATCGCCAATACATCTTCCAACAAACGAAACTAAATTCAAAATCTCTTGCACACAATATTGTATTGATAGCACACTGGTTGAGGCGTTACTCCATTTTCAATTTGTTATCGGCAAAAATCTCGATTCAGTAAGTTCAAGTTTTTTGCGACTGTTTTACAGCCCGTGTTTTTCTCACTTGTAGCTTATCCAGAGGTTTAATTATCTTCGAAAATATTTATATGCAAAAGAAACGAGAAAATTCCTTCAAGTGCGCAGTAGTTAGAGACGCCTTGCTTTCGAGTGATTCCTGTTGTGTTTTATTTTGTAGGAAGTCGACGCAGTAGGTTTTCCAACGAGATCACCAAAAATACGGTAGAAAAAAAATCCCGGATACGAAACTCCTTCATCACACGAAACCTAATTCGCGCAAATTAAACTCTCCCTTTCTCCTTAACGAACAAAAAAGGTAAAAAAAAATCCCCCGGGACAAAAAATATCTCTCAAATCCCGATAAAGAGAAAACACGAAAAACTAAAAACATTCGTAATTTGGCAACCCTGTCCCCACCCCACTCCCATCCCGAAATCCCCTCCCCCAGAAATACCAGTCATTTTCAGGGACCGCATGAGAAGAAAGGGATGGGGACCATCGCAACCTCCAGCGCATAATGGCCTCCGCCCACCCCATTTTTCCTCTTCCCACACTCCCGACCTCCGCCTCTTTCACTCTCTCTCTCTCTCTCCGGCCCCTGCTGATAGGGAACCATGTAATAGAGGTTCTGATGAAGGTGAAGAAGAGAGAGAGAGAGAAAGGGAGGGAGGTCTTTTGGAGTAGGGTTACTAAGCAACTGCCGTCCCCTCCTCCCCCTACCCTCCCCCTCCCCCTACACTCGCGTCCTCCCCCAACTCCACTCACCTCTCCCACAACTCCACTCACCAACTCCTTCTGCTCACCCCGCTGTGGCGCCAAATGCTATTTCCCCCAGTGATGGATCGAGTAGTTGGTTAATGAGGAGGAGAGCAATCTGCGGTAATATAGCAGTTCTCCACCCAACCCATTCTCTCTCACCCTTCTATATACCGACCGTAAACTCTCCCCTACCTTTCTCTCTCTCCCCTTCCCTCTCTCTCTCTCTCCCTCCCTCCCTCCTCTTACTCTCTACAATCCTCCTTCCTCGAATGACCGCTGTCTCGGGAATTCTAAATTCTTCTCCAGACGTTCCCGCGAAAATTATTCGGAGCTCGTACGCTCTCTCTCTCTCTCTCTCTCTATCTTCCTTTCTCTCTCTCTCTCTCTCGCTCTCCCGCGGTTTCCTTTCTCAAATGATTTTTTTTTTCGCGCCAAGGTTCCCGTTGCGTGGTCTGTACCTTATCCAAAGAGGTGGAGACGGATCGGATGGGGAGGAGGTGGTTAATTGTGTTTACGACTGAATCGGTGAGGAGCGTGAGAGGGAGATGAGGGAGGGTGAGCGAAAGGTGGGAGGGAGAGAGAGAGAGAGATGAGAGGGGTAAAAAGAAAGAGGCCGAAAGAACAAGGAAAGGAAGGAATATGTGATAGAGATTGGAGATACATAATAAGGTGGGAGAGAGAGAGAGGTAGAAATATTGTAGGTTTTTATTAGGGCGAGTTTGAAACTAAGTAAGTAGTGGAGTAACTAGGAGCGGGAAGTCCCGTGTCAAAGTATTTTCGATTGTCCCTCAACCAACAAATACATACAGGTATACCTCGCTTAATGAAGCCTCGGGGAACGAAGCTCCTTTATGACGAAGTCTGAAATTCCGCAGCGAAAATACAAATAATTCGAAAATGTTGCGAAGTAGTGTTCGCGAGTTTTACGGCTCAGGTGGACGAGACGGAAATGAAATCTCGATCTTAAGCATTTTATCATACAGAGTAGAAGTCATGAAGAAATGGTTGAAATTGCTCAATACTTAATGGCAGTTTATTCTGGGCAATTTTAACAACAATTTGATTTTCTCAAAAACGGCTCCAATGATTTTGATCAAATTTCGTACAGATATTTGAGTTTACAATAATACTACATAGTTCATATTTCTCAAAAAATTAATATAAGGCTAGTTTATTCTAGGCAACTTTAACAACAATTTGGTTTTATCAAAAACCGCTAATACGATTTTCATCAAATTCCGCACAGATACTTGAGTTGTTGTCTGCAATAATACTACATAGTTCATATTTCTCAAAAATTATTAGAAGGCTAGTTTCTTCTTGGGCAACTTTAAAAACAATTGGATTTTCTAAAAAGAACAGCTCATACGATTTTCATCAAATTTCATATAGTTATTTAAGTTGATGTTTATAATGATTCTACATAGTTCATATTTTTCAATAGATAACTAAACGACGTATTAATACATGAGAAAGTTTGTACAATGTATATTGTACCGATTTTTTCGATTTGATGGCAATAAAATCAATAAAGTCCTCCTCAATAATTACTTTTTTATCGACGACTTGGATGAAAATTCTGCACGATAATGTAATGCGATAGGGCGTACACATTTTTGGGGACGAGGAGAAATAAAAGAAATTACATTCAGAGCGTAAAGAGTAGAAGCAGCCAATTCATTTTGCACACATTAACCTATGACTTGGTATAGTCATGGTCCTTCAGCTGAACCTCAGATTGGCCGTTGCGAAGAGATCGAAACTGTAACCAAATTTTATCTACATTTACATTTACATCAATACCCTGCAAGCCACTAGAAGCGTTTGGCAGGGGGTGTCACAACACCAAGTGAACTCTAACGCCAAACGCTTCTAGCGGCTTGCAGGGTATTGATGTAAATGTAAATGTAACTAATTCCTCTGTTGGACTGTCTTATCGCGTCTGGGAAAAAGGATCTGTAGTATTTCTCTGTTCTAGCGATTGTTTCGACATATTTTCTCCTGCACTCTGATCTGACATTACGATGGGGACGACTATGCCGCGTACGTCTTCAACGAATTCGGAGCTTTCGAATTTTTCAAATAGTTTCCTTTTCTAATCAATTCTTCTACTCTTCAACGTCTGCCATTTCAGATCCCTTAATATCTCTGATACACTCGCATCATACCGATATTCTCCTTTCGCAAATCTAGCCGCTCTACGCTGAACCATTTCGAGCTCTTGTTAGGCCCTCCTCGAAAGGGTCCCAGACGGCGCAACAGTATTCCACGACGGGTCGTATTAGGGAAAAGTATGCGATTTACAGGGAAAAATATGCGTATAATAACACTTCTATTTGGCGCCCCCTTACGAAGCTGTGCCCTGGGCATCTGCCCCGGTTGCCCCGCCCTCACTACGGCTCTGTCTACAGGTATTCTCTACCTGGCTGTTGAAGTGAGCGGACGTGCCTTTCACTTCCTTCAGTGGAGCCCAACGGACTTACGAGCGACCATTGTAGCAGTAGCATTAGAGTAGAAGTAGACGTACTGTTAAGTAGAACTAACTTTTCTTTTCTTTTACTTGTTAACCTTTCTTATAGCTTATTTACTTATAGTAGTAGTTATCTTAACTAATATCCTCCGTGTCATTTTTTTTTTAAAAATCGTAATACTTATTAGTCGTATACCGTAGTGTAGTAATTTTCTAACACTTTTCTTTTATTTTACTTGTTAGCCTTTCTTATAGCTTATTTACTTATAGTAGTAGTTATCTTAACTAATAACCTCCGTGTCATTTTTTAAAATCGTAATACTTATTAGTCGTATACCGTAGTGTAGTAATTTTCTAACACTCCATTTGCGTTGATTGTGTACTAACCATCTTGTGTGCGAAGTAACGTTGTTTGCGTTGTGACTAACTTTCACTTTCTACCTGCGCTTGACCCTTGATCCCTTCACTCGAGCACTCCAGGAATAACTTCCCCGCGTATATTAGGCGTTAGGCTAGTCTATTACATACGATATTTAAGAGCTTATAGAAACCCGTAATTGGAAAAGATAGGATGACTCCCCTTAGGCCCTCTGTTTCTCTCTTCAAGAGTGCTGCTGATTGCGAGTCCTTGCGGGCCCGGGTCGTGGTGCTTGAGAAGTTAGTTGCGGAGCTCCGCTCTAGGGTGGAAGGTAGCGAGGACTCTTGCGTCCGGGTGGGACACGTGGGGCGCTCCTCGAGATCCCTCCGCGCCGGGATGGCGGCTCGGGTTCGCCCCAGTGCTAACGCCGGCTGGGTGATCGAGGAGTCTTGCGCGGTCTCTCCACGGGTAGGGACGACTCCCTCCATAAAGCCTGATGAGTGGAGGGTGGCTACACGTGGTAGTCGTGGGGTGGTGCTGCGGAAGCAGGTGGTATGTGATCCTACCCCTGTTAGCAACAGGTTTGCGGTGCTGTCGGAGGATAGCTCAACGAACTCTGTGACCGTACCTACTCCACCTAAGAGAAGTCGGGTTGGGAAGGGAGGGCTGTTAGTGATAGGTAGTTCTAACGTCCGGCGTGTGATGGCGCCTTTGCTATCAAGGGCCCGCCGGGAGGGAGTGGTGGAGCGGGTGTTCTCCAGGTGTATACCAGGAGGTACGGTGCCCCAGGTGACGAAGGTGGTTCGGGAAGAGGTCGTTGGCACGGGCTGCTCTAGTCTGCGGGTGGTGGCGCATGTTGGCACCAATGACGCTTCGAAGCGCGGCTCCGAGGAGATCTTGAGTTCCTTTAGGGACTTAAACTCCGAGGTCGGTCGTGTCCGAGAGGAGTCTGGGGTTAATGTGCATTTAACCATCTGCAGCATTGTCCCACGGATTGACTGTGGCTCTGAGGTTTGGAGTAGGGTGGAGGGGCTAAACCGAAGGCTATGGTCTTTCTGTAGGGAGATGGGGGTGGATTTCGTTGACCTTCGTCCGATTCTCGGATCGTGTGGGGCACCCCTAAATGGCTCGGGGGTTCATTACACGCAGGAGGCATCCGAGGGTGTAGCGCGTAGGATCCTTGATCATAGTAGGGCTTTTTTAGGCTAGAGAGCAGGGTAGAGTGTAGGCGTCCTAGGGGAATGGGTGTAATTGAGAGGGTAACAGAGAACAATATTACGAGAAATCCGGCCAATACCGCAAATAAATTAGAGTTACCAAGCGATGAAGGCGCTGACATCCGTGATGTCAATAGTGTTAACGTTAGGGATTTCGATAAAAAAGGTGAAATAAAACGCGATAAGAAAGAAAATGCTATATCAACCAATTGGCGGAATAATAGTATGAAGAACGCATGTATTCCTAAAACGATTACCAATGGTAAGGCTGAGGTTTATCTGAGAAGCGATAGTGAGAAATTAAATGTCGTCGTATTGAACTGCCGTAAGAAAATTGCCGATTTTGAGCATATTATTCGCAGTCTAGAAGCCGATGTCGTGATCGGTACAGAGAGTTGGCTCACTGACGAGATTGCAAGTCAGGAGGTATTCCCTCACGACTATAGAGTTTTTAGAAAGGATCGTAGTATCCGGACGGGAGGTGGAGTATTTATAGCAGTCAGCAAGGCATACGAAAGTTTTCCACTACCGATTAATGACGCCGAAATAGAAAGTGTTTGGTGTGGAGTTAGAGGAAGCGATTACACTATAGCAAATATATGCGCATTTTATAGGCCTCCCAATTCAAGTTTAGAAATGATTCATAATCTCGAGAAACAAGTAGCAACGCTAATATCGAAAAATAAAGAGAGGGCCATTATAATAGGAGGAGACTTCAACTTACCTTCAATAGACTGGAATCATAATTGCTTTGATCCCGGTGGTAGAGAGCGTGAATCATGCGAAGCACTTATAGAAACCTTCGTTAAACACTCGTTGTGTCAGCTAGTAAGATGTCCCACGAGATCGAACAATATATTAGATTTACTCGTAACGAATTACCCCGAGCGTATGAACAAGCTTTCCATAGAGGAAGGAATAAGCGATCATAATGCTGTGTACGTCGAATTTAAGCTAAAAGTGGAGAAACAGGTTAAAGCTAGAAGACGCGTATATATGTACGCCAAAGGCGATTTCTCGAAATTTAGGTCTTTTTTACAGACACAATTCCCTAATTTCTGCGAGGCATCTATCGACGCTAGTACTGAGGAATTATGGTGCGTGTTCAGGGATATGATGCGAGAGGGTACGGATAAATTCATTCCACATAAAGTTAAACGTGATGGTGCGGAACCAAGATGGTACAACCAGAAAGTTAGATGCGCTCTTAGACGGCAAAGAAAACTTCACGCTCGCTTAAATAGTAATTCTTCAAAAGTCACAGAGGAACAGAGGTCAATGATACGGCAAAAATACAGAGAGGCGCGGTCAAGAGCTAGAGTAACAATGCGAGAAGCATTTAATGATTACAAAAAGAAAGTTTTGCATAATAATTTGAAAGAAAATCCGAAAGCATTTTGGTCGTACGTTAGGGAGGTTCATGGTAGAGGTCCCACCATAGCGTCATTGAGAACGGAGGCAGGTGATGTAGTACACGATAGCGCGGAAAAAGCAAACTTGTTAAATGAACACTTTCAGAAAGCGTTTACTTCGGTGAGCAACGAGTTTGAGGAACCAGATTCGAATGATAAGGGAAATTCGATGGAAGATTTGATATTCTCCGAAACAGGTATCGCGCACCAGCTAGAGTCGATTAAGCAAAATAAGTCTCCCGGGCCGGAGGGCATACCCGCGCGTGTGTTGAAAGAGCTAGCCTCGGTAATCGCACCTTACTTGAAAATAATATTCGAAAAATCCGTTGCACATGGTACCGTTCCAAAAGACTGGAAGCTAGCATACGTAACGCCCATCCACAAAGGCGGTGATAAAGAGAACCCCGAAAATTATAGACCGATTTCCTTGACGTCATTATCGTGTAAGATTCTAGAACATATAATCGTTAGCTCTGTTCTGCGTTATTTAGATGGTCGTTCTTCGCTAAGCAAAAACCAACACGGGTTTCGGAAAGGTAGGTCATGCGAAACGCAACTCGCCCTGTTCGTAAACGATTTGTTGCAATGCGGAGAGAAAAACAGTCAGGTTGATGCAATTTTTATTGATTTTAAAAAAGCGTTTGACAAAGTACCCCATAATAAATTAATAGGAAAACTAGGAAAGTACGGCATAAACCCTAATATCGTGAGTTGGGTAAAAGACTTCCTCTCCAACAGAAAACAGATAGTAGTTATTGATGGGAAATCTTCATACCCGGTAAAAGTCGCATCAGGTGTTCCACAGGGAAGTGTTATTGGCCCACTGCTATTCCTGATATATATAAACGATATCTGCTCGGTAGTTCGCTGCAAAATAAGACTTTTCGCAGATGACACCGTTTTATATAAGGAGATAACGAGTCAGGATGACCAAAAATCGCTTCAGGAAGATTTAAACGCCCTTTCAGCATGGTGTCAACATTGGAAAATCGAAGTTAATCAGAGCAAATGTTCCCTATTGAGTTTCTGGAAGAGTAAGAACAATGACTTAAACTCGGAGTACAGAATTGATAGATTGAATATCCAATCTGCAGAGTACGTTAAATATTTAGGAGTCACCATTTGTCCTGATCTATCGTGGAATATGCATATTCGAAGGATCGTAGGCGCAGCTAATAAGAAATTGGGCTTCGTAGGCAGAATAGTAAGAAGTAGCACAGAACAGGTACGAGAAACGTGTTATTTATCATTGGTCAGATCTCAGGTCGAATACGCTTCCAGCATATGGGATCCGTACGAAAAGGGACAGATACTTGAGTTAGAAAGAATCCAACGCAGAGCAGCCAGATTCGTTAAGCAAAAATATGAGCAAAAATTAAGCGTCACATCACTCTTGAAGGAGTTGAATTGGATATCGCTAGAGGATCGCAGAATTAGCGCTAGGTTAAGGCTTCTGGAGAAATTTAGGTCGGAAGTTCTCTTAGAGGAGGTGTCAGGAATATTAGAGGCACCTACGTACATGGGCAGGCACGATCACGAGAATAAAATACGAGAGATCGACTGTAGGACCGAGCGATACCAGAGCTCGTTTTTTCCAAGGACCATACGGGATCATAACAGGAGAGTGATTCCCACGAGGGACGTTATTAGGTAGGGCTTGGTGTGCTGCACCCCCTGCCACCCACCAGTCTGGTGATTTGCAGGGTATCATGTAGATGTAGATGTAGATATATAATTTCTTTCTAATGCTCCATTTCACGAAACGCGTCCATTTGTGATGCGCTGTACGCATTCCTAACTTGTTTTAAAATAGGTATGGTATATGTTGATGAAACAAGAATTTACAGACTACTTATATGGTAGTGAATAATTTAACATTTATGTCATACCCCTTTTTTAAAGAAATTTATGATCACATATAATAAAAACTTTCCTTAATATTAAGATATTTTCTGTAACCGAAAAATTTATTTTATATTTTTCAGTGCGCTTTATAAAAAGAACATAATTTAAAAAGTTTTTAAATATATTTTTATTACATTACTATGTCCAAAAATAAGGATTAACTAGAAATTAGGATAAAAATAAGAACTAACTTTAAAATCTTTGTTTTTTCTATAATCGGAAAAATCGAAGGCTCCCTGGGGTATTTGGCCACCCGATTGTTACGATAGTGCTATTTAGTAAGTCACCTTTTCTATCTGAGGGGAGAGAATGCTCCCTGCCAAACGCTTCCGGCGGCTTGTAGGGTATTAATGTAAATGTACATTTCAAGGCGAACAGTGCGTTTATCTAATAATAGTGTACTAGCGATCTACTCCGCTTTATCAAAAACTTTGAAGTGCCGAGATGTGGAGAAATTTTATGTCTTCAGATCTGTTTGTTCATTAATTCCCATTACGTTCTCTCGCAGACCAAGAAAACATTTAAGAGAAAATAGCTTCACACTCCACGTTAAACAACTCGTGAAACCATAGATGTACACTTTTGGTAGCTTGCGGAATAACAATGTGGATGTATATTATTAAAATTAAAATAACTTTTATTTACTTGGACTTCTGCAGACAGTACAAATTGAAATTAAAGATGGCGCTAATTTCTACAGCCGCAAAATGATTATTAAAATCATATACGTATTTTGGATAGAAAGCAGCCGTCCTCACTGAAGATCTCCCTGATAGTAGGATCTGGAAAGTTCCCTTTCGAGATTTCATTTTTAGTTTCTCCATACCGAATCGTGGTAGCAGCCCGAATAGTTGACAAATGCTTAGCAACTGGTTTTACTGCATCGATTTGTGCAGACCAACTAGTCTTCAATAAGGTATGAATTATATTTTCTATTTTTGAGAAATGCAAAATCGAGTTGTGCTAAGCGTATGTATTGTTTCCTAGTTTTAGCCAAACGCTTCTAGCGGCTTGCAGGGTATTGATATAAATGTAAATGTAGGTTTTTAATGCGTGTTAGAAAAAAGTGTTAGAACTAAAGCCATATTATAAAGAAAGGCCTTTCATTCTTGTAACCATATAAATTTTTTTATCTCTTAAGGTTAAAAATTTATTTTCTAAATATAGCAACTCGGTTCATAATAAAGTTATAGTTTTTCATAAATTTTGGGGCCCCCTGGAGCTCGGGGCCCGTGTCTCTCCCCTCTTTTATTGCCTGGTGGTTACAATATTTTTCTGGTTTACCGCGCTTCGACTCGATTATGTGTGAACCGACCTTTAGGCGGAACGGGAATGGAGTCGAACGTGTCCCTCATAAATAGACCGACTTTAAAAAGATCAAGTGCGTTATTTTCGTGATATTAAAATAATTTAAAAATCGGTCTTACGTCAAAAATATACTGCTATGCAGTAACAGTTTACGATTGGTTAATTTTGAGGATTGAGATAAGAAATTAGGAATTTTGTCATAGTGGTCCCGGTGGGAAAATACGAGGGAATCATAGGGGATGTGTTGAAGAGCAAAAATAATCATACTTACCTGGCGTAGGGGTTAACAGTGATCCGCAAGGCTGTTCCCCCAGGCCGAGGCTTATCCATTGCACTTTGGATAGGTTGAATCCTGCGATTGCTCCTAATGTGAGTAACTCGGGCGCGTAATTTTTGGTAGTAGGGACTGCGTTCGCGCCGTCCCTCTCATTAAAGGTTAAAATAAACATTATTTACAGCAGTGATTTATTTTATTCATTTTACTGAATAGATTCAGTTCATCCAGATGGAACACTTAAAATATCGATTCACTGTCGGTTCGTCCATCTCTTACTTTTGTTACCTTAGGATTCAATCCATTTGTAAATAAAATTAAATAAACTGAGTATTTTAAAAAGTACCGTATTTTCCCATCGATAACGCGCACCTTATAGATACCACGCACCTTGAAAATTTTCATGATCGTGAAAATGTATAGATAACGCGCACCTAATAGATACCGCGCACCCTATGCAATTTGTCATACTCACTGTGATATGTAGGTGGCGCACAATGAAACAGACAAATGAATAACGGAATACGAATAAAAAGACCAAAGATTGTTGTTTCCGGTTTCTGAACACGTGAAATATTCAAACTATCTTGAGACATCCTAAGATTCGTTCCCGTAAAAGTTACGTTTTTCGCTAATTTTTCCACTTTAGAAGTTACTATTTTTCGAGTTTATCACGGAGGCCGCCATCTTGAATGAGCGCCGATTCTCTTTGTAAAATTAAAATTTTTGTATGTTGTGTTTTCTTTAAGTTTTTAAATAAAATGTTAATGGTAAAGTAATTTAACATATAGTTAACAATTCCATGTAGCTGTTTTATTGACAATTTGATTGAACATGGTTTCAGGGTGGTTTGAAAATAGCTTCCAGTTGTGTTATTTGCGGTAATTGTACCTATTTTCTTGTTTTCATTGTATAATGCGCACCTTTGTTTTTCTTCATCAACTGAACTTTTTTGTATAGATAACGCGCGCGGTATCTATGGGAAAATACGGTACTTTAATTCAAATCGATAAATTTTGATAAAGGAGGTCATGCACAATGATATCTAAAGTAATGATTATTTACGTATCCCAGGCCAAATTTAAAAGTGTTCATTTCCTTGATAATTTGCAGTAATAATATTTCATTGTATAAACCAGTCAGATAATCTTTTTAGAATCATACAATTTGATTTATATCGACCGTCTTTCTTAATAATATCCATGCAAAAATTATATTTAGATATGTTTCTGAGAATGACGAACACTTCTTTTGTTCATTTTGTTTTACTTACTTATGATGTTTTTCTTTAAGCCTCCGAAAGACATAGTCTATATTTGTTTTTGCGTTATTTTTGTTAATTAATTTGTAAAATATATACAAATTAAAACCTGCTTTATTGAATTGTATTACTTTTTAGTTTGTTTATTTGATTCCATTTCCACCATAATGTGCTTACATTTCGTAAGAACATTATAATTTTATGAATTTTAAAATAATTTTTATCAAAGAAATTCACAATATACTTTTATTAATTTTTAAAATAATTTTGCCCGATCGGCATTCACTTTAATTAAATAAATTTAGCAATAATAATAGTATACACTCATGCTCCAGACATGGCGTGGGGCACTGCATGACTTCAGCGATACTATCAGAGTGAAGATTCCTTTTTACTTTCTCCATACGTAATAATGGAAAAGTATTGTGATCACGAAAAAAATCGATTTCGAGATTTCAACGGAAATACACGTTTTGAGGTCCCTAGAACACGTTTAGACTATTTTCGGAATGATGTGTGTGTGCGTGCGTGTGTGTATGTGATTGTGGGCGCTGTAACTCAAAATATACTTGCCATATCATTACCAAACTTCATATATAACACTTCAGCATGCTCACAAAGAACTGATTATTTTTTGGACAATAACGGTTAACCGTCTAGGTTTATTCGAAACCCGATTCGGTTTTTGCGATATTTCTCCGTTAAAACATCACTATTGTATATACAATTCTATACAAATGTTATAGAGAATGTAATTTCCTACAACTTTCATTTGAAAGAATTTTCCATAGCAGTTATTGTTTAGGAATTATATATAAATAATCGGTTTTTTCGGTTTCCGTCAAATATCTCCTTAAAAACGTCGTAATTGGTCATCTTTGTGCGGGCCAAAGTTTTATAGAATAATATTTCTTCCAAGTTTTGTTTGAAACAAATTTTCGTAGAACCATCCATTTCGGAGATAGTTAACTTTTTCGTAATTTCCAGTATACAGCGCCACCACCATGTAGCGGTGAATTCTGTAAACATATTCCAAATATACCTAATTTACGGCAATAAGGACGACTGTATTCTTTTATGGTACGAAATGATAATTTTTCCTCATAATGCTATTCATAATAATTTAAATATCTATACCCCAAATATGGAGAAAATCATGTGTTGGCCACATCAGATTTTTGTTTTAAGGGGCCTAATAGTTCGGAATCGCTGAGAGAGAATACCGGTTCCACCGATTCACCTGGTTCACCGATTCATTGGTTCACCGATTCAGTTGATTCAGAACGATTCAGTCGATTTACCAATTCAGTCGATTCATCTATTCAGTTGGTTCAGAACGATTCAGGAATCACTGAACGATTCATTTCACCGATTCACCTGGTTTACCGATTCAGTTGATTCAGAACGATTCATTCGATTCACCAATTCAGTCGATTCATCTATTCAGTTGGTTCAGAACGATTCATTTCGACAGGGGTGAATCGATTCACCCGATTCAGTGCACTGAACGATTCATTTACACCGATTCATTCATGAACTACCCACCTCTATATTGAATGAAAATATCGATGTTTTCCAAGTATCTGTCCAAATATCCATTCTAGATTTATTTTATATTACCTCATATATTTTGAAGGGTTGGTTTGCTCATGGTACTCCTAAACGATAAAACCTAGAACAATCAAATTTGGCACATTTCGTGCTTATATCCTAACTTAGTGAATGGTCAAGGTTTGATCAACCAGGATTAGTCAGTGCTGCCAATATAGGGGATACATTTTTTCATAAGATAACACGTATGAATCGATTTCTTGACTTGCAAGGTTTTTTTCCTTCATTCATCAAAATACGTAAATATGGACCGTTTTTTTTTCGTTTTTGCTTTACTCGACGAATAAAACTATACTATCTTATTCCTGCGATGCTTACATGTTACACGGTCGAAGTTTTCAGAAATACGCAAATTGTTTTGAAATTTTGTGGATTTTTCGTACTCTTTCCGGGCGTTGCCAAGGCGGCCGTCATTGTTACATCCGATTCAATTAGCTTCAATGAAGCTTACAAATAGACGAAAGTTTAGCGTTATTCGCTTCGCACTTTTGTTTAAGCAACGAAACGATCGATGTTTATAGATAGCACCGTAAATTGATACTGATTATTATTCAGGAAGCGTTTATTGATGAAAGTAATTGAACCTTCTTTCGTCTATTAAATACTGGAATCTTACATTTTTTGTAAGTAAAATCATTATATTCTACATTATAATGTTTATTAACGTAAATAAGCTCGCGTATCTGGTGTAAATTTACCAGTCAGTGTTCAATCATGGACAACTGTCACAGGTTACTTGCTTACAAGACGTAAAAGTAAATATTTCAGCGAGGCATAATTACACAAGAAATGAAGCTGGATTTGGCGAAAGTGATATATATGATAGGAAATACAATTATCGTTATATCTGAATGCAATAGGCTCTGAAACGGATTGTTACAAGCAAATGTGATTAATTGTTAAGAAAAGCTAATTGTAATTTAAAAAGTATCTACTATATAGGTATTTTATAGAGTTTGTTTGTTGTGCTGTAGCAGCTTCACTAAATCCGTTGAAATTCTGCTAGTATTTTCATAAAACTAACAGGTCAGTAAGGCTGGAGAAGGTTTAGGTGTCTCTATCTGATGTTAAGATGTCCAGCTAGAACAGAGGTTCCCAAGCTTTGGTTCGCGGCAACAAAATCCGTAATGGCGAACAAAATTTTTTGGTAAATCACTTAATTTGGCCCTTGTTGGCATTCAAGTTTTAAACAAATTCTGTATAATTACTTTCTATTTAAATGCAAAATAATCAATTAGTTAAACAATATTTATACGAAACTTTTATTTGGAGCACGAAAAGAATGTCTGGAGCTAAACCAATTTATCTGCCTTAGGAATAAAAGTCATCGCTCCCTTTTCACTACGTAGAGGAGCCTTTCGTAACAACGGAAACTGTATAGGCATTCGTCTTTGTAAGCAATAAGTTGATAGAAGACCATTGTCTTCCTTCAACAATGCACAAATCGATATCATGGCGGATAATATAATTGTAATGCACTCAACGAAAGGGACAAGGATGAACGTCGAGATATAATATTGTACGTAAATTGTAAAAAAAAGTAAATTTTATACTTCTAGGCTTTGTTTTAAATCTCAAATTTTCGTGATAATTCTTCGTAATTTTAATATGCAAATATAAATTACCCTGCTCCCCTTACTAATAATCTGACCAGAAGCTTACCAACACGCAAATAAGCAACGGAAAAGTATATATAAAAGGTAGAAATAATGTTATAACAAATATTGTATATTTAAATTAATAAATATAAAAAGCTCTTTACAATATCTATTCTTTAATAATTTATACTCAGGTAAGAAAGATAATCCTTGAACATTTTTATTTTTAGGAGGGGGTTTCCGAGATTTGGATCATTATAAAAAGGGGTTCACGTGGTCAAAAAGTTTGAGAAACACTGAATTAGAGAAAATGTTACTTTTACATAACTGACGGCCATATTAAGCTGATAAAATGCGTGTTATCAAAATTAAATGTCATGAAATTCCAATTATGTACATAAAGCTGCTTTGGGTTCAATCCATCACTTTCACCCCACCCTTTTGTTTATGATGCTGCTCATCCTGCATTTACAATTATATCGTGATTACTAGTCACATTGCCAACCACTGCTTGCTATTACGGTTGTTGTTCTACTGTTATGTATTTCCACTAGTTTTAATGATTTTAAATCATATCTTGCATGACGCCGAAGTAGAATCTACTTTCTTAAAATAACGCCATAATTTACTCTTCGGAGGAGACATATTTCTTGCAATTGATAAAAACTTGAAGATAATGTACTAACTGATGCGATACCAATGCCACCGATACCACAGTCGAAGTACCGATATCACGAAAACATCGGAAGGGAAATATCGATGCCAAAATATATTTCGTCCATACCTTTTCGAGCGCTTTTCCGTGACAACTTTTTCCCCTTTCTCCTATAATAGAACTTCCGACCTAAATTTCCCCAGAAGCCTTAACCTAACGCTAAATCTGCGGTCCTCTAGCGACGTCCAATTCAACTCCTTCAACAGTGATTTGACTCTTAATATTTGCTCATATTTTTGCTCTACGAATCTGGCTGCTCTGCGTTGCATTATTTCTAACTCAAGTATCTCACCCTTTTCATACGGATCCCATATGCTGGAAGCTTATTCGAACTGAGATCTGACCAATGACAAATAACACGTTAGCGCTAGGCTTCTGGAGAAATTTAGGTCGGAAGTTCTATTAGAGGAAGTTTCAGGAATATTAGAGGCACCTACTTACATGGGTAGGCACGATCACGAGGATAAAATACGGGAGATCGACTGTAGGACAGAGCGATATCAGGGTTTGTTTTTCCCAAGGACCATACGGGATCATAACATGAGAGTAATTCCCGCGAGAGAAGTTACTAGGTAGGCTTTGGCGCGCCGCACCCCCAGCCACCCGCCAATCTGGTGATTTGCAGTTTATTATGTAGATGCACCCATGTAAGTAGGTGACTCCAATATTCCTGAGACCTCCTCTAATAGACCTTCCAACCTAAATTTCTCCAAAGCCTAATCTAAGTTAGGTCTGCGATCCTCTAGCGACATCAAATTCAACCCCTTCAACAGTGATGTCACACTTATATTTTGATCATGTTTTTGTTTTACGAATCTGGCTGCTCTGCGTTGAACTCTTTCTGGCTCAAGTATCTGTCCCCTTTCATACGGATCCCATATGCCGGAAGCGTACATATTCGACCTGAGATCTGAAACGTAGTGATAGCTGTATGTTTAAATATATAATCATGTTTCAAGGTTGGTGTGCCACAAAATTTTGTTTATCTTTGTAATGGTGCCGCATCTAAAAAATGTT
This sequence comes from Uropetala carovei, assembly GCA_036926305.1. NCBI lineage: Eukaryota > Metazoa > Arthropoda > Insecta > Odonata > Petaluridae > Uropetala > Uropetala carovei. Next base: position 3,574,507 of record JAXCHB010000070.1, read on the forward strand.
GGGAACTGCTGCTACACATTAATTTCACACCTGCGCAAACTACTGTGAATTCGCAAAATTCCAGTTTAGTCGGTGATTATCATCCTCTGTCAAACCTTATCCTTTGTATATTACCGAGTATAATGCAAATGCTTTTTATTTGGAAGGGTACTGTTGACCGTGTAATTAAAAGATAATAAACCTGGGATGCCCCCCTACCGTTCAAAAACTCGAAAAGTGTTCAACCGCTCCTTTATGAGGGACAGACTTTAACAGAACGGTATTTTAGAACGCTTTCGATCACTTTGTCATCCATCCAAATACCCTCATCCCTTCGACTTACTGTTACATCAACATCCCTTAAGGGCAGCCATCTCGAAACACGCATCAACCCCACCAAACTATCCTTCTCCTCCACTGCGTCCCCTCTCCGCACGTTCTTTATTATCTTTTCAACTGCGCCTATGTCACAACCATCCCCCTCCCTCATCCGAAAATATTAAATCCGCCTTCCAAAAGCCTCCCCTTCATCTCCGCCACACCCCACCCCACATCTCACATGACCTGCGTGCCTTTTCGTCCCAGTCAAAAAATTTTCTTCCCCCCCAGACGTAACAGCCGTAGCATCACGGACATCCTTACTCCCTCCCCCGATTCCCCGCCTCCTCGCCGTCTTTCCCATTCCCCTTCTCCTTTACTCCCCCCTTCTCCCTCAAAACCAATCCCTTACTGACGATCCATCCGTCGAAGAACAACCATCCCCCTTATCCATGCCTCCTCCCCCATGACATCCAACCCCCTCATTCAAACCATCCCTTCCCTTAACTCCCCCCCCCCCCCAACCCAGTCCCTTCGCATGCGACAGCAGCACGGTGAATGCCCCTCGGCCGAAGCATTCAATCTCCCAAATAGAGCGAAATCAGATTATGCTCGGGGCGAGGGAACCGTGAAGGGTAGGAAATGTGTTAGAAAAGAGGAAGGGAAGTTCGGAAGAGGATGGGGGAGGGGGGTGTGGTTGTGAATGAATTGGACAGGGGAGGGGGTGGAGATAGATGAGATGGAAAGGGAATTTGGTGCCGTCGGGATAGGAAAGTTTTTGAGTCTGGAATGAGGGTCGGGAAGTGCGGAGGGAGGAAGATATAACTATAGGGGAGGGATGCGGTGTGGAGACACCAGTATGGCCGCGATGGGTTTAGGAGGTTTGCTATATGGATTGAGAAAGAGAACGTGCGTGTAGGGGAGGGGGGGTAATAAAAATGGGGGAGAAAGACCGGTAGGATGGGAGAAAACTGCAGAGGGGAGGGGAAGAGAGGGAGTGGTGAGTGTCGTTCGGGGTGGTGAGTTAGGTCAGATAGCCTGAGGGCGTTGGTCTTTGACAGGAAAAGGGTAGGAGGAGGGGGGAGGGGGGTGTTTGATACTGTCCTTCCAGAGGAAGCTATTGAATTAGCATGTTGCCTTTTTCCGAAGGCCATGTGGGGGGTGGGGGTGGGGGGGGAGGGAGTGAGATGGAATTGGCAAATGGACTTTTACGGTTTGGTTCTGCTCTCGGGGCTTCGGAAATGTAAAGGGAAGGTTTTTTTTTTGTGATTGGTTAGTTCTGGCAGACAGCTGTGACGTCCCAGAGGCCAAAATCTGGGAGATTTTCGCCTCGTATGCGAGAGAATTCATTCAGTATTCTGTTTTTAAAGAGTGCGAGGAATGGAAGGGTGTGTTTAGGGAGAAAGGCCATCGGTCATTTTTCATTCTTTTCTACCCTTAATTCTATTCTCCCGAGGGTTTGATCCGATTTGTATGATTTATGTTTCTATGATTGATGCATTGTTGGGGAGTGTAACTTCCATAATGGAGGCCGATAAAAGGGATAAGGAGCAGTGACGATGTAGGGCGATAATGGAATCACGGAATATGTTAAAATATTCCAAACAAACAGAAAGTAACCGCCGCGCAGACCTTTCCCTATACTTTTGGACGGCCATTGTGCCGGATATCTCTCTTTCGTGACCCAAATACACGATCGATATCGTGGTGTATATATTTCAGTATACATACCATGAAGAGCTATCAAGACATGGAGAAGACTGCGGAAAATAGGAGTATATGGAGAACAAGGTTTAACCATGAATAATCCCGGACCTGTCTACGGACAGACTACCTATGATGATGGTGATGACATACCATGAAATGTTTTTCGTTATTCCTTCCGAGTGCTATAGGACAGGCTAACGGAGATTTTATGCAGTGTTAAGTTTGTTGCATTGGAACCTCCTCTTGATGGTTCGTGGAGTAATCACGTAAATGTAATAGAGAAGTCGTGTACGGTTCATTTCATTCCGAACAACATTCTCTACGGACGGACATTTTAACTATACGGCTTCCAATAGAATACCTTTACTTTTAAATTACCATAACATTTAAAAATTTTAGTATCTTTTAAGATTAAAATAAATTTTAGCAAAATATGCTAACGCTTTGGAACCGCGCGAACCACAGCAAACTACATTTCATCACTGCGGGATTGCCACTTAGAACACACCGCTATAGAATTTCACCTTTTTTCAGTCGAATCTTGTTGTTGCATGCTCGAATTAACACAGAGGCCTTTCCGAATACTTATTAAACTACGCTTATGATTACTTCCTACGAAGACATTTAAAGTAAGCATTTTTAAGAAGGCGAAGAGTACGATTCTCTTCTTGAATTCGAACCGGAAAAGTAAACACGTCGGAATTTTGCATCGGAAAGAGAAAATCAGGAGGAGGTTGCAACCGTTCAGATCACGCATATACGTATACTACAACAGATTCCTGACCATAAGCTTACGGATTATTTACGTTAACCTTATTATAAGGAGCGGAATTAGCATGACAGGGAGTGCAACTGCACCAATTAAAAGCTCTATTAGTCTGTCTTATCGCACGTGGGGAAAAAGACCAGTAGTTCTTATCGGTTCTAGGGAATATGTCGGTTCTAGCGAATATCTTTGTTTTTTTTCTCGCACGCTGTGCTCTAATCTTACGCTCCTTTACACCTCTGGGTACAGCTGCGGCACTATTATACTCGATGTGTTTAGGGAAAATAAATTTTTGAAGAGTTTCCAATTGCAGTCGGTTCTTCTAAAGTTGGTGATCCACCATCTCAACCCACTCAAAAGATCTATTACGTTAGAGTAGTCACTATAGTCAACTTTAACAAATCGAGTCGGAGACATCACCGGAGGTATTCCAAATCGCGCCGCAGTATTCAACGATTGGTTATGCTTACGAAAAAAAACTTAATTTTCTTCACTCTGAACTGGTCCTACCGTAGCATCTGCCAGCTCAATCGTTTATTTCTACTTATTTTTTGTGTACCGTGTGCTACTCTTACGCTTATTAGCCAGTCTCTGTAAGTACACGCGACGAAAGCGGAGCTGCCGAATTTCTGAAGATTTTCCGTTTATGCTGTATTCATCCGTCCTGCATAGTCTCTCAAAGTCGCACTTAATAAAAGGAGCCGCTCTACACTATATCATTTCAGAAAAGTCCCACCCAATTGTATTCAACGATTGTTTGGATTTGAGATAAATATAAGATTAATTCAGTAATACGCAGGTTGGCAAATCGATCGTCGATAGGCGTGCAATACGGAATAATCTCGCAGAAAGAAGACTCCTCGGAGCCGAGAAGACATACGTAGGTACATATCTTCTCTGTCATCCGAGAATGGAATAAGAAGTGCATACGGTCGTGACGAAATTATTTCGAAACATCTATCCGTTCGTGTCACGGATAGTCGACTGCATAACGAATGCAGGAATATAAAAAAATACGTCTTTTCAAAAGAAATTACGAGCTGCCTTCTCCGCAGTAAGGTTTAAATCCACCTTACAGGCATGTATTTCTTTCTGTGAAATGAACAAACACTTGCAGAATCATCTCCTGAGAGAGGAGCGAATGTTCGGAAGGAAATGCACGCTCCTGAGTAAGTGGAATAAAAGCACAAAAAACATAAGGAAAATAAATATGAGAGAACGGATGTATGAGCACGCACAAAAATACATCCACATTAACGGGAAATAATTTGAGATATGGAAACAGATTGAAATAAATTCATTTTGACGCGTACGAATAAGTACGGGAAAATATTTTTTTTGAGTTATCCCAAATGATATTTTGAAGGTGACAAGGATAGTGATTGAAAAGACTAGTTTACTTAGATATTACGAAGTAGCTACATATATTCATATACGCCCGAGTTATCAGGATTCAACTGTCTTTAGAAACGTTCATTTATTTTACAAACCTCTCCAATTGCCATAAAAATATTGTGAAAACTAGAGGCGCGTTTTGCCTCCAGAACAGCCATAATCGACGGCGATTCTGTATTAGATCCTAAAGTTTGATTATATTTGATTTTGGCAATAATATGAGCTCAATAATTCTCTCCGTATGAAACTTATACGTAAACAAACATTCCTAAAAACATACCTGCACGTAAATAAACATGTGCACGTACATTTATCCGCGTATTTATAAGAACATATACACAAGTTGATGTACACATACAGGCGAACGTCCTTGCACATATAGCTGCAAACTTACAAACATATGTACACATATTGCATAAACGAATAAATTTACCAAGGGTGATGAAAACTTTTGTATTTATCTGCTATTAATATCCTCAAACACGCAAATTCCATAAAATCCGAACAAACGAAAACCGCTCACGCCCGTATACGTGAGCATACACACGTGCACGAATCACACGTATCCACGCACGAAACACACGTAAGACTCGCATATCCACAGACGTACACACGCACACGATCTCAACGACACGCACATAAACAGATATACGCGCAGGCAGACATGCCAGCAAACGCGTCCGATTAAATCTCCCTTCAGACCTTTCTTTCGCCTCTCGTTATGACTCGAGAGTTTTATTTCGCATATCCTCGCGCGAAGAGAGAGCGCAAAAAAAATAGAGAAGCCGACTGTCGGCTGTTCATTGCCGGCTTCTTGTTCGACTTCTCCACGCCTCTCGATGACGGAGGAGGCCGCTTTAGTATGCGGATGGATGTTTTAAGTTGCGCGGATAGCGACTCGCGGCGCGTCGTAAATTAAAAATGACAAAAAAAATCATCGGTGAAACAAAACACTCTCGCCGAGCGCTTGACTTTGCGCTCACCCCAGTCTCTCCTTCACTACCTCATCTTCGACCTCTCTCCATGCTATGTCACCCCTCCTGCCATCTCTCTCCATCCCTCACCCCCTCTCCCCATCCCTTTCTCTCCATATCTCTCCCTTTACTTCTATCACCATCTCCTCCCTCTCGCCCTTTTTCGACTTCCACCCGCTCCGTCTATCTCTTCCTCTTTATCTCTCTCCCTCTTTAACACTCTCCTTCCCTTCTCTCTTCCTCGCTACTCTCTCTCTCTCTCCCTCTCTCCCGCTATCTCCTCTCTTCTTCTCTTTCCCTCATCTCTCTTCCTCCTCCCTCTCTCTCTTTCTTTCCCACAGTATCTCTCCTCCTTCCTTCCTTACCTTTTCCTTCTTTCTCACTATCCTTTCCTCTTTCCATCTCCGTCCTCTACCCTCTTCTCCCTTTCTCCATTCCTTCTCCCCTTTCATTCCTCATTCCCCTTCTTTCCTTCTCCCATTCCTGTCATCCACCTTCCATTTACCATTGCCTCACTTTATATCTTTTTACTTTCTCCATACGTAGTATGGGAAAGTATTGTGATCACGAAAAAAATCGACTTCGAGATTTAAACGGAAATACACGTTTTGAGATCCCTAGAATACGTTTAGACTATTTTCGGAATGATGTCTGTGTGTGTGCGCGTGCGTTTGTGTATGTGATTGTGGGCGCTCTAACTCAAAAAATACTTGCCATATCGTTACCAAACTTCATATAAGTATAACACTATAGCATGCTTACAAAGAACTGATGATTTTTTGGACAATACCGGTTAACCGGAAGTCTAGGTTTATTCGAAACCCGATTCGGTTTTTGCAATATTTCTCCGTTAAAACACCATTATTGTATATACAATTGTAATAGAGAATGTAATTTCCTACAACTTTCATTTGAAACAATTTTCCATAGCAGTAATTATTTAGGAATTGTTTATAAATAATTGGTTTTTCGGTTTCCGTCAAATATCTCTTTAAAAACGTCGTTATTGGTAATCCTCGCGTGGACCAAAGTTGTAGGGAATAATATTTCTTCCAGGTTTTGTTTGAAATAAATAGAACCATCCATTTCGAAGATATTTTGCTTTTTCTTAATTTTCAGTATACAGCGCCACCACCATGTAGCGGCGAATTCTGTAAACATATTCAAAATATGCCTAATTTACGGAAATAAGGATGACTGTATTCTTTTACGATACGAAATGATAATTTTGGCTTATAATGATCTTCATAATAATTTAAATATCTATACTCCAAATACGGAGAAAGTCATGTGTTGGCCACATCAGATTTTTCCTATTTCTATCCACTCTCGCACTTAAGCCTTTTTCTTCTCGACAATAATTCCTCTCCTTTTATCCGTTTCTTTATCCAACTTTTTATCCTCCTATTTTTCCGAAACTTTCCACGCTCTCCACCTTATCCGGCGGATTCTCTCCCTCCCTCCGTCTTTTTAACATTCCTTTCACGAAGGTGCTTCAACTTCTGGTCTACAATCATGCATTGAGGTAGCTTGTAATTGGTTGGACGTTAACATTTCGCCGTGGAATCCACTGAAGAGAAAAAAATTTGGTTTGAGGGAATGACCTCGTGCAAACGGGATCGGTAATGGAGTAGAAGAGGAGGCAGGCGGAAACGAGAGGAATAAAACGACATCGACGTGGAAAAGCGATAAAAAAGGATATTGTGAATATTTATATATCGCTCGTCCTTAAGGTGAGCGCACTTGACGTGTCCTACGCGTTAATGATAATTTATTGGCGACTGCGATTCGATCGCATGTATTTTATGGCTGCGCGTGTGTCATCGAAACGGAAATATTCTGCGTGATGGATCTTATCGGGATGTTTAGGAAAACAATAATGTTTGGTGCTGTTTAAAGCTATTCATGTGTTAGTGGTATTCGCAAACCAGTGGGAGCAAATTTTTTCGCTGATCCGTCCCAATGATGAATGTCGCAGCGGTGCCTATCGAGGGAACTTTAAGCGGTCCAGCGTATCTGACTAATGGAGGCTTTAACTAATACAGGAGTGCACAAACGTTTCACACTCGCGAGCCGCATTTCATAGTTTATACCTATCCGATGGCCGCGTTTAATGAAAAGCTGAATAATGTAAATTTAACAAGAGTAACATTTTAGATAACAAGTTAATGCATTTTTATTTATCAATAGTCAAACGTAAACTGTCACAAATATACAATGCAGTGTGAGGTTGAAAAGGTGTATAACTTTTGAAAGAAGCAGTAAAAGAATAAAATTTTTCACGAGTACAAATTTGCTAAAAGTAGTGCGTTTGTTAACCTTAGCATTTTGCATTATCTTATGATTTTCACTTTATGATTTACAAAATTAACCTAACCTAAATATTCTTCAATATTATAATGCAAAATAATCCGCGGGTTGCACAACATCAACAGAGGGCCGCACTTTGTGCACCTCTGAACTAGTAGGTGCAGTCACACCTCCTGCCAAACGCCTTTGGCGGCTTGCAGAGTAATGATGCAGAAGTACCTATATAAATGTTTGCATTAGTATGTGCATGTGTAATTTTTTCTCATACCCGATTCTCTTCGAAATAACTTTGTTTGATAACTTTAAACACTAATCATAGTCCACACGAATATGAATTAAATAATTCGATCTTCTAAAAATTGGGATTAGATGAGGCATATTTATCGCATACCACTGCGACATGCATTTAAATTTTCAAAGCGTCTCCAGAAGCTTACAAAGCAGCATGGCAAGCGATATTTTATACTCGATGACATTTTTCGAATTCAAAAAAAAGAACGATAATAATATTAATTGCTTCGATTCAGCGTCACGCATGCGTCTAACTGCATCCGGGTCGCGCATCATAAACTCCTATTTATTTTTCCTCATTTCGCCGCAATTATAACTTGGCGAATCGCGATTCATAAGTTATCGCCTCTCGATTTAATCACGAGGAAAAAACAAGATTTCCGATATAATATCGAACGCCTTGAGTCAGTCCGACTCTTTTCCTCTCTTTCTCTCACTGTATTTCTCTCTTTCTCTACCTCCCACAACCTCCCCCCTTCCCTTCCTCTCTCGAGTTTTTCCCCCCGACAAAAACGGCAACAGTTTATTGAGAGTTTTAAGAGTCACGGTGCGAGAAATTTCAAAAGGAAAAAGAGGAGTTGGGTGGAGGGCGCGCGCTGAGGGGAAATGGAGGCCCGTTTCTCTTAATGGCACTTTCGAGTCTCCCATCAAACCCTCGAAAGGGACTCGAAGCGGAAAGACATTATTTCCGTGAGGTTGGTAGCACCGTCGTTAAAGAACGCTAGCACGCACACACGCGCATACCACACACGCGTTCTCACACACCATCACCAAACATATTACACCCTTCTCTCTTTTCCCTCTCTCCCTTCCTTTGGCTACCATACAGCTTCTCGATGACCCCCGAGGGAGTTTCAAATCCCCATCTCCCCCTTCCCCTTTCTCTCTCTCTCCCTCCCATCATAGCACCTTCCCCCCACCATCTCACTCCTTTCTCTATCTCCCCTTCTCTTTCCAATCTTTCTTCTCTCACTCTCACATAAACCCCACCCCTTCTCTCTCCCTCACTCTACTGACACCGTCGTACAACTGCTTGAAAACCCTCGTCAACCCTTCCGCAGCCATTTGCCACATGTCAAAGAGTCTCTCGCCTGGTTCGTACCAAGCGGTCCGCATCGCTACCAAGAATGAGGTTTGCTTGCGGGGTCGTGTTTCACAGTCGTAAATCGCTTAGGATAGTTAAAAAAAAACATTTTTCCGCTTTACATCCTTTTGACTAGGGAGAAGAAGGGGGAAAAAGGAGTAGCCATTGACTCGCGGGATATTCCACGCCTTTTCAGTTTTTCCTTGGCTTTAGTCTTGTCTTAGTGGAAAACTATACTACGTTTCTCTCGCATTTACTGCCAAACGCTTCTGGCTGCTTGCAGGGTATTAATGTAAATGTACAGGTGCGGTGTCGTCAATTTAGCAATTTTCCGCATCTACCAATTCAACTTAGTGGTGGATGGCATGGGATGCAAGGCACCCAAACGTATCTAACAATTTTCTCTCATAGTTTTGACTTTTCTTGTGTCTAAAGAATTTCAAGTCAATGGTTAATATTTTAATTCAGTTTTATCGTAACTAAAAACCTACGGCTGCAAAGCAGCTGTCATAAAAGATGATTCACCGATAGTAGTTTCTAAAAAATAACTTTTTCTAATTAAATTTTTTTTAGAAGACTGAAACTAAGACTAAAAGGACTTTAATGAATTTTAATAGGTATTTTTATAGGGCCTATCTTTGGTGAATCATTGATGATGGCTGCTTGGTAGCCATAATTCGCATCTGTTTCACAGCCACTTTATGGTTATTGGAGAAACATAGTTTTTAATTTTATTTCAGCCATGGGTGAGATTTATAACTCCTTCTTGCATTTATTACAATTAAATTCTTTGTAATCGGGGTTAATCAGTAATATGGAGAGCATAAAACATCTTAATAGTGAGTAATGAAGGTTCTTTCAAAACAGTTCAACTCTTTTCCATTTTAAGCGAAGTTCTCTTTGACATTTATCTACGATACATGCGGCGATTCACAAGTGCGGTTTGGCAACGCTAAGCATTATTTAAACATTTTGAAGACAATTTTATTTGCATTTCTTTCTTCAAGAATTCCATGTCACAAATAAAGAGTTATTTTTCAAAATGCTTGCTGCTCAGTCATTCGGTCGATTCTATAGTTCGCTTGGCTGAAAAGCCTATCTTTCTCATCTTAATGTATCTTAGCCTCCGTTTAATGCCCTACATTGCCCTGTCAGTGATAACTTGCTCGATATAACCGTGAGCTATGGACTATAAAGTCACTTTTATGATTTCGGCGACCCTCTCTCCGCTAATGAATACTATACCATCCTGCAAAAATATGAAGATAGATACGAATTTATAGCCGCACTTTCCGTGCTATGCCTTCTTCTACGATCCACCTATAGTCGTACAAAAAATCAGTATAAATGAGTGAGTTTGCATGAAAAAATATCTGATCGTGAAGAATTGAACGAGCTATTCCTTTCAATGGAGTGTCTAGGTTTTCTAATAACATGGAGTCAAGCATGATAATATTATGAGTCATTGTAACATGTCCTCGCCATAAGTCAAACGTCGGTTCTTATTTTGAAAGTTGATATTAGCTTAGACACGAATAAGTGTTTAATAAAGGCGAATAAAATAAATAGGTAGATAGACACCTGGTATAATTTTAATTTTTATGCCGAAATTTGGATATTGTAACGATCCACCTTAATACACTATCAAGAAATATCCAAGATCGATCATTACAACAAACTAAAACACAATTTTGGTCTGCCTCTGATACGACTTACTACTACCATTTCAAACGACTCTTCTATGGGAAACAAACCAAATTCTTTAAAATATTTGTAAATCTATATATTTCATATTTCCCGTCTTTCTTATTGCTCTTTCGAAACTTTTCCGCTGTAAAACATGCTTCATCAAAAGTAATGACCTTGAAGGATTAGCGGAATTCTGGCGTTCGTTTCTCGTTAACGAACGATACGTCACTGATGACGCAGTGAAAACTTACGACCTTCCATCTAGCGGGGAGATTATACACCACACACATCCCGGACAGAAAAGGTCGGCATTTGGCCCGAAGTAAAAGGCGGCAGCCCCTGAAAGAGAACGAGAGAGAGGTGAAGTGATGGAAGGTTATGGCGCTAAACATAACACCCTAGTCTTTCTCTCCCGTCCATACCCGCCTTCCAACCCCATCTATAGCCCCCCTTCCTCCTCCTCCTTCCCCCCACCCCACCCCGCCCCTTCCAATAATCCTCCACTTCCCATTTCCCAGAATGCCCCTCTTTTTTCATCCCCTACCGACATCCACGGTTCTCTTCTCTCTTTCTCTCTCTCCCTCTTTCCTGCATCCCTCCTCCCTCTCCGGAATACCTCCCAAAAACCAAACCATCTTCTGGAGGCCATTCTTGATTGGTTTACCCTCTGTGTAGACACCCTTAGCAGTTTTCCTCTCCACTTACAAGAGGTGCAGCCGTTCCAAACCTTTCCCTTTCTCCAGTCTCTCTCTCTCTCTCTCTCACTCTCTGTCTCCCCCTCTGAAATCTACCGAAAACCATACCTCGACCCAACCCCTCCTATTATGTTCTTTTCCACCCCGTCATCTCTTTCTCTCTCTCTCCCACTTCACTCCACTTTCGCCTCCCCCTTTTTCCTTCCCTCTCTTATCTTCTTTCGCCTCCATTCTATCATGTCTCCCTCTTTATCATCTCATTCCTTCCCTCAATTCTACCTTCCTATCGATTTTCGGTTCTTACCCACCCATTATACTTCTATGTTTGTTTACTCTCTCCCTCCATCTTTCTCATTACTCTTATCTCCCCCATTTCCCTTCCATCCTTTCTCCAACCCCTTTTCCTCTCTCGCAACTACATCTCCCTCACTCCATTTTCTTTCCTTCCTCTTTCCCTTTTGAGTACCTTACTCTTTCTTCCACACTCTCTCTCTCCCTGTCTCTTCTTCACTCTTCCTCACTTTCTGTTCACTGTCTCTTCTGGGGTTATAGTTGGGAGATGAGACTTCTTGTCCTCAATTTCGCCCTGAATTACATCTCTTCCTTCCCTCTCTTTCTCTTCGCCTTTCTCCTGATCGGAATAATACTCCCTTGCCTAAATGTCGCTTTTAAAAAGATTCCCTTTTCTCTATTTTTCCTCCTTCAATTCAGTCTTTTCCTCAATTTTTCTTTTTTCTCTTAATTTCTCTAACTTATCTCGAGGATAAGTGGTTCCCTATTCTCAACCGTCGTTCTGATAGTCCCTCTGTGTTTATTAAACCTTTTAACTTTATATCGTTGCGGTTTTTTCTTCTACTCACCCCCTCTTCCACCTCTCCCTCTCTTTCTAACTATCTCCTATCTACCATTCTTTAACGAATTTCTTCCACTGCTTTCCGCTCTTATCCCTTATCAATCCCTCCCTTCTCCCTCTACGCCCTCTTCCCTACTCATCTTTTTTTCTCCCCACTCCCTCTCTTTCTCTCCCCTCCCCTAATCTCACTCCTTATCCTCCACGAAAATCTCCCTCTTCGCTCCAACTCACCCCCCAGGAAAGCCTCTTCACCCAATGGTCATCCATCCATGCGGCTCCTATTCATCACCAACTCGACCCCTGAAAACCCAACCTCACATGTGTGTGTGTGCCTCGCCATAAAAGCAGACGGACCCGGCTACCTCTCCCGCCCTCTTTCTCTCCCAACCCCTTCTTCACCCTCCCCCCATTCAACAATCACCTCCTCGCCGCCACCACACCCAGAATCACCACACACGCACGCACGCATACCCTATGCCAGGCTCTCTGCACAAAAGGGAAAAATCCCAACCCTCTTGTAGTCTACTCTCTCCCGCCCTATTCTGTTTCTCTCTCTCTCTCTCTTTCCCTCTTTCCACCTCCCTCCCTTCGCTCTTTCCAGTCATTTGTTTCCAAACAATGGGATAGAGCCTACTCCTAGTCCTCCTTTCCTTACACGCCCCGGAGTCCTGCTTAAGCCACGTCCAAACCTCTCTCTCTCCCTATCTCCTTCCCTTTACCTCTCCACTCAATCCATTTGCCTCTCACTCCTTTCCTGCCTCGAAAATCTCTCACGAGATCCTTCGCAACTCCTCTTTCACTTCCTTTACCTGATCCACCCGCGCACAACATCTCCGATTCCTATTTATGAAGTCTGAAGAGCATCGCCTGAAAGTTTCTTACGCTCCTATAACTCACGGGATTCATTTGGGAAATAATTCGAGCCGAGGCAAAACCCAAGGGATTCCGGTTTTTGAAGGATCTGGATTGCTGTTGAGTTTTCCCTCCGGTGAATCTTCCACCGGGCGTTTTCTTTTTTTTTCGGAGAAATTACGAATTAAAGCGTGTGCGTGTTCTCATCGCGTCCGGAAACATAGGGGCCAATTTTCGTTGGCTGTGCGCGCGATCTACGTGACGCTGACGTAATTTTAGACGAATTATCGGTTCGTTTTTCGTTTCGAACTTTTGTTCATTAATTGTAAAATAGGTGAATGAGATGAATAGTTACAATTGAAATATTTCGGTGCATTTAATTTAAACTAAATTGGCGCTAAAGATCTCCATTTATCTTCTAGGCCGTTTAAAACCGAGCCAAACTTTTATCACCTGCGTAGTCGTAATGGGTTTCATATCAAATTGAAAATCTGCTATAAAATCATTTTTTCGTGTGAGGTCGGCATTGGTAGATCGTTTCTGTCTTTTTTGTACGCAGAAACATATGGAAAAAGTCCTTTATTTAGAAGGAAAAAACATTTTTTGAAGGGGGCAATTTCTGGCCCATCGGAAAAGATCGCAAAGATAGACGAACTTAGAAAAGGAGTCACATAACATTTAGAGAACAGTTGAAGAAAAAAGGCGAAGTTTTGATCATAGTTCCTAGCGAAAGATATGAAATATTAATTAAGTCTTCGGAAAAAAATAATTATCTCGAATCACGCTAGCTAAAGAAGCTATAATTTTTTTCTAGAATATTTTCAAATATACAAAATTACACGCTGTTCCATAAAGTAGCCATATAAATACCGTCGTTATAACGAAATCCTTTCATGTTATCACGTATCCAGCGCTTAAAAATCTGAATACAATTAGGTTGATTAAAAGCAATTGCCGGCTTAAAAGAGAGACTTCGGATTTGATCCTGAAACCACGGATACTATAATAAACAAAAGCGATTTTCCGATTACAAGAGCTTTCGTACCTAATGCTAATACAATAACTTAATCAACCATCAACAGTTTAATTACCTAATCTTTAAACTCGCATGGCGTTTCGCACCGTTTATCTTATACGCCCTTGATAAAAGAAAACTCCCTAGTTAAAGCTTTGAATGGATTCACGTGTAAATATGAAACCAAGACAAACAAAGAAAGAGATCTGCAAAAACAACAGCGTCATTGGAGTTTTTCACGATAAAATAATCGATCGGAAAGCAAAAAGAAGCTAGTCGAGTGAAAAGCGTAATTCCGTTTCGCTCATTTCGGAAAAGGTTCCTTCTGTCCGCCTTAACGGTTGTATACTTTTATATGAAATTTTTTTTTATAGATCCCGTCCATCTTCCGTAAGGGTATGCGGGCAGACATAGGGTGATAAAATTGTGACCTTTTCTCACATAACAAAACGTTGTAATAAAAAGAATGACGATAGGAAAATAATAGGAAATAAAATTACGCGGGTTTCCCCTCCTCACCCAAAACATTCTCATCATAATCCCAGTATATCAACAAAGGAATAAGTTTTATAGGAAAGCGCACGGCAAGGAGATTGCACGGCATTAATGTGTCTCTGTCTTGAATGAAGGTCTCTCTCCTCCTCTTCGGAAAGGCCGAGATGGCCGAATCGCGTGACCAAATTCCCTTCGGGGTCTTTTTTTATTATTATTATTATTTAATTTGCTCCCTAAAAGGAGCCGTGCTCCTATCTTTCCATTGCTAAATCTTACTTCTTTCTCCCATTCTACTCTTTTCCCTGCCTCTTTCCAGCGGTTCTTTTTATTTGTCTTTGGTTTTTAGTTTCTTCTTTTTATACTTTTTATACTTTAATATTTTTTTGCTTGCCTCTTCCTCTTTGTTTTTACTCTCTCTCACTCTATGTATTAATGTGTAAATATGTATTAATATTATATATGTGAAATTGTAAATGTTTGACAATTGGGTTTAGGTGTAAGCAGAGACGTACCTAGACGATGTGGCGCTTATGGCAAAATTTTAGGAAACACCTTGTTTATGTATTAATCGATGGTCCGCCCTCTTCCCCTCACCCAACAAATGCATATGTTAAATTAAAAAGGAAACTCGTTGTAAAGCCTATCAAATGGCACTTATTATTCTATAATCAGGAATATGCTGTCCAAAAATAATGATTAACTGGAAAGTCCTTCAGAAATTAGGATAAAAAAGATAAAATAGCTAAAATATATTATTTTTTACATTCGGAAAAATTCGAGAGCTCATTGGGCCCGTGGAAGTTGACCAACCACGCCGCGCTATTGATACGCTGCTGGTCATTTGTTATTAAAATAAAAACCCTACTTTGCCTTATTCGCTGGCCTATTATCGGAATCCTCGAACACCTTTGCTACAACGATGATATCGTTGCTTAAACAAACGTGCAAGACGAATAACGATATTATTTCGTCTATTTGAAGGCTTCGTTGAAGCTAATGGAATCGGAGGTAACAATGATGGTTGCCTTGGCAACGCCCGGAAAGAGTACGAAAAATCCACAAAATGTCGAAAAATTGCATATTTCTGAATAATTCGACCGTGTAATATGTAAACATCATAATAATAAGATAGGACACAGTTTTAAAACTTTGAATAAAGCAAAAACGAAGAAAATCGGTCCATATTTAGGTATTATGATGAATGAATAAAGTAAAGAACCTTGCACTCGCGTCATTACGCGGCATTACATTGACGCATAACCAACCAAATTAAATAAGGGAGTTGATTAGGTTAAATTTTAACATTGCGATTGCGATTGCAGGACATAATTTCCGTAACGTTACAAGATACATAGCTATTTTTAATGCAACGAGCAACTAGTGACACATTAACAATGAGAATTTTTTATAGAAAACAATTCAGTCGCCTCATTATCATTCTCCGCATTAAATACAAATTCAAGAAAAAGTACACTACGAATATAATATATAATAGATTTTAATAATTTTTACCCGACAAAATTTGTTGGGTTATTTTTGTCAAAAATTGCCACTATCCGTTTTGTAGAACCCTAAATTCCATCACACTGAAACAGTCACGAAATTGTATCCCTTACTTGTTTTGTTTCGTATGCGTCACGGATGGAAATTGGATATCTAGCTATACCAACAACCCGAGCGCGGAGCTGAACTAGATACATACAATCCTGCGCGCGTTTTGTAACTTAAAATGAAAAGTTTTCGTCTTGGTAACTTAGTCGAACGACTTTACCTTTTTAGGAACGACATTCTAATAATCTCTTTCTTTTTAACATTTATAAATGAGTAAAAGTTGTGTCAGAAAGGGTCAAATATTCCATCAGTTGCATATTCTTAATATAAAAGGAGATTTGAAGAAAGCCATCAAAAGGCGTTAAGGCATACATATATCGTTCCCAAGCCTGCAGCTTTTAGGAAATATTCTCGTTTATATTTTTCGAACAATCGTCATCAATCCACCCACACACACCGCTTTGCACAACCTCGTTCTAAAATATCGGTTTTTGAAAATAGGGTACTATAAAAATATTTTTGTCAATGCCGATCGCGAATGCATCTGCGGAAAGGTCATTTTCCGTGTTAAAAAGGGTAAAGAATTATATGAGAAATTCACTTGGGAAAGAAAAATTAAATAATTTAGTCTCTCGTGAAACCTGATACTATTCCCCACCCGCCTTGGATACGTTTCGTTTATCACCAGTAACTGTAATACGATTCCTCTTATTAATGTGACGTGTATTCTTTAAGGACTAAAGGGGGGTGGGAATTAGGAGGATGGTGATTGGCCGAGAAAATGGTGTGAGGTAAAAAAAGTTCGCGTAAGGTATTAGGCGTGATGTGATTGGTTGAAATTGAGTGGCATGATTTGGAACAGTTGTCGTTAAGCCAGGAATATAGACGGACGTGTTTGGACATGTTTCTTGAAAGGAAGGAAGCGAGAGTGATAGTGTGTGACCTTTTATTTGCTGCACTTGTTGCGTTAATAGTCAATTTATATTGTTATTTATTGTGTGTGTGAGATATAAATACTATGTACATATTTGAGTGATTTGTTGGAGTGTGAACATTTCGTAGTGAAGACGAGAAGTCATCAAGATGGCGTCCGATCCGATCACTGATGAGGCCATTAGCGAACGATTGACTTCAGTGAGTATTTTAGCTCGCAACCTACCAGCAGAAGGAATCAAAGCGGCAAGGTTAGCAATTATTTGTTCGGAAAAATGATAAAAATGTTTTTATTTTCGCATACAGTGATATTTTCATGTTCCACGGGAATACGTCATAAGTTTCGGTGTTTTACGCTACCGTCCGGAACTTTAAAAAGGTAGCTTTAAGCCAAAATAAATATTTTTATTGTTTTCTTAACCATCGATTTCCACCAGGCAAATGTTTCCGTTATGATTTGTTAGTCGCACTATACTGAAGAGGTATTTTGACGAACATATTTCGTTCGCGGACTCGTGAGGTTGAATAATACATTGAAAGCATCCCGTTGTAATTGAAAGTAGCTTGCTTTGGTTTACGTTCATGGACTTAAAAGAAAAATGCCTTTTTCCCGTTACTGAAAGTGCTAAGATTAATATAACAGCATCTAGTGCATAAAATGAATTATATACGAGCAGTTGTCGTTGTAGAAACTTTAAGTGTAATGGACTTACAATATCTTTCATAATATGAAAGATACTGATTATGTGATGTGAATTTATAATATCTGAATCTATTAACCTGACCATTTACATATAGATTATAATTGACCTATCTAAATTGAAATTTCGACTTTGATCGTAATAGGAGATGTTGATGCGCCCTGTGAACTATTCGGAAATGAGTGATTAAATTAATAAATAAGATGTTGTTTTGTTCCAAGTAAAATGTTTTATTTTGCCTTTAAAAGTTACCATTGTTTGATTCATTTATAGATGAATCAGTTAATTAATGTTCACGCGTACACGTAAATCTAGATTCCCTTTCTTTATTTCGGAAAAAATTCATCGACAACTAATTTTCAAGGGAAGCGTATTACGCAAGAATCTTTCATAAATTTTTGGAAGTCCCTCCCACTCACGGTCAAGGTCGCGAGATAATGGAAGGTATTATTTGATAGGATTCAGTTGAGAGGCATTTCTTCCCGTTCTAAAAGGGGAAAAACTTAGTTTTCTTGATGTGCTCAACCTTCAATAACAGTTTAATGACTAGCAGTGTTTTCAATTCCATGTTCTATTAGTTTCCTACCTTACTAATGTGCATTTATATATGTTAGACGATTTATTAGAACAGGATGTTCACACAACTACCAGAATTGTACTTAAATTCTTAAAATTTTTTGGATGAATCTGCACTTTAACCACATACAATGCTCGAGGTGTCAACAAAATTCATTAACCTAGTCACCGAGATGAAATATTTCGAAAGGAGCATTGGAATGTTATTAATAATAATTACTATGCATTTATTGCATTCACTAGTACAAAAGCCTGTCAATATGACAGGCTATCTTTAGTTAAGCTTAAAAGAATTGCCTCTCTCTCCTCCCTCCCGCTCTCTCCTTCCCTCTCTCACCCTCCCTCCTCTCCCTAACTCCCTTCCTCTCCATCCTTCCCCTCTCTATCTCCCTCCCTCTTTCTCTCCCTTTCTACTTCCCACTCTTCTTCGCTCCCCGTCCCTCTCTCTCCCTCCCTCTGCCTCCCACCCTACCTTACCTAGTCACCGAGATTAAATATTTCGAAACGAGCATTGGAATGTTACTAATAATTATTATTATGCAATTATTGCATTCACTAATATAGAAGTCCGTCAATATGACGGGCTATCTTTAGTTCAATTTAAAATAGTTGCCTCCCTCCCTCTCTCTTTCTCCCTCATTCTCCATCTCTCTCCCTCCCTCTCTCTCTCCCTCTCCCTCTCCCTCTCCCTCTCTCTCTCTCTCCCTCCCTCTCTCTCTCCCTCCCTCTCTCTCCCTCCCTCTCTCTATCCCCTTCCCTTCCTCCCTCTCCCCCTCCCTCTCTCTCCCTACTTAGGTTTTTACCACAATTACTCTCTGTCTTTTTAGGAGCGTTTCGCTTCCAGCGTGAGCGCCTATTATCGTCGGTCTGTTCGTCCGTCTGTCTGTCCGTCCGTCCGTATGTTCGTTCTCGGCTTCTACTTAACGGATTTTCATGAAATTTGATATTAAGGACACAATCAAATATAATAAGAAAATCGCAAAAATGAATCACCTACGCCAAACAGGGGTACCACTTTACTGGTGGCAAAAAATTAAATTTTCGTCATATCTCGAAAAGTATTGCCCATATCAAAATATTTATCAAATAAAAGTTGTAGAAATTGTAAATAAGAGTATTTCCTTTCCTATATATTTTTATCGTAGGCGTAGCCGTTATCGAGAAAATCAAACAAAAATGTCTTAATTCGAGTTGAACTTAGAAATTTTCTTGTATGGTTTCTTCTTCATTGTTGCTAACATAAACCATCTCACAAACAAACGTTTAATTTACGTGTGCATGCAATATTTTTAAATAGGAAGAAAATGGATTATTTATGATGAAGAAAAGAACTTTAAAACGGTATTTTCCTTTCGTACAGGTATATTATTTCTTTCTAATACTCAATTGGACGAAACGCGCCCATTTGTGATACGTTGTACACTTTCCTAACTTGTTATAGAAATTTTCGGAATTTGTAATTTACTATTTTGCTTGTATGTTTTTCTATTTACGTATTTTATTTTCTGGTTCTTTTCTGTGAAATTAATATTACTATTTTATTCTCATTTTTAATTGTTGACACAGGGTTAAATGTATGAAGGGACTATATAATCTCAATTTCGCCCTAATAAAGTCGTTTGTCTGTCTGTCCCCCTCCCTTCCACCCCTGTTCATCCCACCCCTCCCTCTCTCTCTCCCCCCCTCCCCTCCCGTCCTTTGCTCTCCCTCCTTCCCTCCGCCTGATCCTCCCCTCCCTTTCTTTCTTTCCTTCCTCCCTCTCCACCCTCTCTCCCTTCCTCCCTCACCCTCCCACCCCCATTCCCTCTCCCTCCCTCACTCTCTCTCCCGCTCTTCCTTCCTCTCTATCTCTCCCTTTTTCTCCCTTCCTATCTCTCCCTCTACCTCCCTTCCTGTCTATCCTCCTTCTCTCTCTCTCTCTGTCTCTCTCTCTCGTATTAAAAACAATCAAAGCACGCTTGTACCCATAAGGATTGAAATAACATAATATCTGAGTTATAATCTTATTGTTGAAAAGTCTGACTTAACGCAATAGTGCAAAGAAAATCGGTCATCTGCAGTGGCGTAACTAGGAGCAGAAAGGCCCGCGGTAATATACAGGGTGTTTCAAAAGTTTCTGTTTAGTAGATTGGTTTTTTATTTGATTTTACATTTTAACACTACTGTCATAATCATCATCATAGGTAGTCTGTCCGTAGACAGACCCGTGATTATTCATGGTTAAACTTGGTTCTCCATATACTCATATTTTCCGCAGTCGCCTTCGTGTCTTGATAACTCTCTTTCCCTTTCAAGTCGTCTACCAGCTGAAACCTTTTCCTACCTCTTTCTCTTTTTCCATCCAGTTTTCCTTCTAGCACTTCTCAGGTAATGTCCAGTCCAGTTCACCTTCCTCTTTTTGATAGTCTGTATAATCGTTCGCTCCTCTCCTGTTCCTCGTAATACTTCCTCGTTTGTCACCCTATCTGTCCATTTTATCTTCAGCATTCTTCTCCATGTCCACAATTCGAAGTTTTCCAATTATTTAATATAATTTTCCCTTAGCGTCCATGTTTCTGCCCCATAAAAAGCTATACTCCATACATAGCATTTTATCAACTTCTTGCGGATATTCTCCTTTACATTCCCCGTTAGTAGGAATTTCTTCTGAAAGCGGCTTTTGCTTTCGTTATTTTAGTCCTGATTTCATCGGTACATTTTACTTCTGTCGTTATGATGCTTCCAAGGTATTTATAGTGTGAAACTTGTTCTAATGGCTTTCCTCCAATACTTATGTTCAAATTTTCTTCTTCTTTACTTGATATTCGCATAACCTTGGATTTTTCTGTATTAATTTCCATACCGTATTTTCTACCTGTTATCACTAGTCTATTTATCATTTTCTGGAGTTCCTTTTCCTTTCTTGCTAGAAGTACTTGATCATCCGCTTATTTCACTGTTCTTATAATCCTTCCTCCGATTTTGAAATCTCCCGTGCCTTCTAACGCTTCCTGCATTAGCCTCTCTCCATATACATTGAATATAATCGGCGATCGACATCAGCCCTGTCTTACTCCTCTACCGATATGTACTCCGCTGGTGTCCGCATTCTCCAACCTGACCTTTACTACTTGATTCACATATAGATTCCTGATCAGTCTCCTGTCTTTCCAGTCTACACCTATATCCTTTAATATCCTCATCAGCAGTACCCAATTTACTCTATCAAAGTCCTTCTGCCAGTCGACGAAACATAAGCAGCAATCTTGGCTGTACTCTATTGCCCTTTCTAATATGATTCTCACTATACCGATAGCATCTCTGGTTCCTCGTCCTTTTCTGAAGCCGAATTGATCTTCCCCTAGCATTTCTTTGGCCTTTTTCTCTAGTCTTTTATTAAGAATCCTCGTGATGATCTTCGAAGTGTGTGACAGTAGACATCGTTCTGTAGTCTTTACACTGCATTGCCTTTGGTTTCTTCTTTAGAGGGATCATTGTTACATCTAAGAAATCCTGAGGCCACCCTCCCTAGTCGTAAATCTTGTTAATTAGTTTCTTAATCACTTTTAGTCCTACTGATCCCATGACTTTAAGTACCTCTGCCGGTATTCCATCGCTGCCTGTAGCTTTTACTTTCTTCAGTTCCAGTATCGCCTTTTCTACTTCGCTTTTCGTAATACTTGGTACCAAGTTGTCTCTTCAATGTTATCCTCTTCTTCCAGTTCTATTTGTACCTATCCTGCCTGTTTGTTGTATAGTTCCCTAACGTATTATTCCCATACCTGTGCTACATCTTTTGGTTCTGCGACTATTTTTCCATCCATATTACCACGAATCCCATTGGGCTTCTTACCTTCTGACTCCAGTGCCCTAGCGTTCGTCATATCGTACCTTTCTAACTTCTCCATCTGTTGTATTTCCTCACATTTTTCTTTTATCCATATTTCCCTGTCTTTATCTGTTACCCTTCTCAACTCATTGTTTAAGCGTCTATAATTGGCTCTACCTTCTTCGCTGTTAACATTTTTCCATCTTCTTCTCATCCATTTTATCTCCTTAGTGATCCATGGTTTTATGATTTTCTTCTCGTTTCCCAATCTCTTTATTCAAGGTATCTTTGATGCTGGCTTTAATTTCCTCCCATTCTGTATCCACGGTCTTCGGTTTGTTTTCCAAATTTCTAAGGCGTTCTTCCAACTTCGTGCTGAATGCATCGTTCTTTTTTTTCAGTTTTTCTAGGTCCCAAGTCTGTCTTTCTCTTCTCCTTTTCCTTATTTGTTCAAGCGTTGTAGTTACAATGACAAGTAGAAGGATGTGATCTGAATCAATGTCTGCTCCTGGTAATGTCTTAGCATTTTTTATGCTGTTCCTGAATCTCTGTTTTACTAGGATGTAATCTATTTGGCATTTCATTCTATCTCCTGTGCTTTTCCATGTGTACAGCCTTCGTTTATGGTTTCTGAACCATGCATTAGTCACTACTAGGTCGTTACTATCGCAGAATTCTACCAGTTTTTCTCCTCCTCGGTTTCTTTTCCCAAGTCCGTATTGACCGACAACATTTCTTCTTGTCCTTCTCCAACTTTGCTGTTCCAATCTTCCATTATTATGCAGTTTATCTTTCCTATTCCGTCTTCTTCGTAAATCTCATTAATTTGTTCATACATCTCCTCGATTTCTTCATCTTCATGAGCGTTAAAACTCTGAAAATGGAACCTCCACCACTACAGTCCCCCACGTTGTACATTATACTATAATTAAAAATGTTAAATCAAATAAAACAACCAATTTATTGTCAAATATACTACACAGAAACTTTTGAAGCACTGTATTATTCGTGTCCCCTCTCTCTCCCTCACCTAACAAATGCATATGTTTAGTTAAAAATTAAACCGATTGTAATGCCTATCAAGTGGCACCTATTATTCAATTATGCTGAAAAGATTAGGTTTTTTAAACTCTCTCCAAAAATAATGATTAACTGGAAAAATCATTCAGAAAGTAGAATAAAAATATACAACGCTTAAAAGTATAAATCTTTTCTACATTCTCGGAAAAATTCGAGGAACCCCCAAGATCCATGGGCTCGTGGTATTTGGCCACCCACGCCACCCTGTTGTTACGCCGCTGCAAAAGGAACGCCGCCTTTTGTCCCTTGCTCCCTATGGAAAAATACTAGAGCAGATTTTCCGCCTATTAAAATCCACTTCGTGTTTCCCTGAAGTACTTAGTGCGTCTGGTCGAAAACACGTGACCTACCTTTTTCCATTCCAAGGGATATTTTTTGGGAGTGAGGGGGGGGGGGTGGGGGGTGGGGGAGAAGCTGGAAGATCGGGGAATTTTCTAAATAGAGAAAGCATATAAGAAATTCCGTTAAAAAACACTAATCAGTAAAATTGTATCGTGCAGAATTATCCCTCTTTTGTCTCGACTCCTATATACAAATTCATGCTGATAAGGAATAATATTTTTCATATTTCTCGTTTCCGTCTATTTTATCTCGAATTTGCTAAAGGATGGAAAACGCGGGAGTAGGAGATGGATAAAAATGCGAAAAATTAAAAATGTTTGGAAGTGATGGATGGCTGAGTATAGTTGTCGCTGATCGATCATCGCTCAGGAACAAATTACGTTCTCAGTTTATAAAAACGACAGACTCGTTTTGAAGCGAGTGAAAGAAATAAAATGTCTGATGCGAATGTAAGAATAAAAGAGGAACGAATCTTTAGTGACCTGGCGTTTTGGAATTTGTCGATAAGAGTAACTATCGGCGCAGTAGTTTTCATTCGCCGCTTATATTTTTCTCATTTCTTCCCCGTATTGCAGTTATTTTATTATTTTTTGCTTCTTCGATTTAGTTTCTTTTGTTAGGGTCGAGGATCTAAAATATAGAAAACTCAAGAGCCAAACTCATTCCGAATTTTATACGCTATATGTATGTACCTGTACTTCAAATGAATAATTTGAAGTTAGATTTAAATCCCGTAAATATTTAACGACTAGTGTAATTGCCCATCAGAAATGACGGCTACACATGAATAAAGTATAGAATTAATATTAAAGCTTTTCCCAACCTCCCACCGCTCTCTCTCCCTCTCATTCTTCCCTCAAAAATGTAGTTATCTCTCAGCGTGACATAATTACAAACATAGCTCATTATTTATAAAAAGATATATGTATATTTCTCATTTCGGTCTTACGAATTGTACAGGGTGTTCAAAAAGTCTCTATACAGTAGATAGATAAAATTACAGGTTGATGTTTACTATTGTCATAACCTCACTTGCACTAAAAAAAACCTTTCTTCTAAAGACAAAACCATTTTTGCAAGTGAGGTTATGACAATAGGAAACATCAGTGTTGCCAACCTGTAATTTTTACCTATCTACTTTATAGAGACTTTTTGAAAACCCTATAGATATAGAATGTAGTGAAAAAAATTAAATACATAAATAAATGTTAATTCGGTATTGCTACTCCAATATAATATATTTTTGGCCAAATAGCTTAGAGGTTGGAGTGTCACAGTAAGTGCGTAGCGACGCTTAAGTTATGGAGAGGGAGGAGGGATAAGTAAATGCAATATAAACAAATAATATATTTGGAGAACGGTAAACAGGAACACCAGCTTAGCAGGAACTTCATAATTCATGTAAATTACCGGATTTCGTGAATTTCCGGGTTATGGAATTCCGGATTTTTGGAGGTTGATTGTAGCAGGTATACGATATTATAGACATCTGCAGAAAGCAATGTTATGACAGTCGCTCAATTTAAGCTATTTGACTTATTTATTGGTAGAAGACGTAATATTGGAGATTACAGTCAGTGAAAAAGATTAGTTTCATAATTCTGCGTAGTATTTCATGATTCCGAGACATGGACATATGGCTTAGGTGAAAGATACATAAAATATTAAAAAATTAAGAACTATTGGATATTTAGCAGTGAAGTCTCCTAGTCAGAATTCTAAATGTCAAAAGAAACGTAAATGACAAAGTTAGGAAAAGGGTTATTGGAGGAAACTGCCGGAGGAGAAATCCAAGCCAAGTGGAAAAACAGGTAAAAAGAGGATATTAATTTATGATGGTCCTCAAAGATGAGCTAAATGGCCAAAGACAAAGGATACGATATAAAAGGAAGGTTTTGGGGACTACTTTGGATTTGAATAATGTTTGTTTATGATCTGTATTTTAAATTCCTACAAATTATCTACGATTTTAAACAACGCGTGATATTTTTTATATTATTTATTATTGATATTTTTAGGTATTTATCATGTTATGAGTTTGTTTTTGCCGGAGACATAACTTCAAGTGAAGAATAAGTTTTTACCTACTTTTTAAAGTTTTTCTTGCAACTCATTCGTCACTGCATGCATTGAAATTTATTTGCTTGTTTATTTATTTATTTGTTTATCCATCTATTCAAAGTCGTATTTTTCCTTATTCCTTCGTTCTATAGTTCTGTAATACAATTTTTTATTCATCGTATTAGTGTCGTGTCTAAAATATTATTTTGTGATATACAAACATGGTAGATTATCTGCGAGTTTGTCCCAAGCATGCTTAGCCTGATTAAAAAAAAAGAGAAAGAGTAAGCAATCCATCCTCTCAAATTCGGGCAGAACCTAAAAAAAAAACGACCTCTCCATCTTCTTTCCGTCCGGTTTTCTGTCTCCACCCAACTGTCCGTGTTTCTACGATTGTCCTCGTAAAATTTCATATGCTCATAACCATCTGGTTCTCTTTCTCCTTTAACCCGAAACGCTCATTTTGAAGGAAGCATTTTCCTCGTGGCATTCAAGTTCACAACAGGATAATAATAAAACCCCGATGGAATTTGGAGGGGGAAAAAAAGGCACGGACGTTTACGTCTCTTCCAAATCACAACCGAGCGCTCACATAATTTTGCCGCAGTATCACGTGATCTTTTTGGATTCTTCGTCGAAAATGACGATCCGAGGCAGATATTCATAGTCCTAACTTCCTTCGAAGAAGCTTCTAAGGGAAATATTTCAGAAGAGGTTGTTAGAGTCAAGGATTTTCTACGGGTTAAGCAAAGTGGAACACTGCGACGGTTAGGGAAATATAATGGAAATTTTACCTTTTAACAAATTTTATTCTTGTTCACTCACGATTTGGACTTATAGTCGTCGCATTTAAAGCAAATTCAAGATGCTTACAAGAATCTGTTAGTCATTTTAAAACTACGAAAAAAAACACGATTACGAGAATCTAAATATTTTTTTCTCTCGAAAAAGTATGAAAATATCAGAGAATTCTTTTGGCCTTTAAAAGAGAGTACTTATAAGCTGAGCGGTAAATGGATTACTCGTTGAAATGAGTGGAAAAGAGTTTCGAAAAACTTTCCTCTCTCTCTCTTCGCTTCACTAATTCATTCATAGTTCCATTATTTTTCTCTCCTCGTTTTATATCTCTCCTACGACTCTAATTTTCGTCTCATCTCCTCTTAACTTTCCTCTCATCTCCTCTTCAATTTCCACTTCTCTTTCTCTTATACATCTGCCCTCTCTCACCTCACTCTTCTCTCTCTTCTCGCTATCTATCCTCTATAAATTTCTCTCGTAGCCTCTCTCTCTCTTTTTATTTTCCTCCTACCCCTGCGCACCTCTCCGTGAACAGCATATTTTTCCTTTATCTCCTTCTCATGTCCGCAAACACAAGCGAATCCCCTCTCCCCAATCCCTATCTCCCCACATCTTCTCCTCATTGCCTCCATTTCCATCCAATCTGCCCTCACAATCGCTTCTCTCTTAACCCTTTCAGCCGTTCCTTAAATTTCGGCCCTGTCTTGTAAGAAATAAGGAGCAAGAGAGAGAGAGAGAGTGAGAGAGAGAGAGGTGGGGGAGAAAGTTAAGGAGTAGGGTGAGGTGCGTTCACGAAGATCGCGTGACCGAGGGAGGAAATTTCGGAATAAATACGAACCAATTAAGTGTATCAAGGTAAGTGGGAGGGAGGAGAAGATTTAAGTTTGGAGAATGAGAGTGGATGGAAAAGGATAGAGTGGAGAGAGAGAGTTGGAGAGAGAGAGGGAGAGATAGGAGTGGGCGGAGGTAAGCTCCCTCGAATGCTCACACAAGGGAACAACAGCTGTGATGGCCAAAATTACACTTTTAAGCGATGAAGAATCAGTTCCCTCGCGTCTTTTTCTTTTTTTTCACTGCGGCGGTTATAAATTATTCATTTTGTCGTGACTGCCAATGTTTTTTTTGTTGTTGTCCGTCTGCTGTTGGTGGAACGGACATAATCGGAGGATTTGTTTTTTTCTCTCTCTCTCTCTCTATAAAGGCTGACGTGGGCGAGCATTGGTAAAGAAAAGGGTTTATCTGTGGTTGACAGGACCTTTGATTAGGCAAATCGTTACAATTTTCCGTTTCTTTCACCTCTTGTCATTTTTTGTTTCTCCGTTTTAAAACGGGATTCTTGAATGAAATCGTAATAGCTTTTATCCGGAGTTATTTTTAAAATATGTTATTACCTATTCAAATTTTGAGCGGAAACAAATCAGTAATTTAACACCAATATTAATTTATATATTTATTTTATGAAACGTATGGTAGCATTCATCCAACATACAATTATCTGCATTCCTTGTATAATAAAAAAAATATTGTGGAACAGAAAGTTATAGTTAACTCAATAGAATAAAAATGTAAAAATCAACATCTTTGAGTTATGTACTATATTTCGAGTTTTATATTTTCAATCTCTACCTTTAAGAATGACAACAAGCCAGTTAAACTTAATATTAGGGATTTTATCGCATAAAAATCTAAATGTTACATGGGACGTTGTACAAATACCACCCGTAGCTGCCACTATCAACGAACATTAAGTAAGAAGTGTATTTTAATAATTCTGTTCTTTCCCGCAGTTTTCTCTTTTTTAAATTGAATTTTGGATCACAAAAGTAGACCATCATGATTCCTTTTTCAAGTATAGCAGTGGAAAAAAGCGGATATTTCCGGCCGTTGAAACCGCGGAGAGAATTTGCGAGTACAAAATCCCAAATTGCGGTTGATTAATTAGTATAAGATTCGACTCGATAATACTCTAGGTGTGCCATATTCCGCGGCGGCCTCGTCAATCCGAAAACGGCATAAATCGTAAATGAAAAGAGACATTCGATTGATTCCTTATTAAGTGACGTTGAGAAGTAATATAAAGTATTCAATAAACGCGTTTATTTACTCATAAATTGACCGGTCGCGAATAGTTAAGCGTCACGCGAAGTTGTATTAACGACACGCATATTAATGGAATTTTCGACAAAAAAATAGATTTAAAAACTCTCTCTCTCACACACACACTCTATATCTCTCTACTACTTCCGTGATTGCGATACAAAGGAAATAAAAATAAAAATAACTGTTCAAATTAGCACACTGCGTAACGGTGGCAATGAGCGATGAGGAGACCTTTTCCCCTCACCACATTCCCACTTCCCTTTTTGCCGTTTTTTCCGAGAGAACACAGGAGGTTTATCCGGGAGAGATTAAAAAAACAACTGAAGGGGCTGGAGCGATTAGTGAAAAAAGTGTGGAAAATATAACGCCAAATTAGTAGAAAAATCTCGATTAAAGTAAAGAATATGAGACTTACAAGGGGATTTTTTTCTCCCTCTTTGTTTGAGCGATGGGAGATCACTGCTAAATCTCTTTCTCTCGGGACGTGGAAGTTGCTGTCCCCCTCCCCCCCAACCTTCGTTCTGTTTGTGAGAAAAGCGGAGCAACACGCGAGGAGACCATTTTTCTTAATCTCCACGCTAAAAACGTTCCAGGTCTTTAATCTTAGCCTTTCTCTTTACGACCTATGCGATTATTTCTCTTTTTTATTATTTTGCTCTTTCGTCCCCCTCCCCTCGTCTTGTTTCCGTCCTCTTTTAAATCCTCTTCCTTCTCTCTCTCCCTTTCCTTTCTAACTTCCATTACTTTCCTGTGATTTCTGCTCTTTATCTTTAAATTGGTTGCGTGTATTTTCGCCGGCGATGTCTAACTTGAGCTCTGATAAATCAGCAGGGTGGACGACGTTGTCAAGTTATGCAAAAGAAGGGAGCGTAAGGGTTTTGTGGATGGCGCAAGAAGTGATTGATTGGAGCCCTTTTTGAGAGCTTTTCAGGCGTATTTTCTCGTGGTGGTCAAAGCTGAAATTAGACTTCGTCAATTCTGGTCTACCACATAAATAACTCCCGCCTGTGATTTTGAATTTCTATAACTGGAAGAAATTATATTTTATACAAGTTCTATTACTCGAATTTTTTGGCATCCCTTGAAGTTTGGCTTTTAGGTATACTTTATACCTGTTTCTTTAAAAGACGAAAAAATCAAAAATTAATCAAAAGAGTCGCTTTATGGCCATAGCCAAATATGTGATATGTGTGACTCCCGTAGCTATAAAATGATCGAAAAAACCATAACGATTTTATGGTCATCTCTAATCATCTACATAATTTCCCGTTTAAAATTCCTTCTCAAGAGATGTTCTCTAATCGATTTCGCGGTTTAAAATCCTGTCGCGTATATTAACGTCCGTGCCAATCTTTGTTGACAGTTGATGACAAAATATTCTTATCTGAATAGTCTCCACTCTTTATAAACATTTTAATCGATTGAAATTTTAAATCTCAATCATTCTAATATTTAGCAGCCCTTGTTGGTAGGTCTATGCCGAGCCAGTTCGCATTACCAGCCTTGACATGAATGTGCCTTGGTGAGGTTGCTTGATTGAGTTCGTCCCAGGAATTTTTACAACCTGGGACGCTTCGTCAGAGGGTGGGATTCTAACGTACCCAGGCTGGAGATGGGACGTTTATAAAAGTCACGTTAACGAAGCGCCAAAAATATCATACCATAAAAATAAATTCCGAGCAAACATTGGCATCTATCACGTCACATCCGAACTTCATTTCGTTCGCCTATTTTTATTCCTCCATAACTTATTGTTCCCATCCTCATCTCTCGGATCTTTCCTCACCCATTTCTACCCGTTCGACTTTTTTCCGGTATCATTTTTCTCCCGCATCCGTGTTCTTCATGTTTCAACTCCTTTCCTTATTTTTACATGTTTTCCCGTATTTTAACGCCTTGTGAGAATCCCTTCCTCTTTTTTCCCCCGTTTCTACCAAGCATTTCATTACCGCCGACTTCGTTTTCCCATTTTCGTTTCTTCATCTCGCACCTCTTCCCTGATTTCTCCTTTGCTTTTATGTCACTTTGTCATTTTTCGCGCTTGAGATTTTCTGCTCATCGTTTCCTCCGCTCCTATTTCCTACCTCATTGCGTCCTACTTAATTTCGCTTCTCGTCTCTGAAACAGTTTTTCGTCTCGAAATCCTGATTTTTAACGCTTTTCATTAAATTTTATTTGACTTCCCATCTTTCTTACGATCTTCTCTTCTCTTGACCTTATTTTCTTCTTTCCCTCTATCCGTCATATTCTTTATATTTTACGCCATCTTCCAACGGCACCTACTCAGTACTTCATCGTCATTATTCTGCATGCCTCCGTTTACCCATCAGGATAAAGTTTTAAATGCGTCGCATCATGTTTTTCTTCTTCTGCAAGAGGAACAATCGTCAAATGGCTAGTATTGTTTTTAAAAACCTGTCTTGTTATAATAATGTATAAGGATCGCGGCCTGTTGGCACATTTTCTGTCTGTCGTCGATACTGTTGGTATTGTCAAAATAAATCGTCGTCCGCTCCGTAGAGATTGAGCTTTTGGTGCACAAAGGAGAAATTAATTCGAGAAATATGTGGAATATACGGATTTTTTTCGCAGTTTACAATGAGATTTTCTTCGGGAGAATATTTAAGAAAATAGACGTCCCAGTTTTAAATTAGTTCTCTTTCGGTGGTTCCCTTTCGAAATTATTTGTATTCATCAAATCCTAAGCAATAGAAGTCGCCATGAATACTACAAAAGTACAATAAAGGATTTTCGTGAATTTGTTAAATTTATTTATAAAATGGGCGGCTGTTAAAAAGCAACCCTCAATAAATGTTTTCATTTACTAGCCTGTGTGTACTTCTACCCAAAGATTATTTGCACATTTCGTAAAGTGAGTTATCGAGTTAACTGAACGATATATTATGTACACTACTTAATATTTTAGCGACCATATTTATTCGTATTTCTTTCATTTTCGTAATAATTATTTATAATTACACACAAACCTAAAAAATGCATTTTCTTATATAGATGCTGGGTCCTTAGTAACTATGTGCGTACCTGGCTGCCGCATTACCTATCAATGCAATCTTTATAGCATCACTTATGCACTTATCACTTATGCTACTTTAAAATCTCTATAGCATGTAGATGGACTAAGGACCAATTAATCTACGATTTTTATTAGCTGCTGTCTATCTGTTCTCATATAATAAAAAATGACAAGACGTATTTCCTCCGGATTCTTCTTTATTTCGATTTATGAACGTGCTGAAGACGACTTACTAAGGTAGAAATACTAAATGGTACAACTCTATCTGCAAATCTACATTATAATTTGTAACACAAGAGAATCACATAACCACCCGTCGCTTTATATTTTAAAAGGACATTTCGAACTTTTTTTGAAACGTTTTCTTTATTCTTAGTATATGACAGTAAATTTCCTCGTTAGTATGCATAGAAACATTGGAGAACTTTAAAACGATGGAGTTCGTTAAGCAAAATATTTTGTACATCCGTACGCAAAAACCCATCTCCTTTTTACGAGGGTGTCGCTTTCAAGGATTAAGAAAAAAAATTCTCACCCAGACCAACTTCCTCTGACCTCCATCGAAACACACACACAAAGGGTTTTTTTTGTAAATATCCCCTCCTTCTTTCTCCATCTCCTACCTCCCTTTCCATTTTCCGCTTTACCGCCAACCCCATAATATTTCCCCCAACAATACCCTCTGGGCATCACCTTTTTCAGACAGGCTTTGCCTGTTAAACGCCAGCTTATCGAACCATCTATCCCCCACCTCCATCCTTTTCCCTTCCTTTTTCCCCCTCCCCCCAATGACCCCTAATATTAAAAAATTGCCCACATAATCGAAGGAATACGACGCTACCTGGCCTCCCAATATTCTCCTCCCATTCTTTTTCCTCTCTTTCTCTTTCTCCCCCTCTCTTTCTCTTTCTCCCCCTCTCTTTCCTTCCTCTCTCCCTACCCTTTGCAAAAGGCTGGTAAAACCGCCCATTGTCTTATCTTTATGGTGTTCCGTGAGTCTTGATTCCTACCCCTTCTCTCCTCCTAACCTAACCTTCTCTTTAAGTACTATTTTTTTCCCCTTCGTTTTAACGGTCCTCTATCAAAAGGATAAAACTCACACACTCAATCTTTTGAGTTTTATCATATTCGCTCCCTTTCCAAAATCTCTCCCATCGTCCGAGCAAAAAAAAAGGAAATCGCTTTTATCCTTCATGTTCTCAAATGTCGGAAAAACTCGGTCCTGATTAGCCTCGATTTTACGGGGTAGACACGAGTTTTTGATAGAGGGAGAAAGATAGGAGAAGAGAAATGAAGAGTTAATTGCGTCGATAATTAGTTTCATATTGCTGGATTGTTGACGATACTGCCACGTTATGGGAATGGATTTCTTCGGCCGAATGAAAATTATTTTTAAATTCTGTTCGTTACTCTATAATTTTTAAAGGGAAATTTTCAGGATGGCGACGGTATAACAATATACGGATTTTTTCTTGATACGTGTTAATTGGTGTGTTTAATGCTAATTCAAGACGTAATTTCGTAACATTTACATGAATACCCTGCAAGCCGCCAGAAACGTTTGCATGTGTAACCTTGGTTCTTCCTATTTAGCGCGTTTTTAATGCGCTTAAGCAGATCGCCCACTAGTTCCGACCGATCGGACCGGAGCGAACCGGTTCAGGCGAAAAAAAATAACGCGTGTAAATGCATGAAACTCAGCCCACTACGTCGGATCGGAGCGGTTCAGCACCTTCGGATCGTATCGGATCATGCAAGAATTGCTCACGGAGAATATTCTGACTGAAGTCGGAAGCGTTCCGAAGGCCGAGAGAAGGCGGAAATATCCGAGTGATCACGAAGTGAGGTTTGCGTCATAAATGAGCACACATTCGGTGTGACGTCAGGCTTGATAGGCATTTTTTATCGACGCAGCGTAAACACTAGAACTGGTTCGTCACAAACCAAGTGGCAAGCCTTCTAAAGTACGTTTAAAAATATCACTTGTATTCATGTGATGGAAACGGAGCTAATCTATATGAATAAAATCTGATGTGGCCAACACATGACTTTCTCCATATTTGGAGTATAGATATTTAAATTATTATTAAGATCATTATAAGCCAAAATTATCATTTCGTATCGTAAAAGAATACAGTCATCCTTATTTCCGTAAATTAGGTATATTTTGAATGTTTACAGAATTCGCCGCTACATGGTGGTGGCGCTGTATACTGAAAATTAAGAAAAAGCAAAATATCTTCGAAATGGATGGTTCTACGAAAATTTATTTCAAACAAAACCTGGAAGAAATATTATTCCCTACAACTTTGGTCCTCGCGAGGATTACCAATAACGACGTTTTTAAAGAGATATTTGACGGAAACCGAAAAAACCAATTATTTATAAACAATTCCTAAACAAACACGTTTAGACTATTTTCGGAATGATATCTGTGTGTGTTGTGTGTGGATGGACGTATGTGACTGTGGGCGCTCTAACTCAAAAAGTACTTGTCATATTAATACCAAATTTCATATATAACACTTTAGCATGAGCATAAAGAACTGATTAGTTTTTGGACAGTAACGGTTAACCGGAAGTCGAGGTTTATTCGAAACCCGATTCGGTTTTTGCGATACTTCTCCGTTAAAACATCATTATTGTATATACAATTGTAATAGAGAATGTAATTTCCTACAACTTTCATTTGAAACAATTTTCCATAGCAGTTATTGTTTAGGAATTGTTTATAAATAATTGGTTTTTTCGGTTTCCGTCAAATATCTCTTTAAAAACGTCGTTATTGGTAATCCTCGCGAGGACCAAAGTTGTAGGGAATAATATTTCTTCCAGGTTTTGTTTGAAATAAATTTTCGTAGAACCATCCATTTCGAAGATATTTTGCTTTTTCTTAATTTTCAGTATACAGCGCCACCACCATGTAGCGGCGAATTCTGTAAACATTCAAAATATACCTAATTTACGGAAATAAGGATGACTGTATTCTTTTACGATACGAAATGATAATTTTGGCTTATAATGATCTTAATAATAATTTAAATATCTATACTCCAAATATGGAGAAAGTCATGTGTTGGCCACATCAGATTTTTTACCCGTTTACTTGTGTTTACTCTATATATAAGAATACCGTCGTGCAATTCCGCGAAATTGGTCCCCGCTCATTACGGGAATTCCTCTTTTTCTCTCTCCTGCATTGCGTGCCGCATGGGCCAATTACACGCGCTTTTCGTTTCGCTTTACCTGCCCCATTTGGCATTCAACGAAATATTCATGGAGGAAATGCATGAAATGCAAAAAAAGGAGGGCACTAAATCATCCCCCCTTGTTATTTTCTGAGAAAGTCTATTTTTTCCTCCAAACGAAAAGGAATTGTAGAATCAAAAGAGGACTTGCGCGTCACGGTTAAAAAAGTAAAATGTTTTCGAAAGGCGAAACACGTGTCTTATTCCCTACCTGTCTCTCATAATTACTCTTTTCTGCGAGATGTGAATGCCTGAACTCCGAAGGTTTTTTGCTGTTTTATTCCTTCTACTTTGATGTAATTAAAAGTCTCCGATTGATTTATCTATCCCGAAAATGGAAGGCGAATCAAATTTGTAGCGAATGATGTGACGGCAGAGGTCGCATTAAAATCCTTATTGTTTCGCACTAAACGTTGGGAGAATACCTGACGCGTTATAGACGAGTTATTCTGTAATGCTACAAAGAGCGAAACTATAACAACATTGAAAACTTACGTCCATTTAGGCTAATGTAAATAAGTGTTAAGTAACGAGTTATTGCAAGGAATTACCCCCGTGGGTAAAAAGTTTATCACATGCGAGAGTCTTCGTTCTTATATGTGTCATAGAGCCTTACAATCAGTTTTTGTTAGAAGACACTAATAATATGAAAATATTAAAAGTTTATTGGTTTACATTATGCAATTTGTATCAAAATTCTAAAAGGAATAAGCTATTGATGATATTTTTAGTTAAATTAATAGTTTTGGTGCTATAATAGACTTTATTTAAGATTTGCAAAAACATTTTCTGTTTAGTAACATATAGTGGGGCGACATAGTTATCGTCATATAAACTGATTAGGATGCACAGTCCGTCTCTGATCCTTACTATTTACAACACGGCAATTAACTTTCCTTTTCCTAATTTATAAATCCCTTTAAAAAATAACCTACGATCCAAACATCGGTATTCTCTTCTTTGTTCAGGCGCATATAGTCAGGGAGAGAAGATTCAGGTGGGCATCGTGTCAAACGACGAGATTAGTGAGGAGGAAGAGGAAGGGCAGAAAGGTGAAGAGCATAAGGGGAGAAAGAAGAGGAAGTTAAAGCCTATGAGGCGAGCAAAAGTATAGGGTTGTTTGAGGATTTTAAGGTTGGGAAAGGGGTGGAGAAGGTTGTCAGAGAGCGACCTTTCCGCCCCACCCCCAAGGGGCTACTGTGAGGGGAATTAGGAAGGTGGTCTTTGGTAGGTCTCCCGCAGTGGGAGGAGGCCAGGCGGAAGGTTTGGGAAGGAGGAGGTTAAAGAGTTTGGAGGAGGAGGAGTGGGATGAGGTTTTAGGCTGTGTCGAAGGAATCGCTTTCTGGCCAGACAAGATTCCAAGGCCTGATAGGATGAAGGAGGTAACAAAGACGAGCCAGGTAAAAGAGGAGGAAAGATGGAGAGGTGATGTGAGGAGGGAAGAGGGTTTGGTGTGTAGGGAGAGAGGGGGAGGATAGGATGAGGGGGCGGGGTGGATGTTTGGGGCCCCGCGTGGTACAACACGCTGCGCGAACTCTTGGCATGGCGAATGGGAAAGGCATCGGTAGGTAGTGAAGGATGGGAGGTCCTAGAACTGTCCCTTGTGGTAACTGCTTCTCATGTTATCAGGCGCATTGGGAGAGGGTTAGAGAGAGAGAGAGGTATGTAGTGATGTGATGGGAGGATGAGGAGGAGAATACGGCGGAGGTTCGGCGTGTACCTTTAGGGACGCTTGTTCTGGTTGTACATCCATCCCCTTCTCTTTCTCCTCGCCCACTTCCGTCCCATTTTATTTTTGCTTTTTTTATATCTCTCGTTGTTCGCTGGGTATTTTTTTGTGATCAGAGTCCGTGGCATGTCTTTTTAAAAGATGTAACGCGCGGGATGGATAATGGATCGAGTTATGTTTATATTTGGCTATGGGTTGCCGCGATGGTCTTTTTTTTAATGTAAACAGAATGGTATAATGAATGGGATCTTGGGGATGATGGAGTGCCATGTTTTCCCGTGTAGTGATATTGACGAAATTCGATTGATTTTTTTTAACACCTGCTCATCCTCAGAATAATATGTTATTCGAATAATTTAATGAAGGCAGACAAAAGGGGGTAGTATGATGCGAGCATTATGATGCGAACACAAAATACAAAATGTGTTACATTTAAATAATACACTCAATATATTTAAGCTTTATTACAAATCTTAAGTTATATAAGTTCATCCATCAAAAATAACATGTACCGTTTGAAGGAGAGTGATAATTGTAGAAAAACCTCCAATATTTTTGGAAATTTAATTTTAGACATTTAAAATCAATATGACTTTTAATGTTTTAAATCTTATAAATGAACCCATAACAAAGGAGCTGCGGGAAGTATTATTTTCTAAAATATTTTTTTTAAATGAGATTCGGTAAGAAAAAGGCGATGCTGATTGTGGTTTTATTAATTTTTGTGATAGATGTATCTATTTCGAATTTTAGGATTCGCGGATAATGAAAGAAATTGTGTTGAAAAATATAATTTCTTATTCATCAAAAAAATCAACTTCAAAAATGAACTTCCAGAGACCTACATATGAATATTAAGCTGTGATCATGAACTTTAAACTTTTCTGTAACCTCCTAAGCTTGAACGGTAATTTTATTCACGCACAGATTTCCATCCCCTATCGATGTTGATATTTCAATGTACAATGCTCAAGGGTGACCAATTGTCTAGTGACGTTACCGATGCTACAAATTTCAATGCATTTATCTTGGAGCCACTCCCTCAAAATGTCACGATCTACAACGACATTAGAGTCAGAATAGTCATACATTTTACGTCACGCTTCCCGAGCTCCATTAGATGAGCTTGATAGAGCATCGCTACCGCACATTATTCATTATGTATGACAGGTTTTGTACTTCCTGCCGTATGCCCCTCGCCCGCTTCAAGGAACTCCCGTATATTGTCTTCGGAAATAAATCATGCAGACTCTCATCACATACGGGAACAGGTTTCCACACGACACAGTATTTACTTCTCTCTAAAAAAAATAAAACTTTGAGTTTGGACGTAAAAATGAATTATTTATTGAATGTGGAATTTATGTGCAATCATGTAACGATATCATAAGACGAACGTATTAATCTGAGAAGGTTTATATAATTTGTTAATTAAACAGCGGCAGTTCATATGTTTCCAATACCGAAACAAGTTGTTAGCTTATCGTTTTGTAACAACCACCGGAAATAAATCCACAAATTAAAATCGTTTTATTTAAATACCGCTTTCTCAGAAGTGCATGTAAGCCGCAATTGCTGTAAAATATATCCGAAATTCAACGTATATGCTGTTTAATATTTTTTACAATAGGCCTTTCATATGGATCTTAATTAATAATTTTTGTCGGAAAAACCCGCT
Organism: Uropetala carovei; assembly: GCA_036926305.1. NCBI lineage: Eukaryota > Metazoa > Arthropoda > Insecta > Odonata > Petaluridae > Uropetala > Uropetala carovei. Next base: position 3,612,569 of record JAXCHB010000070.1, read on the forward strand.
TTAAATTGTCCATGTGTTTTTAGGATTACGAATTTTCTCCCAAAAAAAAGGATTCTAAACCTTCCTTCTAGATTTTCTCTTCCATTCATTTTGTTCCCGACGGAATTTTACTTTTTTGAAATAGCCTGCGATTTCCTCCCTCTCTCTACACATCTCCCTTCCCACTCCCCTCTCTTCCTCCCATTTCCCTCTTACTCCGAGTCCAGAAAGAATTCCCCTGGAATCTCCTCCTTCCTCCCCAAAAAATCTTTTAAGACGTCTGCAAAACTCCCTCGTCGTCCATTTCACTTGCTACCCACATACCTACCACCCAACTCACCCTCCTCCACATCCGCCCGTCTCTTCACTTCCTACGCCTCCTTATTCCCATTCCCATCTTCCTCCCTCCCCCTTTCCCTCCCTCTCGCACACTCAAAGTCCTTTCCCATCCATTCATCACAGTACTTCACCCCTCTTCTTCTGTTTTCTGGTATCTATTGACTGCTTTCTCCCTTTGTCTCTCTCTTCGACTCTCTCTCCCCCATCCACACGATCTTCAACCTCAGACTCCTACCGCCTTGCCCCATTTACTCTCCCCCAAAACCCCAGACCGATTCTCCTTCTCTTTATTTCCCCCCACTCCTCCTCCCACACCCCTAATCCTCCTTAACTTCGTACTTACTCCAAGACGAATAGAATTCACTCCGGCTCATGACACGAGAAATATGTGATCCCGAAGACAAGGCCGTCCGAGACCTCACCTCCGTCCCTCAACCATCCCTTTTAGGACGTAGGAACATGGGATGGGATAGCCCCTTCCTTACAACCCTCACACTCCTCCTACCAAACTCCTTTTCTTCCTCTTTTTGTATCCCTAGGCTATCGTTACCCCATGATCACTGCTCCAAAGAACCCCTTAATTCATCCCTGTCTTCCTATATCTACGAGATATATTTTTTCAATATTTCATAGCAAAGAAGGAAAGAACTGGAGATCTAATCAAATTTGCCTCTAGTATAACGAAACCTTTTGTTCTTATTTTTTGCGGCTAAAATTTATATTGTCAAGTGTTTCGCAAACAATCTTTTAATTATAACCATCGTATATTATACAATAATTATGCCATATTTCACTGATTATATTTATAAAAATTTTAATGTTTTGGTGCATGTAAAAAACACGAGACACCCTGGAGATCTCGTTAACGTTAGGGATGAATATTTTCGGTTGATTCGAAATTTACCTGATTTTTTTTTCTGGAAGTTTGGTTTCTCCCTCCTTATTAATCAGCTGCTTTTATTGCTTCGAGATAAATTCCCTGTTACCAACAGGGAATTTATCTCGAACACAAAAACATGGCGTAGTGAAGAAAACAGGTCAAAAATGTAGTAACAAAAAATTAATGCAACCGCGTCAAAGAGTTTATTACATCTTAAAGTGCAGATATCTGTTGACCTCGAAGCCGCGAACATGCGAGTAAGAACATTATTATCAAATACAATTTTTATTGGTATTAATAATACTGATATTATGATACAATAAGGATAATGCAATAATTATATGAATATAAATACTCAATAATATAATCGCAAGTAATATTATTTTGTCGTATTACATAATAAACGCGCGCATAAAGCAGTCGTTCAATCCAGATCACTTCCTTTCAATAAACATGTTACTAGTTTCGAATATAAAACATATCGAAGCTAGAATAATAGAATGGTGAATGCCAAGAAGCGGTGGCTTCAGGTAAATTTAGACCAAACTCCATAGTAAACTCGAGTAATGAATAATGTAGTACAATATGATTTGGATAGGAACTCGAACTTGCTCACCTCTGGTTGAAAAGAAAGCGCACCTCTTACCCCAGCCCCCCACCCTTTCCGGCCACCTGGAGAGGCTCATGCATAATTATGCGGCGGAATAAAGGAGCATTAATGATTTCCAAAACGTTTTCTTATTTTTTTTTATATCTCTCCGCCATCGCATTCACCAGCTCCGTCTCCTCCCCTCCCTCTCTCCTTCATCACACTTCCTCTTATCGCCTTTCGGGTCTTTCCTCCCCTCTCTCCCCTTTCTTTCCCAAACATTCGACCCACCTTCACCACCTATTAATAAAAAGTTTTTTTATTTTTCTCTCGCTCTCACCCTTTTTCTCTCTCGATTTTTATCGCCCTTCTTTTGTTCGCCTCCACATTTTTTCCACAATGGAGGGATGTTTCGTCCACCGACGTAATGATTTATTTCGCGCCGACTTCAACTCCACCTCTTCCTCCTCCTTCTACTCCAGTCCTATTCGGGGCCATTTTTGCCGTAATTTCGACGTTCGATTTTTTTCCATCCGACCCTCTCCGCCCTTCGACGACTTTTTTTTTCTTCCCCAATCCTTTCAATGTTCGTCTTTTTTCTCTCTCTTTCTCTATTCGATGCTCACATTTTCTCCCCACCTCATCCTCCCTCGGGGCGAGATTTGCGTTGATGTACGCCCATAACCTTTTCATCCCCCGGAGGAAATTCACTTGATTGCAGTCTCCATTCTAACTCTTCCATTTTTCCCCCAGAGGTCTCTGCTATTTCTCTCTTTTTCTCTCGCATTTTCTTTCTCTGTTTTTTACCCTTCTCTCTACTGAGCCGTAAGAAGAATTAAGATTTTTTTTTCAAATTAACGACATTTGCATGCGTAATCGTTCCGCGCCGGCAGAGAAGGAGTGAAAGAGAAAATGTACCGTTTTTTCCTCGCATTCGATGGAATACGTGTTGATATTGTCTCATCTAGAGTATCTAAGTTGAATTATAAAATCTAATCATTTATTCCTGGATTGGTACCGCTTAACACACCTTTTTTTTACTTGCATGTCCATTAGATCTTTTTTAAATCTGAATATGAATAAATACCCTGCAAGCCACTGCCATTGGTGTGTGGCAGGGGGAAATTATCTCCGACCTATCATATTATTCTCCTATTGTGTTCTCTTATCGTCTTAGGGAAGAAGGATCCCTTATATCTATCGGTCCTACAATCAATTTCTCGTATCTTTCAGTTTGGTCGTGGCGTCCTACGTAAGTTGTGCTCTTAATTACGCCTGGTAATTCATCATTAAAGTCTTATGATCTAAATCTCTGTAATAGCCGATGCGTAGACTTTTCTCGCCGTTCTTTCAGATGGTCCTATCCAAGCTCTTCTATTAGGCTCGTGACACTTACTTGTCTACCATATATACGTTTTTACAAAACGTATATATTCGTTGATTTTAATAGTCTTCAGTTTTATGAAGTTATTCTTAGTCGTCGTATTGCAACTTTTGATCCCGAAGCCATGCATGAAGGCCTTGTATTTTTCCTACGTTTAAAAGAAAGTCTATACTGAATTTCCTTTTTTACTCACTACTCACTTTTTTACTTTTCGAAACTTTAACGAAATTTATTTTGATTAATATTTTTGGTTTTTTAATACTTATATCATAGACAATTATTTAAAATTCCGAAAAGGAATGTGTGTCGTAATCACTTCATACGAATAGCTATCTAAACTATCCGTAGGCATGGGAATTTGTTTAGTTCTTAATGAAATACTCAAAAATTCTAAATTTCAAATATAATATGTTGAGATAATATTCTTTTTCGTGTTCATGGTTCATGGAATCCCTAGTTTATGTTTAAAACTGGCGAGGCCTGAAGAAAATACTTTTCAAATTATCTCAAATTCGCAGGCATCGAAAAATTTTCCTTGGGTTATAACTGTCACGGTCGACGCCACGCCTGTATTAAGAAATACAATCCAGACTCTATCGAAAAATTAATTTTTGGGATGATTGGTGTAAAATTATTTTCTGGAAATATTTTTGCTCGAGCAACAGAAGGTTAAGAATGTTATGGATATCTCAATTTACTGAAAATTCGATTCGTTTTCTACTTTCGCGATTTTTCATTTTTGCGCGCTGTAGCCACGTTTATCTCACCATCGTTAACTCTCGTCATATTCTCGTATGTTCGGACGCGGCAAGTCCACAAGTAAGCGCACTCAGAGATATGCCTACCCCCCTTATTGACGGTGACGTTTTCCATTCCGTTATTTTAATAGCAGCTGCCATTTCAAGAGTTTTATCTTCCGTCGAGATAATCCGAAAAATTAAATTATTCGCGTTCCGATTGCGACATCGGAACGTTTCGCATGCGTGGAATTGCTAGGTGGTACGTTTCGGCTATTTTTCCCAAGAGTATACTACTGTTCTTACGACCTACAGCCCTTGTAATTACGAAGCAGAAGGAAGAAATCGCTCCTAAAAATTCCCCGCCATCATTGCGACTGCCGTATAAGTATGTAGTCGCTAAAAGAAAGAGAAAGCGGGTGTTATTAGGAAAATGGCCTGAGCTCGGCCGTAAAAACTGGAGCCGAGGAGAAATGTCGGGGAAACTTAGAAGAGATACAGTGGAGGAAGAGGAATGACATTGAAGGGAGGGGGAGAAAGAGGAAGGAAAGGGAGAGTGGGTTCGATGTAGGGGAGAAAAGGAGAGGAGGTGAGGTAAACCTTTTTTAGAGTGTCGCTTAGACCACCGATACATTTTTGCCTTCATAAACGATTGTTGTGAAACCTTGGTAAACTCCATAAACTCGATTATACCAGAAAAAATGTTCACTTCATTGTTTATTCAAGAATGAGCACTACAGCATCAAAAAATTGTAAACCTAAGTCTTTCAATCTTCGGTATACCCAGTAGCCATGACAAGATTATTCTTTTTAGAATCTACTTTACATTTACATTTACATTTACATAAATACCCTGCAAGCCGCTAGAAGCGTTTGGCAGGGGGTGTCACAACACCAAGTGAAGTCTAGCTAATTCCTCTGTTGGATTGTCTTATCGCGTCTGGGAAAAAGGATCGGTAGTATTTCTCTGTTCTAGCGGTAATTTCGAGATATTTTCTCCTGCACTGTGATCTAACATTACGTTCACTAACACCGATGGGGACGACTATGCCGCGTACGTCTTCAACGAATTCGGAACTTTCAAATTTTTCAAATAGTTTCCTCTTGTATTCAATTCTTCTACTCTTCAACGTCTGCCATTTCAGATCTCTCAATAACTCTGATACACTCGCATCATACCGATATTCTCCTTTTACAAATCTAGCCGCTCTACGCTGAACCATTTCGAGCTCTCTAGTTAGGCCCTCCTCGAAAGGGTCCCAGACGGCGCAACAGTATTCCACGATGGGTCGTATTAGGGAAAAGTATGCGATTTCCTTCACATTCGAGGGGCATCCCCGCAGGACTCTAGAGGAAAGCCCTTGAATTCTGTTTGTCGATGCTATAACGGATTTGATATGCTCTCTACTAGACAAATTGCTACTGAGAATTACTCCTAGGTATTTGTAGCTATTGACGTATTTTAGCTTTAGTTCGGATATTTGGTACGGGTAACGGTTGAAATTCGTGGAGCGCGTGAAGTTCATTGCGGCGCATTTCTTTATATTCAGATCGAGTTGCCAATCTTTACACCATTTCGTGATAGCCTGAAGGTCCTTTTGCAAATTCTCCTGATCGTGTATTGTGTTGATTTCTCCATACACAAGTGTGTCATCCGCGAAGAGTCTAACTTTACACTTTATATTATCCGCTAAATCATTTATATATATCAAGAATAACAAAGGTCCGATTACACTTCCCTGAGGCACGCCGGAAGTCACTTTGACGAGGTCTGATGCAACTCCATCGAGGACTACTCTCTGGGTTCTATCGGAAAGAAACGAGGCGATCCAATTTACAATTTTCTCGTTAATAGAATAAGCCCTTAATTTTTGCACTATTTTCACGTGAGAAACGGTGTCGAAGGCTTTCCTAAAGTCTAAAAATACTGCATCAACTCCTATTCCTTTATCCGTTGCTTTCACAATATCTTGTGTGAGTAGAGCTAACTGAGTCTCGCATGACCTGCCTCTCCGGAAACCATGCTGGCTACTGTTAAGCGCTTCTTTGCTTTCGAGAAATCGCATTATTGAGCTACCGATAATGTGCTCAAAAACCTTACAGAAGATTGACGTCAACGATACAGGGCGGTAGTTTTCCACTTTTAATTTACTTCCCGTTTTATGTATTGGTGTAACGTGGGCTGTTTTCCATATCAAAGGAACTACACCCTCATCCAAAGATTTTCTGAATAGAAGCTTAAGGTACGGAGCTAATTCGTTTGCTAACGAGTTTATAATGAATGCAGGTATGGCTTCAGGCCCTGGCGATTTTCTTTTGTGGACCTGACTTAGTAGTTTGACGATACCGCTTTCGGATATTTCTATGTCGCTCATTTTTGAGTCTATACGAGTAGGGAAATCAATGAAATCACCGCTGTCTATTGTGAAGCAATTTTCAAAGAACCGATTTAACATACTAGCCTTAGTAAATGAATCGTGTACACTTTCACCGTTGTCTGTACGTAGAAGAGGTACTGTGGACTGTCCTCCTCGCATTTCTCGCACGTACGACCAAAATTCTTTCGAGTCGTTTTTGAGTGAGTCCGACAGTGTCGTGGATCGGTAGACGTCAAATTCCTTACGCGCTTCGTCTCTTGCAGATTGACGACTATTTCTGTATATTAAATACTTTCAATGAGTCACCGCTGAAGACGGCTGCATTGTAGCCGAAATGTGCATCCGTTTTTTCATAATCGTGTCATGGCTATTGGAGATACCTAAGATAAGATCTTAATCAATTTTTTTATACTGAATTGCTTATGGTCTGTACCAAACTTAATGATCGCTGGGAGGCGGGGTTAAAATGTGTGGAAAGGGAACCTTGTTGCCGAATCAGTCCACAAACGTGGACCAATTATAGTGCTTCGCAAGTGGACAGAGTCGCTGGATGGATAAGACTTTGTAGGAGTGGGATCAGATACGGGAATTATGAAAATGTTGAAAACTTTAACATTTAAAGCTACATAAAATGAAATTATGAGTATTTACGTTTGGTAATATTATCTTAGTAACTACGAATATATTACTTCCTACGTTATCTTTCATAAGTAGATATAAAATATTTTCCACGTTATAGTGTACCTATTTTATATGATTGTCATTTAAACAATATCGAATATTCTCTGCTTAAATGACAGATAAGAGAAAAGGATGTTATATTTTACATTTTTGAGAATACGTAGAAAAAAGTTAGCAGGAAGATGAGACTATTTGGTATGCGAATGGCAAATGTCGGAGCAGGTAGTATAATAAACACAAGGAGGGAAGGACGAGGGAAAAGAATGGTGTGGGATTTCTAAGGGACCACATGTATAACCACAACATATGTTCCGTTCTCACAGTTATTTGCTTCTGCTTTCAAGCAGCTGTTAAGTATATAACGGTAGAACTGCGTAGAACCATCTCGTAACATTTCAGCCAGATGAAAATACTGCCATATTTTCCGTATCCTATCTCGTATTGCCGAAAATACAAATTTTAGCCATATGTTGTAAAGACGCAGCATTCTAAAAGTTTAGGTCTTATTGAACTATTCATTTAAAAAAACCAAGTAGTACAATATGCATCATGAAAGGGAAGAGGGTGTGGAGTAGGAATAAATACGCAATATTTAATTTCATCTATTTATTTTTATTATTAACAATCAACTCTATATAATTGCAAATAGTTAATAGACCACATCAAGAAGAAGAGCAAAATATTCTTAAAGGTAGCAGTTGGATTACAGAAGAATAACATTTCGAGTATTTTCTTACTTGTTGTTACTAATATTATAATATAACAAATACATTACACAAATTAAAGCAAACACATAAGTTAATAATTATCATATTATTAGGAAATCATGATTGGATAAAGGAATAAAAATAACGCTTCTCATTGAGTAGGTACTTTTACTTATTCCAAAGACAATAAACCATTACATATTATATACACTGTGATTCAGAGTAAACGTTTGCATGAATATGGGAATATTAAAGAAATTCAAAGTAGTAAAATTACTTAATATATTTAAAACTGCAAACAAATTGAACATTTTTACAGGGAAAAACCAGTAAGGCAAAAACCCCATTTGCAGAAAAACGGCCGCAAGAAGAGGGATGTGAAAAAACTGCGAAACCTGAGGTAAACTAAGATATAGAGAGCTGCAAAAGAAGCAGTGGTTAGAAAACATAACAATAAACACGATTAAATTGTGCACATAAATAGTAAGATCAACACTAGAATAAAATAACCGTTTTTGTCAGCATATTATTATTGCTGAATTTCATAAAAAGAAGAAAGTAATATAACTGCCTGAAAAACATATGACATTAGATTAATCATAGCCACATCAATGTCACTATTGAAATATAATGATAGGTAGAGAGACAGAGTGAATTAAAAATAGAGTAGCTACATATAAAATTTAGGTTATTTGTAAATAGATGAAGTAAAAATAAGAGAAGCAATTTTAGGATATAAAATAAACAGAAATGGAATTATATACTAAGCATGAACAGTAAGTAATAAAATAAAGTGGAAATGCATAATAATGAGAAAAGTTAAGACAAAAATACCTTTGAAATAATCACTTATCTTCACTTGCCTTAAAGTTATTTAAATCCATCACTTTCATGTACACACAGGCACTAACCTGCCACTATACAAATATATTGCAATTTAAACTTTAATAAGCTAAGTCCTTATAAAGAAGAAGAAGCACTTACATGCTTTGAGCATGAAATATAAAAACTATAGCACTAAAAAGGGAAAAGCACTGTGGGATAGAGGGAGAAACACATTCACACTTCAGGGATTTCAAGTAGACACTGACCCTATACAAATAAATTACAATTTACACTTTAATAAGGATAATAGGGAGAACCACATTTGGTAGAAAAGGCACTGAATAAGTAAACCATTATAAGCTGAAGCGCACACATGATTTGAGCATGAAATGGCAAGACTATCACTAAAAATGGGAGTAAAAGCACTGTGGGATAGATGGATGAACACACACTACAGGGATTTTCAGTAGGCATTGACACATGCAAATAAATGTATGCACATTTGAAGCGTAGGGATTACAGCAAGCCATGGAAGAATTCAAAACTGCACATAAGAGATAACTAAGGCATGTAACAGAATCATATACTTTTCTTGCAGAAAAGAATGAAATTGTTTTTAAATGAAAGACTTTTCACCATATAAAATTAATTAATATGTCTTAATTAATTGATGAAAGTTTTAGTTATATCATTACAGATTATTTTTATTATTAGCATTGCCTTAACATAACTTATGAATTAATACTTATAATCAAACTTAAGTATGAACATTGGTTGGAATTAACTGGTTCTGCAAAAAAGAGAGGAATAGCAGAATGAAATGCAAAACACTCATTTAATAGTGTGGTAATGTAATACTCCAAAATACTTACATTGTGGAAATTAATTAGCAGCTGGAAATTTGGGCAAAGGCACCATGGAGGAACTGATCAACTTGGCATAGACTGAAAATTTAACTTATTAATAAGAAGTCAAGAGGAAATTATAACTCATCATTCACCTTACCTTCTTACCTATTAAAACATTAAGATATATTTAAATCAGGAGACAAATTGTTGACTGATTGACAGTGTTCAATTGAAGCTGTTCAAAAAAAGAGAGATATTTGTATGAGTAAATGGCAAAACAATACAGCATATTAGTAATTATCTAATTTTACACTTAATTTTTTAAACAAAGAGTAATTATTCAATCAATACCTACCTTCCTTAGTATTTAAACAGAATGAAACAAATATAAATAATTTCTATAATTTTTATTATTTTTATATTACCTTCTACAAAGGTGAAACTCCTAATTCTTCCAGTTCAACGTTATCTTCGCTAATATTGACATCACTGCTAGTATTCGAATCCGAACTTGAGGTCAATGCTATTATAATTTCTTGAATTCCCTCTTCCAATATTCCTTCTTTAATCCAAGCCTCCTCGATAACTTTCTTTGTGTGTTCTACTACGGTTTTCCTGAGAATAATTCTCGTTGGTTATTCTTCTGACTGCCGTTCCCAAGTTAAGGGTAGCAGCTGATCTTTTTACAGCCTTCGAAATAGCAAGTAACGATCCACCATTACTTTTCTCCCTCTCGAAGTAATTTCGTACACTTAAAACTAAATTCCGCGCGGAACTCTGAAGAACACGTCTCACAGATTTTCGCTCCGACATCTTTCACACAATACTCATCCGTCGCAAGCAAAAGACGCTACGCATCTGCTGTGTGGGAGAGAGAGCGGTAAAGTCCCCTGATTGTGAGAGAGAGAGAGCGCGCGGTAAGAGAGTAGGAAACAAACGCGGCAACGCCGGATGCCTCTGATTTGTTGACGAAGGGAACGCCCTCATTTTTGGGGGCCTGGCCAGCGATCATTAAGTTTGGTACGTAGTATAGTCGAAATTGTTTTCAATCATAATACAGACTTGATAATTCTCTAGTGAATTCATATTTTATGACTGTGTATGCTATTCTAAAGTAGTACAGGGGGTCACGGTAATCCGTATTAGGCTGATACATCTTGGACCCCGGAATATTCATTAAAATGTATTTCGAGTTTTAAAAAAAATACTCATTGCTGTATCCAAATTAAATAAAGTTGACGGTTGTTTCCGTCCTCTTCTTTTTTTCTGGAGTGTTATTTTTTTGCATTTGGTTAGGTATATCTATTGTAATTTACTACCGCAACTGCTGGTCGCTTTAGAAAATGCCTCGTTATTATGCGGTCTCGTATTTAAGGTGATTCCGTGATATAGACTCGGTGGACCGCGTTCACTTTATTTAGAAATTTGTCATTAAATCGTTTACTTAAGTCATGTTGTTCCTTCATATTGCGTTTCCTCTAAATCTTCTTCGGTACGTGCAAAATGACATATTTTTTGCCCTTTTTTAAGACAGAAGAAATTTATTATATCTTACGGCCTTCAGACCATCACTTCTACTGGCAAATGGTTTTTCCGTTGCATTTTCAATTTCTAACTTATTTTTGAGTTAATTAAGTCAGTCCACTTTGCTATGCTTTAAAATGTTTTTCTTAACGGAAAAGGTCGGAGATCCAGCAGAAGTTAATATTTCTTACTAAAGTAGTGTATATCTTAAGTATAATTTTATGCGAAAGAACTTAGCGTCAAGTTACAGCCAAGGTTTCGTTTTTAAGCGCAGCCGTTACATTCGAGTTTAAACTCTCAATATCTTTCGAGAGGTCGAAATAAAGGGACTAAAAAGCGACGAGAATACACTCGGACCGAGTGGAAGGAACTTAAAAAAAAGGATACCCGAAAGAAAATAGGGGAATTTGTAGCGGAGAGAGGGAAGGAGAGAGAGAGAGAGAGAGAGAGAGAGATATGCAGATAACGTAGAGTGGGAAGGGGAAGCGGGAGCGAGACAGGAGTATATGTGGGGTGGAGAAACAAATGAATGCACAGATAACCGATTTTTATTGGCCGAACCACCTCCCCCCTTTAGTCCCTTTTCCCCGCCACCCCTACATGACACCTCCGCGAGCATGCATATTCAATGCGGGCGATACATTTAAAAAAAAAAAACAAGGGCGAAAAAGCAGAACGAGGCAGAGTGGCGGTAGAAAGGGAGAGGAGGAGGGAGGAATGAGAACCCGGTTAGGAGGTGGGAGGCAGTGGCTGGCGAGAGAAGGGAGAAAGGAGATAGAGAGAAAAAATAACGTTTTTTTTTAACGCTCGAAAAAAAACTCGAGAAACAAAAAACTAACGGGTGGCCCTCACACCTTGCTCTCTCTCTCTCACTATTCCTCGTGGTGGAGACAACATGAAAGAGAGGCTGGAGAGATGGAAAATATAACAAAATAAAAAATAAATAAAAATTCCAAGAACACGAGGGAAGGGGGAAGAGGAGGAAAAATGGAGAGGGGGAGACGTGAAGGAAGGGGAGCAACGTGGAACGAGGAAACCATTTGCATAATTCATAAATACCAAAAATGGATGTACACGCAAGAGCACCGTAATGCCATAGTTTAGGGAGCGGAACAGAGGAAGGCTGGACTTGCCTGTGGGTCTCAGGGCGAGAATAAAGGTGTGGGCAAATGGAGGGGGCGGTGGGGGAGGGAGGGGAAGGGAAACGGAGGGAGAGGAAAGGGTAGGAAACAAAAGTGTAACGGGAGTATAAATGCGAGAGAAAGAGAGAGATAGAAGGGGATTTTTATTCTCGCAGAGCAACGCACGCAAATAAGAGGTTAAAAAGCTTAGTGCAGCTATTTTTTTGCCGTGTTCCCTCGCGAGCAAAAGTAAACTCGTCGGAATGAAATCGTTGCTGCGCTGTTTCGGATTGAGATAAAATTAACAAGTTAATTTTTTCGTCTCTTATTTTTTTCTAAAAAAAAAGTAGAGGAGAATTTTTAACCCGGCGATGTAATGAAGGTCGATTTTTTTTCGCCTTCCGTATACTGTGTAAAAATTCTGATCCAAACTCGCCGTCGCACTGTGTAAAAAACACGCCAATGAAATAAATAGCGCGCAATTTGTTTTATGTTTGTATTCACTTTGAGCCAGATGCAAAAACAAATACATTGAAATTCTTTCATAAAACAAAATGAAAATATTATTCTTTTCTCATGTTAATATAATATATATTTATTACATGCGAATATCAAGTAAAGAAGAAGAAAATTTGAACATAAGTATTGGAGGAAAGCCATTAGTACTAATTTCACACTATAAATATCTTGGAAGCATCGTAACGACAGAAGCAAAATGTACCGATGAAATCAGGACTAAAATAACGAAAGCAAAAGCCGCTTTCAGAAGAAACTCCTACTAACGGGGAATGTAAAGGAGAATATCTGCAAGAAGTTGATAAAATGCTATGTATGGAGTATAGTTTTTTATGGGGCAGAAACATGGACGCTAAGGAAAAATTACATTAAATAATTGGAAAACTTCGAATTGTGGACATGGAGAAGAATGCTGAAGATAAAATGGACAGATAGGGTGACAAACGGGGAAGTATTACGAAGAACAGGAGAGGAGCGAACGATTATACAGACTATCAAAAAGAGGAAGGTGAACTGGACTGGACATTACCTGAGAAGTGCTAGAAGGAAAACTGGATGGAAAAAGAGAAAGAAGTAGGAAAAGGTTTCAGTTGGTAGACGACTTGAAAGGGAAAGAGAGCTATCAAGACATGAAGGCGACTGCGGAAAATATGAGTATATGGAGAACCAAGTTTAACCATGAATAATCACGGGTCTGTCTACGGACAGACTACCTATGATGATGATGACATTTATTAATATATTTGAGTCGGTAGCGCGTTCAGGGATTTTCTCGAACGGGGACTCCAAAGTAAAATAATTGAAAAGAGTAAGAAACCTGACCATACATCCCTTTAATTGCGCGGTTTGACTATGTACTATTTTCAGGGGTCATAAAAAAGGATAAATGCTGAATGCATTTGAATTAAAATGTTGAAAATTGAGCTCAAGATATTCCCATATTTAACTTTATACGTCCCTATGAGGTATCGGCCTCCTCGGTGATTTATACCAGGGTTTTTCAACCGCTGGTACGCGTACCTCTAGGAATACCTCAAGAGTTTTGAAGGAGTATTTGCACGAAAGTGTTGAGATTATAACTTTTCTTCTTACTTCGTCTTCATGCGTAACTTCTAAACCAAAAGTTGCGTTATTACGACTATGAATAACGTTGTCAAACAGAAAAATACATCAAAAGTGTTCATTTTAACGTTATAAACATGAGTTGTCATCTTTACACAATTTATTTCGGTATCACTTTAAAATGTTCTGAGGGGTACGCGAACATTTAAAAAATTCTCTAAGAGGTATGCGATCATTAAAAATATATAGCAAAAAAGGTTGAAAATACCTTAATTATACTGTCTAATAACTCCATTAATAACAAAATGCAAGGTATAAGTGAGTAAAAAACATCATGAGCCAATAAATCAATCTTATAACATTAGCTTGCACTATTTTAAAAGTCTTCATTTTTTGGCTCGACAGTATTATTCATACACTTTGACTGAAAATCCTCCTTGTTTCTACCTTTGCTTCACGTCAGAACATAAGCATTTGACGATTTCAACTCCATCCTATATTCTTACGCTCTCAGCGGTTATAATTTACGTTTTTCTGCTATTAGAACTATCAACGTCATCAATCCACGTAATGGATTATAAGTCGATTAGATTGGCGTTCGACGGCTCGAGTTCCTTACAAGCCTTAAATCCTGAAACAATGAGTATTTTTTTAGTTTCTCCGTCATTATTTTTATTACCTAGTTAATAATTCATAATTAAGGGGTTTCGGATCTTATCGCTAAATTAGACAATTATAAATTTCGTTCACAGCTCGCTTACTATCAACTCGACGTGTATTCCTTCTAATCGAGCTCAACCTATCTCGTGTGTTTTTTTTCTAACGAATGTCATATAAATGTGGTTAGGAAATTATAATTTATATGTAGCGTGCATAATATATTAAATTTTAATCGGTGATAGCCGAGATAGTTACCGCCATTTATGCTAATTATTTTATGTTATATAACGGCAGATAATCTGAATACCTTGTGACTGAACTTGGTTTGACGTCGCACCTTAATTTAATCCTAGTTTTAATGGCAAGATTGCAACCTGGATCAATGTAGTGGATGTCTGCTGTCTTTCTTTAACCATATTTCCATTAATTCGGCCGCAGAACATTTGCTTAGATTCGAAACATGTTAAAGCTTAAAAATGTAGCGCAAATTTAAACACTTAAAAGATAATCACGTCAGGCTGAGTGAGATAAAATTCAATTAATTGCCATTTAACTTGATGTTCAGGTGACATTTAACGGGATTAGTCTTATAGCGAGTGCGAAATGAAAAGGTTAACAGAAAAACAAACATCCTCGACACAAGTACAACATGCATGTTTTGTTTCGCTTTAAGGTTTTTATTTCTTTTTATGTCCTCTCTATAACGTAAACTGTGATAATTAAAGTTTGAATGATATGGCTTCATTGTGAGGTAAGCATGCTTTGAAAAATGTTGACCGTAACAGCAGGATAAAGTAGACAATTTTTTGATCGCATTATCCTAATAACTAACCATTGTATTTTTTACTTTTTTGCAGATAGTGAAAACGTCTTTGTTTCGCCTGATCAAGACTGCCTTTAGAAATAAGATTCATCCCAAACGCCTAATTCTGCTAGCCCATGTTGGGGATGTGTCCAACAGCGGCGTATGGGTAAGTGGGATAATGTTTGGATTTATTCTTGGATAGCAAAAACCAACTTTACGAAATGCATAACAGAAAAAAATCGTAAATTATTAATTGACGTCATCATTTATGTGGCGATATTTTGTCGAGAGCTTGAATCGTTCCGAATTCCTTTGATTCCCAATGCGAGAAATAACCGCCGACGATCAAGAAAATCGCTCTTTCGAAATATTCGAGCATCTTCGAACGATTTCTCCCGAGTTATCTCTTTGCCCCTCCTTCCTCTAATATTCTGGTCGAAATGCGCCTTAAAAAAAAAACAAGATTAAAAAGCGTCCGAGTATCCGATAAAAATTTATCCGGGATAAACAGTCGCGAGAATCAATTCGCGACGTGACGCAAACCATAAAAAAACGGGCGTGTTGCGATAGAAACCATAATAGTGGACAGTGCAAATAATCATTGTTAAACGAGAACGGACTGAATTATCCCGACCTGAACTTATTATATTTTTCCGAAAGATTTTAAGGAAAGCAGTCCGACCACCCCCATAATCCTTTATCGGGAACCGAAAATGTGTATATGTGGTTATCGTGGAGAGGTTTCTTTTGTTATTCTCGTTTATTTATTTATTTTTTTAAGTATCCATATACCCGCCCGGTCATTCCTCGATAATACCTTAACCGCACCCAATTTTTGGTGCTGTTCCTCTCCTTTATGTATTCTTTTTTTAGAAGAACATAAAAGTCGTCATATGCGGGCAGATAAGATGGTCTGGGAAAAACCAGGCGATTGAAAATAATAATAAAAAATTTTCTGTGCCTTGTTGGTGTGGATGGGGATTAGGGAGGGGAAATTATGGAAGGTGAATATGGCATTAAAGGTGTAACGATGGGGATAGAGGGAGGAGAGAGAGAGAGAGAGAGAGAGAGAGAGAGAGAGAGAGAGAGAGAGAGAATAGAGGAGGTGATTACTACGGAAGGATTTCGTTTGTTCGCGAGTGTGAGTGGCAGAGGAACAGAGAGAAGGGAATGAGATGGAGAATGGGATAGGTCAACCTAGTTCCTCAGAGATTAAGGAAAATTGTTTTCCACGCAAAAGACCGGATAATTATTTTTTTCCGTCCTTAGTTTTCGGGCCGGAATGATCCCGGCGGAAACGTCGGGATGGAAGAGGGGAAAAATCGAGGGACGCGATGAAACGATAAAAATTCGCGGAATACTACGAGGAAAAGAAACATTTCTGCTTTAATCGTCTCTAAAAAGTATTTAATGGTATAAAAATGCTCGGATTATAACGCAAAAGATTTTTTCGATTTCATTATTTTTTAGGAAATGAGCGAATAATCGTTGTTCACTGAGAATTGAACTATTTCATAGGTACTATTATGTTCTAAATTCCGCTTACGCAAATGAATAGGCAGATAGGCTCCGAGTGAACCGAAAGCTGAAATTAATCATGAGAGCCCCTTGTTCGTAGAACACATTCTATTTTTGTACGCAGTGGAAATTTGAAACAACCACTTCGCATGAAGCATTGGATGAAAGGGTTTTGATGGACTTTTTTTTGCTAGGATTAAGTAATAGATATTAATATAAAAAATTCCACATATCGGCGGACGTGTTAGAAAAAATATAGGATAAACATTTCCGACTCGAGTTATATTGGCTTACTAAGTTATTTAGAAGATATAAGACCTAAAAATTGCTTGATGAAAAAACATTCAGTTTATTTACGAGCATTATATAATATTAATTTAACGAGCAAACTTTCAGTTGTAGGAAAATGGCAACTCTCAAGTTGGGATAAACATAAAATCCTATCAATTTGATTCTGAAATACAAAATTGTATTCAGAACATACTAATCATTCGATAAAACGATCTAAACAATGTTTCGTGCATTTGTTTTCCTATAGGTACGTTCAATTAAATGATTATATACTTAGCCGATGAAATTACTTACACGCGCACGCTCTTATATACATTATATAACACAGCATCGAATTTTAACATTTATTTATAGGTTCACACCGATACGGCATCCATGGTCACATAAAATAAAATTCATCGCTACATGTTAAGGTAAAAAAATTTCTGTCATAAATCTAGGCGGCCAACTTAAAAGAGACGAAAGACTGATCTCACTCCCGCCTTCGCCTAGAATATTGCGAAATGAAAAAAGCGTGGCGCAATTTAAGAAAAAATCGCGATCATCTGACATTTTAATTGTCGTTAATTGCGAAATTTCCCGCCAGGGAAGCTCCCCTCATTAAGAGCGATTGCGTTAACCTGCTCTCTTTTTTTCTCTCTCTTCTTCTGTCTCGAATTATATTTGCTCCTATGCCTCTTAATTGCTCGCGTGTTAATTTTCTCGTGGTGAAAACGCCTCCGTCGAATTAAATTTTAACCGGACGTCAGGTCCAGATAAATCAACTTTTTCGCGAGATTGAGAAAGAGATAGAAACGGATAGATGGAGAGAAAGATGTAGGAAAGTAGATAGAGCAATCGAGCGAGAGAAATAGGCTTGTAGAGGGATATTGAGTTCAAGAGATGGGTGGAGATTGATAGAGATAACAGAATTGGAAGAGAAAGAGAGAAATAGGTATGAAAAAAGGTGAGGAGGGGGAGAGAGAAGTCAGTAAGAAGAGGGTGAGGGAGGAAGAGAGGGTAAGAGGGATGGATAGAGAGGTAAATGTTTTTATCTTCGCCAAGTTAAGAACATGAAACCCCTTATCATATTTAACCCACCGTCATGCACTATAAATTGAATTTAACATTCAAATATTAAAGATTACAGGCAACACAAAAGATCTATAATAAAATCAGAAATTCTCAGGATTAATATCTGGTAATAGAAAACAAACGACAGCGTTTAATCATGACGAAAAGAGTGGAGCTTAAAAACCTGCGGATTGTCCAGTCTTATAGAGGAAAATGAAACAAATATATGCACAATCTATATCATAGCCAGGGACGGATTAACTTATGAGATATGTGAAATATAATCCAGGACCCCCGAAATTTAAGGAACTCAGTATTGTCCGAGTTGGAGACTCGTATTTTTTCGATAGGAGAACGACAAAGCGGTTCGCATTCGCGGTTGAAAATACTTTTTTTCGCGGGCTCCCATCGGAAGTTGTTAGTGCTTCGGCGGAATAAGAGATTATACATCAGCCGCTACCCAGATATTTTGTGTGTATCATATAATTGAACATCTAATCTAAACGTATTTTAATATTTAAAAAAAAACTTCACCATATAATTTCAAAATGATAGTGATGAGATTGCCTGTGTTAAATTTCACGGATCGTAGCGTATAAGGCCTCTTAAAATGCTCTCTTGGGCCGTGGGTCGATCAAACGGAATGCCCCAAAATTCACAATCTTCTGTTTATCAGAGCGAAAATAAGCGCAAGATACTCCTCTATATTTATATTATTAGACAAATAAATCACATAATAGAAGTGTCAGGTATAAACATGGAGAAGGAGACAGCAGATAGGGATATAGAAATATAGAAAGAAGTTACGATATATATGGGCCGGAATAAAAAGAGAATAACGAAATAGAAAAAAGAGCGGAAACGAGTGGAAAAGGAGGGAGAAGTGAGGCAGATAGGGAAAAGAAGGTCGTTACGGAGAGAGGGTATAGTATTAAAAAAAAGATTATAATGGGAGGGAATGGAAGGCGGTTGGATATTACTACGCGCGGACACGCAAAGCCCTCCCTCTCCCCCCCCCCCCCCCCCCCTTCCTCTATCCCTCCGAGGCCCCTCCATCTTCTCCTTGGTTAAGGATAACCAAGATGAGCAGCACGAGGGAAAAAAATAATACATGAAAATGTTATGGCGCTTTATTTTTTCGCGAAAACCTCGTAATTCTTTTTACTTTTATCGTGCCTCCGGGTTTTATGCTTTAAAAACACGCATGCTAGGAATAAAACATCTTCGCAGATATCATCCGAATGACGCATGTGTTTCGTTGTTTGTTGCAATATATCCCGACCGATTCTCATCTGCTTGCGAAATTAGGAAAAACGATACCTTCGAGGAGTTTACACACAGCTTATAATAAAAAAATCTTGTAAAAAATTTGTAACTTTTATTTATTCGTTCATTTAGTTTATTGTTTA
This sequence comes from Uropetala carovei, assembly GCA_036926305.1. Taxonomy (NCBI): domain Eukaryota; kingdom Metazoa; phylum Arthropoda; class Insecta; order Odonata; family Petaluridae; genus Uropetala; species Uropetala carovei. Next base: position 3,631,875 of record JAXCHB010000070.1, read on the forward strand.
TTTATTATTTATTTTATATAACTATATACTTCTTTTAAAATAAACAGAGGGTTGGATTTCCATTCAATATTTATGACGTAAAATCTCAGTATGAGGGTTGTTATAAAATTCGCAAAAATAGTCTTAATTGAAGTGATATTTTTGTAAGTTTTAGGAAAATAATTTCTTCTCTTTAATCTAATGCCACCTTACTTCAGCGGAAAAAGAAAATTATACGTTTACAATGAAAATATTTGAAAAAAATTGCTCGTGAGTAAAATTTAAGTGATCACATTTCGTTGTTATTTGTAATAAAAATAACGATTTCGATATCTTTTCTATAAAACCGACATTAACAGTGGCGAGTTGTCGCTTCCATCGTAGCGAGAAAAAAACAATGCAATGATCGCGAATAATTCCATCGAAACTCTTTCTGAAATTCGTAATAATAAGCGATAGTCGGAGAACAACGACTTATCAAATGATTCATCAACATCTCTCGTAATTTAAGATCCCGTTGAAAAAAAATCTGCAAAGATCCGCACTTGTTACGAAACATTTTAACGAACTATTTAGCATAAAAATGCGCGCATTGAGGTAACATTCCGTACGCGAGGATTAAGGTTTTAAGCAAATAAAAGTTCGCCGAAAAAAGAGGAGTCGACAGCGAGCGAGAAACGATTTTTAAAGCGATAACATTGTTGAAAAACGCCGTCACTAGAAACGGTGTGAGACGGTGGGATAACGCAGATAAAAAATAAACCAAGATGAGGGAAACAAGTCACGGTGCAGCAGCCGTTTCGGACAAAGGACCAGATAGAGAATAAATGCATAAAAACAGGTCGGTTGGCCGTCGTTCCATATTCTCCCACTCTTACCCTATCCTTTCCTGGGAGAATTTAATTGTTATCCCCACCTCCGCCTCTATTCCATTACGATTTTTTTAACGCTTGTATATAATCCTCATTCGTCTTCCTTCCTTATTCTTCTCACCTCCCTCCCTCTTCAAGAGAGACGCTTTTTTCGGCTCCCTACTCGGAATTTTCCGGTCTGCTGACCTTTTATCAAGCCATTTTGAAACCATTAGAAAGGGCCATAAAATGATTAAGATACGGGACTACTTACTACGTAATGACTTTAAAATATCATTTTCTCTCTCTCTTCTCCTTCCGACGAGGGGAAGAGACCGCGATATCACAGATCGAGATCTACATGGTCACCGTAGACGATAAAAAAATAAAAGCTCCATAATTGTATTCCGAGAGAATTATATGCTGTTGCCAGGTTGTGTTAATGGTTGATAATTAGGGCGTTGGCCATCAAAATGTATTCTCTCTCATTCTTTTAAAGGCACAAGTTTTTCTTCAGTTTTTGTTGGAGTAAATTCCTTTCGTATAAATGTCTATAAAACAACGGGGGCCGGATTTGAATCGTGTGTAAAGATTTTTCGGGAAGAATTCAGTTTGTTTATCGCTTCGTCGCCGTTTTTCTCGTTCCAGAGCTACAGGGAAAATCGTTATCTCCGTCCACTAAACTACCCAGATAAATACAGTTCGTTTCTTTTTTTTCATAAATTCCGTCGCCCATTTGATTTAAGCTCGAAGACAATACCGTACAATAAAGCTTCCTCATTTATCACGCGATACACTTTTTCGTCTAATAAATTCATCATTATACGGCAGTCTGATTCGATCTGTCATAATATTTTTTGACGCAGAAACCTTTATGAAAATAAGAGAAAAAGGTTGTATAAAAATCCTCATCGTGGAGCTCGCTTACGTAAATTAAGGCCGTTAATATGCTGGCGCCACTTTGCTGCTTCACAAGAACCCATAACGCACGCCAGATGCGGGCGGCCGAGATAACAATTGACATGCGCGAGGCGTGTCGTTACACGCTTCACGGGAAGAAAGTGGCATATTAACGTCGGGAGGAAAGTTCACGAAGCCTCCATGAAGGCAGGTGAGAAACTGTAAAACTCCTGTCCCGCTATTCCTCCGCCTTAGGGTTCGATACCCGCTCAATTGTATGCGGGCTTGTTTTTCTGTCACTTTATGCAAGTCATACGTTACATGTCGATTGGAGGAAGACCGTCATGCGCAAATACTCCCAAAGAGTCACCACTGGAGAGGAATGAAGTCTGCCTCCTAATGCTGATGTCGAAAGTACAGATTCTAACGCGTGCTTATATGTTTGTGTCAGTAGATTTAGTTCCATATGATCGGTATAGATCGTTGAAATTGGGAATAAATGCATTGAAAATCACCTAAACAAATATTTTGTTTTTATTTTTATAATTAAACAAACGGTAATGTTTATTGTTTTTTATATCGACGGAGAACATGGAGGCAACTTTAGAAATTACAAATCACCGTGATGAAGCAGAAAACTTCTGTTTCGAAGCTTTATAATTCGAATTTGTCATTACATGAGGAAAATATTTCTGTCTAATATTCTTATGCGATTGCCTGATATTAATAAATCTGTTAGGTTAAATTTAGAAATCGAATTACGGGTGTTCGATTTTGGATGCTGATAGAATACACACCCAAAGTGATGTAAAAAAGGCTGTCTCGTGATTAATTAAGAAAATTATGCGCATATTTAGATGAAACAAAAGAAAACAGCAAAGATAAATTTTATCGAGGATATTTTTCTTATACGTATTACAACATTAAGCTTATTCACCTCCTATGTTTTATTCATACGCCACTGTTCTTTTATTGAAAATAATATACGCTTCCATAATTATGAAAAATAAAACTAATCGAAAACCTTCATATGCCTTGAAAAAAATACACGAGGAGGTGAAATGAAAACCCGCCATTATCAAGAAATTATCAAAACTGTTTTTTTAAGAATCGCAATTAATATTTTTTAAATAAAAGACGCGCTAAAAATATAATTTTGCGTATTTTTTTTGCCGATTTATGTATCTCCTCGAATCTTCAGCGCGCGACTCTTCGCTTTAGTCGAGTAAGGAAATAAAAACAAGAGTGTAACGAATTTACCTGAGCGACAGTCTCGCAATAAACTCTCTATAGGTATTAAAAAATAGCCGAGAATATTTTATTTTCCGAGGACGGGGAGAGGATGATGGGGGATGGGAGGGAGAGGGAGGAGAGAGATGAAGAGGGAGGGATGAGGTTGCTAAAGAAAAAAATCCGCATTGCATCCAATCTGAGACCTAATTAGCAACGACTTCGGCAAGTTTCCTTGAAGTCGAGAGACCCTTGTGCATATCTTTCTCCCTCCTACCAGCACACACACACACACTCTCTCCTCTATCTCCCCCACTCCACCACAGTCTTCCTTTCTCACTCTCTCTCTCTCCTCTTTCATCTCCATCTCCCTCTGCTGTCCCTCTGCCTTTCTCCTTGCCTCTCCGTTTACCTTTCTCCCTCACTCCTCTCTATCTCCCACTCTTCTTTGACACGAATTCATCCGCCCCTTCCCTTTCCATCCCACTCAACGACCGTTCTCTCTCCCTCTCCTCCTCAGCTCAATCCCCTCCTCCTTAATCCTCTGGACCCCTTCAGACCGTGAACCCTCGGGAGCGTCGCGGGACTTTTGAAAGACGCCTCGCCAATTAAGCACACTCCCGTGAGCAGCCAAGCAGTGGTCATTAAGCGAAGCACAGATCTGGAATGGGTTGGAGGCGATAGGGTATGGAGAGGAGGCAGGTGGAGAGAGATAGAGAGAGAGAGAGGAGGGAAGGAGAGAAGAAAGGAAGTGGAGAAAAGAGAAGAGGAGCGAACGAGTGATTAAAATGTCGGAGATCGGCCGGTAGTGTTGGGATGTGCGTAGGAATAGATTTCGGTCAATAGATGAATAAAAAAAAGAGGATATGTATGTAACTTTTGTTTGATAACTTCCTCGTCAAGGGAAGGTTATGTGATTTGAATAACATTACTTAAACTAAACAGACTAAAATAATAAAGTTTAGAAATATGTTATTCGTGTGATAGGCATTTGATGTTTTGTGTATGGGTGTGCTCGTATATGCGTTTACAGCTTATTGTTAGACTAGAATCTAAACCGTGTCAAAATATGAGAGAAAAAACATGCTGAAATGGCCCAAACGAATGGAAGCCTTATTAGAGCTCTAATTAGCGCGTCTGTTTCCTAATATCAAGTTCGCAAGTTAGAATCAAGGCGTGGCCCAAGTACTTCTACGATCATACTGTTCATTTCCCATAATGTAGTTCAGATGGATGCTGGAGAATCCTCCGAGAAACTGACTATTAATTGAAACGAGAAAAGTGAAATGGGAGCAAAAATTATCCAACTTTGAGAAAAGCGTTCTTAATAAAAAGGCTCACAACCTGGAAACGAAATGTAGAGAGCCGTTGATGAAGAATTAATAAACGGGGAATTGCGGGGAAAACGTTGAATATATGTATACATATATATATATATATTGTAAACTGCAAAGGTAAAAATATGAGGCTTATAAACCTAAAAATGAATAGAATCAGATGGAGAAGTATATAAATGGGAGGAGAAGGCGGAAGGGATAAACATGAGGGGATGGAGGGAAGCCAAGAAAGAGGGAGTTGTGGAGAAAAAGGAGGAGATGGAGATTTTATAATGGTAGAAAGGAAGAGCAGGGCGAAATAAGGAAGTAACTGATAAGGCGAGATAGATAATAGAGAAACGGTAAAAGAAGTACAAAATGATAGGGATGGAAAGGTAAGAAGAGACGAAAGGCAGAGTGGTAGAACGGTGACATACGCAGCCGAAGTGGAAAAGTAGATGAAAGCTGAATGTAACGACCACGGTTAACCGAGGCGAGAAAGGGAGAGATATAAAAAGCGCGAAGCGATAAAAAAAGGAGGATACAGGTAGGCAGGAAGAAGAGGGCGTGCAAGAGAGTCAGAGAGAGAGAGAGAGAGAGTGAATGAGCGATGTGTGAGGCGGAAAAGGTTGTGATAGAAGAAGCGAGAAGGATAATAAAACTAGTCTGGAGTTGGAAAGGTAGACTTAATGGGCGCCTCATGATGAGGCTTTAAAAAAAAGACAAAAGAAGCGCTGGATGTGGGCATGCGTCTCGAGTCCCTCAAGGTAGCGGCGTTGGTCTTATTTCATAGTCAGATTGTTTTATTATTTGTTTCCTGTGTGTCTTTTAGGGATTCGTTTTCAACGTACATCCTCGACCTTTCTTTCTCACGGCATACTTCCGCGCCTTGATCTGGAGTCCCGATATGAGAGGTGGTAATTTTATCGTTAAAACTTCATAATACGTTTACTGCTTCTCTTACTTATCGGGAATCGAAGCTGCGCCTGCAAGGCTATCAAGTTAGCACCGCTACACATTAACGTGATAAACCCTGAGTGAGCTTTGGTGAGGTACTTTGATGCACGAAAGAGATGGGGACGTGTAGAAAAAATAACTTACGGAAGTTTGGTGATAAGATGAACTACAAGGGGTTGTTACGTGATCTTAAAAAAAAGCTTTGAATTAAAACGATAATACTTAAATCGATAAGCTATGTCGATTATACTGTCACGCGCTGTGGCTCTAATCTATAAGTATAACAAACACGGCTGCCTAGATACTTTATCTAGGATTCAAGGATAAATTTGCCATATAATCGATATTACACAGCAACACTTGGTGGAACTCCATTCTATAAAAATTTATTTGGAATTTTACATGAATTTACCATTTCTAAGACGGAATATTGGCTTCGTCGGAATTAGAATCTGGATATAATTCGTGCAAATTGGCTGTATTTTGTTATGCGTGCTTCCATGAATCTACGTCCTTTAATCATAAGTGAGACTTTTTACTACATATGATTGAAAATTAGCGATGATTCTGGATTAATACCCTTTTAATCTCTAGTAAAACCTAAATCGAAAAAATTATCCTTTGGTGCTCAAACTATCCGACTATAACTGCCAGATATTTTTCGAAAATCTCCGAAAAAATTCTTTTCCCGACGCGTCCCTTCTGACACATCCCTCAAAAGTTATTTCTACGATAAAAACCTCACCAATTTTTAAAAACATTTTACACGAATAGGTGGAGGAAATTTGCGAAAGAAATAGGGGAAAAAGAGAGGGTGAAAAGATAATAAAGGTGGAAGAATTGGAGAAGAGACAGAGTGATTGAAAACATGATGCGGAAGCAAATCGGGCCTTTTTTGTCTATCATTCCGAACATCTCGAAACAAATTAGCGAATAGGGAAAGGAATAAGAGGTTTCTTTATATCGCGATGAAATGACAATTCGTTTTATTTATTATTATTCCATCATCCGTCTCCTTCCTTCCCGTCATATCTTTTTTCGTCCGTTTCACATTTTCTGGAAGAGCGATCAAGCGGAATTCAGCAAGCCGGTCTGAAATAAGGTTATGCGTGGAAAGGGTCGAGAATTCCGCTTGATGGGATCATCTCGTTACCGTTTTATAACAAAGGAAGAGCGAAAACAATTTGGGATCCGTTATTTACTAGATTCCAATCTTTCTTTCCGTCGGTAGTAGAATCTTTAACCCTTGGTTGTCTGGTTTATTTGCATTTTATTCGATGGCTTTTTAGAGAATCTTCGTTATATTGTTAAAAATCCGCCCTTTTCTTTCATTACTGAGTTTAATGTATTCCAGATATTTTTTCCCTAAGAAGTTGCAGAAAAATGATCAATTCAACTGTAACCTCACGAAAAGGTGAATTAAGCGAGTCGGAAATTTTTAATTAATGAATAAAATTATATTTCACGAAATATCGGGCGGGCTCCCTGTGACTCAAACCTGATGAAAATTTAACATTTGAGGACTTACAGAACGTAATATAAACGTGTCATATCAAGACCCAATTACACGACCGTTTTAGTAGATAGTTATAACATTGCTGTTTTACTTTTTTCTGACATAAGACAAAATCAGTTTCTAGGTTCGTGCTAACTTCACATGGGATAATCATCCAGTTATGAATGTCTGAATTATGACAAATTGGTAGGTGTGTGTTCGAAAGGAATGCACGATGATGATTTTATAATTTTATTCATATTGATAAAAGGAGTTAACAATCTATTTTGTCAAAACCTTCAAATGTGTGGGGATAGAACATTTGTTTTAATGCGCGGTATTATTTTAACAAACCAGCGAAAGTATTCTTTTGGATATTTCAAACTTGTTAATTACTCAACTATTCGTAGAACTGTGAATTTGGTGAATCATTAAAACTCATCAAACCTAAACGAATGTTAGCAGAACGACGATTCCAAGTCTGAAACGACGGTGATATTTTCCTAATCCCGACCTATGTGTACGAACTGTTTTCATTACATCACTCGTCACCTATAAACCATTGCCATCGACTTGGACGCATCCGATAAAAAAAATAACGACGGCGTAAATAAATATAAAAAGAGAGGTGAGATATTCCCTCACTCCCTTCCTCCCCTTCCCCCCATTCTCCCCTTTACCCCCCACCCTCTTCCGGTAAAAAGCTCGCAGGAATTAGATTAACTCGGTCCGAAAATAGCCCGGCTCACGCTGGGTTGGGTTGTACATAACAATCCACTGCGGAGGGCAAAAAAAAACGCACGCTTCTTTTTTTTGCCTATGATTAAAAAATTTTCTCCTTTTACCGGGGTTCCCTTCAGAAAATTGGGTTAAACTTGTTTTGGGAGTCAAATGGGCCTAGGCTGCACACGCTCCGGGCCATGCTAATGGGTGTTATAATATGGACGCCCATGTTTCCCCGGAGTTTTCGTTTCGTTTTTTATATTCTCCCAACCTCTCCCTATCTCTCTCTGAAAAAAGGGGAAGCGGCTTGGAGAGTAGGGAAACATTTTTCCGATGGAATATTAAATGGTTGCCGTGGGTACCCCGTATACGCTAACTTTGTTATCTAATAATTGAAAGCGGAGCAAACAGTGTGCCCAGCAAGGGCCGAGCACCTTCCTCGAAAAACGAAATGTATTCATATTTATAAATTGGAATGAAACTCACGCGAGTTTGCAAAAAGTGCGTGCGCGTGTTTTCGGGAAATGTGATTGCGAAACAATAATTTACAGTATTTGGATATTTTAGAGAGAGTAAAAAATAGGTTTATTATTGAGGAGGTACTTCAACGGATAAATGTTGTTCTTTGATTCGGGATGCGAAAGGACTTTACTTTCTTCGCCGCCGTTAATTTACTATTTACTGCAAATTTTTGAGGATTTTTACTTTCGTGCTGAAGGGAGTTCTCCAAGCAAGTTATTAGGATACAGGAACCGATGCAAAAAATACATTACTTTTGACATTATTTTTTTCTTTTTTCTCCTAAGTTAAATGGGTCGAATATAAGAATATATCCGTGCTCTTTTGTCACTAATAGGCTGTAGACATAGCGGTATGCATCGAATGCAATTGAGCGAAATAAAAATGACGTGTCAAAAACTATTCCCGACAATTTTTTTCAAACTTACCTACCAAAAATTTTATTGCTCATCGAGGCGGCGCTGACAGCGTATCAAAATGGAACATTTTGTAAAAACGACTCGCCATTTTGATGCATGTTTATTGCTGAGATATCAGAAAATCCAAGTAAAAACGGTAGAAGCTCCTTAAAAATACATATAAAGTCAAGGAAATACTTTCTCTTATAACATTTCGGAAGATGTTACTCCTCGCCAGGGTCCGAACAAAATCTCAATCTCAAGAACTCCAAGGGTTTAGGGGACTTCACGTTGGGAAACTTTGGTCATGGCCGGCCCGAGGTACGGACGAGCCGAGCGACTGCCCCAAAGTATTGGGGTCACTAACCGACTCATCTATCTTATACATTACTTGCGAGTGAATAAATGTTAGTTGCCAGTTTATATAGCATAACGAGCGGGAATATAGGCAATATTATTTTTACTTTTCATTGTCAATTATTTTACAGAATATTGAATAAGTGAACAAGCTCTTTTTAAATATCTTAACAATAGTTTACGGAAGGGGGCGCTGGAGTGGTTTATCGTCAGGGGCGCCAAAATACCTCGGGCCGCCCGTCCTTGGTAAACGCACGTACACCCCCAAACTCTTGGGTTGCCTAAATATGTATTTCGGTATCAATGATACCTCCTTCAATAGGGCTAAATATTATTATGGATTATAGTAGAAATCTAATTTGAGTTCTGGTAATCAATAAAATTTGGTGTAAATTTTTCAAGGACTCCAACAAACGCCAGAAGATTAACGCTGCCGCATCATGCCCTGCTATTCCCTTCGGTCCATTCTTCCGTGCGATTTTGGCAACGTCATTCCCTATCTCGATATTTTTGTCAGTGCTTAATACTACCCAGAATATAATATTGATGAACTAAAAAAAATGGCATCCATCGGCTGATGAAAATATTTTTAAAATCCTAATCGAGCGGAACAGCTGAATCGGAAGGAGAGGAAGGAACGCGTGCAATAATTGCGACAAATCTCAAGTCCGTCTTCCGCCTCTCCTACTCACACACACACACCGACTCTCTCAAAGTGTCTTGAAGCGTCTCGTTCTCTCAAACATTTCCCAGCCCTCCCTCATCCTTTCCAAGCATAGAATTCCGGCGTGCTCACCTAACGCTTCGGTTCATCCGTTCAAGGAAGTATTAAGGGGGAGGAGTGCAAGGGGAAGGAGGGGAATTCCCATCACGCACCACGCACACACACACACACATTTGCCGCAAACTCGCAACTCCCACGGGAGATGAGATGGGCGGAAGGGGAATCCAAGCCTTATACGTGTCGCCTCATTCAATACAAGCCATCCTAAAGACCGCAACACCACTCGGCACAAGAGAAGGACTCTTCCTTCTTTGGGGTAAGAAGACCACGGAAGGAGGAAGGTTGTAGAGAGATAAAGATAGAGAGAGAGGTCTAACCTCCCTCCTTCAACCTCCCGTTTCTTCCCTCCACGTCCGACGTCATCTTTTGAAGGAATCTCTCACTCACAGAGTGCGAGGGTTTTGAGAGGGTGAAGCGAAGAAATTCCACGAGCACCTGTGGTGCTTTGGTGCGCGCTCGGTCCCTCCTCGAGGCGGGGGTTAGAGAGAAGGAAGGGAAAGGAAATTTCTGGGAGAGCATAGTGAGGGCGTGGGCAAGATGGTGACCTCATAGGGGAGGTTGAGAAAGTGGGAGTTTCTTTTTGGGATGCGGAGGGAGAAACGGAGGGATGCGAGGGGTGAAGGTGAGATAGGATGCGATCTTCCAACACAAGAGAGAAGGTGGCCCCGATTCCTCTTCCTCCTCCTCTCTCTCTGTCTTCCATCCCTCTTTGCTCCTTGGCTAGTGAGACCACTTAGACCAAGCGATGGTGTGCTGCGGTCTGAAGCACTTTAGGGAGAGGGAGGAAGACTTGGTTCTTGGTCTCGCGTTTAAGGATGAAAGAAGAGAGAGGGAGGAAGGAGTGAAGAAGGAAGGGAGAGAGGTGAAACGAAGGGGGTAGAGGTCGGAGGGTTCGAGGAGACAGTTAAAGAAGCTAGAGTGAGAATGCAGGACAGAGGCGCATACGAAGGCAGGCCATCCCACCTTTAAGCCAAAGGTAATGAATAAATAACAGCAGAATTATTAAAAATAAAGTAGAATTGGATGATTAATCCATCGACTATTTTTGCTTTCTCCATACGTAGCAAAGGAGAAAGCATCTACTGTATTCGTGAAAAAAATCGAATTCGGGATTTCAACGGAAATACACGTTTTAATGCCCCTAGAACACGTTTTGACTATTTTCTCGATGATGTCCGAGTGTGTGGTTTATTCTTGTCGTTTTTCATTTTTCTCCAAATATCTCCTCGAAAACTCTGTTTACGTAAATATTTGTTACTATAAAAGTTATAGACAATGTAACTTTCTACGAGTATAGCTGGAGACATTTTTTCGTAAAACCAGTAGTTAAAGAGATATTTGGATTTTTCTTCTAAATTTATGCTAAATACGTCGTCAAGTGTAATTTTAATTGCACATCGACATTTTGTCATCCATAGAAACAGCTAACAATTTTCTTTACTTGTTTTTTTTGAGAAAGACTATAGAAAATGTTTTAAAACTATTCACGAGTGTAACTGCTGATAATTATTCCCGAAGAGAGTGATGTCTACAGCAAACATATTCATTGCTCTGTATGAAGAAAGTCGTGCTGGCCACATCAGATTTTTTTCATTAATAACTCAAGCGGTTTGGAAATCTATCGAAAGAATATTACAAAATAAACCTCGTGAAATCACTGAGATTTTGTATTACCCGTTGAGAAGTATATGTGCATGATTGATACTTGAAGCAAGTTTGGTGAAATAAAAGATTAATGTAGTACTCATTAAGGGTGAGTTAGAAATTTTCAAATCGTTTTTTGCAGAGGCGGAGATGAAGTAGCTATTGCTTGAGGCAAAAACACTAATGTGAACAGGAAGGAATATTTTCGCGAATGATGGAATAAAGATGAGATTTGAGGAGAAAGCGAAAGAAAGCATAGAAGCAGCGTCGACACATGCAACATACACAGTAGAGGTGCATTGAACAGTACTTACTAAAATATGTCATTTTACGTTTAGTGTCATGCCTATAAATAGACTCGTACTTTCAGGAATTTAGATCGTGAGCGAATAGGTCGTTCATTCCTCAGAAAGTTACAGCTGTTGCGAATTCGTGAAAAACTCTTGTTAGAAGTATTTAAAGGTTTTTTTGTTACATCATGTGACCAAATTATGAACATTAGGTATATAAATGTGGTATTATTGATGCATATAGCCACCGTGGAAAAGAATTTTAATCTGGCTTCTGTCTAAATGACGGAATATTTAAGTTAAATTAATTTATAAAGCTGAAAATTTTGTCTCGGAAAAACTCGCAATCAACAAATATACCAAAATATTTACCACACTACGAACTGCTTTGCAATTGTATGACAAAACTTTTTACCATTTGGATCGGTATTGAATTTGTTGCCACTAATGTTTTTGGGATTAATTTGTTCGGAAATAATTCAATCAAAGACGTTCTTTGGAACTCAATTCATATTCACTTAATGCTTTCAGTGGAGCTCTAAAAAACATTTCAAACCAATTCGGGGCATCTCTGCTTCGGGAAAAAACATCGTTTCTTTACAGAGACATTTTCGCAAAATAATTTTGACAAATTTAATGGCGAATAATAAACAGAATCCATCGCTAAGTTAAATTGAGCAATTAGTGTATTTATTCGATTTCGCCCAATTTTGCACTCAACCAATCCGAAAGAGTTCGACGAATGTTGGATTTTTTTTAAATTGAAAATATGAAACGGCGATCGCGGACGCTAGATATAAAAAAATAGAAGAAGAACGAAAAACGCTATCGAGATTGATATAACGCGATACCTGGAAATCCATCGTGAGTGCATTCGAGGGACGTAACGGGACGCGGAAGAGATTGGAATGGGGAGAACGAATTGGGAGGGAGAGAGAGGGGAGGAGGGGTCAGTTTTCGCCAGAATTGCTTTTAAAAGGATTGCATTCGCGAGCAATCGAATTTCCTCTGCGGTTCCGAGAAAGTGGAAATCTAACGATCGTGCGGAATAAATTGGTAGAAGAGGAAAGTGGGGGTTGGATTAATTTCGGAACTTACCGGAAGATTTTGGCGTTTGAAACAGTTGAATTAGCGTATTTACGATGAGGGAATGGAAGGTGGCGTTATCTGGGACTCGAAGGTGAAGGAATCGAGATAAACAACCTCTCGAACAATACAAGGGGTCTGCTTATCGTCAAAAAGCACGTTTTCTCTTAACGACTCAATTTTAGAACATATTTTAAAATGATCGGTAAGTTAGTCCCCTTCAAGACATTTGAAATTGGCGATAAAGGAAATAATATTTTGAAAGTAATAGGACTCTAATAACTTCGAAATATGTGGCAGGCCGCACGTGACAATTTTGAATTATATATATATGGGGGCGTATGTCATAATAATATAATCATTTTGTGTAACGTAAAAGAACACGACGCAATATGGAATATTTTTAAATTAAAAGCAATCATGTAATTCCTAATCACTAAACATTTTTATGTTGCTTCGTGTTTCTTCGTTACTCCATAATAGTCTCGTCCAAGCAATTCCATCTATTTACGGTAGAATCAGTATTGTTAGGGCTGTACTTGTATTGAAGGGACTCATGCGGACCCTGAATTTGAGACTTGACACTATTGCCAAGAGACAAGCATTGCCAATATCAATTTTTAATTGATGAAATTCGTATTAAAAATGTATCTGATACCCATATGATCGTTTTTGCATGTTTTGGAATGACGTGAATTCGGTAAATACGGACATTAAAAAAACGTTCACTATTTTTGTATATGAGGAAAATTGTAGGATACCATATCGAAGGAAATTTCGTGTAACTATCTTTTTTTGTTTTAGAAAATTGTAAATTAAAAATTCCGAATATGTCGAATTCATGTCACTTCGAAATTCATCCTTTATTTTCAAAGGTCGAATGCGTTCCAGTATTGTCAAAACGGTTCGCGTCATAAAAGTCAAACTTCTTCGAGAGGTAAAAAATTCGAGTTCCAGAAGTTCGAACAATAGAGGTTCCATTACACATGTATCATACGATTATCCTCTCGAGAGAGTGAAATAACATCAATGCTTGTAATCAGTCTGTACAAATGAGCAAACACCACTAACAGGTTCATTAATATGAAGCTAAAAAAACCTCGCATTTCACATCAATCTTAAGTCTTATAAACGGATTCCCGATCGCCATGTCTTAATCAAGGCGCCGTAACTCTTAACTATTCTCCACGTCGCCTCTTCCAGGAATCTCAAAGTTATTGATTTGACGCGAAAAATCTTTAAAAGATGCGAGACCACTTCCATTTATCAGCCATTCAGACGTCCGAAGCCTCTTTGGATTCAATTTGCAACCCGATTTAGCCGGAGAGCCAAGAGAATTATTATAAATCATTTACGGAGACCATTGCGCTCTCGGAATCGCCACGGAGACACGTAAGCATCCAACCTTTCTAATTTGTATTCTCTCAAAATTCCAAATGGTGACGATAGTTCCAGCATCATTACTACGGAAAGGGTTTTGCCAGCGATTCCCTCCAACCCTCAAGTCACTCTCCCCCCCCCCCCCCCCCTCTCTCCTTCCCTCACTCTTACTCCCTCTCTCTCAATGCCTCCTTCTCCATCCCTCCCTCTCTCTCACTCCCATTTTCTCTACTCACTCTGCCACCTCGCGCCATCTCTCTCCCTCTCCTCCCTCTCTAACTCTATCTCCTTATATTTGATTTCCTCTCCTCTCTAATCCTCCGACAAACTTCTACCTCCTCTATTTCTCCCTGCTTCTTTTGTCTCTCCTCGTATCCTCCTTCCTTCCATCCACATCTCTCTATTCTTCCTTCCATTTCCTTCTCTTCCTCCTCCCATTTCCCTCTTCCTCCTCCCATTTCCCTCTTCCTCCGCACATCTCCGTCCTCCTCTTCGTCCTCCTATCTCTTTCCTCCTGCTACTTCTCTCTTCCTCCACTCATCTCCCTCTCTCTTTAATCTCATCTCTCTCTCCCCCTTCTCCCCTCATCTTATCCCCTCTATCTGTCTCTCCCTTTCCCCTTGCTCATTTTAAGTATTCTCCTGAGAACATGAGCATAGCAACCCCCCTACATGCACCGAGGCACTCCCAACCTGGTTCATACTTATTCCCGACATGCACTGGGGCTCCGCGCTGCGACAAGCACTCAAAACCTCCACGGCGTCTCGGGACGGAACCGGATTCCAGTAGTAGATGGCAGTTGTGTGTGACTGAGCGAGAGAGAGGAGGGAAAGAAGGAGAGAGAGAGAGAGGAGAAGAAGATAAGGAGAGAGACGGAGGAAAGGAGATAGCGGGGGAAGGCAAGGAAAGATTTGGTATGGTAGGAGGTGTTAAGGTAGCCGTGGGTTAGAAGGTGGCTGGAGATGGAATGAATAGCTAGTGAATGGAGGAGTCGGTAGGGGTTGTTGATAGGCTGTCAGCTGCCAATGTGGAAGCGTAGAAGAATTAGCAGAGACTACAATATCCATATCTTCTCTCCTATCTCACACCATCAGGTTTCTACTTCTCTTTTTCTTTCCCTCTTTTCTAATACTTGCGTGACAACTTAACCCCTTGCCTCCATCTCCCTCTCGCCACCCCCTTTCTCTCTTACACGCTTTCACACCAACTCATCCCTCCATTCTTAATACCCATGGTGCATTGCGCCCCTAAGTGCATCTGTCAATGGATCCGGGCGTGGATAAGAGTGTGAGAGGATGGGAGATTTTTAAAAAATGTTGGAATGGGAATCGTGGAGGAGGTGGATAGGGATGAAAGAGGAGTTTACAACTGTATTCGAGGTGGTTATGATTTTCTCACTTGTTACCTCCGCGGAATTAGCGGAAATGACTCAATTATTTCATTTTTCTGTTCGGAGAAGAACCAATGTTGGAATCAGGTCTTCCTCCAGGAAATATTAAAATTTCATTCACCTTCACTTAAAAAGAATAACCAGAAAATAAGTTCATCGAGAACGAATCGAGAAATATTTCATGCGGGCAATTAAGTCTATTCAATTCTAGGGCCCCGTAAAATCTTTATTCTCTCGCTAATTTCCTTGGAGTAATTCGTTCTATTCGTTCCTATTTTTTAAAAATACTAATTACCCTACCACTGAAAAATTTCTATAATTATATTATGCAAATATATATAAATTATTTTTCATTTAAAGTAATTTCCTATTGTTTTCTTTGGTTGACATTTCTATAACTCGATTTTTAATCCTTTCTCATGGTTCGATCTCCCTATATTACGTTCCAAAATGTAAGCTATTTGAAATTGAAGTAATTGGCAAGCCATAAACCGTTGAAAGTATTCGTTATTATTTTAGCGAATCGCTCCCCCTTTCATAATTCGAGATATTTTCATCGATTCATCCAAAATATAGAAGATCGAGTATGATTTATTCTGTCGTAAAATCTAAGTCCAAAGAAGTGCGCTTATTTTTAGACCCCCAACAATATTTACGTCAAAGTTATCGTTAAAAAGCGGATTATTATTTACGCGGGAAAATATTACCAGCCTTTCTTCCTCCATTTTACGAGTTTATTCACAGAGGAAAATATAAAGCCCAAAAGCTTATGAAAGTTTTAAAAGAATTCTCATCCTTTCAGATCACATTCTTGCTCATGCGCAAATGCTAACTTCTGCGGCGTACCTCTGAACTCGACTAGTTTTTCGCCTGAAGGAGCGAGTTTTATGTGACATAAATCTGGGTTGGACAGATAAAACTATGGAAAATAAGCAGCTTGACGAGCTTGATTAAAAAAAAGTCGGTTGCAGAGGGAGAGCGAGGGGAGAATGGAAGGTTGTTGTTAAGAAAATGTCGAACGAGGAGGATCAGAGGTAAAAAATCGACAACGAGAGATAGAGGAGGGAGAAAGAGAGAGGGGGGCGAGAGTGACTTAAAAGTAACGAGTTTAATTAAGAGATCGACGGAGTGGGGAGATGAACTATTAAAAAGAGTGCGGAGGTCAAATTTTGTCTACATCATGGCCAATGAGAATAATATCCTATTTAAAAACATGTTCCCCTGAAGATGAATGGAGGAACCTCCTACAACATGGCCAATGAGAAGAAGATCCTATTTAAAAACATAGGTTTTCCTGAAGATAAATGGAGGAACCTCCTAATAACCATACAAATATTTTTTAAATAGGAAAATACTCCATGCCAGTGACCAAACACACAGGCAATCTCACACACTCCGGGTTTAGGGGATATTACTCCCTTTTTCTTTGTTCACACATACAAAAATACACACCAACCAAAAAAAAAAACACACGAGTACTTCCTTTCTAAAAACTTGCCCAAATACGCACTTCGAAATCAACGATTCCATCGTCAGTATGCCGACTTTTACAATACGGGGATTGGGTTTTGTAGGATTGAGTTGGCTGGTTTCTGTTGGAATGAATTAGGTTCCATTGAATACAGTTTGTAAAGTAGTTATCAGTGACCATTGAGCGAATTACAAGTTTTATTACTAACTATTTTAGGGTCATATGTTTTTTTTTACCTATGTGTAAGTTTAACTACAAAGAATTCAAACTGTCCTTACTAACCTTTTTTTTAATCCACATTCAAACTCCCGGTCATCATCTCTCTTCGTCTGATAAATTCTCCCTTTGCTCTTCCTATTCTTGTCCTAAATCAGAACTCCACTGATTACATTAATTGTTCCACCTGTTTCAGTCTTCCATCATCCATTTTAGCATTAACCAGTGATACTTTACTCTAGGTAAATCTTTTTACCTAAGTATTTTTCTTATTTATTTTCTTACCGAACATCTCGGTCATTTGACTACAAATTATTTATGGCTATAAAAAGTCGCAATTTTTTTAACTAATCATTATTCCTTTATGAAGTATGCCAAGCCGGAGTTGCTGAAACCTTTTGATCCTCGGTTTGGGATATCAAGGTTCTTATTGCTTCGTTTATTTTTCATAAATCGAGGGCGAAAATACAGAAAACTAAGATGACACGCAGATTAGTTAGCGCACCACACTCGATAAATGTATTCGGGGTTTTTTGCAAACATTAAAACTTGGCCGTGTCACTTTTCCATGGTAATTATAAGCTACATATATGGAGAAAGACTGAGTTTTTATATGGAAGATCCAAAGAGAGCATTCACATGGCTGATGAAAATAGAAAAATAGAGGCGAGAAATTCACAAAACGGAGATAAGAAAATGGGAATATTTTACGCGGTGGAAATGTTGAAACGGAGGAGATAAACATTACAAGGGCGATATTTTTTCCCCTCCGACATTCCCACCCTAATTTTATACGTCCGTTGTTTACTTTTTACCCCTGAATGTCGTTAGAAAATGCTTTATTGCCCCTTGGCATGAATATCACAAGAGATCACACGCAAATAGCTGACTCAAAATTACATCCGCAGAACACCACTTGTAAACAGGAAAGTCGTAGAATTTACGACAGGTGAAATAAGTGCGACCAACCTTTCCTATTTATTTCGCATGATAGATTTCAATGCTTTTCTTATCCGTGTGCAAATAATAGCTTTGCGTTTACCTTAAAAAATATTTAAAAGAATTTATCTTAGTTCCAGGCGCACTATATTTTTTCTTGATAAATTATTATTCTGAGATAGCCGGCAATGGCGAGGTGTAATGGAAGAATTAGGGTTTAAAAAAGTGAAAACGCTTAAATTTTATATTCTAGGCGTTGAAGCGATGTGACGCAGCGAATGGTAGCAATACCAAAAAGTAGGTCAGTCATTGTTTTGAGTATTTATGAAGCCTTTTTACTACCCGTCACTCTGAAGATTAGCCGCAAAATAACGAGCTATTTTTGGGTCGCGCGGAGTTATAAAATTGATTCCACTGTGTTATTACGAATTGTATTGTTTATGTACTTTATCAGAGCTTTTAGTGCATTAATATTTTTTAAATAACTCGTATACATACCTGACGAAAGCATATTGAGAAAAAATAGAAGCTGTAATGTTTCTGGTAACCTGTGTTAAGAATTCCGAATTATCACGCTTATGTGAGTTTTCTCCCTTCACGTTAACATCATCTATTAATATTCATATTGGACCAAATATTGGCTCATGTCGCTAGCTTCATTCTTAACGTAGCATCAACAGCAAGTAGGTGTTGAGGGAAGGAATCCCAGTGGACACCAATAGGAGAGCCGCTGGGTGTCAGAGAGACGCTGACAAACGTAGATTTAAGGGACTTTCGGGATGATACCTTCGTCAGCACAAGAGAGAGAGGTTTCCCTTGTGTTGTCGAAGGGATTGTACCGCAAGCTTCAGTCTACCAGTGTACCTAAATGTCTCTCCGGCACCCCAGCGGCTCTCCTATTGGAGTGCATGACATTCCTAATGGAGTGTCCACTGGGCTTCCTTCCCTCAACACCTACTTATACGTATATAATCAGTTCTTTTAAAAATTACGCCCTTATTCTAACTTTCCCCAGTTAATCTAGTTCCACTTCAAGGCTTACTCAGAAAAATTGTGTGAGCTAAAAAGTAGAAATATCGAGCTCATCCAATGACTGGAATCCAACGAATGACGATGAAAAATCCGAAATCCACAAAACCTTTGGAGAAACCAGATGAGTATTTTGGCTACAAAGTAGTCGTTCTAGGGATCATGCGACGATCCGTAGTTCTAATCTGGTTTGCAATTAAGCTTTGGTATTTTTTGATAGGATCTATGTACATACAATGTTGCACGTTTCTTGATGAAGACGACGTTGTGTTATGCAACGCTTGTATTGTTATAATAATAGATTCTATCTTTAGAATAATAGATTGTATATTTTAAATGTACTATCAGAGACTGAAGGGACACAATTTTTCAATTTAATTACAGCCATAAGGTGAGCTCAATAGTTCTTTCTTGAACAGTTTTCTTTCGCTGTCACAGATAACGTAATCATTGTTTGAGTGACTTATGAGTACGGGAGGAACCAATGGTTTCGTTTTTAGATGGATGATTGTGGTTTAGGGAGCATTCCTTCGCTTCATCGCTTACCTTATCCTTTCGTGCGACACCGAAAACTTATTAAGGAGGGAAAAAAGAACAGAGATCCCGTAATAAAAAAGACCCGCTCTGGGTATTCAATTTTCGCGGAAAATTTCGTTTTTATTTAGGGGTGGATCGTTTTCCCGAATAAAATCCTCGCGTCACTTCCGAGGTGTTTTGTTTGTTTTTCGCGGGGTCCAGAAGTGGTAATTATTCAGCGATTCGCTGTCACCCGAAGCGGTAACTGCGAATTTCTGTCCGACTCTCCGGACGGCGAGAGCGCTATCGCTTTTTATATAGGACTTCGTCTGTTTCTCTCTCTCTCTCTCTCTCACTCACTCTATAAAGCTCCCTCTTCGTTCATTGTTTTCGTACACTCTCTCTTCCCTCCCACATCTCTATTCTTCCCTCTCCTCTATTCTTCTCCCACTCTAAAAAAAACCTGTAGGACAATTTCTCCCCCCCCCCCTCCCCGATCGTGTTTTGTTTTTTAAACATCATCGTGATCGTTTGGCCTCACAGGAAAGAGATGCAGTTAGAGAGAGAGAGAGAGAAAGAGAGAAAATTGCAAAGCAAAACATGAGCAAGAAAGATTCAGAACAAATATAACCGGGCTCTTGCGTGACAAGGGAGACGGCGGACATACGAGTATAGCGCGGGGAGAGCGTGAGCGTAGGGGGGTGTTTGAGGAAATAACAAAAGGAAAACGAAATAAAAACGAGCGTAAAACAATAGAGAGACGCGGAAAGAGAGGGGGAGAGGGAAATCCAAATTTGTGTGTTAGGAAATCTCGTATCGGTCGCAGAGAGAGCAAACAAAAAAATAAGAGGAGAGAGAGAGATAGTGGTATGGGAATTCAAACCGGCGATTCGGTTGACTATATGATTGAACAAGGTGAGAGGAATGTAGAAGGTGGGGCGAAGTTGGAAGTGGTTAGTAGAAGGATGTTTGTGAGAGATGGAGAGAGAGTGGAGAGGTATGAGAGTGAGTAGAAGATGAATAGGAGAGGGGAGAAAAAGAAGAGATAGAGCAGATAGGGAAATAGGAGAGAAAGAAGAAAGAAATTTTAGAGAGGAAGAAAAATTGGAGATGAACGAGAAGCATTGAAGCACACACAAAAACGAGTCTGTAAGGTTTGGTTTTGGGAAATCAAGTGCCAGGCACACAGTCAATGAAAGGGTTTTTGGGTTGGAGAGGAAAGGGAATGGTAGAGAGAGAAAATGAAGGAGGAAAGGGCAGGGGCGGATTTATAGGTATGCGCAGTGCGCGCAGAAGTAGGGCCCCGTGCTGCTGAGGGTCCCCCGAATTCCAGAATTATCAAAAAAAAATAGGGCCTCAAAAAAGGCTGCGCGCAGGGCCCCATTATCCATAAATTCGCCCCTGGGAGAGGGAAAGGAGTTGGGGGGGAACACGGAGTGATTGGAAGCTCGTGTTTCTTAAAACAAACGTTATACCGACAGACAGACAGAAATAAAAAACGAGAGATCAGGAGGAGTAAGAGTAGACGCAGTATTTTTGGATTTTTAGGAAAGACACCGTTTTCCTTGCAAAAACATTTCAAAAATTAAAAGTGCGTTCAATTTACGAGTACATTGTAAACTAGGTTGCCTCGTTCCTCTCAGATAGAAACCAGAGAGTTGTAACAGACGTCATAGTAACTTCCTGATTGTCGCAGGTAAACATAATCGGGTCGCTACTATTCTTAATATATTATAGATATAAATAAATGATTTGGCAGATAACACAAATAGTAAGGTCAGATTTTCGCAGAAGGTACCCTTGTGTACAGGCGCGCACCCAGAATTTTCTCTTGGAGGGGGAGGGGGGCTCAATTCTAACAAAAAAATATTCCACCAAAAACATTTGAACAATTTGGGGTCCCCTCAACTACAGGCAAGAGCAGAGGCTCCTCCTAAGTACATACATATCTGGTTAATACAAACTTCTCGAGTTTAAGGTTTTTAAGTCAGAAAATTTAGCGTTTTGGGGGAGGGGGGGAGGCTAATTGTAAGCCCGTCAGCCCCCTGGTTGCGTGTCTGCTTGTGTAGTATATAGGAACCAATAAGACATTATTGACAGAAGACCTTCACACTATTGAGAAGTGATGTAAAAATTGGCAACTTGAATGTAATATACGTTGATATGCTGCCATAAATTCCACGCGTTTCAGGAATTTCGTCCCTTAGGAAATATCTTGTGTAAACTTAAAATATGTCAGTAATTACATATACTTAGGAGTCACACTCAGTAGCAACATGTTCAGTATGAAGCACGTCAAAAACATGGCTCAAGGGCTTTCTCCTAGAGTCCTGCGGAAATACACCTCGAATGTGAAGGATATCGCATATTTTCGTTAATTCTTCCAACCTTGATTACTCTTACGCAGTCTGAGATCCCTTTTGTGAATGGTCTAACTAGGAACCCCGTCAATGAGATGGCAGACATTAAAGTGTAGAGGAATGGAAAACAAGCGGAAAGTATTCGAGAAGTTTAATAGACCTAATTCACTGAGGACGTTCGCGCCATAGTTTTTCTCACTAGTGCTAATGGCTAGATCAGAGCGAATCAAAAAAGACGTCGAAATAATCGCCAGAATCGAGACACACAGATCATTTTTACCTGACGCGATGTGACCTACCAAGTTGTTTCAACTGGTGTCAGTTTGGTCATACGCTTTTGCCTGTTTGCAGGGCTATAAAGTAAATTCAAATAATAACGAAGCGGCTATATTTGGAAGAATAATAACCTTTCGGAATCGAAACGGATTGTCCTTAAAAGATTTTTTTTCAGCCGATCAATGAGCTTTTTCTTTTCCCCGAATTTGCAATCGATATTGAATATCTGTGACGGAATCTATGTCAGATGCGTTTATTGTTTACGAAACACTTCGTGCTTGTTTTTCCAAAATTTTACTTCATTTCTCTGATATGTGAATTTGCTTACAAAGCGAAACGCGAAAATTGTTAAGCAACTCAACAAACAAACTTCCCAATAGAAATTATTATTTGTAGCTTTGAAGCCTCTTCCTTTGAGTCATTACTCGTGATTTTATAATACCTAATAGCAGTATTAATGATTACACGATAGCATTTAAAAAAATAAACAATTGAGCTAGACTTGTAGATTGAGATGTAGTTTATTCTTGTGACTATTAATAATTGCCGGGCCGCTTTATTGATAAACTTGATCATACGATGCTATTATTTTGCGTTTTAACATGCTGGTTATCGAAATTTTACCTCTTGTAGATTTAAAGCGTTCTTTGCGTTAAGTCAACTCGTAAATTGACCGAGATAAAATATTTAGTTAACGTTGTCGCAGAGTGTTTCTTCGGCAAAATAATATCTATCCCCCGGGTAAAATAAAACAAATAGATCATAAAATGGAATCCTCTAAAACAGTTCTTTAGTATTAGAGTTTTCGTAAAAAAGAGTAAATGATTCAATTTTCCATTAATCAGCTTCCATTGTGAAAATGATTCGAATTCCATAGAAAGCTGTGTGGATTAAAAAAAACTTCGTGACCATGTCGTGCAAAGAAAAATTATGGTAATATTTATAAATATTTAAATCACTAAAACAGAGTGGCTGACGCACATACAATGAAATAACGAAATAAAATTCTTAGATTCCTGTTATGGATAAAAGCGCTCAAAATATTACTCTCTATTCACGTTTTGAAGAATCATACTGCGGGATGTGGTTGCCAAAAATTTCGATCTTAGATAAATTATCAAATCCCTCGTTGAAATATTTATTTGCGGTCGCAGGGGAAGCCAATGATTTTTTTTCACTATTGTTTTTAATCCGATTGAAGCTACAAAAATACACAACGATACGCGTTGCATTCATCGGGCAAAATATTTATATTTTATTATGGTATTAAGCATATTTGTCAACGTGAATCGATTAATCTATGCATACACGTACTAGGGGCATACATTTAGCAAAATTTATTGAAAGAGAAATATTTACCTATGAACTTTATTCATCCGTTAATAAGGCATTTAGTCTAATTTTATAACTCTAACGGGAATTAATTATTTGTATGAGTGTTTAATAAGTTTTGATTCATAGATTCTACCATATAGTATCGATAGGAAGTAAACTCGCTCATCAAGTTTAAAAAAAAAACTAGCCGAGCTTCGTCACCTAGGCGGTTCTTTGCTATAATTTAAACCTACACGAGTCTATTCAGAACGTAAATATGCATACATTTTGGATGTCAAAAATAAAGAATCCCAACGTGCATTTAATTCCCCGTTATTTGCGTCGCTAAGCTCTCCGACAGCGCAGACATTACGACGCGGAGCACGTCACAGCTCGCTGGCAAACGCAATAATAAATCCATACCATTTTACTCGTCGGATTAATAAAAATGTAGTATCCCCGACGGTACCGTATTGATTAACGGTTATACACACACGGACGGACGGACGCACGCGCGCTCTCACCCCTTTACCCATGCAAAACCCAACCCTCGAAACGATCCCTACCCAAAAGGTCCTTTGGCAGAGAGGGAGAGAGATTGGGCAATCATTGTCAATACTCATTGCGAAAGTGGTTGCGAGCGAGGAATGGGGAAGGACGGGAGGGAGGATTAGGAGAGTGGGATGGGGAAGGGAGTTGAGGTATGGGGGAGGGGGGGGGGAGATATAGGAAGTGGGAGGGAGAGACACGAGAGGGCAAGCGTGAAGTGTCACGGGTAGACAGAAGAGGAGGCAAACAAGGTGTGTAAACCCTGGTGACACAGGGACGGGTGCGAAATGATTAGCCGATAATTTTCGGAAGGGATTACACGCACGGCGGCGTGAGAGCGGGAGGCGGGGAAGGGGTGAGGGGTGGGGGAGAGTTGAGGGTGCTGTGGGGGGAGGGAAGGAGGGTGATACGGAGTGGGAGGCAGAGATAGTTTGTTAAGGGGAAT
This sequence comes from Uropetala carovei, assembly GCA_036926305.1. Taxonomy (NCBI): domain Eukaryota; kingdom Metazoa; phylum Arthropoda; class Insecta; order Odonata; family Petaluridae; genus Uropetala; species Uropetala carovei. Next base: position 3,656,289 of record JAXCHB010000070.1, read on the forward strand.
TGCGTGGGACTAAATGGGGTAGAGTGAGGTAGGAGGCAAGCTCAATTATATGTCTGTCGCGGATTGACGCTTTAGTTTTGCGAAGCGCGTGGGGAGTGAATGGGGGAATGGGTGGGAAGGGAAACGCGATAGGAGTTTGGGGAAAGGATATAGCGTGAGGATGAGGAGCAAGTTTTTTGAAAGAGATTAGAGATAATGCAGGAAAGCAATACTGTTATAAGTAGTAATTAAAATCCGTCTTGCTATAATTTGGTCGTAAACCATCCTAGACATTCTCAAAACTATTAATTCTTGGTAGAGATTCGTTTCGGCGGAATTTGACTTTAGGAATGTTTTTCTAATATTTATTTTGCGTTACGAGTTTAATCGTTCAATAGAATATTCTAATTGTTAAAAAAATCAAAAAATGTGTAGCATCCATCGTGAGACGTTCAAATTATGGTGAGAAATCTTACTGGAAAACCTCAACAATTTAAGTCGATGATTTAAAGAATGTTTTATATACCAAATTTGTATGTAAAACATTTTTTTAAACAACTTGAAATATATCTGATATTTTTATAAGATGTTATAATCATTACAAATTAATACAGTAAAAACAAACTTCGGATTATACTTCTGCAATGCTACATACAACGAAACAGCGGATTTTACAAAATACTCGTTTATGCGAAATATACTTCACTCTTCAGCAAAATTGTAATTATAAATAAGTTATTAATATGAACTCTTTATAATAAAATTCCTCATTACAAAACTAACAAAACCCGTTGAAATTTGTTTTAATTAGGTTTTACTTTAGACCTTTCTCCAGTTGAAACTGTTACATGAAAACATAAATTTACCATATAAGGGTAGTTATCGCTAAAAATGACTGATGTTTCAAATTTATATTCTATAGAACTATGGATATTTTAAATTTATATATTAAGCATCCAATTTCATTTAAATCATCTCCCGCGTTTATCCTTTTGTAAATGACATTTAAGAATCTTCAGTTAATATTTGCATTTAAAATTATAAACAGAAACTATTAAGAATTCATATTAATGTCATATTTGTAGAGATAAAGTATTTTTTCATGGATCGGCAATCTTTTCAATCGGTTATGAAAGAGATTTTAATGTCATAAAGGAGGACGATGTGTAATAAGCCGTCCGATTCGTTCGCCAGATAAGAAATCGTTCGTCACAGTAAATTACTCTAGAGAGGCGAAGAAACCATTAAAACGTATAAATAGGCCATTAAAAATATTTTCAAATGGGAGGGCTTTGAAAGTGGTTGATTATATACTCGTATTTCACAAGTTCTCAGAAGTCAAGGTTGAACTGCCTTGCATGAAGACATCTTTATTGCTGTTCGACTTCGCCTCATACGACATTCTAAAAGTTATGAAACTATAACTGCATCAAATTATCGTGTACCATGTAATTAACGGCAGTCTGTAACCTAGTTGTTTCCATATATTAAAAAAATGATAATTTTGTTTCATTGGCGATGAAAAAATATGGAATCTTTGCACGTCGGCAGCATTTGCAAATTTATTCAGAGTTGTAAGGTAATTTAACGAACTTCTGATTGGAGTGTTTTACGATTTTAAATATTAAGCGATATTCAAAACGCATGATAAGTTCTTCGGAAGAAAATAATTGCTTTAAAAGTGGTTACTCCTTCCAATCTAATTGATAGGAGTAATAGAATTGGATCATTTACTGAAATATTTTACAAGTGAAAAACTGTATTCTCATCCAAGAGTATTTTATTCGCATTTAGAAATTTACGTCATAACAATTCATCGTTACAGACAGAAACATACTTAGGAATATTTTAAAGAGAATGTGTATTTCTCATTTATCACGTGCTATTAATTACAGCCTCCATTAAGCGATCCATGGTTAATATAGATAATGGCTGGGAATAGCAAAATAAACTATATTTACTAGAAGTAAACGAAAATGGCGTCGATAGATTTCCTTCTCATGCAGAAATATTTAAGTACCGTAAAAGCAACGGTTCATAGAAGCTAAGCAACATTTGTCATCAGCGTGTCGAGGTTATTGTTTATTTATCGCAGAACTGCGAACGATACGAGTCGAATTAATATTTTTAAACAAAACAGGAGCGCCCACTGCGGAACTAGAGCACGTCGCGAATATTACGCTATTTACCCATTCCTGTAAAGAGGGTAGGTAGGAGGAGTAAGAGGCAAACAATCCAGATTTTGTCATTTCGGTGGGCAAATATTGGGCGGAGCAGACCGCTGACTCTCGCGAGGGTCAACTATGGAAAAATGCGTTGCGACAACAAAGCCCGGAATGGATGAGACCGATTAAGAAACGCGAGTTGACAAACACCACAAGAGATGATGATGAAATGTTTCAAAGGAATCCTCTATAGATATACTAGCAAATTTATTTATTTTTTAAAAGTCTGTTGGAATAGCGGTTAGCGTGCTGGATTATCAATCCAAAGGTTGGGGGTTTGGGTGTGGCTGATTTTTCAGAAAAGATATCGATCAACATGGCTTCACACCTTCCAACTGTACGTCTGGAAGTATGTAGCAGTGCTTTCAGTTGGTTTTAGAGCCGATAACAAATTATGTCGGCTGGGTCTATGGCAAAAATAACTGTAGGAGTGGTCGTGGAATCACTTAAAATGGTAAATCTTTCATGCCATTTAGGGATTATGAATTGTAATGCCATGATCAATTCCCGCATCATTGCCGCATAGGTTTACTTGGGTTAAAATTTTGCTAGTTTAACGCATATCATTAAGAGTTTTTCTTCCCGTTTGGGCCAATTATCGGCGAATTCAGCATAAAAAGAATAAAGTTTTTTATTGTTGTACGGATGGTGAATTTCACCTCAGTGGAATTCAATCAATTCCGCTGTGTAGCGTTTTCAAAATATATATTACAACGCCCTCCGTATATCGTGGCACACACTCCTTTATCTCCATCGTAATTTCAGAAGAATTGCTGCAAGAGATTTGAAATTTATATTAGGATAGATTTGACATTTCGAATCTAGCACTCACACATAGAAAAAACAAATTTATCTACAATCTTACTCAAAGAATCCCGAAAATTCTTTTAGAATACGACTCTTATACAGCCCATTCATGCAATGTATGTATATACCTTTATATTGATACCTTGCAATTTCAAAGAAAGGTTTGTCTTGCCAAATTCTCCATCTCAACTGATTGATTTTTTTTATTCTTCCTTGTTTATGAGGAAGTGTGCTCGTTACATTTACATCGGCAGCGGCGTCACCTTGGTTACTTATTAGCACATATCCTCTGTGCGACCAGCCGTGTCTTTCGTTTTTTTCAGTGCCTTCATTAAGAAATGAATAATTCATGACTGAATTATCTATAACACCTCATGGCTTGATTCCAGTTTATATTCAAGGAAACTCCCTTAAATTGGCGCTCTTTAACATTTGGGAGGGCAGAGCGGTAGACATATTCTGAGCTCCTGATTACTACATTCAATGACCTTGTACTTGCGTTTCCCTCCATTAAACAATAGTTATGCTCCTAAAATTAGCACTAGCTAATGCATCTTGTAATATAACTTGTGATTCAAAATTCGTTATTTTATATTTTATTAAGTTTACAAATAAACTTCTTATCTTTATCGGATTCTCTTAAATGTGAGGGCACCGGACGGCAGTCCTCAACTACCTCCGGTGGATCTGTCCCTGCTGCTGTAGACATAAGTTCGTCGAGTTGAAATTCAGGCATGCATTTTAGAGTCATTGAAGCTGTTTTCAGTGGGATCGGCAATCTTAGACTCTTGCAAGTTTCAATGATCGGTGATCTACCACCGAAGACCACTTTTTGCATCTTCAATGCGCTTCCAACTGCGCGCAATTATTTCATGACAGTAGGAGTAGGTATTGTGATTCTTGAACGTAGGATACAATCTGATTTTCCTTGTACATAGTACACTTTTATATCATGGAGTTAAAATTAACTCGCATCAACAAAGTTATCAATGCTATATGCAGTGCATCAATGAAATAGAATGTTCCGAATTCTGAATCTGAATAAATACCCTGCAAACCACCGAAATTGGTGTGTGGCAGGGGGAGATTATCACCGACCTATAATATTATTCTCCTATTGTGCTCTCTTATCGTCTTAGAGAAGAAGGATCCCTTGTATCTATTTGTCAGTCCTACAATCAGTTTCGCGAACCTTGTCATAGTGGTCGTGGCGTCCTACGTAAGTTGGGCTCTTGTGTTATAAATTCGACTTGTTTCGTTTCCAGCGAAAATTATTTTAGAAAGTAAACATTTCAATCGTCCGAAATTTAAAAGTGGTATTTAAAAAAATATTTTAATGAATTATATGCCCTTCCTGCTCTTTGGTAAATTTTTTGCGTCTCATCTCAACATATATTAGATACTTTATTAGTTTAGTTTTATCGCCGTGATAGTTTCCTCGTTGCTGAACTCGCCGATTTTATCCTTTATGTGTCAAAAGGTCCCTTTAATGCAATAGCTCTCTCCTTTTTAATTTGATATCCAAACATCAAAAGTTGGATCTATATCAGGTCTGATTAATCTCTCTTCATATGTGTATTCCAAATTCTTCTACAGTGATTGGTGATCTTCATCTCGCCCTTGTTCGCTCATCATTCTCCGCTTTTATTTGCCTTTTTATCAGTTCTATATGCATTATTTTATACTTGATATTTTCATTTTTATTATCTCGTGTATTTATCATTTTATATTGTTCATTATATATATATATATGTGTGTGTGTCTGATTGTCATTTCGCACTCATTATTCCTATATTATTGGGAATTTTCTGTCAAGAAAAGTAGAAATGTTTTCTGTTTATTCTTCAGTCCACCTAGAGCATAACTGCAGAGTTTATTAAGCTTATTATTATTTTCTGAATCTTTGATCTAATAATGTGACAGCTATGATTTGGTTAACGTTAATCTTTCAAGGTGAAAATAAAAAAAACTGATGTGGCCAACACATGCCTTTCTCCATATTTGGGGTATAGATATTTAAACTATTATGAATAGCATTATAAGGCAAAATTATTATTTCGTATTGTAAAATAATACAGTCGTCCTTATTGCCGTAAATTATATTTTGAATATGTTTACAGAATTCACCGCTACATGGTGGTGGCTCTGTATACTGGTATTAAGAAAAATCGAAATATCTCCGAAATGGATGGTTCTACGAAAATTTATTTCAAACAAAACTTGGAAGAAATATTATTCTATACAACTTTGGCCCTCACGAAGATGACCAATTACGACGTTTTTAAAGAGATATTTGACGGAAACCGAAAAAACCGATTATTTATAAATAATTCCTAAACAATAACTGCTATGGAAAATTGTTTCAAATGAAAGTTGTAGGAAATTACATTCTCTATAACCTTTGTATAGAATTGTATATATAATAATGATGTTTTAACGGAGAAATATTGCAAAAACCGAATCGGGTTTCGAATAAACCTCGACTTCTGGCTAACCGTTATTGTCCAAAAACTAATCAGTTCTTTGTGCTCATGCTAAAGTGTTATATATGAAATTTGGTATTAATATGACAAGTACTTTTTGAGTTAGAGCGCCCACAATCACATACATCCATCTACACACAGACATCATTCCGAAAATAGTCTAAACGTGTTCTAGGTACCTCAAAACGTGTATTTCCGTTGAAATTTCGAAGTCGATTTTTTTCATGATCACTTCGTATGGAGAAAGTAAAAATATCCTTCAGTAAGCGTTCTACTGTGTGAGAATAAATTGCTCGTAAATAAAACGAATTGCGTCATGAAATGACGTTTCTGTTTCTTAAGTTATTTACTCCTCCGCATTTTACCATGGAGATTCTGTCGTGACGATAATTTTCTATCCTGGGAACCGTATCTTCGGGCGTATAATCAAACAATAATCGCCTCAATATCTTTGGATGAGTAATATTCTCGTTATCCAACGCTGAAATTATTCTCTTTTGAAATCGATCTCTGTGTGAGATGACGCAATTCCCACGCGATTCCGCGTGTTTTTCTTGGAATCAAATTGAGATGAAATATTTCAACGCAACAATTCCAATGAAAATTCGCGTTTTCCTTCGTCGAAAGTGGCTTTTATCGAGACGAGGAGTTAAATTGCCGTTTCACTGAAGTGGGTGTTTTTTGCGTGCGATTGTGAGGTAAAAAGAAGTCGCACATTTTCCAACAAATCTGCATTGAGATAAATAGCGGTATGAGCCGGTCTCATATCCGTGGAGTGTTGAATTAAACTAGTCAGCCTTCGTGAGTTTCCGCTCACTTATCGTCGAGTTAGTGTAATTACTAACGGAACAAATTGCTGTCCTAGAGGAATGATGCTTTTTATTCGTGTGTGGTTTACTCGGAAATTTTACGACATCGGAGTAAAAATTCGGAAATTAATAATGCATAAACTATTTATAACAAACAGGGGAGTATTTATCTTGGCGGAAAATGGGCTTTGGCCCACAGCCCCCTGAGCTATAGGGGGAAGGGGGGCGGATTTACAGAGACTGGTCCCATATTCCCATAGATCGAGCAATGTACTACTACATAGAGGGGAGTCTATCGTAAAAACTATTTTATGGCCTCCATAATTTACATTTCTCCGCTTGATACAAGCTCTGCTCGATAAATTGTTCTTGAATCAGCGTTGGTGCATAAAAATTTACCCATACAAGGAAGAAAATGTGGAAATTACAACACAGTAACTTAGAAGCCTTAAAGATGTAATTGGTTGGTGTGTGTGACCTCGTACCTTTGCTGAATGAATGGGAGACATGTTTAATATGCGCCTCTTGTATAAATAGTTCGGTTTAAGATTTACTATAGATTCACATTATACTTTGGATAAATCATCAGTAAAACATTAGTCTTGTTTTCTAATGCTATAGCTCTTAAGACGGGTAAATAAAAGAAAATTCGAGACTGTGATGCACTGGTGTTAACTTCTTATTCCCCTTGACTCTAAAGATATTTTTAATGGATTGCGATAAAAAGGAAGGTATTGCGGATTATGCAAGCAATATAGGGTTGAAGATAATGTGTTGAGGAAAGACAGAGAGGCAGAGAAGGAGAGAGTGGAAGTGGACGAGTTTAAGGGTGCCATCTTAAAACTGGTTCTCCAACTTCTCTTGGATTTCTTTTTTATAACACTCCTTGCCTTAACACAGAACTTAACCTTTATTTTTTAATGCGCTCAACGCTTCGTTATTTTTCTTGTTTGATTTAGATTCATTTTCAGTTCCCAGCTATTATTAATCCAATTCCTTTCTTTCCTTCAAACTCGAGCAAGCAATTTTGTCTCACACTCTCTTATCATTTCTTTATCTTGTCTCGATTTCCCTATTTCTCTCCCTCTTTCGCCATCCTTCTCTCACCATCCCTATCTTATTTTCTCTCGCTTTCTATAGCCTTCTTTTCTTATCTCTTTCCCTTGCCTTTTCTATTTCTCTCTATCTATAGCTATCTTCTCCCCATTTTTCTCTCACACTGTCTCTCGCTTTCTATAGCCTTCTTCTCTCTTTCCCTTGCCTTTTCTATTTCTCTCTCTATAACTATCTTCTCCCCATTTTTCTCTCACACTGTCTCTCGCTTTCTATAGCCTTCTTCTCTCTTTCCCTTGCCTTTTCTATTTCTCTCTCTATAACTATCTTCTCCCCATTTTTCTCTCACACTGTAATTGTTTCTCCTTCCCTACCATCACATTCCTCTCTTTCCTCTTTGTATTCACTTGAAAGCGTTTTTTTTTCCAAAAAATCCGCTTATGCGTTCGGTTTGCCCGCTTATCTGTCTGACGCACTAACTCATCCTAAACAAAAGCAGCTAGAGACTTCGTTCGGCAGTCAATTTTGTATTCTGTTTTGTTTGCACGTTTTCTCTGTTTTTCCGTCTGTCTAAAATTTATTTTGAAAAAATAACGCCTTTTACTGTCTGCTTCAGCAACTCTTTCCTTACTTGTTCCCTGTTTATCTCTTTTTCTCTTTCTCTGCATCTCTTTTCTTTCCCCCCTCTCTCGTTTTTCTTAATACACTCACTTTCTCCTCCGCTGTATCGACTTTTTGCCTTTTTCTTTTCAGCTTGGAAATTTCTGTATTTTCCTCTCCTTACTACTTTTTGGATTTCCTTATCTTTTTTCTCTCTTTTTATCCTCAATAATTCCTTCCAGCTCATCTACTCTCGCTCGTCCATTTCCTTCCTCCTCCGATAATTCCACTCTCATCGAGAGAGGTGGGGGATAGGGCGGAGGAGAGCAGGGTAGAGAGACAAGGGAGGGATAGGTCGGTACTCATGATCACGTCCGAGCAACAAGGCTGTGTACATCGCCTCTGCTACCGTCTCCAGGTAATTAGCGGGGATGAAGCCGAAGCGACCGGTAGCATGTTTCTTGCGCATCGGCGTGTGTGTGAAACGGCTCTGGAAATGGAGTGGGATGAGTTGGGGAGAACGAGAGGGACATGTATCGGATGAGGAGAAAAAAGAGAGAGAGAGAGATTGCGTTCTTGCTAGGAAGAGAATGGGCGTGTGATAATTTGTATTGGTGCGTGTGCGTATGTAAGATTGCGTATATGTGCATGTGTAAATTTGTACATATGTAAATGTGTGCATGTGTGAATTTGTATATGTGCATGTGTAGATGTATGTGAGATTGTGTGCATGTTTGAGTGTGTGCGCGTGTGCATGTGTGATGTTTGCATTGAATGCGTGTATATGTCTACACGCCTAAACGAACACCTTACTCTGCAATTCGCCAGATTGATGTGTGGCAGGAAGTGCAAAGCACCGAACGGCCCGTGACAGCTGTTACCTCCTTTGTTTTCCCATTGCGATCCCTATTATTCCTAAGGCGAAACGGACCTCTGTACCCTTCTGGCCTACAATGAAACCAGCGTATTTCGCCTTCATGGTAGGGCCTTCCGTTATACAGCAAAATCACATAACCCCAGGCAGTAGCCCTGAATTAATTGAGAACCATCGTGGCACAGCTGTCACTGTTGCTAATTGTGTACATTAGCATTGACCAGAGTAAAAGAAAATGCGTTGAAATAATGTCAATTAAACATGTATTACTCTTCTTTTCGGACTGGACGAGTGTCTCATAGAGGTTTTCATTATATCGTGCAATAACATACGCCTTTAGCAGTTTGCATAATAATCAGATGAATGTAAGTAGCATAGCATCCAGCCGGCATCCATACCTTATTTCAGATGCATTAACAATGACTTAAAACTGTGATTTTTTAAATTTCTATAAACTTTTGATGCGATGAGCTTATTCCGACATCAAAATGTAACCATTGTGATGAACGTGTTCGTGTGTATCTGTATATGTTTGCGCGTTTTGGTAATTGTTTGGGTTTATAAAGCACCCGATGAATTTTATTATTTCAGAAAAAAAAACTGGAACTGAGGTGGAGAAAAAGCGAGGAAACGATTGTGCGAATTAACTGCTTTGAGTATCGGAAATTCCTCTGTTATAATACTATACATAAGTGCGTGAATGTCCTTGTATACTCTAACAATAAGAGGAGGAGGGGGAAAAGGAGTTCGCCCGTGGGTCGTTGAGCGGGCGGTAAATTGAGTGAGAGAGATGGTTGAGGAGAGAGAGAGAGAGGGAGATGGTAGAGATGAGATAGAGTTACAGAGCGGAGCCACTTATTGGTTGCCAGCTTCCGTAGCTTTTGTACCTCCTTCCCTCGCTCCTTCTCTCTCTCTCTCTCTCTCTTCGTCTCACACACACTCCCTTTCTCTCTCTCACACACTGCGCTACTACAAGCCTGGCGTGACTGCCGTGTCGGAGGATGAGGTCATGAGTTCGATCCCTGCCAAGGACGCGGACAACTCTTTAACCTGAAACCATTAATCATCCTCCCCTCCCACCTCCAACCCTCCTTCCGACTCCTTCGAAGAGATCATTCTCGTAGATTAATCTAGAGAGGGATTTTAAAGAGTTCGCTAACTCAAGGGATAGACACGCTGTTACCTGACGGCGCAAACTCAGTTTTCTCCTCCCTCTTTCTCTCATGTCACTCCCCGACCCACAAGGGGTTGTTGTTAACGTATGCGAGATAGAAAGAGGAGCTCTTATACTTAAATGCACCGATGAAAATCCGGCGATCTACCTCTCATACTTTAATTTTTAACTCCTTAACTTTGAATGACGAGTTTTCTCGTCGGATCGAATGGTAATGTGCGTAGATGCTCATTTTATAGAGAACGATAAGAAAATTTTATTCAGTTTAAGTGAAAGTAAGATAATTTCAACTTATCAAGTAATCTCTCCCGATACAGGATTTGAGCAAGTGTTATATATTCTTTGATTAAGGACTAACATGAGGCAAATGGTGAAATTTATGCCGACGTTCAAATATGAGTTGTACCTACGTTAACAACAGATTTATATGTGCTTAATAGGGTCAATTTCCTTTATTTAATTTTTTAAGACCCCATACTGTCTAGATAAAAGAAGAGTCATAGAGAAATAAATATATTGTTTTTTATCTTCTTATCTCCTTGAAAAGGTTGTTATGACATTCAGATACAGTTACAATAAGCGTATCAAAAGTAATATTGTCTTTCCAATATGGTCGATACCCTCGAAAAAATATGGCAATCATGTTATTGAGAGGAAGAAACTGTGAATATCCCTTTAGAAAGACCGAAAGAAGCACCGATGTGGGTGATTTTGTTTAGGAATACTCCTGTTTACTCATTCATATGAGATTGTTGGGCCATTATCAAAATTTAATACCGCAGAATATGTGATTCGACTGATATCCCTAAGGACAAATACGGATTCGTACTCGATATTTCGTGATGTCCTTGATGCATTTAAGTAAACCCCTTAAAATATCAACCGTATTATATAGTAACTCATCATTTGAGAATATTTACCTATTTTTCAACTTTGTGAGCTCGGTTATTGTGCCTTTTCTAATGGTTCACTGATTTTCCGATTACAGCTGAAAATGTATATGAATAATTCTGTTTTATATCGCTTTTTATTGAATGGCAAAGATTCTACGCGTTGGCGTTCGTTTTTCTGTACGAAGTTTTGCAATAACGACAGAGGGACACATAAAAAGCTATTATTTCGACTATTAGTCCCATTGCTTGTTGATTAGACAGTTTCGCATTTATTAGCATACATATACTCCTGCGTAACTTTCATGAAGCTAAACCAAAGCTAGTTATTGATGTTATTTATTATTATAATACAAAGTGATTCGTCCTTAAGCTCGCGGTAAAGCTTAGCCTTTGATATTTGTTTGTGAGTTACAAAAAATATTTCATTTAATATTCGATGATGAATTATTCAGGATTGAGTCATTTTATGGTTTGAATATAAACAATGCTCAAGTAGCCATCAAACAGTTGAAAGGAACAGATGCGAAATCAGACTACCAAATAGCTGGCCTCAGTGTTAATAAACTCTTCTTCGATTCTAAAAATCAACCGTTTTATGGCTATAGCAGTCATCAGTCTGTTCGTTTTAATTTCGACCAACCCATTTTCATATAGCGGAATATCGTCACCTTTCTTTAACACTTACTGCGCAACACAGAACGAGTTTTAGTCATACTGGCATCTATGTGAATATATACGTCAAATATGAATAATACATATTTATAAGTTCAGTAATGTGTATGGGTGTATGTGCGAAGTGTGAACAACTTCTGTAAGGCGATGTCACGTCCATATTTCTTTAGAAGCATGTTTTGTTTTTTTTTTTGTTATTTCACAGTGAATGGTATCAAAATAAAATATTATCCCGGAATCACACTGCTAAAGGTTCGTTCGAAACGGCAAAAGCGTCTTATAATGCCAAATGCTAAAATCAACATTTTAAAGTCGCATTAGCATCGAGATACAACCTATTTTGGAAGTTGCGCGGCGTTTAGTACGAGAATTACATTTAAAATTAGGAGCGAGTTATAACTCATACGCCGACAATGAGCAAACATTAGGATGCGTGATGTTTGCAGGAGACACGGAGTGAGGATTGGGATGAGGGAACGAGTCACGCCTTATTTCAGCCAAGTGGCGTCACGGACATGCACGAACAATGTGTACCGAATGATCCTCCAAACCTTTTTTTAAAGCTTCGAAAAAAATCCGTTTATCGCTTGACCGATGAGAAAACTTTATGCGCAGTTGTTTGTTCAAATTTTATGATAGCGATGTTCTTTTAAGCTTGAAGTAGATAATAATTTGTTTCGATCATGTCCAATGGTCGGGGGTCGTCGGTATGATGCCGGTCCTCGTGTAATCTCGTGATTATTTTCTAAAATTGCAACGCGGCACACAGGAAACCACTATTTAAACTAACCAACTTCTACCACGCTTCACACAATGAAACGCTTTATTCACCAATGCAGTTGCTAATACCTCAGAAAGTGAGCGTCCAACTTACATCACCATTCAGTAAACTTAATTGAAAGTTTTTTAGCGGGGACGCTAAAATTTCACGTATAAATTATATATTTGAGTTTGAAGGCTTAAGTTGGGAAAGAATCCGCCTGTAATACGCCCACTTTGACTTTTAAAATAACGTGATAATTTTTGCGTACGTTTCGTTTAGAGATATATATTTCAAGGGCACATGTACTGCTTTGAGTGAGATACATCTACGCTTAAAAAAATGTACGCCCTGTCTACATTTGTCACTCGAATAAAACAATCTCTTTTGGGCGATCCACTTGCTATAAGGGCGACACGCGTTAATAGGTAAGTTGCTGTTCGTTTAAACCTCATGACAGTAGGGCGTGTGTCACACATGAAGAGCCTGAAGAGGTAGCCTCTTCCGAATCATCAGCCGCTTTATTCAGATGTAACTCATAAATAATATTAAGTACAGTGAAAATGTCATGTGTTGCATATGGCACTTGTTTCGAAATAATAAAATTTCGAGAGGGGAAGAAAATTTTCACGGCGATTGGGAAACGACCCTGGGTCTTAATTTTCTCAGGTGGATGCTCTATCAATGATATATTATTATATTATATTTCAACAAAGGCTAGAGGTTGACCATAAGGTGAGGTGGTAACTTCATACAAAGCTACTTTATACGCAAATAATGTTTACAATTACCCAGCTAAGATTTACAGTATTCTTTTACATAACTACTCGCTAAAATATTAGTATATCTCAAGGAAATTACTGTGAAGCAAAAGGAGATTTGCGAGGTTAGGCGGAATTTACAATGATTGCGTTTGTAAACCAACATAGAAGAAGTTGACAATCTGAGGAACATAATGATATCTTTGGATTTGTAAAATTACATATATTCATCGTATTTCAACTGTAAAACTTGACCTAAATTGATGAATTTAATAATGATTAATATGTTTCGACAACGCTTTTTTATTTGTGTGGCATTACATACACTTGTATTCTGGACATTTTGTCACACCACAGAAAAAAGTTTATAAATTTTTAATATGAAGGATAGATAGACCGACATTATTAAGGGCAACATTGAGACTATATAGTCCCTTCTTGCATTTGACCTTACGTTAACAATTCCAAAGGAGAATTTAAAAAATAATAATGGATACATATATATACACACACATACATACACATTAACAGAAAATAACTTAAAAGTAAACAAAAAGAAAGACACACAAGCAAAATATCCCATTATAAATTCGGAAAACTTCAAAGAAACAAAATATTTGCGGTAAAAACCTAGGAAAGACCTGATTAAGCCAACCTAGTAAATAACCACGCAGGAAAACACCGAATAAGGAAAGGGGGGTGGAAAAAAACCGCGAAAACCCTAGATACATACAGGAGAGAGCAATAGAGAGAAACGAGAGAATGGGAGGGAGTCATAGAGATGAGTGAGAGAAAGAGGATCGAGAGAGTGGGAGAGAAAGAGGGCGAAGAGAGAGAGTGAGGAGCGGAGAAAACGAGAGAAAGAGACGGGGGGGGGGAGTGAGAGAAGAAGGGATAGTGTAAGAGAGGGACGGGAAAGAGTGGGCTAGAGAAAATAAAGGATGGGGGGAGGGAGAAAATAATCGTGGTGAGTCGAGCGACAGAAGCGTGTTCCATCTCCGTCGTAATCGGATTGCCTGTCCACCAATAGGCTTCTTCCACTCTTCTTCGTCCCAATCTCGCCCAAAAACCACCCGAAAAAAAAGAAACGCACCTTTTTATTCTCCCACACGCACGCACACGAACGCACGTGGACACAACATTCGTATCCTCTATCTTCCTAACAACAACAAAAAAGAAACCCCCCACCCCTATCTCTGTTTCTTCCCCCCACCCCTCCTTCTCGCATTACTCCCCTTTTTATTTCCCCCGCCCCTTTTCCGCACTCCCATCCTTCATCCTCCCCCCCTAGTCTGGATCACGTGACGCGGAGCAATTATTACGACGCCCCGAGATAGCCCCCGGAGACTGTGTCACGGTACAAGTCACGAAAGCGGTTGTCCGTGTGATTCGTCGCGCGTGTATGTGCGCGCGCGCGCGTGTGTGTGAGCAGTAAAAAGATAAAAAGGGGATTTTTCGAAAGGATGGGAGTGGGTGAGGTGGATCGGTTTTTCCTTTAGGGTAGGAGGGAAAGTTTTAATTTTTCCCTCTCTGTTGGTTTAATCTTTTTAGTGGGGAGGGGGGGGGAGGAGAGAGAAGGCAGGCGTGTAACTTGGGGGGCGCAGGCCCACGCAGTGCGTGGGGGCTCCAAGATATTTGGGGGCCCACAAAAATACTTAGAATTTTTCCCGTAATCTGTCGTAAGGTATTCGAAGTAGTAATATCCTTATGTGAATGAAAGATTTCATCGCTAGAAATGAAGACGAAAATACCTTGGAGTTGTTTTGTTCTGTCCTTATAATGTTAGAATTATAGAAGTCTCAATGTATTTTTGGAATTAAAACGTAAAAAATCGATAAAAATCGAAACGGTATAATCATTTCATATATATATATATATAAATGGGAGCCCCAAAAACTTGACTTGCGTAGGGGCCCCAAAACCGTAGTTACGCCCCTGAGAGAAGGGAGAAAGAGTTTGTGAGGATTGTGTAGAGAAGATAGGGAGAGCAGAGCGGGGAGTATAATAAGGGGAAAGTGGGGAATATAGGAAAAGGGGAAGAGGGAGGGGAAAGGTAGAAAGGGAGAGGGGAGGTAAAGGATAAAGTGTGAAGGGAATGCGAAGGAAAAGTTTTAGATTTTGCACGCGAAGAAGAAATAATGTGCTGGGAAGAAAGGTGTTCGTTTGGTGTGTTGTTGTGAGGGAGGAGGAGAGAGACGAATGTGTTCCGAAAGGAACGAAGCAAACTTTGTAGTAAATGCAGGCGTGCGTGTGTATATAAGTAATATATCTTTATATTTATATATTATAGTATATAATTTAGAGAAGAGAAGAATGTTGCAGGCGCCGTGCATGTCATCGGGAAGTAAAAGAAGATAGAGAAACGGAATTGGATTGGATGAAGATGGTAGATAGTTAAGAGGAAGAGATGACGAAGATTTCGAAAATAAAACTTTCCCGGTTTTTATTATGATGGAAGTGGAGTTAAGGAATATTTTTTCTTTCCTTGTGATAAGAGTAAGGGAGAGCCTGTCGTAATAGTGATTAAAAGCAAATTGATAATCTCGATAATAATATAATTCAAATATGTGCGACTGTTTTAGCTGATACCTTCTGTGTTCGCTGTTTGGAAAATTGTCAACATTTCAGGGACGGTCAGACGGAAACGTATGATAAAACGGCGCAAATTATTCATATGCTTTTTTAAAGACATTGCGACTGCTCTCGATAAGATTTATAGATAGAAAAATGATACGCTAGCTCTACCTGGCTAATGTTGAAATAGCGCCGACATTAGTCGTGATTTATACGCAGTCATATATGCATATTTATATTGATATTACATGCATATTTTGCTTCGAATTTAAATATTCAAAGGCTTCTACATTTTCATGACTTAATTTACGTGTACTCACCTATTTGCGTATACATATGAAATGTAAAGGAATAACTCTGTGCAAGCGCGCAATGAAAACGAAGGAGAAACGGATAGTGCGGAATGTAAAATAACTAAAGTGACCCTCTCTTGCCTGCTTATGCTTTTACAATTTTTATCTTCCCATGCGATACGTTTATGATATATGAAAATTCTCATGCGATCTAGTCTCAGACTCGAAACACGGGTTTTTATTTCTGCGTCGCGCAGGTTGAAATTTTTTCACACTTGAAAGAATCACGTGCATCTAGATGTTTATTTAGAAATGGATGTATACGTGTTTGGTCTTCATTTTTGCGGTCTTTTGATCATTTTCGACTTGTATATTTCAATGAGAGGATTTCAGACTTTATTACAGCTGCATGATGATATTTACTCTTACATACGTTAAGATATCGACTTTTGTGAAGTAAAACTTCGTTAACATAAACTTTTTGTGGCTTCGTCGTCAATTAGTACTATTAAACACAAATTAATAAAATAAGCGAAACATTTTATTACCTTTACCTCAAAAATCATGCAGGATTTGAGGTAATACATCCAGATCCCGATTCATTTGCTATTCACCGTATTGATGAACTAAAGGAAATTATTATAGTACGGTAGTCCCTCTCCATCCGCGTTTAATAAATTGTGTACCATTTTACCAACCGCGGTATCTAGTCTTGAGTATACGTGGTTCTACTGGAAATTGCTAAGTTTACTTATATTAAAATTTACGTTAGTGAAGAAGCTACGTACTAATTATTATTTACAAGGTGAGACATAGGAAAGAGAAACTTTGCAGCTCTCGATAAGACCACGAGTTAGTTCGAGGAATCTTACGGAATCGTTGGTTTTACCAGCATTCTTCGAATTTGGGAGTGGGTTTTTCATAGGATAGCTGTGATTATTCACCCCTTTGGAAGGGTTTTCCAACCTGAAGGTCTCGAGCCTCGATGTGCTCTCTGGCAGCCTGATTATGCTCTCCGGCAGGCTGGCATTGCTGTTCTGCGAAAATCGCGGTTTCTAGGCAGCAATAAATTTATTTATTCAGTTGCTTTATTTTTAAACGTATTTAAGAGAGAAACGTAGGTTTGATTTTATTAATGATCATTCCTATTTTTTGCAAAGGTATTGTGGTGCTCGTTTTATATTCTTGGATGCTACTTGGCGTTCACCACATTGAAAAGGGATTTTGTTAAGTGCTGGTTAAGCCACGAACGTAATCCCTGCGGCTGTATATCTAACAATTGATAAATAAATCTTCTCTTATGGCGATTCTTAGTAGCTTCAAGGAAAATCGAACCTTCGTATCGTTGTGAATAAAATAGATTTCGCAAATTTTATCATCGGTGTCTTGTGTCCCGATATAAATTGATTTCAAATCCTTATAAGTTGAGCCTTAGCACTAATAGTATCCTAGAAGTTTCACGTCGACGTTCTCCCATCGATACCTAATTTAAACACTGTAATAATGACATGATGCAGAAAATTAAAATGTCGATGGTTAAGGATTAGTTTTTAATAATCCGTCAAATTTGAGAAATCCTTTAAGTTTAATACTACCGCTAAGTTTCACACGTATTGGAGTTTTCTAAATGTAGGTAAGCTAAAATATACTGCGATACGCTGAATTTAAACTTGTTTCAGCAAAGGAACTGTGACGATTTGGTTCGACGAATAAACTCGTCATCTCACGTTTTTTTTACAGTTTATATAATCGGTTAGGCTAAGCTCGTCCACCTCAGCGTCTCGAAAAAGGGGATGGCGTGTATTTTGTAGATCATCTGTCCTCTCTCCCCTCTCGTTCACTCTCCTTACCTTCTTCTCCTCTCCCTCTCCAACATCCTATATCTGCCAAACACAGACGCTTCCCATAACAAACCAAGTGGTCCCTAAGCTCACATATCCCACACTTACCAATAGAGAAACCCCTTCCCTATAGTATTCCACTCCTTCCCCCCAATTCCCCCATTCTTTTCTCCCTCCGACCCTCCACGCTTCCACGACGGCCCTTCCAGCTTCCTTCCGCCTCTTCTGCAACCTCTCGGAGGGTAGGAACACAACACCCAAACCACACATTCCTCTCTCTCGCTCTTTCTACACACTCTTTCAGCCACCATACCCATCTTCCCAGCCTCCTCCCTCCCTCCCCTTCTCTTCATCCTCCTGGAAGCAAGTGAAAATAAAGAAGCCCCCACCCTACAGTAACCCGCCCATCTTCCTTGTTCTCATCTCTCTCGCTCTCTCCATTTTTTCTCCCTCTCTATCCTCCAACATCCCTTTTTTAAACACTCTCCTTCCCCCCGCTCTCTTCGGGTACTAAAACCAACACCATATCTTTTACCATCCAGCTGCTACTCACTTCCTGCTATGTGCCCTCTCCTGATTCTCCTCTCTTATTATTCTGCACGGGAAGGCAAGAAGAGAGGTGGAGTGAGAGGGGAGGAGTGCTATCTCCTTCTTTCTCTCTCTCTCACTCCCTCGGACCTTACATCCTCGGAGCGGAAAGCACGTTGCTCGCGATGTTTTGAGTGGAAGATCGACGCGCGTCAGGTTTGGCCGTCTATGGCGTGCTTGTGTGTGTGGTGCGGTGTGTGTGCGTGGAGGTATATATATATATTTATGGAGGTATGTGTGATTTTTACCCCGTGCTTGTGTGAGGGCGCGCCCGTTTCGTGCGTGTAGGTATAGGCGTGCGTGTTCAATCGCGGGTGAAATTTCCGCGTGAATTCCTCCGCTTCAGTAATTAGTTTTTTTTTATATCTCGATCTCTGTGAGCAAGCGAATAAAAATGAGGATCCACTGGAATAGGGTCTAAACTGTCGACCACTTCGATAACTGATATCGATATTTATCGATATTTTCGTCTGCATTCCAACGCTTCTTTAGTCCTATTCTTTTCAGAGTTTAATTTTCATTACTCTTCTGCCCGAACAAGATTTTTCACCGGAAATGATTGAGATCTCGCCATTATTACCAATCGGCATTTTTTTCTCGTTGGGCATACGACAGCAGGAAGAAATTATTATGCTAAAGTAAGTTTTATTCGAATACGGCGTATCTCAAACTGCCTCAAACTTACTTATTTCAGTGAGTCTCTATATTAAATGTTTTTTTTGTTCGTTAATTGTACTTGCGATTACTGAGCCGTTTTCATATAAAAATATAAATTTATCCTCCTATATGTGTTAAAATTCTGTTTCCACAAGAAAATTTAAATTTAATTGATCTGGTTTGCTGTTCTTTTACCTACTTTTGTATAAAATACAATGTTATATTAATATTCGTACGATTGGATGATAAATTTGCTATCCATTTTCCTGATTTCGTCCCAATTATCGCTTTGCGCTCTTTTACTTTACCTTCAATTTTCGTCGATCTCATGTTCTATCTTCGAGAAAATGCTTTTCTTACTTTCCCCTTTACTTTTCTTCTTATTTTGCTTTTCTCTGTCATTTTTTCCCTGTCTTTTATATCCCTCTCTCCTCTTTCGCTCAATTTTCCATTTCGCGTATGTACTACATATTTTCCCGCACGGCCAGTCTTTTTTTCCCTCTTCTTCTCCTCTTTTCCTCACCCTACCATCCTCTCTCACTCTCTTTCTCTCTATCTCATGGAGAAAAAAATCTTTCCATCTGCGCCAACCAGCAGTCTTTTGTCTCGCTACTTTTAAAAACCCGCTTCGCCACTCTCCCGCTTGGCGTCGCTGGCGTCCATCTGATCCTCTTCACCCTCGACGCTCCCTTTTCAGTTTGAGAGCCTGTGATCCACTCACTTCTTTCGTCCTCTTCTGTATGCCTCTCCCTCCAGACTCTTTCCTCTCTTTCTCTCTCCCCCTCTCTCTCCCCCCCGCCTCCCTTTCAACTTCCTCCGGCGTAGGCTCTTATCTCGCCACATCGCGCCATCTCATTCAAGGTCCCATCCCTTATCTCTTTTCTCCCTCCTTACTGCCCCTTTAACATCCCTTTCATCCATATCTTCCTCCTCCACAACGCCCTCTCCCCCCCTACCCATCCCCGGAAAGAATCCCTTGCCTCCTCCTCCTCCTCACCCCTCCTCATCTCCTTCCTCTCTCTATGGCATCGTCACCAACTTTTATTCCTCTCCCCCAAGGCTCGCTGGCACACTGTCCTCACCATCTTGCTGTTCCTCATTCCTTCTCCATGCCCTCTTCAACCTTTCGTGTTCACCTCTCATTCCTGCCTCATTCGCCCCTCAATCCACTCCCATCCTCTTCTCGCTCTCATTTCTCCCTCACTCACTATCTCATCATTCTGATCTTATCTCTCCCATTCCACTTTCGCTCCTCACTTAATCCTCCCTCCCACTCTTATACCCTCCCCTTTACATTCTCCTTCCCCCCCCACATTCCATTTTCATCGTCTCCTCAATCTTTTCTTCATTCTCGCTCATCCCTTTTCATTTCCCTTTTATTTCTGCGCGCCTTGCCCCAATTCCTCATTAATCCCGTGTCGATCTCCTCTCATTCCTTTTCTCTCCACGTCCTCCATTCTCTTCTCGTCCCCATTTCCTCCATTGATTCCTTCTCCATCCACTACAATCCTCTCTTGTTCCCTTCGTATTTCCATCAACGTTATCTCTCCATTCTATCCTCATTCCTTCCACATTTTCTACCCATTCCATACTCAATTCTCTACTCGTTCTCTGCCATTCCACTATAATTCCCTACCCATTCCATACTAACTTCTTGTTCATTCCCCACCCATTACTCTATAATCACTACCTACTCATTCCCTCATCAATCCTCCACTTTTGATATTAATTCTCATTCATCCTCTACCATTCTTTCCGCACTATGTACCACTTCATTTCTCCAACTCCATTGTCTAAGTACATGTCATCCATATAATCCAGCTCCCTCTGCCTCATCGACACATCTTCATCTTTTATCACGTCCACCTTTCTCCCGCTCTCATTCCTGACCCACTTTCCCTCGAAACACGTAACGTGATGGATTTAAGAGGTAATCCTCTGTTTACTACGGCTCTCATATCCCTGGTTTATTTTTTATTCGACAAATCTTCCGTGGATTTTTCCAGTAGAGTTGCTCGTCGCGCAACGAATATTTTTAAAAAATCCTCTTTTCTGGATGTATGCATGGTTTGATTAAGAAGACACTCGCGACATTTTTTAAAAACAAAACGAGCTGCTAGAGAAACAATGCAGTGAGATAGCCACGAAAGAGTTGGAGGAAGCTTGAGTATTTAAGCAATTATAAGCGATCTGTTTTCTATCGATTTGATCCGAGATAGAAACGAGTCTTCGACCAAAAACCTTTCAAAATAACGGATTGTGTTGTTTTAAAATATGAGGAATTTCTTTAATCGTGTCCACAACGCCGATAATGCCTGCGATTTGACGTCCAATCTCTGTAGATACTCAAATAAAAAGGATACAATCTATAACATTTTGTTTTTTCTCTTTAATAGCAAAATAAAAATGATGAATAACGCCGCTGACCTCAATGCCGTCATCTGATCGGATGAAAGGAAAATCGCAATGCATAAAGTATTAAAAAATAATCCGTGGGTTTAAAAAAAAACGGAAATCTTCTTTTCATCCTATATTCTCGACCGCGTCTTTTCTTGGAATTCAGAACTGAACATCACCGATGTATTTATCTTTATTTCGTTTACATTTTTAAATGGTGCAGTTAGGAGATTGAATAGAAGAAAAGTAAATCGAATTGTCGAAGTATTGGCAAAGATTAGTGGTGACGTTTTAATCAAATCGTAACTCTCGTTTCGTATTTTTTTAATACATAAAAGCAAATAAATGAGCTCTGAAAGTCTGATGTTTCTTGTTAGGACCTTGATTTTGGATATCTATGTATCAGGATCGGATCTAGAAACGGGAGGAGGGGCGATCGACCCTCATCCTCTTGAATCCGCCTCTGCCAGCTACTCTATATTGTGAAAATCATTATCCGTATCAGAATCTTTCTCTCCCTTGTCACATGGCCTTGATCTGCGGTGTGTGTAAACAAGAAATTTTGAGGGGAATTAAGGATAGGTATACCCAGTGAAGGGCAATTGGGACGTCCAGGGTGATAGTTTTATAGTTTTACGAAATCTTTTATGTAACAAGTTTGATTTTAAATAATTTATATTGAACTGTACGACGTGGTCATATTGTAACTTATTATTCTTAATAACGTTACATATAGGTACATATTTATTTCATGGTGATTCATAGCGATCTTAACAGGGTTGTCAGTTTTCTCGAATTAAACTGCCTTCAATAAATGTAGCAGCTGACTGCTATTTATAGGATCGATTATTTTTTATTATTTTAAAATGTTCATTATAATTATATAATTGTATTAATATCTATTTTATTGCGTCTGTTTCGTGACTTCTTGATCAGATGTGACCCACTTCCCGAAGTTTAAGTAATCCGTATATCAGATTAAGTTAATTACATACCAATAGAAAATAAAATTTATTCCTTAAATTTTAAATTATATATCCAGAGCATTTTAATAACTCAGCTGTCAGCGTGAAACAGATGAGCAAGATAACTTTAATTGCCGAAAAACAAGTACGGTAACGAATCAACACATCTTAGATCGTCGATTCTTAGAAATCGTTCGGTGATTCGTGGGAATTAGCGTTATCTTGATCGTAGATTGGAATCAAACCTTTAGGTGATTTCGATAGATATATATCATGTTTTGGAGTTTGAATGGGAATTTCTTTATCTCAACGAGGTGTCGAAGAACGCCAAAAACAAACACGACCGTGTCCCGTCGCAGTCGTTTCGAAAGCAAACGTTATTTTATAGAACGAGATTCTATAATCATGGGAAATTCCAAGTTATATCTTCGAGATTTTATCTGCATCCCTCTTGGTGCCTTAGTATTGGAAAATTTATTCAAGAGGTTAATTTCTGTGTTCATTTTTCCTCTCGTTCCGATTATTTGTTATTCATTTATTTCGCCCATTTCAAAGGTAAAAAAGCACTAAAAAGTTGGACATATCTCTACTTAAAAAAAAGATAGTAGAACAAAAATAGAAATTTGACAGGAGCATGTCTATATCTCTCCCAGGTGCGTTTACTGGAGATAAAATATTTTAACTATCGCAGTTCTTGTTTGTCCAGAAAAGTTGCTCCCATTATTATTTGTTCTTATTTAAATGAAATGTGAAATATATTAACACATCCAAGTATATTTTGCTGCTTTGTCAAGAATTCCACCTCAGTTTACCTTTTTGTAAATGGCGGAATGTGAGTATACTACAATATCATTCAAATCACGAAAATTTTGCAATAAAAAACATGATCAAATAAAAATTCCTCATTTGCGGTTTTCCTCAAATCCAACTCCCAACCACAATGTTTCTGCTCGTAAATAATTAAACGGTTACATGAATTGTATTTCATAAATTGTATGAGAGGCATGGATGTGGCTTGTGTCCCCTTCCTACAAATGGGTCGTTGGTTCGAACCCTTTCGTACTTGTGTTTATAGACGCTAGTATCGGTTATATGCTGATTGTAAACATTGAATGTACAAAATGTGGTGTAAAATAAAAGTTGGTAATTTTAAAATACATTATGAATATTTAAATTTTATTTTAAAATTACCAACTTTTACTATGTAGGAAATTTGATGAAGTGATAATGGCAGTCTCGTCTTTAAAAAAAACGATTAAAATGATACATATAAATTTTGCACCCGCGAGTTTCAAGACAAAAACATTTTGTGGTACAAATTTTGTACCACTGTGTCCAAAAGAGTCATGAACTAATTAAAAATAAATAAATGAACGAATAAAAGCGTGAATTGAAATCTAAAATGAAATTTTAGTAATGCTGACCTCATTCTGAGCGGTTTATGCGTTATCGTATTTAATTCGTCAAACAAAAAAACCGTCTTTATAATTAGAATTAACGCCTATAGCCAAGCAATCATACAAAATTTGACGTTAACGATCCACAAGCATAATTTCATCGATGATCGCCCCATTTCCCGATAACGTACACAAGACCGTAGAAATGCAAAACATTCACATGTACAAGACCTGCCCCTTGAAATCCCAGAATGGTGGCAACACTGTTCACTTCATTCGCCCTCTTCTTCTCCTAAAACCCAGACTCGAGCTAAAATCTCTCCCCAACTCTCCTTTATCTTTCCTTCCATTCCAAGCCACACCAGTAACCCGCGCAAGCTCACAGAATGGACTTAGCTCAACGCCCACACTTAATCCTTACCTCCCTCTTCTCCCTCTCTCCCCCTCCACCTCCCTTCCAAAAACCCCCTTCATCTTTCTCTCTCTCTCCCCCACCTTCCTTAACCAATTCCGACGCTTGAAGACCTTTCCTAACTCCCTTTTCATCCCACTCCCTCCCTTCCCCCTATCCTTAATTCCCTTCCCGCCCACCGCAAGCTCTACACCAAATCCAAGGGCCCACAGGAAAGCCCACCGAGGCTCTTGGGCTGCAGCCCAGTCTGCGGTGAGCCTCTTTTCCTTGCCCACAGTCCGACCTCATCCCCAGAAGCCTTCTCCTATCTCCCTCTCCTACTCCCTTCGGCCAACTCAACGCTCTTAAAGCTGCCAACCCTTTCCATCTTCCTCGCGGGGCTCATCACCCACTCCTCTCCCTCTCTCCTTTCCTCCCTACTTTTCTATCCTCGACAAAATTAACGTATTTATCTATTCGCATGAGAATGAATTTTTATGAATAAATAAATACATTCTCACGCTAGGTACGCTAAGATATGGATTTAATTTAAGAAAACTTTTTTGAGGTTTGAATTTAAAGGAAGAATACACAATAAATTGGATTGGTTCGTCTTATCGTTCGCGTTTATGGCGTTAATCTCGCAGTTCTATACTGATTATAGCAGCAGGGGTGTCCAATAACACCCGCCGCTAGCCACATGTGGCAAATTGATATTCTTCCTCAAGGGCATTGTTTTCTACTTATTTTGAGACAATATACAAAATTGAAGTGTTTTAGTCTGGGGAAAATGTTTCCCATAATAAGCTGTTTTGAGTCTTTATTCAAAATTTCAGTTTATCTTGTAAGATTAAGGTGGGATTTGAAAACTGTTTCTTTTATGTCAAAATTTGAAAATTTTACTATTTTTATAATATCATGCAGCAAATTCCACGGTTTTCTACGAATAAAAGGGACATACCTGGGCTCGAACACGAGTATTTATGAGAAACTAACAGGATCGTCTCCTCGGTTTTCTAAAAGATTCGGTAAAAATCTTCTTACAAGCACATGAATTGAATATTATTGAATCGACTAGTGTAATGCCCGTTGAAATATCAACGGAAGAATTATAGCTAGATAGATAGATTATTATTATTTTCATTTAAAAAATTAATATCACGCTTTTACATATGAAATATTTCATATACAACATTTCTAGTGAATATTCTGTTGTTGACGGGCTATCTTTAGTAAAACTTAAAATAGTTGCCTCTCTTTCCCTCCCTCTCCCCCCTCTCCCTCTCCCCCTCTCCCTCTCACACCCTCTCTCCCCCTATCCCCAATATTACACCCTCTCTCTCCCTTCCCCCTCCTAATTTCTCCCCTCCCCCTCTACCTCCCCCCCCTCTCGTATTAAAAGCATTAAAGCACGTTTATACCCATAAGGATTGATATAACAATAGGATTTTGAGGTCTAACAATATAATCAGTAGCCAAGGCAACATTCCGTTAAAATGGCAATATTTCCACAAAATATGTCAGTTAAGCGTATAACATGAGCGATTTCGAATTGTATGCGGAAAAAGATGAACAGAATAAGAAACTGTAATTTTTTCTTCAAAATGGTTCAAATCCTAAGATCGTAGGTTAATTCCTTCTAATTTTAATTTCCAAAACAATAAAAGCCTGCACATCAAAAAATGGATTTTTACATGTTACCTTACGGAAAATGGAAATGTCTTCCTTGGAGTCGAACCCAGGACTTTTTTGGAGATTTATTTTCGTCATTACCTTAAAATATGTTAATCAAGCATCCTTGCCAAATTTTAATCTTCTACCTATTCGGGAAGTTTGTTAAAACGCTCTATATCGGCCATCGTGAAAGCGTGACCAACCAACCAACAGACCTGGGCTATTATAGTATTAAATACCGGGCCAGGTTAAAGTTGTTTAATAAACTTGTTCTATAGGAATGTAAACGTGACACATTTACTTGTGCGTAAGTTAATCAAATATGTTTTTGCTCTTCCTTCTGGTTCGGGTTTTTTACAACTGCGAGATTCTTTCTTAAATTTTTCGTCCCCGATTGATCAGGAGGGATACGTAAATTGCTATCATAGGTAATCCTAGAGATTTGGAAACTCGACCTCAAATATTCAACATAATTTTTATTAAATTGTCTTTAATTACAGGATAAAATATCCTATTATGATATCTGCTCGACCTTGGAAAAAAGATTTTTCGATATAGCTCTGTCCGACAATCTATCCCACACTATGGTCTTGCTTTCCTATATAAGTGGGTGCTTCAGTTATTCCGAGTGCTTCCTCAGCTAAGGTTTTTGATCTATATTTCTCTAGGAGTTTCAACATATCGTTTATGAGGCTCTCCTCTAACGATACCCAATACAAATCCCTTGATAATGAGCTAGCTCTATGCATAGGGTCGCAAATGTTTTTCATGAATCTTGCTTCCCTGCACTGCACGCTTTACTAATCGAGTATGTGGCCTTTCTCATGTGGATCCCATGAATTGGAAGCGTATTCTAAATGCGATCAATCCAACGATATGTGGCATGCTTCTCGGACGTCTTTGAAATTATTTCTGATCACTCTTCCCACGGAAGATAATTTCTTCTTGGCTGCAACGACAACACGCCGAATACGTATGTGTGTCCCGCAACATATAACGACATCATCCCAAGGTATTTTACATACCTAGTGGACTTTCCGGGATTTGTTACAGTTGAATTTGAATAAGTACGTACTTGGAAGAGAGTGACTTCGTGATTAGATATCTCGTTCATAAACCGTTTCTTTCGTATACAAATTCTGTATATCTCGCTCACACCGGGCGAATGAAATATTTTTATAATATTGATTTCCTCATCGAATTCGTAGAAAGAGAATAAAGCGCTGTTTATTTCTAAATTAATTAATAGAACATGACGCGACTGACGCAAAAAACAAATCTTTAAAAAAAAACATTGTTATAAATTACAAGTCCGTCGTTCATTAATTCATGTCTTCTGTTTCAATCAAAATCCATTTTCAAACGAATTAAAATTGTAAACATTACAAAGAGCGACGCAGTCGCCAGGTATTTTTTTAAATGAAAGCAATATTTGATCTAAATATTTAATATTTTTAAAATCCCACCCGTCTTTCATAATTTTTAGGAAAATAACAAACACGTTTTTAGATCCAATGAATCACTTTTCATCGAGACGTAATCAATGTAGCGCCGGAATTATCGTTTTTGTTTTATTTTACTCCGGGTAAAGGAAATGGAATAATTAAAAAAAATGAACGAATTTTATAACCTGTGCCGATTTGAATAGAATATATCGTACATCATAAGGCGTAGCGAAGGAAAAGTTTCTCGGCAATCATAAACCACGTTCTATATTTTTCGACTGTTTTGGAAGGAGGAATTTCCGATTTAACACTCTCATGCCATCTAAAGGCTTGGAGAGATCATAATAACTCTCTCGTACGCTGCTCGGAGCATAGACCACACATACAGTCAACGTCCAACCGATTTTCTCAAAATAAAACTCCCATCCACCCACCTTTCCCTCCCATTTTACTCTCCTCTCTCTCTCTCACACACACTCCATCCTCACTCCGACACGTACACATACACATCGGACCAACTCCACACATCTTCCGACCCCTTTACCTTCTCTCTCTCTTCGTGTGTCCCCCCCCCCCCTCTCCCCCCTCTTTCCCGCTCCAATTCTTCACCTCGTCCGTTCCCCAAGAACACTTCCCCTTCCATCTCTCCGCCTCTTTCTCCACTCTAAAACCCCCACTCCATGCTTCCTCCCCGCAGCGGTTTGAGTGGTGGCGAAGTGGAGGTAGGAGAGGTGGAGGTAGAAGGAAGATGGGGAGGGGAATCGAGTAGGGAACAGAGCGTGCAAGCTCCGGAGCGTTGGATGTGGGGTGGGGGGAGGGGAGGGGGGATGAAGGTGGGAAAGGGATGGGAGGTAGCCGGGCTGCATGCTTCCCTAATTATCTCCTACGACCTAAGTGTGCAAGGGGTTTGAGGGAAAGGGAGATGGGAAGGAGGGAAGAGTTGGCGGAACGGAGGTGGAGAGAGAGAGGGAGGGAGTGAGAATGGAAAGGGGGAAGAGTAAATAAGTGTGAGAGAGGTGGTGGAAGAGATGTGAAAGTGGAGGCGGTGTTGGAGTGTGTGTGCGCGCGCGCGCGTGTGTTGTGTGTGTGAGGGAGAAAATGGATTTGTGGGTAAAGGAGAAAATTCTTTTCTGCTTTTGTTTTCTCGCTCGTTCCTCGCCTTCCCTCCCAGTTTCTTTTTTTTTCACCTACCCTTCTAACTCTTCTTCTCTTTCTCTCTCTGTTGCTTTCCCTGTCTCTTTTGTTTCTGTTTCCTCGATTACTTTCCCTATCTCTACACCTATGCTTTGGCGGAGGGGTGGTTTAGAGTATCTGCTGACTAGTACTAAAATCGCGGGTTCGAATCCCGATGGAAATCTTGCTGGGTCGAATATAACAATACTAGATGGCCTAATTTTCGCCCTTAAAATAATGTCGAATTGTTATCATTATTAAATTAAATATTTTTCATTTCCTGGCCACTTTTCTTCCATTTCCCTCTATCTCAAAATCTTCGCTCTCTTTTCCTATTCGTAAACCTTTTGTTTCAATCTCTTCTTTCTTCTTCGTTCTTTCTCGAAGTTTTCCTGCCTTTACTTCCCTTTCTGCCTCTTCTACTCTCCTTCCTTTCGTCTCTTTTTTCTCCCTATCCCATTTCTTGTTCCTTCTTCCTCGTCCGCGGAACTTTTCCCATTTAATTTTCCCCTTTCTTCCGCGTACAAGTGCTTCGCTAATTAATTCTCCATTTAAATCTCTTTGCCTTGTTTTCTTTTCTACATCCTTTAGCTCTCCCTTTTTTCTTTCTCTACCCTTGTCTCACTTTCCCTCGCTCTTTCTCTTTCCTCTTTACTACCATTTTTCCATTCTACAGAAGTAAATTTTTACCCGGTTTCTCTATTTCTTCCTTTCTTAATCTATCCCTATCACGCAGTCTCTTTTTCCCTCTCTGAGCTTCTTGTGCGAGTACTAGCAGGAATAGATTTAGATATTCAAATTGAGAGGTATGTACCTCGTCGGTTTCGATGTTAATAATTAGAAAATCTCATGTTTCCAGTTCCTCGATATTTTACGTTACACTGGTTTTCGTGTTTATTTTTTCCCTGAAACCCTCACTCGCTCTCTTCCACCCTATTATAATGTTTTATTTCAACTCTATCGGGTGTTCCTGATTAATTTTAAGTTCCTATAGTAACCACCGCTAGAAATGAATACGTGATACGAGGAGGAAGCCAAGGCATTATTGCCTCTAAAAGGAATAAAATGATAAGTGGGGCAATGTACTTCATTTGATTTTAATCTTGATTTTCTCCTATGGATATAATTAATGTAATAAGTAAGCAATCGCTCAAGATAACGTACGAATTATTTAGAAAACTCCTTTAGGTAGGTTCTGTGAATTACAACAACGTATTACCGTAATTGTGAAGTGGTTAGAGGGCAGAATTTGTCCCATTCGCCGCTTCCCGCAGCCATAAAATCATGCGCTTATTTTTAGCATAAAGTAGCCAATCCTCCTTGGTATCTAGCTTGCCGTTTATGCCTTGGATTATCAGAAAATTGTTTAATGCCTGCAATTGTTAACATAATTCAGAAATATTATTCGATAATTAATTTAGAACATAAATACGTAAAAATAAAACTTTGCTCCATACCTCAATGTATCTGAGATTTCGAACATAAGGGATAATTTATTTTTCTGTGTATTTAAAAGGAGTTCGAAGGACATGTATAAGTATATAAAATAACATTTTTTTAACGGGTCAAATACGATGGGTCGCACAGTTCAAACAATTATCAAAACTAGTCCATAGGCATGACATTTTCTCAAGTCCCGTTCGGTTTTTAGTTATCGTGTGAAGCACACTCCATGTTTGCAGCGAGTCACGTGGTCCTTTTAATTAAGAGTTTCGGTGTCCTTTGGTCTAATTGTGTTCAAACCGCAATTCAAGCTAGGCGAATCCTCTTTTTTAGTTAATCAATCGCAGTTTTGCCAATTTTACTAATTCTATTCGCCGCTAAAAAAAATCAGGTTTATCTCACTTACGAATCACGTGGCGTGTTTGGAACGAAAGAAATAAAAAGTAACGAATTGTTCGCCTTGATAGACGCGCGAAAACTCCATCCACATTATCGCGGAAACGGAAGAAAAAACATTCGTCTTTTTGAGCGAGCACCGAAGGCGATTGCATTACGTAATTAAAACTTAGGACCGGATGGAAAATAAGCTCACTCTTGCCCTCACCCCTCTCCATCTTTCGCCCATTCTCTTCCTCTCTTTCCCTTTCTCTCTCTCTCCTCATACAGTTCCATCAATTTCATTCGCACTCTGTGATCCTTTCTGGAAGGCGCTTTAAAAATAAAAAAAGAAGCATCGCCACCCGTCCTCACTACTCTTCCAACCGTGACATCTCCCATAGCACCTCAACTCTTCCTCTCGCTCTCTCTCTTTCTCTCTCTCACTGTTCCTCTTCAACACTTTTTTCACTCCTCTCTCTCCCCTCCTCCCTCAGTCTCTCACTCCGTTCCCTCGTCCAAATAATGGAATCGGGTAAGAGAGAGAGGGGGGATTGGGGGGGAGGGGGAGAAAGGGAGGGAGGTATGGCTCTCCTTGTGCTTGCTTGCGCTGTGCGTGTGAACGGGCGTGCAAGTGCTAGGTTCTGTTGAGCTTGTGTGTGCAGGGTTTTTTGAGAGTTTTGAGAGAGGGGAGGAAGAGAGAGAGAGAGGGAAAGAGTTAGGGACCAACGGTGTGTAGCTCAGATATAGTTTGGAGTGTTCTCTTTTTCGTTTTTGTTCTTTTTATTTCGAATGCAGTGTTGCCTGGAACGAGAGTTGCGTGGAAAGACCTTGGTTGAAGACACCCTCCGAGAGATGGGGTAGCGAGCGAGATGTGAAAATGCTTTTTCGTGTTTATTTTTTTTCGTTTTTAACGAGTCTAGGAAAAAAATTATTATGATTCCGTTTTCTCTCTCTCTCACTCACTCTTTCGGGACCTCGAGGAATAAAAATAAAATTGTTTCATACGAAGGGAAAAAATGTTAACGAATTCGTTGGGCTGGATGAAATGGTATACTTCAGGTTGTAACGCTCTGGGATTTCTCTTCCCCCCTTCCTTTTACCTTCGTTCGCCTCACTCTTTCTCCCTCTTCCCCTCCTGCTAGCCTTCCTTCCCCTCCCCTCCTCCTCCCTCCCCTTCCTGCCGCTCCAGACTACCTTGCCTCTCGCGCTCCACGCTCGTCTTTTGTTTAGTTGGCTCATTTAGTCGCTTTTTCCCTTTTTCTTTCGTTCCCCTCCTCTCTCTCTCTCTTTCTGTCTTTCTGGTGAGCTGTGGGAGCGTGTGTGTGCGTGTATGTGTGTGTGTGTGCATGCGGGACAAGGTGCTCTTTTGTTTTTTCTTTCGAATTCCCCCCCCCCTCTCTCTCTCACCTCTCGTCAAAACGATGCCCGCGACAAGATGGTGGGAGTTTACTCGACCGTGTTAAAAGGATTGAAAAAAAAGTTTCTCCACCAACATTTCGTGTTTCACGCGATGGGATGGAAGAAATACACACACACACACACACATATATATATATATATATAAAGGGATTTTTTTATATACGCGGAGGAGTGGAAAGAAGGTTGCACGCGTGATTGGTGACGACGCGTAGAATTCAACCATTGTTTAACTTGTGAATAATACCCTTCCACGAGAAGGAGTTGGTTCTTGGAAGTTTTCATCGTGGCGTTAAATGTTTTTGGAACTAATGAGTTACGAAGTAAATTCTTGATAAAAAAAAAGCTCCTTCTTCAATTGTCGTATTTCAAGCGGCATTTGGAAGAACTTCAACGCATCGTGCTAGATGTGACACCAGCGACATGTTATCCTTTTGTATTAAAAAATAGTAGAGACATTTGTTCCTCGCCTGATGAGACGCACCTGCCGAGTGGTTTGACGAAGTTAGTTATTTGTTTTGGATGTCAACGCTTTCTAGAATGATGAGCCGATATTTTTATCTTCGATGAATTTAAGTCGGAATATACGTAAGCGGATGACGAAGAGGAGAAAAATCGAAGGAAACATTTTTGAAGTTGTTTATGCTATCGTAAATGAATCAATAATTGCTGAGCGTCAACTATTCATGAGACATTCGATACTGTGTTTGTTTTAAAAGTTTAGTTTATTACAACACAAATTTTGCGACGAATTTCCGTTTACCGTGTCTTAATTAAATATTATTTTCCCCGACAATTCCAGGATGAATATCAACGAGAATAGTTCTTATGACTCAACAATGCCGGAGGATAATCGAGCTCGCCTAATGGTCAGGAGCGGTTCCAAGTATTTTGGCACCCCGGGCGAGATTTCATTTCAGCACCCCTTTCAGGTAATTTTAAGATATTTAAACGTATATTTTAATTTATGCAATGCTCCTCTAAAATTAAAACATTGACTACTAAAAATGTGAAGGAATGTCATTGGTATTGTTTTTTCCACTTTGTACATTGCCAGCTAGCTCATACCTACTATCAAATGGTGTATAGATAGTTTGTTATAAAAGCGCCCCTTATATATTAAGACAAAACAAATTCGAGATTAATCTTTTCAATATCAAAAATTGAAAAACTAGGTATGTAGGTACTTATCTTATGTATCTCCAATAGCCATTCACAAGGTTATTGACCTATTGACTATTTTTGTATAAGAGACTGAGTGAACCGCTGGTTATTGTAGAGAAATGTTACAAAAAGCAATTTCCGTGCATGGAGATATCATAATAAAAATCTGAGATTATCCTAAATATAATAAGAAATATATACTTGTTTTAATGGAATCAAGAGTCGAGTTTAATCCGTTATTTGTAAGAATACCCGATAAAATATATTTCCTTCTAGGAAATACGCCCAATCACTTGATAATACTAAAGAATGTTTTGCGATAAGAAGGGTTGCAAACAGGAGACTGTTGAAAACCGACGATATGTCATAACATGGATTTTTTCAATCAGGATAAACGATCTACTCAACATTGTGATTTGGTCCCTATAGGGACGGAATAAGGGAGGCGATTCATATTCATGTCATCCTCACCCAGAATTACGACAGCGAAATTGAAAATGCGATTGATGATTGTAGATCTCACTTTTCTTTTAACGTGCATCGATCATCGGCTATCATTACCAGATTGCGTCAGAATCACGATTAAATCAAAATTAAAAATCGAACGGGCGGTCATTCTCGTTTAGCAACTGGAGTAAATCATTTTCGATCACTTTTAATATTCAGGAAGGATATATGTAAGAATGGCGAAACAATTAAATCGTGGCGATTATTTACCTCCGTAGCTAGCGAAGGTGGTATTTCCGAATGTTCCCGCAAAAAATGTCCAAAGTTTAATTTCCCAAAAATAAGTATTAATTGGTCGCTCAAATTTCAAGTTATTTTAAATAAAAACTGGTATTATTCTTTATTAAAACGTAGGGAAAATTTAATATAATAATAGCCGTCGTCCGTTGGTTGGTTGGTCACGCTATGCAAACGCTAATAACTCGAGAAATAATGATAGAAACTCGAAATTTGGTAGGGATGCTTGATTAACACTTATTCAGAGAATGACAAATTTAAATCCCGAAAAAATTCCTTTGTTCTTCTCCAAGAGAGGCAATTCTATTTCCCATTACTTTACATGCAAAACGCGGTTTTTCGACGTGCAGGCTTTTATTCATTTGGAAATTAAAATTAGAAGAAATTAACAGACGACCTTCGGATTTGAACCATTTCAAAGAAAAATTTATAGTTTCTTATTCCGTTCGTCTTTTTTCGCCCACAGTTCGAAATATTCCATGTTAAACATTTAATTTGCATATTTTGTGGAAATCGCGCCATTTTAACGTGATGTTGCTATGTCGACCATTATCATTGTTACACGTCAAATTACTATTGTTGTATACATCCTTCTGGGAATAAGCGTGCCTTGAGTGCTTCAATATGAGAGAGAGAGGAAGGAAGGGGAGAGATTGGCGTGTTTTGTGGAAAATAAGTATCTTAACGTAAATATAAAAAAATTTAAGTATCAACAGTGTCATTTTAGAAAAATTGGAAATAAAAAGCATTCTTAAATTAAATTATTTGTAAACCATACGTGCTTACGAATTTATATTGTTATTCCTCGAATTAATTTCGTAAAATGGCCGAAGTTTGGAAACGAATATAAATTAAAATTCAATTAAAATTAAAAGGACATTTAAAACTGTTAACTGGCAACTTTCGAAGAAACAACAGTGGATCTTTTAATGAATTGATTTGTTTTTATAAAAGGAATTTTGGTGCTTATTTAATACAGAGTAAGTTCTAAGGCTTATAATCCATTAAAATCTAATAACAGTGGCTATTATAGTTTAAAGAAAGAACCTTATTTATTCACTTTACAGAATGAATTAATTTTAGGCTAGCATTGCCTATTATAAAAGGAGTTACTTTGGAATTTACAGTATGTAAAGTGGAAGTTGTACTGAATTGACTCAAGTACATATATTTCAAAGCAAAAATAAATTTAAAACTATTGTAACGGTTTCTACGATAAACAATTAGTTTATTTTTTTGTTAATATGGATATCCAATACAATAATCCATTCAATCGTTAAGGGAACAGTTTACAATGTTGAAATAAACTGATTTGTTTTTCTTCAGATAGTATTCAAAGAAATTATTCCGCTG
The DNA here is from genome assembly GCA_036926305.1 of Uropetala carovei. NCBI lineage: Eukaryota > Metazoa > Arthropoda > Insecta > Odonata > Petaluridae > Uropetala > Uropetala carovei. Next base: position 3,691,272 of record JAXCHB010000070.1, read on the forward strand.
ATTGATTAATTAGTTAGTTTTTAATTTAAATATTTTAAAGAGTTTTATTTTAAATATGTAATACATAACGACGGAGAACATTACTGAGGATTCGAGTATGCTTTCTTTCTTCGTAAGCACAGAGTACAATTTTAAAACAATCATAATGTTAAGTGCACGAAATTTAATTATTTTCCCTACGTTATATATGTATACATATAATTATTTCCCAGTCTTTGTACACCGACATTTATATGCAGCATTGACGAGAACAAGGTGGGAGAAAAATAACAGAATTTTATAGCCGAAAATAAAAACCAAATTTACTAAACGACAACAGAATATTCACTAGAAATGTAATATGTATATGACAAAATATTTCATATGTAAAAGTGTGCTAATAATTATTTTAAATGCAAATATTAATAATCAATCCATCTATAATTCTTCCGTTGATATTTCAACGGGCATTACACTACTAATAATATAAACATCAAATGTGTTTCCTAAAATTTTTCAATAGACGCCACATCTCCCAGCTGATTATTTACAAACTAGCGTAATTGCCCTTCAGTATGACGGAATATCTTTAGTTAACCTTAAAATAGTTACCTCCCTCCCCCTCTCTCTCCTCCTTCCTTCCTCCCTCCCTCCCCTCCCCTCCCCACTCCCTCTCCCTCCCTCTCTTTCTTAAATGTAAGAAGGGAGTATAGTCTCAATTTCGCCCTCAGTAAAGTCGTTTGTCTGTCTGTCTGTCTCCCTCCCTCCTCTCTCCCTCTCTCCCCCTCCCTCTCTCCCCCTCCCTCTCTCCCCCTCCCTCTCTCCCCATCCCCCTCTCCCTCTCCCCCTCCCCCTCCCCCTCCCTCCCTCCCTATCTCGTATTAAAAGCATTCAAAGCACGCTTACACCCATAAGGATTTATATAAGAATAGGATTCAAATGGCAAGATTTACACAAAATATGTAAAAAAACATTTAACATGAGTGGTTTCGAACTGTAGGCGGAAAAGATGAACATAATAAGAAACGTAATTTTTTCTTCAAAATGGTTCTGGTCCGAAGATCGTAGGTTAATTCCTTCTAATTTTAATTTCCAAAACAATAAAAGCCTGCACACCAAAAAATGGATTTTTACGTGTTACCTTACGGAAAATGGAAATGTCTTCCTTGGAGTCGAACCCGTGACTTTTTTCGTGATTTATTTTCACCATTACCTTAAAATATGTTAATTGAGCATTCCTGCCAAATTTCGAGATTCTATCTCGATTCTTTCTCTAGTTAATATCATAATTCGCTACCAGAGGCACGGCCTATGGAATAGCGTGACCAACCAACCAACAGACCTGGGCTATTGTATTATACTGTGTATAATGGAACAAGGAAAGAACAGCTAAAAGGTTGATTTCATTAACGAGGAAGGCAACTGTAAAAACTTTCTTAAATTACTTCCATTAAAGAAAATTCTTACTTCACGGTACAAAGGTAACCTCGGTTCGTTAACGTAAGTCACGAGCTTAATCGTCATGAAAACAAAATTTTTAATTCAATATCCGCGAATTTCCTATTAAGTACTACTTATTCTTTAAAGAAATCCGTCTCACTCGAAGACGGTGAATCGCCAAAAAATAAGTCGGATGTTTGTCAGGTAGTTAGGCGAGCGAGTCCATAAATGTTTACCTAAAGAGTTGAGCTATTAAAAGTTAGGGAAAGCTCCGTTAAGTCAACATTTCTTAGCAAAAATCCAAGAGAGAGAGAGACAAGCGGCCGACATTTTCCCAGAGTTTACACGACACACGTCTTCCTCAGCGGCTCAAGACAAACACGGAAAAGAAATTCCTAAAGTGGCCACCTATCACTTATTCCGCTTTTACGACTTTGCCAGGATTTCACTCCTCCACATTCACTCATTCGACGAATTACATACTAACGTTCATGACCTATTCTGACACTGTGTAACATGAAGTTATTTTTTTAAATTCTCCTGCATCAGGGCTGTAGTTTAGAGAAGCTATAGATTAGTTAAGAAATCGGTGTAATCCCCAGGGGTTCACGTACACACGTTTAGCCCATGCACAGGCAAAAAATACAAAAATAAAAATATATATTTTTAAAGATGAATAAGTTGAAATTATGCGATTAACCAATTGGATCAAGATTTTTTCATTTAATAAATGTTATTACGCATAATCAGGGGCGGATCCAGAAACTTCTCAAGGGGGGAGGGGGAGGGGGCGATCGCCCCCTATCGAATCCGCCCCTGCCAACTGCCCTATATTTTGAAAATCCCTACCCCCTATCAGAATCCTTTCCCTTGCTATACAGACCTAATCTGCGACGTATAATTGAGGATTTTTGCGCGGAATAAATTCAAGAAAGCGCCCAGTGGAGTGCAATGGGGTTATCCAAGGAGGGAGCGATCGCCCCCCCCCCCCCCCCTTGGATCCGCCACTGCACGTAATACCTCCCTGCATAGGTGCTTTTCAAATAAAATCTTTTAGACTTTGTATCACTCACTTTGAGAAATCGAGCATGTGGTACCTATAAAACCAGACCAGCATTTTTGTTGTAATTAGACGGATTCCGGTGGAAATATTCATTGATAGTTTCTTATAAAAACTACTTCATTTAACGCTTCCTAGCATTATAGGAGTTTAAGGAGAAGAGCCATGTATAACAGTAGATTTTTTAAGACTGAGCAATTAGTGGCCCATTTGGTATAATAATTAATAAGAACTTCGCAGAATGGGTTAACCAAAAAGAAAACACGAGACTTTTTCAGAATATTAATACAAAACAGAGTTTGAACTTGATAAATTCATATACCAAGAAGCAGGGCCGCCCCTACAGAGCTGCGGGGCCCAAGGCAAGTGGACCTATGCGGGGCCCCGTTATCGTTAACCTCCAGATTAAATTTAGACTTTCCTTTCGGTAATATAGAAGCGCGGGGCCCGGGCATGGGCGGATTCAAGGGGGGTAGAGGGGGTAATTACTCCCCCTCCCCCTCTAGATTTTCTGAACCCTCGAAAAATTACCCTTTAAATCTCGTCCTTCGTCCTGAGCAGTTCAAAATTTAAGTTCTTTCACTCGCTTCACTATGATAGACTACCGTTTTACCGTATGTATTCGCTATTTGCTATTAAATTCTACATTTCGTTTTTCTGATTAAAATATGTATTAAATAAGATAGTTTCAAATACTTTATTAAATAACTTTTATAGTAACCTCACTCGATATCTTATATCTATAATGTTTAACTGAAAGTAATTTTTATTTCACTTTGAGTTTATACCCGCAAAGGGGTACTTAAAATTCATTGGAAAGTCGAACTCACTATACGTACACTTATGTATAATTAAGCAAGATAATTGAAAGTGTAATGTGAAGCGCCATATAACTTTTACAGATTTTCTTAATAAACTTTAGTAAGTCAGCATTGTTGTATAAGAAGAAACTTATTCTACTGAAACTGGCGCGAATTTTGTTCTTCCTTACCAACAAAACTCATAATTGTAGTAAATCAAAATCTATTTTATTCTTTTTAGTGCATAATACAAAAGATATTTTTAAAGCATTTCTTTATTAATTTATCTTTTCACTCTTAAATTACCCCCCCCCCCCCCCCCCACCTTGGATGAAGCCTGGGTCCGCCCATGGGCCTGGGGCGGTCGCCCCGATTCGCCGTGCCCAAGGGACGGCCCTACCAAGAAGTTAGTTTTGCCTTTGCATCTTTTTTCACATTTTAAGTCTTTCTTTTCGTAAAGTTTTCGGTACATACAATCAGTTGCCATTTTGATCCAAAAATGAGCTTTGATTAAAGTGGAAATTGGTATAAAAATAGTAAAATCATTCTAATTTTAAAATATCTTTGATTCCGTGTTTAAGTCATGTACACAGGTTTCTTCTTATGGCAACTGATAAAATGTGAGTTAGCGTTACCCAAATCATAGTGATATTTACAGAACATGAAACTAAGCTGGAAAACTGGAAGTCACTCTCATCACCCTTTCTATAATTAATTAAAATGCTATATTTTTTCAAATTTCACTCCATCTACTCCATTTCTATATCCTTATTATTACAAGTGAATGTGGCAGGAAATATGTCGACAGAAAGTCATCAAAAAGTATATTTTGTCAGAAGGCGAACAGGTTTGAATTAATAACAATAATACGTTCAACAGTGGATGGCCATAGCGGAAAAACTACGAACTAAGTTAATCCGAAATAAATTTGATACTATGTAATTTTCCACTATTTTATTTTTTTAATAAAATAGTGGAAAATTACGTAGTATCAAATTTATTTCAGATTATGGAAATATTCCACAAAGTTGCGCCAAATACTGTTAAATTTATACGAACTAAGGTAGTCACCAGACCGCGCCGTATCAGGAATCAACACGTCGACGAAAGACCGTATCAAAATTCGATCGAAAATTCTACGGAATCCATCAGAGCATAAACGCGGTCTGATAAATTTAATTCGATTCGACTCCTAAATGACCGAGTGAGATAGAGGGAGAGGAAGAGAATACCAATCTAACAATACCTGGAAGTCTTCGTGGAACCATCTAGCATGGAGAAAAGTTCGATATATTGATCGGGAGTATCGAAAATCCTTCGCAATTCATTAGGGAATGCATTACCGCGCCGGGAACGAGATTAAGTCGGTAGAGAAGATAAGAGCGAAGCCTTTTTTTTTTTAAAAAAGTGGGGGGTTTTAGTACCGAGGTAGCGAAATTGTGAGTGAGGGAGAGAGGGAACGGGTGAGTTTGGTACTCCTGCGGGAGGGAGGCTGCAGTCATTCGTCCTCTTACCTCTCTCTCTCTCTCCACTCCTCCCTCCCACTCCAAACGCACTTCAGCATTCTTTTTTTTTCTTTTCTAGCCCTCGAAATAAAAAGATAACTCCCAAAGCTACATCGTGAACTGTAGGAGAGAGGAGTACGGTCCACATCATTCCCTATTTCAACTCCTCTATCTCTTTCTCTCTCTCTTTCGCTCTCTCTTATTCTCTCCCTCTATCTCTCTCTCAAAAAAAAACTTCCTCTCTCCCTTCCTGAATACTTGAAACCAGCTTTCCCTCTTTCTCTCTCGCTCTCTGCCGTCTCAGTTATAAATACTGAATAACTGTTTCTTTCCTTCTCCTTATATCTCCTACTCCTGTTCCCCTCGGCTCTCTCCTCCCACCACACCCTCTGACTTACCTGTCTACCCCTTCTCCTTGCATAAACCCGGAGTTTATCTTTTATTTCTCCGGCGTTCATACCCGTGAGTGTATACGGCCAACTCTTTTTCACTTCGCCGTCTGCCTCTCTCTCTCTCTCTCTCCGTATGCATCTTCCCTCCTTCCCTCTCTCTCTCTCTCTTCCTGCTTCAGTGTTTTCCCCTCCCGGCCAACTCGCTCCTTATTTCCAGTCTTGCACTTAAATCAAATTATCCAGCCCGGCAGAAATGAAAAAAATCAGCGTATAAACTTCATATATTTTTGCTTATTTATCCTACCTTCCCCGAGGTTTTTAAATTGGCTCCCTCTCTAATCGTTGTCTTTGTTTCCGCCAGATGGAGCGTAATGCGAGCTCTTTAGTTACGCTTGTTTATGTCTTATTATCATTATTATTAGCCGAATTTTATCGTCACGTCCATCATTGCGGGTAGGTTTTGATAATCCGAAGACGACGCGAAAATGCCAAACAAAAACTTCAGATTTACATTTAAATGCGCCAACAAACTTGTTATAATCCATTAAAGTTCGATTACTTATTGAAATTTTAGGTACTCTCGCGTTATGACTCGCGCGCAAAATTTTTTCAGAACGGAACAAGCCTAACAGTCGTTATTCACCGTTTCCATCGCTTAATATTCGTCGAAGTAATAAAGCTAGTCTCTCTTACGGTTTTGAAATCGTCGTAAATCGCCCCAAGACATCAATAAAACGATTCGGCTCGGTTGGACAAATATTTAACCGATCGCAAAATGATGATGAATATTCGAACATTTCTTATTAATATCAACGGAAAGCACTATTCATGGGATTTTATTCGAACATTTCCTCCGATAAAAACATAAAACAAACCGCCGAAAAATCAACATAAATAACACACACACATATATATATATACATACACACATACATTTATATGTAAATTGCGTAGGCTGCAAATATCCTTTTTTGCCGAGTAAGTCTCCTCTTTGGGCAGACGCAGTATCATCGAAGGATTGCGATATTCGCAAATTTTATTGACTTCGTAAACATAACCCCCTTTTTTTACCTCTTCCTCCCCACTCTATAAAAAATAAATAAAATAACGCGCACTTCCCCTCCCACCCAACTGCCCCCATCCCCCACTCATCCATCGGGACAAATTTCGTTAAATATTCAGGGGGATGGGGGGAGGGGGTGTGGCAATATTACGCCGATGACATTGACATCTTGTCTCTGTTACGCAACGCAGAGGGACTTAAATGAAGACGAGTCAATAACCAATATTTGTTTATTTCGCTTCCGCGACGACGCGAGATCGTCATCCATTCGGAATTCCGTTCACCCTCCCTCTATCCTCACCCCACGGTCCTTTTCCTCTCCCCCCCCCCCTCCCACCCTCTCTCTCCCGTTCTCTAACATCTTTACGTCTACCTTACCTCGTCCTAAATTTTATCTTCCTTCTCTTCCCGGCTCATACTCCTTTTTTCCCTCATCCCCTTTGCAGCCTCCTCATTCATATCCCACCCCTTCCACTTACCCCCACCGTATACCCTTCCCCCCTAAGCCCCTTCCCATACCCATCTCTAAATAATAAGAGCCTTTAATAAGAGGAATGAGGATGACTGCCGGGCCGCGAAGACGAAAGGGGAGTGGAAAAGCATAAAGACTTAGGGATGAAGGATTTCTTTTTTTTAACGCCCCCCCCCCCCCCCTGTATTTTCCACCATCTTTCTATCTTTAGTTTTGATTAATTTTTTATCTTCTGCGCTGGTTGTTTGTGGTATAATCTTATTTGGTTATCTATTTATTTAAATACTTATTTATTTATTACTTACCTATTCTGTTTTTTCGTTTTATTGTTTATTTATACACTTTTCATAGTCACTGTGCACTAGATTATTACATTTTCCATAATAATTACATCCATTACAAGCGAACCAAGTGCACACAGACGTATTGAACACCCTGTAATATCCCGTTTTTTCTGGATTTCTCGGGACCATGGCCGCTTTATCCAATGGACAAAGTGGACAACTGCCCAGGGCACCCTGATTTTAGGGGTCCACGCCGCGCGAGCGCCGGCACCATGTACTTAACCCTTAGACCGCGAAACAAAGATTTTATACCGCTCACTCGTACGCGGCGCATTTTTTATCTAAACAAATAACGTTTTAAATCTTGCTTCTTTATAATAAAATTTGATCCAATTTTACTTGTTTATACTCGTCAAGTATTCTAGTTTCAATAAGAAAACAAGATCAATACATAACGTTGGTAACATAAAACAACATAAATAAATATAAACTACGCAAAAGACATTAGATTTATGGTGTGCAACACGTGTGTGTGTGTGTGTGTGTGTGTGTGTTTAGAAGTTTCGCACCAACTGTTTAAAATCATTTTATAAATTAAACAAGGAAAAAGTTCCTTTTTTAAGTAAAGAGAGGGGAGGGGGGCAAGATCATATTTTGCCCAGGGCCCGCCATTGCCTTAAAGCGCCCCTGCTCGGGACCGAGGATATTCTGCTTAGTCGGATATTGATGTGAATCATATATGTCAGTTGATCAATATACCTATTTATACACGAATGTAAAAAGCGAATATTAAGAAAGTAACTAAAACACTTTAGGAAAAGTGAGTTAAGAGTAGCTAAGAAATAAGACAACGCTACATTCACTGGGAACAGGACAAGTAAATACCTTATTAGATGCAGTAGCGTACCGGAAAATCAGTTGGTGCCACTGCCAAAACAGATTTGAAGTCCTGGAAAGAAATTTAAGGCCTTCACAAAAAATTTGGACCCCCCGCCGTGCGGAGTGTGTCAGGTACGCCACTGCTTAGTTGTGTACGTATACATAATGTAGAATAATAGATAAAAAATTTTAAAATCCGGATAATTACACTCCCGGTAATGCGATATCCGGTTAATCAGGACTAGTCGCATCAGATGTTCCACAGGGAAGTGACATAGGCCCACTACTATTCCTGATATATATAAACGTTATCTACTCGATAGTTCGCTGCAAAATAAGACTTTTCGCAGATGACACCATTTTATATAAGGAGATAACGAGTCAGGATGACCAAAAATCGCTCCAGGAAGATTTAAAATTCTGGTGATTTTCAGGGTATCATGTAGATGTAGATATGAACTAGAATAATTTTTTTTGAAATTTCTATTCCTATTTATGCATCACTGCACGCCTATTTATTTATATACATATGTATTTGTTTGTGTGTTTCTACACACAAAATAGTTCGTTTAGCGAAGTATTGAAACAGTGAAAGGGAGTTACCCTACTATTTCCTTCTCCATTATTTTTTTTAACCTCCCATATCTCTGTCTCTCTCTCTCACTCACTCACTCCCTCTCTTCCCCTCCCTCCTCCGCACACGAGTTTCGAACATTTCCCGCTCCAATTCCTCCCATTTTCTATCTTCATTCACTCTCCATATTGTCTTTGCCTTCGATATCTATCTCTCATTCTATGCTTTGCGTTGTCTTTTCTTTTTGACCATCTGTATCTCCTTCTCTATATTTACTATATACATTTATGTATGCATATATATGTAATGTGCACACATATAATACATATATATATATATATAATCTTCCATTTGCCTTTCTTTCATTCTATCTCCCTTCATTCCTCGGACAAGAGAAGCCTCCTTTTCTTCTTTCCTCACTCCTTTTTCTGTCATCCAACCTCCCCCTTCTTCCCCCTCCCCAACTTCCCTTCCCCCGCCATCCCTCCCACACACCCCATTTTCCTTTTTGCCGGAATGAAAGACAATTTTTTTCCTCTTTTCTCATCCTTTTTTTATACCATCCCGACATCAACTCCCCCTCCCTCCCTCCTCCCCTTACTCCTTCAGAGAACCTCCCACATCCATTCCATTTCCAACCTCTCTCTCTTTCCCTTCCGCCTCCTCCCGCAGTCTTTTTTCCGTCGGGTTGGCAGCCCTGAACCTCATCTAGTGAAGTTGCTGCCTTTCTCTCTCTTTCTCTCTTCTCGTCCCCTTCCCCACAAACCATTTCGATCTTCATTTTTTTCTTTCGTATTTATTTTTTCCCAAGCCAAGGCTTTTTTTCGTTCTCTTTCACTCTCTCTCTCCCTGTTCTTTCTCTCACCCTCTCTCTCTCACTCAGTCGCCCACGAGTTCCATACGTATATACAACCTCTTTCCCTCTTTTTCTCCCTCTCATTCTCTTCCTCTCTCGCGGACTATATCGTCTTTTTTTCCTACACTCTTTCCCCTCTCTTTTCCTCTCCTCCTCCCCCCTCCCCTGCCCTTTAACAACCGAGGGTGATTCTGTCCTTCCCTTCCTTCCCCCTCCCCTTCTCCCCCTCCTGACACTCCTCTCTAGCCTCTTTTCAAAACCTCTCACTCCACCTTTACTCCTCAGCTCCTCTCCCCTCCTCCTTTACAGCTCTTCCCCCTCCCCTTCTCCCCCACCTCCTGCTCCTCGCTGGCTTTCCACTCCGACAGCCTCCACCCCACCCCGCTCCTCCTTCCCTTTTTACCACTCCAGCCCACCCTCATCCTCCCCTTTAAGTCCTCTCTCCCACCCCGCGCGCACTTCCCTTCCCATCTAACCCAACCTTCCCCCCCACCCCCCTTCACAAACCTCTCTCTCTTCGTCCCCTCAATCCGGCATAGCACCTTCATTCCTACTCCACGTGGAGCAGACGGAGCCCCGTCAAAGAACCCGTTGCCAAGGCAACCGTAGGGGGGAAAGACGGGACGGGATTGGTCAGAACCCACTTTGATTGGCATTCCTCGCCAAGGGTCACGCCCACAATTGACGAAATGATTACACGGAGGAGGGGCACGGTTGGTACACGACCTCCCATTGGCCAAGTGGTGCCGGATACGCCTTCCCATTGGCTGAGAGGCTCCCGCGAGCTTTCCGTCGCCCGAGACTCCACGTGGAGTGCTTGTCTACAGCTTGTGTGCAGCGCAGAAAACGTTGTAGGGTTGATACTGGCAATCAGACCCCCAAGTTGGAGGGAGACCGAAGATGTGCCCTCGCCCAACCATATTCGGGGAGGTGGGAGAGGAGGGGGAGGATTCTTTGGGGAGGGGGGATCGCTATGGGAGGGGAGGGAAACCTAGACACGCCAGTAGATAGAGATAGATGGAAGAGAGAGTGAAGGAGAAAAGGATGTTACCGGGAGAGGGAAAAAGGACGGAAGATTTTTTCTTTATAGCTACTAAACATTCTGCCTTTTCCTACTCCGCTGTCTCTCTCGCCTATCATGCGACGCGAGTCTTACTGAGTTGGTGTGGATAGTTTGAGCAACCTGTGTGTATGTGTGGGTTGGCATGTGGGGTTAAGAAGGTAAAGGGGAGTCTAAAGCGAGATGCCGGAGGCTCTGGGGTTTTCCAGGAGTCCGGCGGTGCCGAGGTTTGCGCTTTGCGGGTTAAAATCTTCTCTATCCTCCTCCCTCCAACCGAGTACCCGCATATCCCCTACCTCACTCTTTCAGCTATATGTTACCGGGTGTGCGTGTGTGGCACGGATGTGGTGGCAGAGGGGAGGGGGTGAGACGTAGTAGAAGGGGGTTTGAAGATAGTCGTGGAATGCGAGAGGCCGAATCGGGCGAAACGGGGATGGTTTTTTTTCGAGGTGAGATAGTAGTCGGGGAGAATTTTTTTTTTTGATGGAGGGAGGGTTGAGTTAAAGAGAATGGGTCGGCCATTTTGATTTTTTTTCTTTCTCTTTATCCACCTCCACGTAAGAGGTTTTTGTATTTTTTTATATTCCGCGGACAGACGGTGGGAGTCGAACGTGGAAGGAGTGAAGTTAGTCGGATGGGTCACACACACACAGGAATCCATGATGGTGTTTTATTTTGTATGTGCGTGCAAGAGAGGCGTTGGGTGCGGGTGTGTTGGTAAAGGGAGAGAGAGAGTCGAAAACGTTGGTATGAGTAGGTAGTGGATGGGTTTTTTTTCGCTAGAGGGAGTATTTGGTGGGGAGCAGCCTGCCGCCAGGAGAGTGGGTGAGCGGTTTTGCGGAGGGAGAGAGAGATGAGAAGTAGGAGAGTGTCGGAGGGAGTGAAGGAGGATAGAATAGGAAGGTGGATGGGTTTTTAGGGTTCCCCCCCCCCCCCCACCCTCCTCTTGTATGTGTGTGCGTGAGGGTGGGTAAGGTTTTGTATGGCTGGAAGAGGGCGTCAGTGTGCCGTGTGGATGAGGTGCGGAGTGAGGGGGGGGAAAGAGGAGGTTCTGGGTAGGATTTTCTGACCGTGTGGTGCGCGGGGGTAAAGGCTGTTAGGGAAGAACGTAGCAGAAGGGGGGAGGCGACGAAGGGAAGGCGGAGTAGGTTGAGTTGGAGGGGGCTTTTTGGTCTTCTTGGGTATCCAGGCGTGGCGGAGCATGGGGGAGGAAGGAGTTGTGGGGGAGGAACGAGGGGTGGAGGGAGTTGTGGCTGGTGTCGCCAGTGGGGGTGAGAGGTTTAGGGAGTCGGAGAAAAAAGGGGAAGGGGGAAGAAAAAAGGGTCGCATTTGACGGTGTGAGGGAGAAGGGATTGGGAGGGAAAAGGGTGTAAAAGGGGAAGGGTACAAGAAAGGGGTAAACAAGGAGGGAGGGAAAGCTAGGGAAAGAGGAGGAAAAGGTTTTTTTGAGCGAGAAATAGAATAGGAATAGTGTGCGAGGAAGGGGAGGGGAGAGGAAGGAGTGGGGAGGGGTATAAGACTAGAAGCTATTGAAGACTATTTAAGCCTCCTTTCGTGTTCATTTTAACGCCTTAATTGGTATAATCGAGTAGGAAGTTATCGAATGAAGAACACTTAAGTTATAACCCGAAGGGAAAGGCTGAAGAACGCAGTTGAAGGCGAGGAAATCAAGGAGAGATGTGAAAGAAGTTGATTGCGAGCGAGGAGAGGAATTTTCGTTCGATTTCGAAGGGTGAGGAAGGAGGAGGGGGGGAGAAATATCTCAAAATGTCAATAAGAAAACAGGTACGATCCCCGAAGAGCCCAACGCATTATTCAAATAAGATTTCCCTTATGCCTCTCTTCTCGTAACTCCTCGCAAATACGATTGGTTCAAGAACCGAGTTTTAAAAAACATATATAAAAATGTCAGCGTTAAAAGTAATGAGAATATATGTAGGGGGAGGAAATACATGGGAAAAGGGTCAGGATTGTACGGAAGAATAACAATCCTTAAGGCGCAGATGAGAAAAACCATCGAATTGAGGCAAGTGAAAGAAATACGTGGAGCGATGCTTGTGTGCATGCGCCGAATATTTGACAAAGAGAAATAGAAAAACGGACGAAGACTCGTCGGAAAAGAGAAGGACGAGGCGAAAGAGACGGTACGAAAATGTAGGAGTAGAGGAAGAGGCAAGACCGGTGAATTAAAGGATTTTGAAGAAGGGCTTTAAAAAATAAAGAAAGTTTTATAGGGAAAAAAGTTATCGCGGAATAGGAAAGAGATAGAGGTTGAAAAAGATAGAGGGGCGCTTCTAACAGCTCGATGAAAAGAGAGCGGGAGAAAGAAAGGAAGAAATGAAAAAAGAACGAGACGGAGTGAAAGAGAGAGAGAGGCGTATGAGTTTAGATCTCATCCACATCTCTTTTCTCACCCCCAATCCCCTGCTTTCACCCCACCCCCTCTCCTACTACCCCTTTAACACCCATCCTCCGCTACCTCATCCTCTCACGTCCTCCTTCCCTCCCCCCCCCCCCCATTCCCACCCCACCCACTTCCCCCAATCCCTCTAACCTTCCTCCCCACCACCATTCTCTCCCCAGTTCTGCGGCCGCGGGGAACTAACTGTCGGGAGGAAAGAGGTGGAGGGTTTATAGAGGAGTGTGGGGTGTTGGAAAAGAGAGAGAGAGAGACGTGGAAAGGGATTGGAAGCTTTTGAGGGGCGCGTAACGGAGGGTGAGGGGGGAAGTGTGAGAGAGGTTTTGGGTGGGGTGGGATGGCGGCGCTGAAATGGTGGAGGGAACTTGGATGATGGGGAGCATAGCACAATGCACCGCCACGGCTCGAATGAGAGTTGGAAGGGGGGAAGTGAGAGAGAGGAGGGAAGTATGGTGGTATGAGGAGAAAGAGAGAGAGGGAGAAGGGAAGAGAGAGAGAGACGGGTAGGGGAAGTGTTCACTCTTCCCCCTCCCCTCCGCCGTTACCGCCGAGGCTGTTCCCTTCCCCTCCCCTCCCCTCCGTGCCCGAGAAAGCTTCTCCTTCAGTGGCGGAACGAGCTGTGAGTGAGTAGGACGTGTTGGCGGGGCGCTCCGGCTTATTCGACTCGTGTGGTCAAGCAAGTAGCGAAAAATCTCTTGTGAAGTAAATTCCTCGGGGAGAATTAAGACACGATTAAGGGAGGTGGAAGTAGTGGCGATTGTGGTCATTTTGAGAAAGAAAGCTTTGGTGGAGTTTTTTGTTTTCAGGAGTTTATTTTTTTCCCGTCGTTCGGGGAAAACAGGAAAGGAACGCCAAAACCTGTCGTTTTCCCCTCCTCCCAAAAAAGGAATTAGTTTTTTTTTTATATTTCGGTTCTGTAAGCCGAAGTTTTTTTCGCCAAGGATTTCGAACCGGCGATCGTGGAAAAGACGGAGCGGAGGATACGGTTTATGTAAGAGGCAAGTGTTCGAGAAGGTGTTAGTGGAAGTTTTTTCTCGTCGCCAAAACTTCGGTGGGATTTTGTGGTTCGTACGGTTTTTACTTCCGTACGGGAACCCCAAGTCTGTTGGCCATCCTGTGTGATCGGAGTGTTTCTCAGTGGGATACGTTTTTTCAACCTCGCCTGATCGGATATTTTCTACAGGGTGTCTGATTTGACTGGAAAAAACCCAGAAGTGTGTCGAAACACCCTCGCATACGAAGACGAGTGGCACAACGCGAGGAAGATATTCTTATGATTCATATATACGTTTCGCGGCTCTCTAAACAGAAGGATCTAATATATAACACTCATCGCTTTCGGAATAAATTTCCCCCCGTTTCCTGCTTCCCCAATATCGCTGCCACTTAGAATAAAAAAAACCGCCCATTTCGAGACCGTCGCTCTCCTCTTTGGGGGGTATCATCGTCTTGACCGCACAAGTGAAGTTCTCAACCGTGTGCTTCCGGTAAGGGAGGAAGTGACGCGTCGGGAGCGCGAGGAAAAGGTTTTTCGTCGGTAGGCGGAGTGAAGTGAGTTTGGCTCGAGAGAGAGAGAGCGCCATACGTGACGACTGAAAAAGTCTCGTGACACATTTTTCCTCTCCGCGTTGTGAATGTGATATTTTGTCCGCCGCGAGCGCGGCCGTACTGGTTCTTACCGATCTCCATTTGGTAAGAAAAGAATCGAAAAAAAATTGGATTTAATACGAGAGAGATCTCTCGCTTTGAGAGGTTTTAATTTCGAAGGAGGCTCGGGGTTTTGAGGTTCTCGGATTACTCCGTTAGGAATCGCCGGGGAGCCGTCGGCCGGCGTGTGCGTGACCATCGCCCGTCTTCACTCCGTACTGAGCTGGAGGAGGATTCAAATAGCGCTTGGAGGCGGTGGTGGTGGCAGAGGCTTCACTGGTTGACGGGCGGTGGTGCTTCCGAAGGGTGTCCGGGGGTAGAAAATCCTGCTGAAGTCGGGGGAAGTGGACGTGGGACACCGAGGAGGAGGAGGCGTAGGAGGAGGAACAGCAGCGGTGGGACCGACGTATCTTCGGGAGGCTGTGAGGCTGCCGTTGGAAGCGAAGGGCCGGAGTGGCGAAGAGGACAAACCAGCGGGGGCTGTGGCGGTAGAATGCGCTGCTGACATAAGATGTACCCGACAGGAATGAACGCGGCGGCGGCAGCTGCAGCAGCGGCGGCTAGGCATCCCGTAAGTACAACAAATAATTGCCTCGATGTCAGTTTTTTCAGTTTTAGAAGTGATATATGTCGTGTTTTGCGGCAAACTTCTATCTTGTGAACATTGAAATTGGTCGGCAGCGTCATAAGTGATTGTGGAATTATCGTCGTGCTAATTTCGGTTACAAGGCATCCGCCCCTTATCAGCCGTTAGTTACTTGTAACGAGGAAGTGAGTTAGTGGATCGTTTCCGCTTTCGTGCAGTTTTGATTATCGGAATTATCATTTTAGGCTACATCGTATTGTACACTTCCTTTTTATTTTCGTATTGGATGTGGGTGTGTTGTTTATTCGACGCCGGCGGCAAGTTGAGCCGTGTGTGAACGTCGGTGTTTGACGAATTCGATTCCTATCCGGGTCAAATCGACGGGTCTTCGCACGCGAGAGGAAAGGACCGCGTTTACCATCGAAACAAACCGAAGTTCTTCGCGGTTTCTTAGCATTCCTGTGTTAAGTATGTTCGCTCTCCAGGTACTAATTGTCCTTCGCGATTAGTGATAAATTATCGAGTTTCGACCGCGTCGGCGGTTGATAATTCTGCGGGAAGAAATTTACAAATTCGCGCGCGGCCGCGTGCGACATCCGGAAATGCGCAGCTTTTCTCGTTCCGTTATGGTGGCTCACGCTGGCATTTATAAATAAAAGAGGAAATTGTGGCTTATAAGTCTCGGATAAAAGTTTATCAGCCTTGTCTGTTTTCTTCGTTCTTGTCCGATTGAGAAGCGAGCGTTAGTTAACCTGGTAGGAGTTTAACCATTCGCTATTCTTTCGCGGCGTCGTTTGGAGTAAATGCTGTTACGAAAGGCACAATTGTTCAGGGAGAGATGTTTGTGTGACCGGCCTATGTTTCTGTATCAGTCTATTCAATTGGGATTAGTGGAGCCGGTAGAAGAATGTAATTTTAATTGAGCGTGCACTTAACGGAGTCCTTTTTAGATCTGTAATATTATGGAATCGGAGAAAAATTACTTCCTTCGATTTGACACGGCAAAGCGTGTAATAAAAAAGTTCGAAGAAATTTATCTTCACGCAGGAACGTCAGATCGATCCTATCATTTTACCGTTGGCAGGAAAAAAGATTTCTTCGCCATCAAGTTCACATTATCCGCGCATTAATTTTTTCTCGGATTTCAATATCAGGTTTTATTTTTTAAAAACTTAAATTGACCTCTTTTAGCGTGCTAGGGTTTTCAATAATCTCCCAGCATTTCGCGTGTCGAACGTGCAAAATTTTTTCGGTTCACGGGAAGGTCGTGATTGCCTGAATGCTTATGGTCTTAAGAGATAAAGGATCATTACGTCGCTGGCACGTGTTTTGCTTCGAATGTCGCATTCGAGAAATTTCCTTTCTTTTGAGCCGTCTCCGATTTTTGCAGCAGCCAAGGTGTTTTTAGGCGGTTCGCGTATTGTTCGTTATCCAAGTCGAATCGGGGTCAAATGGCACCAGAATTGCGCCTCCATTTAGATTTCTCGCCGGTTATAATGTCATTCGAAACTCAATGCGTCAAAGCGAATGCGTTTTTAACCCGCGTCGACAGCCGGAGAGAAAAATTGCGGAATTCTTACCGCGATATATGCACACGTTTCAACCTCTTAAGCCTATCGCGTGTGTATCTCATTGGCAAGTCGGATCACTAGCAACGTTACGCAACGGAGCGGCAGTTAATTGCTTGTATCTTCCATTTTCAAAAACCGCAACCTGCATTCCGAAAACGTATTTTGTTTCGCTGCAGCAAACGACTTCGATTAATGTATCTTTTAAAGCGAAAGTCCGTGTTTTTCTGTCTCACGTTTTTCTCTCCCTCCCCATTCACGACTTGTCTACATCTACATGATACCCTGCAAATCACCATACTGATGGGTGGCAGGGGGTGCAGCGCACCAAAACCTACCTAATAACGTCTCTCGTGGGAGTCACTCTCCTATTATGATCCCGTATGGCCCTTCGGAAAAACGAGCCCTGATATCGCTCTGTCCTACAGTCGATCTCTCGTATTTTAACTGAAGGACTTGTCGCGGGGTGCGTAATTTGACCTCGCAACGAAACCAAATACCACCTTTAGTCCTTCGGATTGGTGGGGATGGAAGCTTTCAAAAAAATACTCGGAAGTATATAAACGGTTTTATTATTTTTTTAATTCGGTATCGAGAGGCGTCATCGTCATCCAACACGTTCCTCCATATCCTCTCGATATTGCAGATTCAATTAAACCGTACGCGAGAGTGTTAATTGGCGCAGAAGTTTCCGCCCATTACAAAGTCTTCCGCCAGTTACGTGGGTTTTTGAGCGGAGAGGATGAAACTCAAATAATTGAGCGCGTGCAGGATGCTACTCACATGCTATTCAGCCTCTGCGGTGGGCTTAATGAGCCAAGCGGTCCATTAATGACGTCATCCAGGTGGGGGGGATACACACGCAGAACAGTGAGCGTGCTGTGTTACTCGGTTTACTCCTCTTCGACCTTCCCGTTCTCTTTCTCTCCCCCTCCCTCTCTTTTCCACGCTCTCCCCTCCAACTTGATTTTTCATTCCGGTCGTCATTTGTGAGTCTTCAAGGACTTGAAAGGAGTGAGCGGCGAATAAGTTTATTCTAGTGGAGGGCCAGGATAGAATAGGAGTTGCCTACGTATCAGTTGAATTTCGACGGAATTTACGCTCGTTTTTTCGCCCAAGTTTCCGCGATTTTTTTGTTTTGTTTTTATTTATAAGGAGAGCTTTCGAGATTAGTCGCTTTTGAGCGGCGAGACCCCGATGATGCCCGAGTAGTTGATTAAGTAGGTTTGGATGTTATGGGGAAGACCGATGTGGTCGGTGCTTGCTCTCGTCTCCCGAGAAGTGTGTTTGCACATTTGTGAAAACGCAGGCTCACGTCGGTTTTGAGGTTACGTGGAACTCTGCGGGAAGTATCTGTACCGTTGTCGAAATACGTGGAAGGCGTCCGAGGTGTTTTTGTCGTCTGCTTTTGCTCTATCCCGAGTGTGTCTATATCTGTAAGGTGGATGGCGGGAGGGCATCCCACACACAAAAACATTGTTTTCGTAGTCGAGTGTTTGGGGTTGTAATTTACGCGATCCCTTATCCGTTAACTGCTTTCGTAGTCGTGCGTTGCCTAGGGGGCGAGAGTGTTTCCCAGCGCGGCGTACGAATTTCTCGAATACCGAATGAAAATTCCATAAAATTTCCGAATATTGACTCGAAGCTCGGGTACCGCAAAAGGGGGATTGTGTGGGTGACGGGTTTCTAATCTCGTACTGGCACACTCCGCTCTTCGCTCCCCCTCCCACCGTCATATTCTTGCCGCTTCTTCAATCTAAAAAAGCATGTAAATAAGTATCGGTTTTTCGTCTGTGCGAGAAAGAAAATAAGGAACGTCTTTTCCATACAAATTTTTCCTCCGTCTTCGGCCTCTTCCTCTCCCTGTCCGCCCCTTCTTTCCCTGCCTCATTATTCCTCGGAGGCACGGATTTTTATCACCTCTCAAGCTCCCTTCCCCTCTCCCACGTCCGACCTCCCAGTCCTCATCTCTCTCTGCCTCAACCTCCAGACTACTCTATATGGGAGAGAGTGGAAGTGATGGTGGAGGAGGATGGGGCGAAATATAAGAGCAGATGCCATCTAATACCTTCCTCATCCAACCTCTCTCCTCGTCCATCTCGTCTCTCGTTTGTATCTCATTCCACTCTTCCTCATTCTCCTTACCGTTTCTTCCCCTTCTCTTCTTCCCTCTTCTCCCCCCTCCCCCCCGCCTCTTTCCGATCCACTCGCAGCCCACCGAAAACCTTTTTTCGCAGCTGGTGTTTTCTCCCCTTCTTCGCCTCCTTCGGCGTTCTTTTCTTCCCCCCTTCCACCTTCCTTTTTCCTTGTTTTTATTTTCGTTCGATTTTTGTTTTTAATGTTTCTCTCAGGCCGTGTCACTATTTCTGCGTTACTTCGCTCCTTCGATACAAAAACGAGACTATTGGGTCTGTGTTTGTGTCGGATTTTTTTTATGATGTAAGGTGAGTTAATTAATGACTAATAACCTTTTAGAGGCGCGAAGCTGTTTTTATTTGTCGCCGGTGTCGTTAACGGCGTCGTCTCCGTAATATTTTATTTTGGGGTGGTGGCGATTTTCGAATTTCACGAATGTCGGCCGAAGGGTTTGTTTTGGTTGTTTCCAGTTGTTGGTTTGAGAATGTAAAGGAATGGCTTTGTTGTTAGGCGAGTGTCGAAAAACTTGTTTTTGGGAAGACTTGATGTGTTCCCGTTTCGGCGCAAGTCGGCGGATAATGGAAACGCCGGTCCAAGTGAATTAATTCGTGCGAGAAATTGACGATATCGGAGCGTCCTTTTTTACTTATTTTAGCAGACTTGTTACCGTATTCCGCTGAGTTGTTTACATGAAGGTGTGGTTTGAGTTGGGTTAATTTGCCAGAGTAATTGTTTTAACTTTTTTCATAAGTGAAGATCCTGCCTGCGTAGGTTTTTTTCTTACCGAAATAAAACTCCATTTGTTTTTAGACACATTTGGGCGTTTGATATATTCGGTTCGTCGTGGAACGTATTTTGGAGTCCCTATCTTGTTGGGTAGTAGAGAGGAATTCGCGTCACCTGGCAAGAGTGAAGTCTTAGGATGCTCTTCACCGCAGTCGGGAGGCGTTTTACACGGGCGGCGGAGCGCTTCTTAGCCGCCGATGCGGTCGCCGGGCGCTCGGCTATAACGCCGGATGGTTTGGGAAACCCTTCTTGGATTGGGATCAAGGGACGCTCCAACTGAAACAGGCCGTGTTCCAAAAGGCTTTTGGCACGCGATGCGATAGATTTTAGTTTGATTTTTTTCCCTTCGAGCGACTCCTATGTGAGAGAATACTGCATCGTCGTATATCGAGTTAGCGCACTTTTTCTACCAGTGGCAAACATACGTTGTCTTTAGTTAGTCGGACTTGCCTACTTTTTTCTCGTAATGTGGATGTGATTTGTTTTTCTCTTTGGTGTGTTAAACACGTTTTTTCGTTCCGTGTGTTCGTGTTTTGAGTTTGACGTCTCCTGTAGTCGTGTACCTACTTGGGATGTTTCCGTGCGCGAAATTTTGATGAAAATCGTGACGAAACCTATCTTTTCCGTAGTCTTTTCTTATATAGATGACATTTTTCTCGAATGGTTTGCCCGCGATAATATAAGTAGGTTGTTGAAAAGAGTGGCCGATGCAGTAAATTTCTTCCTATTGTAAGTTTGAGGCAAATAACTTGTTGCGTGTATGGACTTAAATACTCCTATATACTGATAATGAGTTCATTGGAATAGAGTAAGATGTCTGTATATACTGGTGATGGACAGTAATGCGATCAAATTCTGTTCAGATGGAAATTTCATACGTCGATTTAATTTTCTCTACGAGTTTGTTTGCAGTTTATTTCAATTTCTCAAATTGGTGGAAATTAACGTAGCATGAATTTATTTAATAAATATTTCAAATGTAAAATATATTTTACTTACCTGATTAAAAGTAATATATAAAAAGTGGTTTTTTTAAGATAAGATATTTCGTGTTTTAGTATTATGTCATATGTTTAGGTCTTTGGTTGAAATCAGCGTTGTTAGTATATTACTTCCCATTTTAAAGCGTTGGGTTCGTAGCCATGAACATTTTATATTTTCGCCGTTCAAAACTGGAAAAATTTCTCTTTTCTGATAAAATTTTTTTTTGCATTAATTCGGCACGAATTAGAATCTTGTGTTAAAAATATGAACTTAATTCTTTCAACTATAAAACATTTACTGTCTCGAGTTCGTTTTTTTTAACCAAGTTAAAAATCCAACTTTGTAAAGCAAGCAAACTTTTCTTACGAGAGGTTTGAATGAAACGATTGCATCGACATAACTTCCATAATATAAAATATTTTGGAATTTCGGAATTTTCCTCAGGGTTGTTCCTAATATTCTATAATCATGCCAAATGTCACATCTATAGCCCTTCTTGAAGTACCTTACGTTTTATATATCCTATGCATTTATCCTATATCATATGAAAGCAGCAGCTAATTATAAATCTTATTGTATATTTATATTATATATATATATATATATATATATATATATATATATACAAACACGTGTGTATGTATATATATATATATATATGTAATATTAGTGCGTAGTTTTTGACCCATCGAGCTAGTCTTGTTGTATATAATATTAGTGCGTGGTTTCCGACCCATCGAGCTAGTCTTGTTGCAGACAAGTCTTTTGAGTCTCTTTATTGAGTATCAGGTACGAGGGGGAGAAGTACGGCAAGTTGGCGGAGAGCAGGAGAGTGAGGAATTAGGGGGGGGAAGGGGCGGTGGGTCGGAAGTGGAATTTAAGGACGAGAGAGAGAGTCGGCGGGATTGATGGGGGGGGGGGGGTGAAGTGAAGAGAGGTTGGCATCTTTTGGGGGAGATGAATCTAGAGGCGCGAAAGATGTGCGAGAGAGATGGAGTGTGGTATGGGGAGAGAGAAAGAAAGGAGATGAGGGGTGAGATGGGAGGGAAATGGGGTGAAGAGGGTAGTTTAAGAGGGGAGAGGAGTGGTTCTCTCTCCTCTATCTCTGTTCCGAGGGTTGGAATAAGTGTTATTTTAAGAGAGTTTCGATCGTGTCGGCGGTGAGAAAGGAGGAAGGATGTGACCTCATTGAAAGATCTTTCCAGGCAGTCTTCTCCGAGGACTTTCCTACTCATCCGTGCCGTACGGACCCCGCCCTATCTCTTCCCCTCTATTTTCCTTAATCTTTATTCTTGATTTATCCATTTTCCTTTTACTCCTTTCCCTCCAGCTCAACATGTTATAGCTTAGTTTTCGAACAACTATTATGTATAGACTGCGTTGCTGTAGCAACATTGAATACGACATTTCGTACATTTC
Source organism: Uropetala carovei (assembly GCA_036926305.1). Taxonomy (NCBI): domain Eukaryota; kingdom Metazoa; phylum Arthropoda; class Insecta; order Odonata; family Petaluridae; genus Uropetala; species Uropetala carovei. The sequence continues at coordinate 3,713,181 of JAXCHB010000070.1, forward strand.
AGATACAGGTGTGCTTAATGGATTAGATGGGGTGTGGGAAAACAGCGTGCCGCATGAGGTCCCCGAGAACAATTAATGTTACCCGCGGAGTGTACGAAAAAATTTAATTTCATGCTTAAATATTTTTATTAAAATTATGGCTTAAAAATCTATTCCATTATACAGTGAAGTTGTGATTTTAAAATATTATTTATCATTAATTATATCCAATATCTCCTGCAGTCTCTCGAATAATTTCTGAATTGAACGGCTATGTGGCTCGCCGTAGCACTCACAACTACTCGTTAAAAGTTCGCCATTCCCTGATGTAGACATGTGCTTACAGAGATAGGTTTGTTATACTACATGCTACAGCAGGGCGGATCCAGAAACTTCTCAAGGGGGGGGGGGGGGAATCGTCCCTCCACCTATCGAATCCGCCCACTGCCAACGGCCCTATATTTTGAAAATCTCTACCCCTATCTTTCTTTCCATTGCTATACAGACTTAATCTGCGGCATATAATTGGGAATTCTGCGCGGAATGGCTTTAAGGAAGCACCCAATGGAGTGAAATGGGGTTATCCAAGGAGGGAGCGATCGCCCCCCCCCCCATCCCCCCCGTCTCCCCCCTCACCCAACCCCCGTGGATCCGCCACTGTACTACAGCTAAAAAATAGTTTTGTTTGAACTCGACCATTAATTACATTATTTTTTAAAGTAAAAAGTTCTGTAATTGTTTGTTTGATATATTCCGTTTTCGTACTATTTCTCCTAACATTTGTTTATAGTCTTGGTTTGGTTTCCATACGCGTATTTTTAGAAACCTAACGTTGGTAAGTTCATGGTTGTATTTTTCCTGGTGATGCTTTCATCCTATATATCGTAGTCGCAGTTTCTCAGCGTCTTTATCTTCAGCCATGGCTGTAACACTGGTTATTTTAAGGCCTCTATATTTGATCGCAGGCGCGAGTACATGGATGGTATTCCCGCCTGCATGGCGTGGTTTCGATGTGCGCTATCAGGAGGGGCTCGGGTTAACGTCTTATGTATTTATTGTCTTTGCTAGAGACAGATATTCTATTTTTTTCCGTTATTGTACGCGGAATTTAAGTGAACGATAGAATTATTATTTAGGCTGTTTGTTAATGGAGCAAGTTTTTTCATTTTTTCAGTTTCTATTTTTACAGAAGTTGCCTCGAATAATGTTGTTCTGGATTCTTTTCAGCCTGCCATTACTTTTATAATTGCAAGCGGTTCAGTTGCATATTGAATGACCGGTTGTTGTCATCCTTTTAGCCAAATAAACGTTTCATCAAACTATAAACGCGTTACGATAAAGGTATGTTCTTATTATAAAACCCACCGATCGTTGATTCGTATTGGTTATTTTCCAGTGACGAAGGCTACGTAGTAGCAAAACAGTGAATCTGAGGCAGCAGTTTAAGATAAGTATTTTATTGAGCAAAAGTATTATGATAGCCGTAATGAAGTTGTTCGATAGCTCTTTCTGGATTTCTCTCATTTTTGCATTATGTGGTCTATATTGTCTCCTTGGAAACATATAGCGTCGCGATAGTTTGTGTCCGGTTTATTTTTGCTCCTGATAACGTTGACGTGCTCATGTTTGCGGTTCGGATTCAGGTGTGTTTCCATTTATGTCGCCTGCCTCCCTTCAAGACTTATCCTCGTCAACTTTTCCTCCTGCTCCTGTCACGCCCTCTGCGAATCACCTCTTCACCTTCATTGCCTATTCCCCTTCCATCCTGCGTTTGTCGCGAGGTCTTCTTTCCTCTTCAAACTCATCCGAGGACCCGTCTGCCATCCTGACACGCCTGCACCTTCCTCCCCCACTCTGCTAATCTTTTATTCTCTTACACATCCTCCATCGGAACACTCCCGTCTTATAAAAAATCTTCCTTCCTCATTTACCCCACTGCCTCCTACCTTTTCTCTTTTCCTCCCGAGAGCTCCTTACCAACCTCTCTCTCTCTCCCTCCTTCCATCTCCCACCTTTCTCCTTCCCTACTCAGGCTCTCGAAACTCCTTACTACCTCTCAAAGTCTTCCCGCCTCAGAAAACCCAAGGGTCTTCCTCTTTCTTCGCTTCACCCGCTCCCGGTTTATTTTTTCCTTCTCTCTGTGTCTCTGCTTCCCTCCCTACGTCTCTATCCCTCTAGTTCGCTATCTCTTGTAGGTATTCGAGTCTTTCTCTTCCTCTTTACGTGCCCCGAGTATACTCGTCTTCCACTGCTTCATCTTCCTCTTTATTCTATACTGCTTCAGCTCCTCTTCACTTCCTTACCTTCTCTCTCTCTCTCTCTGTCCGCCCTCTTGAGCTGCCCTTCGCTTTTCTTTTGTCTGAGCCGCTGGGCCTCTCTCTCTCAGGCCATCTAACATAGCGATCTCTTCCTCTTACCGCTCTCTCCCACCCTCTTTCGTTCGTTCCTTCCTTCCTGCCTGCCCGGGGGCTCTTCACCTTCCCCAGGCTCTCCTGATATCTCCTTTTTCCTCCCTTCGCACTCTTTTTTGTTTCCTCTCCGTTTCTCCGTCGAGCCGTTCTTCGCGCCATCTGCCGCCACTCGCGCGCAGCATCTCTCTCGTACATCTGATTCTCTCATCTTCTCGCAATTTTTTTTACATCTCCCTTACTTCCTTCTCTCTTCCTTCATCTCGCTTCATTTCTTACCTATCTCTCTTCCCCCCCCCCCCGCTCACTTTGCTCCTTGAGTTTTGCTAATGGGGCGTATTTCGCCAATTTTCTTCCGGGAGGCGCTACCCTTTTCCTTCATAGGTGGGGAAGGCGTGATTTTTTGGGGTAATTGCACTCCTCCACTTTACACTCCCGACCCCTGTATAATATTTGAATCCTTGGGCAGTGGAGGTGTAGTGGGGGACTCGTGATTTCTACTGCCACGTTCGTTTAGGGAGTGATTAAGGTATATTGGCGTGCCTGTCATATTTTTCATTTTACTATGTTACTATTTTTTCTGGAGTAAGTCTAGATTTATTTTTTAATTACCCTCCCAAGATTTCTGAACACTAGAAAAAATTAACCCCTAAATCTCGTCATACATGCTAAGCACGTCAGGCGGTAACTATACCGTTTTACTACATTGATTTTGCTATACAAAAAGTTATATATTTCCCTTTTCTGTATTAAAAAATATACGTGAATTAGTATAGTTTCAAATAGTTTATTTTATCATTCTTGATTACCCCCATGGATGAAGCCTGGATCCGCCCTTGGGTAATAAATGCAGTCAGAGTAGTTTTTAGTTGATTGAGGGTTAAGTTAGTCATTTGAAGGAACATCTGTCTCTAACGAAATTGCTCATTTATTTCACCTTGTTACCTCAGTTTTGATGCAGTGAGGTTCGACTTTGGGATTGTGAGGAACTGCTATTATTTAGATTGTAATAATCCTCGTTGCTCGTGGAATTCATCGAAAAGGTTTGCGTATTCTTAGAAGTGTTTCCGCGGGGGTTATATATTATTGTGCATTTTTTATGTCTGGTGACACATTGCTATCATTGGAATCTTTCAATCAACTCAACCTTATTTCAGAGGAACTTCTTGAATTTATATGCATCAAAGCATATCGGTATATATGAAGTATTCGTCGGACAAATGCTTAGACATTTAGTTGCGGATCATACCTTTACACTAAATCCTCTAATACAATAACCTAATCAGCAAACAAGTAACGGAAAATTCGGTGTTTAAAAATTAACCTATAGAAATGTTAACGGGGTAGTACCCATTTTTTGTGATGGAAAACGGATGCATATAGGTGCTGCACTTTTACCTTAATTTCGCTTGGTTTGGTGGCAAATACTCGAGGAGTGTAATTAGGGCCGTAGGTCGTAGAATGAGGAGTACATTTGGACGGTCTTCCCTCTAGCTCAAAATATTTTCTGGATTTTTCGTCCGTTAAGTCGAGAAGAATAGGAAGTGACAGTTTGTTCGACTCAGTTTTTGAAGAGTGAGGGAGAAGAGGAGGGGAGGCTTGAGAGACCGCCTCCTCTCCCGCCATACAACGATTTTTATAAGAGACTCCAACTTTCAATTCAATAGAGATATTCGCCACATTATACTCCGTATCCCTTAAAAAAAAAAAACCCTACCTCTCATCCTTCTCTGTCTTCCCACTCTCCCACCTTTCTCCCCTCTCACGGTCTCAATAGCCTCCCATCTTCCCTTTCCAATCTCATCCCCGTCCTCTCTTTGGCCAGACTTTTCACGGTCTGTGCCTCACGTCTCTTTGCTGGAAAATGTTCCCTATCATTGCCAATCTGTCCCGCCGTCTCTCACCCTCTCTCCCCCTCTCCCCGTATCTCCCTTTCACTGCCAACAACCCTCTTCTTTATCTAGATCTTCATTTTTTCTCCGTGGCCGCCGCCTTCCATTGTGGTTCGATCTCGCCTCGTCATGCTAATTGCTAGCTCTTATTAGTGTTGATTGTCCGCAGCGTAAATGATAAAAGTGACGATTTTGGACGTATAGGTGACGCCTGGGTAGCGCTTTGATATGTTGACGGTTGGAATGGTTAGAGTTAGGCTGTTTTCCTTTTGCCCGTTTCTACTGTTACGTCATTTCATGTTTTCTATTGGTGCTCTCCGTTGCCTATTTAAAAAAAATTATGCCACCGTTTGATTTGACCTATCGTCGTTCATTTGCGCTTCGAAAGTTTGGTGTGATGTTATTAATATGTCGTGTGTTACCTACTTATTAACTAAGTAGTTTCATTTGGATCAGCTGAGTAATAGTATTATGCGATAGCGCTTTGCCGGCATGTTCTACGAATCGCAAGTGATATGGAAGAAGGGCTGAAGCGTGATATTTTTCAAATAAATGTCACTTTATTTGTTAAACCTTACATTTTTCGGAAATTCGGAAATCAGATTCCGAATTTTTGTTGCTACCAGATGTGTCTATAATAAAAGTTTGTGGATAGGTACATTTTTAATTGAGATAATTTTGTTTTCTTTTCTTTTTGGCGACAAAGGCAAGTATCGCATTTTCCCGCGTCTGATGTGCGGCTCGACTCGATATCCACCTCGTCCAGCCGATATGAAATAGGGCGCGGTCTATGTTTGATAAGTCGCTTTTCCGTGGAGATTTTCCTCCTTTTCCTTTCGCTTCGCGGTTTGCTTTTGGTTCAAGTGGCGCTTCACGAAGGCTCTGCTCTTATCGCCACGATGAACTGGCGGAGATTGCTCAAAGTGATTTATGGCTCGGTCGCGGGAAATTGCACGAGATATAGGGCCGCGGGTTCGGCTTCGAGGAAATTGATATCGCGGAAAAAGTCGTACTATTCCATCGGCGATTCGGGGAAAAATTCTGGACTTGACCGGGAATCTGAACCTAGTATTTCATTTGCCAGGCTTGATAGGTACTTACCGGCAATGGCAATCAGGGCAGCCCCAAAGGAAGTCTATTTAATTTGGTGTTTTATTTTCGGAATAAGATCTTTTTAATTATTAAAAACTTATAATCAAATTGTTAATCTTATGTTAGATAGCTCCAATGGTCGTATTTAGATTACAAAATCACGAATAATTCGTCTACGAACCAACCGTGGTTAACCGAAAGTAAATTCTAAAATCTAGTCCAGGTTGTCCAAGGTATATTTGCCTCCGGGTTTGAATCCTTTTTAGGGACTGTGGTTGCAGCGATCGTGTAGATTTCTCTACATATTTATATCTTACAGAATTACCTGAATCAGATGTTTCTTGCGAATCATAAACGAAAAAAGTAAAAAGGATAAAAATTAACTCGAATGTCATCCGATCAACTTATTAATGCGAGTCGAATCTTTCGTACGAATTCACATTGATTTCGACGTGTCACGCATCGTTCCGAACGATTAAGAAAAAATGGTAACTGGTCAACCGGTAGCTCCTCCAGTAAGTATGATGTTCTTACAAATTGTTCCGTCGCGATTATCAAGTCGAGCGATTAGTCCACCCAGGAAGCGAGCCAGCACAGAATGGCGTTAAGCTGATCGGGCCATTATCCCAGTCGGACCACGGTGATTTATTGTTTATCCGGGCAGAAATTTCGCGATCGTATTCCAATCGTGTTTCTGAAGCGTCAGGTCTCCATCGGGGTCGCGGGATCAAATAGTCATAAATAGGAGTGACGACGGAATTGGCAACCCTGCCGTCCCTTATGCGCGGTCCCATCTGTTAGCCCGAAAGAGAGAGAGAGAGCCCTCGGTGTACGGCGTGGGGTTCTTTAGAAGGGAAACCTTATTTCCTGCTAACTCCATGTACGCTCTCCCCTGTGTGTTCTCCTCCCCTCTTGGAGGACGCCGGTTCGTTCATTCATACTCCTCATTCTGACCCTTGGCAATCTCCCTTCCTCTCAGCCCCCCTTTTCTCTCACACCTCGTATCTGCCTCCCCTCGAAAACTCCGCCCCACTCCCGGGAGAGTCGTTATAACGTATTATTGTGTTGTTCCCTTGCTTCTCTTCCCCCATCCCACTCTACGATCCGGTGCCTATTCGAAATCCGCAAGCCATCTGCCGCACGCTCTCTCCGTATCTGTCTCCCTCTAATTCTCTCTTTGATTCTCTCCCACCCTAATTTCTCTGTCACCCTCTCACTCTCCTTCTCACCTCTCATCCTCCGCCTCTTTCTTCTTCCTGCACCTCTCTCCATATTATCCCTCCACCTCTCTCCCTCTTCTTCCTCCGCCTCCTCTTCTTCCGCCTCTCTCCCTCTGTTCCGTCCACATCTTCCTCCATCCCTCTCTCCCTTCTCCCTCTTCTTCCCTATCTCTCCTTCCTCCCCTCTCTGTTCCCCTCCGCCACTCCTCTAATTCCTCCCCTCCTCTCATTCCTCCCCTCCGTCACTTTATCTTCCTCCCTCCGTCTACCTCTCTCCCTTCGTATCCCACTCACTCTCTATCACTTTACATATATATTGTACCTATATATCCCCTCTCCATTATTGTCATCATCTGCCTCTTCTTCCCTCTACATTATGAAGTCTCCTCTCTACTCAAATTCTCACCCATGATGTGCCTCCGTTCTCCTTCTTGCATATATGTACTCTCCAACCCCTTTCTCCTCTTTCCCCTCGTCTAATCAGAATTCTCACCCTTCTATGTAGTTTAATGCCCCGCCATCTCTTCTTGAATTCCTGCTACTGTCTGCTACCCTTCCACGTTGACCCTTTGCCAGTAAGTGCTGCTCTCACTTGCTAAGCTCGTCCATGAACTTCCTCGCTTAAAATATTATTTACCCATCCCTTACATGAGGGAAAGGTTATTTTTCGTGGTTTTCCGCAGATTCGTCACCATGACGTAGGTGCGGTTTTTGGTTTTCAGATGACGCTAACAGAGCTGACAAGAGGCGCGAAATTGCCTGTATAGGAAAGTTGCGAAATGTTATGTTTCTCCTTATGTTAAAGTTTAAGCAGTCTGAAAGATTAAATAGTGTTGCATACCGGCGTGACAGAGCTGCGTTGATGTGGCTGTAAAAAAGTCTCGTTCATCAAAATTCCATCGGACGGTGGGTACTTGGCTACGGACCACAAACGAGCGACAGGTCAGTAGAGTTGACGTGGCGTGCCGGACGATACGTTTTAACGTTTCACAACGTTTAGTACGTGGCGCCTCCGAGATGACGGCGCTCTGGCCAATATCACGTCAACATCCGTCTCTTAAGGTTCAAATAATCGTGACCCTCCCTCCACTCCCCCTCCCCTCCCCTACCACCCCCGACTCCCCTCGACCGCGTTAAAAACTATCTCCCGCTCGTTCCATTGAATTCGACCGGAGTCGGGGACAGATCGCGTTTAAGTAATCGTTTTCTCTCCCTTCCGCCGCCGAAATAAAACTAATTACGAGGTTAGTCGGCGTTGCGAAGTGGATATAACTCAGGCCAGATTTAGTCCGGACTTTTTTTTACACGCGTCCAATAAAGAGATAAGAGAGCCGGTCGAGAGGTCAGCATCCGCAGTTAATAATCCCCTTTCTCGGAGCGAGACGAGTGTCCTGGGTATGTCTGTCTGCTTTCATATAAATTCAGATAGACGAAGACACTACGTACGTCGGACGCTGTTAATTATCTTATTTCGTCTTTTCCATGATTTGCAGAATTTATGTATTTTTCGCTATTGGTATAATTTTTGAGCGCGTACGTATTAGTGATATGTGGCGTCGGACCGACTTGAGGGGTAGATATACATATGGATGTACATACGTCCACATATGCGTTCGACAGTTAGCTTTGGTGTTTTCGGTCCATCGACCCTTTCTTAAGGATGCTATGTAATCCTCTCGCAAATTGAAGTCTTCGAAATTTACCTGATTAACTCGGGGTTCAGTTTTTTTAAAAGCCAAACAAAACAAGATCGGAAGCATTACTCTTTTGTCAGTGCCATCATGAGAGAATTTCGCACGCGTTAATTTTTACTTTCTCATACGAAGTATCGAGAAAGTATTGTTTTCGCGGAAAAATTCGACCTCGAGATTTTTACGGAAATACACGTTTTAGGTGTCGCTGAATCCGAAAAAGTGGTTTTCGCAGTGCCATCTGTTACTGGTTCTGAAGCCTAGACAGAACGAAAATGAATGAAATCTCGTACTTAGGCATTTGATCATACAGAGCAGAGTATATGAAGAAATGGTTGACATTGATCAATAATTAAGAGTAGTTTATTCTACGCATTTTTAACAACAATCCGATATTCTCGAAAACGGCTCTAACGATTTTCATCAAATTTCGTACAGTTACTTACTTACGTCTTGAATAATACTGTATAGTTCATATTTCTGAAAAATGAATATAAGGCTAGTTTATTCTAGGCAACTTTAACAACAATTCGATTTTCTCAAAAACGGCTCTAACGATTTTGATCAAATTTCGTAGTTACTTGAGTATACAGCTACAATAATACTACATATTTTATTTTTCTCAATGAATGAATATAAGGCTAGTTTATTCATGGGCAACTTGAACAAAGATTGGATTTTCTGAAAACAGGCTCATACGATTTTCATTTTCTAAAGATAACTAAACGACGCATTAGTATATGAGAAAGTTTGTACAATGTATGTTGTACCGATTTTTTGTGGCCTTTGTCATTCCTAGAAATACGTCCAAGGTTATCTTCGAAGGCAATTTATTTCTATTTTACGCGCTCCCTATCGTTTTAAATGTGTTACGCGAAGATTTTATTTTGCCGTATCTTTTTATTGGTTTTTCGTCGGAGACGATACGTTTTTGTATTTTTATTGTTTCCGTTGAAAATCGCCGAGCATGAAAAGAGGGAGATAAGAAGTTTTGAAATTCCTTCCGCGAAGCTTTTAGTAATTTAGGAAAATTATCCTTCCCAATTCAAAGTCGGGATGAAAAGCATTTAGTTTCTGGGAAACATTAACAGGCTATCTTGAAGTGTTTGAATTTTAGTCTTAAAGTGCTTAAGAATGACACTTAAGTCTAGTACTGTAGTTGTAGTTTGACGATGCAATCCCAATAGTGATCGATCTTTGTAAATTTTATGATCTAATCCAACGTAGTAGAGAGATTGTTTTTCTATAACGAGTTAATTGCGATCGAATCATTTTATAGTGTTAATGTATTTTTGAATTGAATTGCAAGGAGTGGCTGGATTGCGTTTACGAAACCTGAACTAAATTTGATGTAATGTTTATTTAACCTCGCCGACGGATACGCGTTGCGTAAGTGGATGCAATTAAAAGTTACTTGATTATTTAGATCTCTTCATAATTTATAACGGCTCTAAGCTTTGACCGTCGACGAAGTCTTCCTTTCATTTGATTTTGTGCAAGAGCGGACGATCTTCGGTGTTCCGTCTTTGCATTGCATCGGGAGTCTCCCGAAAAGAACGTACCAACGGAGAAGAGGGGGTTAAATATCTCTATCTCTTTTCTCTCTTTCTATCTATCTCTCTTCTCCCTCGGTTCCCTCAAAGTCATCGACCCTTGACTCGAAAAGTCATAGACCGTGAAGACGGGGGTCTTTTAACGACCCGTAGAGAGAGTTGAATGATGGGAGGGGAATATCGTCTTCAACACGTTCGAATCCCTCTCGATCGGGTGTAATGGCGGGTAAAAACGAGGAGGAAAAAATTAATACCGATCCGTTTTTTTTTTGTTTTAAAGCCGTCGAGAAAAACTGGTGTTAAAAAGGGGAGCGCGGTTGGAACTTCTAGCCGCGAGATGTCTCTGGGATCGCCTTCGTTTTTTTTGCTATAGATCTTTGGGTTTTGGTTGGGAAGCCACCGCGGTACGTGTGTTTATGTTGTAATTTTTACGTCAATTAAATGTTGTTGAGATTTCAGTCGGCGGTATTTCTCCTCATTTTTTCACGGAGTGACTTTAGGCGAACCGTATTTTATTGATGGGACCCAGTTGCCTAAGTAATCGGCTTCGTGCGAATCAGATACGTGAGCCCATTGTTTCGGGTTTATCAGCGACGACATATCGGAAGGATGGCTATCTGGAGCTGATGGTTATCGTGATAAAGGTTGATGATGGACATGTTTGCTCTTGAAGTGGCCGAGTTGAACATTTTATACGTTCCATTACACTTATCGCAATAAGGAAAGTTTCTGTTTGTATGAGTCCAATCGTGTTTCGCAACAGTTGATGATGGTTTTCGCCGATTAGGAAACTGTGTTTATGCAGCACGCCGGTTAATGCATTCCCAGAAGCGTTGCGGGTCGATCGGAACAGCTCGAGGAGTGGAGATTTGCTGACTTGTTCCGTAAACGTCTTCGGGTCTGATTAGGACTTTAGATTCTAGCTTAACTCTGACCGTCGTTACGGCGTATTAGCCACATTACATATGTTTGTGCATACGTGTATGAACAGAACATACAGGCAGTGGTGTACTGATAGCCCCGCAATGCGGGGGGCTCCGAGATTTAGGGGGCCACCAAACTTTCAAACCTTACTAAGATATCCATAGCCCCCCCCCCCCCCCCCCCCCCCCCCAGATTTTCAGGTACGCCACCGCATACAGGCACTAAAATCAGTGATAATGCAACACACGTATTTTAAATGGCTACATAGATCTTTCAAGATATATTTTTTTAATATTGGCAATCATAAGTTATCAAAAATATAATTTCAGAAGCTGATGTTTTAAAGTGTGTGAGTGGGAGACGGGGTTAAGAACACGGTGTCACTTTTGATTCACTTACTTAGCCGCTAGATGGGTCTCGTCTCAGAACGATCTCTCTTTTTGTTTTTACCCTTTTTCCTTCCCTAGTACACGTGTAATTATTACTGACTAGGTAGGGAGCATTTAGTAAGGAAAAAAACTGGACTGCTGTCAGCCCGCAAGAGAAAGTGTGGTAAAAGGAAATGGAGAGAGAGAGATGAGAAATTGAACAAATGAGTCGAGATGGGCGGTAAAAAAATTAGCGCTTCTTATCCTCTACTTACCGTAATTGCTTCGCGCACGGTTCTTCCCATTGGTTCACTTAACGCACGTGACTGACGCCCTCGCCTTTTCCTTATACACTTCTCTCCGTGTCTCTCTCCCGTGCCAGCGTTTTCTTTCCATTATTCGCTCCTGTTTCCGCCTTGCCAATAAATAGGCGATATTTTTATTCGGAAAAATATCTCGTTTTTATGGCGTTTGTGGGTCCAATTGAATTTTTTCTTTCTTCCCAACTTAGTTTTGCCTTCTCATTTCCCATTCTCTCTGATTAAGCCCCTTTTGACATCTACCATCTACCTCTTCTGTTTCTTCGGTCCTGTTTCATATTCCACCCCAGCGCCATTTCTCTCACTTTCCCTATACTTTCCGCCGTTTCGCTCTTTCACTTGTTTTTCCCCCTCTCACTTGTTTTTCCCTCTCTCACTCCCTACCTGTCTTTTTTCTCCTAACTACGAGAATAATTGGCCACTTTTTTCGCTCTCTTCTTACCCTTCTGCTACTCATCTTCTCTGCCCTCTTCATCCTCCCGTTCCCTCTTCACCGTTGTCATCATCCTTTTCCATCCACGGTTTTTTTCATCTCTTTTTCTCTCCTCTCTAAGGTGTTGTTGCGCCCGGCAGAGGAAATGGGAGGGTATTATAATGCGTAATGCGAAAAGATGCGGTGTCATCCGCTTCACGATGTAAAGTTGATTGCGCCTGAGCGCCATGTTTTTTCCCCCCGGAGGGTTTTTTTGTTCGTGCACGAATGGTTTCGTAATGATTTCGATTCGAACCGTAGCGTAAGTATTTAGAGGTCATTTTGTACGGGTGTGCCCGCATAATCAATTATAAAACATTTTTTTCTGTTCGAGACGATGTCGCGTGTACGGGAGTTCGGTTTTTGGCAGGACGGGTATGTTTTTGGCAGGACGAGTATATTCGTTCCGTTCATTTTCGAGTGTTAGATAGGCTTATAGTGTACGTATTCTAACTCTCGTGTTTTCATACACGATTCCCTTATTTGATTGTAGCCTTATTATTCTCCGAGAATCGCGCGTAATGCTGAAAATTGACGAAAGGATATATTCCTTTTTTCAGAGAGTTCGTGAGTGTCATGCGTCATTCATGTAATTCTTTTAAGCGCGTTATCTCGTTCGTCTTTCCGACCTGCCTTTTTGCACTTTATACGGCACTCGCGTGCCGTGAGTTTGCTTCGAAACTTGCATGCTCGGAGCGTCTCGAAATAAAATTATGCGCAATCGGGCTAAAAAACGCAATTTTTCTGTCTTCCATCTTTCTTTCCTCTTTCCCTTTTTTTTCCGAATTTTGTAGTCTCCTTTCACGGTCAAAGTGGGCATTATTTCGTTTTTTTGTCGACCCGGTTATTATTCGTATTTTGTTTCTACGCGTATTTCCGCTCGTTCCGTGGCTCTAGTGTTCTCTCCTGCCGCCTAATCTTCTTCGCTTCTTTCCATTTACCTTGTCCTCTCTCTCTCCCGCCCAGGTCTCTCCCGAGACCGTGTAATTTGAATTAGTCCGAGAGGAAAAGGCAAAAGGGATAAAAAAAAATCCGACGAAATGAGAAGGCTCCAGGATGGTCGGGGCGGTAAAAAAATTCTCTCCCTCCTCCTTTTACCTCCTCCCATCTCCCCCTCCATTGTCTGTGAGTAGTGGGCGGGGTGCGGGAGATGGGCGAGACACCATTGCCCTCTCGTGTAAAGAAGTGGAAACGCTACGCCGCGGGGTCGGGTGTATGGTGGGAGAGAGAAAAAAAGCTAGGATTCGTTACCTCTATCTCACTCTTTTCTTTCCCCGAAGGACGAGTCGAGTGCCATCTCACGTTGGTTTTTTTTACCACCGTTTTTCCCTCCCGTTCGTGTTTAGGTTGCTTGGGTTCCGGTAGCTCTTAGAAGGGTGCGTGTTATCGGGTATTAGGTCGCAAGTTCATTCTGCTCATAGGGTTTTTTTCCTTCGTCTAAGTTTTCTCTTTTTTTTTTAATGGTAGCGATTTCACTTTCCGTCAGGTTTCCTAATGATGTCGAACATTAGGGTTTGTTTTCTAGTAAATATCTCCGGATCAAAGTGGGCTGATTTATGACGGTTTTATAAATTCTATGGAATTACCAGTTTGTTCATGCGAATTTAATGGTTGTGTGTTCGACAAAATTGTGGATGGGAAGAGGGTAGAAAAAGGTTGATTTGTCTTTTATGTTACTTTTGGAGGCTGGTTTGGGATGGCTATCCCTGCCATCCGCCATTGTGGAGGATTTCCAAGTATGACGCTGATGTGCGTCACAGTGTAATAGGTTGTGTACATTTGTTACGTACTGTTGCGTCACTATGTAGCAGGCCGTGTTACTTATTGTTGGCGTTGGAAGGAAGGAAGAGCTGTAACGTTTTTTTTTCTCAACTAATATTAAAAGTTTCTATGTAAGAAAACTGTTATAGCACCGTACTTGTGATCATCAACACTTGTTATGGCTATCGGAGATACCAAGGTATGTACACACTGAACAACATCGCTTCAACTCGGCAAGATTCAACATATTCCCTCAACAGCGAAAGTTGCTGGACTGACGTTGAACAGCTTGTTGCGCGTCCACACAGCGGACGATTTATTTTTTGGCGTTTCAACTTTTCAGGCCAGTATTCGTCATGGCCTTTGCGCGGGTGAACGAAAACAGTTGTTCTGACTGATTGTGGGTGAAAGGCAAAACGCATCTGACTCATTGCCAGATGCATGCGCAGCGAGCATTGGCTGGAGATGGGGTAAGGTTGTAGGGTCGGGAAATCGTCTTGTTTCCGCTTTTGAGCGGGCAACTTCTCAACAAGGCGATTCCTTTGAAGTTTTGCCGACGATGTTGTCGAGTTTACTGGGTGTTGAAAGTTGTCGAGTTGAAGCGATGTTGTCCAGTGTGTACATACCTTAAGACAATTATTACTTTTAAGTCCTTAGTTTTATATGCCTAAGTGCATATTCTGTACACCTGTGTTGTACCCCGTTTGAGCTCTCTGTTGAGTCGATCGCATCGCTCGAAGTTACGCGTTGCATCGCGACGACAGTCCAGTGCCCCTAGACATCAACGGTATCTCGCGGCACGACACCACCCTGTAGTTTGCTTTCCCTCTCCGCTAGCTGGGGCGAAGATAAAGCGGAATCAAAGAAGAAATGAATCTATTTCCGCCCCGCCATCGAACGGAAAAATGAAGTGGGTGTCTCCTTATTGCTGCGGTTGTCCGATTCGCTGTATTCAGCGCTAGCACACTTGCTGAAGTGACACTCAAATCTTGCCGGCGTCCCTCTTTCCCTTTTCCTCATACCCCTTTGACCCTCGCTCTGTTGGAACTTCGAACGTTGTTGGGGGGTCCACCGTGGTTGGTGAAGGGTGTGGCTGTGAGGCAGCAACAGCTGCCTCCTCCTCTGATCAGGGGGAGAGGAGAACGCCAAGCTTTGGGCTTACCTCGGCTCCCCTTTGTTGTAACGGCGATCGGGCGTTTGTGCGTGTCTTCGTGTGCCGTATGAGGTATTTAGCTGTCCGATTTTTGAGGATGCGTATAGACCTTTCTGTTACATTATCTGCAGTATTTAATCCTGGCACTTGAGAGTATATGTACGTGCAAGCATTATGGGTGTGAGCGTTTATAAACGATTTCGACGACGAGTATTTCTATTATTCCATTTTCTGTGTTTGCGAATCCCGTAACTTGCCTTTCGACATCTCGAAAACAGTATATTTCTAGAATTATTATAAAACTAGCAGAAATAGCCGGCGTTGCCCGGGGAAATTAGGTTCATATCCGATCGGAATAATTCTAGATGAGACATGGTATTTAAGAATTCACTCTGCCGCCGTTTTGAATAAAGCGGGCAGAGAGAAACAAAAACCACGTATCATTTCTTGGAGCCCTCCACAATTGTACCAAATTAGATTCAAATCAATAGTAGGACTTGGGAAAATTCGCGTAGTTTAATCAGCCGTCCAATTACGGCTAAGGAAGTAGTCGTTTCCCACCATTTTCACTGTGTATAAGATGTAGAGTTACCTGTTCTTTGAGAACAGGAAGTTTATGAGAACAGTTATTTTACTGAACAGTTCAGGCATCAGAACAGTTCAAAAAGAACTGTTCAGTTCTTTCTGACCCATCTCTAGTGTTAAAATATTTTGCATTAGCATACAAAGTTATTTTGCCTTTTGTACAACTAATATAAAACAATTGGGGGTTAAAAAGTAGCCTACGGCCTTCCTATTTGAGAAGAAAGTATCTGTTGAAAGTAAGATTACTCTAGGTTTAACGGTGTGGAAATTATAGATGCATAAACAAACGAACTTTAATAATTATAAAGTATACTTGATGTTTTGAGTAGTTTTCTTGTAATTTCACGTTTTCATTGAATTGAAGTTAGAGGCATTCTGCTCGTCTTCCTTTTTAGTCGTTTCCCATAATAGATGTTTTTAACGAGAGAATGTAGCTATTCAATAATGCTCGTCGGAAACATTTTTCTTGATATTGCCATAACAGTCATACGGCATTGAGTGCATCGACGTCGACGAATTATTCCGTGAATTTGTTGAAAATACGGATTTATAACCGTTAAACAAAAATGTAGCTGACATTCACAAATGTAATATAAGGTAAAGGTAACTATACTAAAATTTACTGAAGAAGCTGAGACTTCGTGGAAATCCTTTATTAAAATAGGATTCGGTTAGCCGTTATTACATTAAATCTTCTTACTGTAACATCGCGTAAGCTGGTCCTATTTTAAGGGAATTAAGCCCGTTTGACACGGTCGAAAAAAATTTCTAGCATATTCTCACGCATATCTAGTTTACGATTCGTCGCATCTACCATAGAATTTTCTGTCGAATCAACCATTTTGCAGCGCTATTATCTTCAGCGTTCAACTTTAATTAATTTCTGCTACATTTTTTGTTTTTTAATAATTATATATAAACCAATGAATAGTATTTTAATTATTTTACATAATATTTCCAGCTGAAGGGAAGAAATCGAGAAGTAGACGATACGCCATATTGGAATTGGAGGTCGCTTCTAATTGGTGGTGACAAGAAAAATATTAGAAAAAATCGTAACTGTTCTATTTGCCTTCCATGCGATCAAACCTGCGAAGGAAAATGCGATGACGTCAAAATGCCATAGCATTTTCGTTTGATCCGACCACATTTCCTGAATAGCATTTTTCCTAGCATTTATGCTGGCTAATATGCGACCGTGTCAAACGGGCTTTATAGATACGTTTGTCTTAGAGGAATTTGAATGGTAATTCGTGGGAATTTCGATGGCGAAAACATTACTTAGAAAGTGATCCTCGAATTGGGATAGGGTTTGTACCAAAATCTCCCCAAATTTTTAAAAAATGAGAATGAACCACCGGTGGTGTCGAGAGACAGGACCGAAGCCCCGCTAACTAGCAGTCTTGGGAGCTCTTTCTCTCTCCTCCTGTCTTTTGAGAACACAGCTGCGGATGCCTGTGTCTCCACGCCTCGTGTGCGTACGGGTTTCCCCCCTTTCCTTCCTCCCCTCCCTTTTCTCACTCTCCTCCTTCCCCATCCGCTCCAACATCCTCGTGTCTTTTTCTGCCCCGGCTACCGCCCAGAACGTAAAAATGTTTCGAAATAAAAAAAATGATACGGAAGAACATGGAAAGGCGCTAGATTTTTATTTCCCTTTTTTCTTCTCTCTGTGTGTCGGAAACAGGTAAGGAGGAGCCGGAGGAGGGAGTCGAGGCTGGGTTTTTTATTTTTATTTTTTAATGTTGGGAGGTCGGTGTAAAGATATGGGTCTGGCCGAGCCGCGTGTGTGAGTTGGGCGGGATGGGTGGAAGGGCTTTTGGGAGGGATGAGGTGGGAGGATAAGGGGAGGAGGGTAAGAGGGGGTGGGATGAAGAATGCATGGAGTGGAAGGGATGATGAGGTGCGTGGGCGGTTTGGATGGAGGGGGTGAGATAGTATTTGGAAGTTGGCGGGGGGTGCTTAGATGGAAATGGATGCCGAGGGGTGAGTGAATGGATGGGATGGATGAAATGGTGAGTAATGGATGAAAGAAGTCGAGGGTGGATCCATGAAAGGGGTGTTAGATGGAAGAGTTAAGAATGGATGAAAGGGAAGGGTGGTTTTGGGCTGGGGAAAGAAGCAAGAGGAGAGGGTGAGGGATGGATGTAAGGGGTGGGGAATGAACGAAAGGGGCAGGAAGGGCATGCAGCGGTTGAGGGTAAAAAGTGAGGGATGAACGAATTTGGCCGGAAAATGAGAATTTTTTTCGAGGTGGGATAAGGGAATGTAGTAAGGTGGGGGGAGAAGTTTTCCGGGACCAGACGGTAGGTGGGGTTAGTAGCGAGAGGATGGCGCAGTGGGTGGGTGGGATGAGGGAGACCAAAGTGTCTTTCCTGTTACCATGTGGGAGGGAACGGAGAGATTGTTGTATATATGGTAGAGGTGGGGAGGGGGAGGTGTACCTTTTACAAGGCCGGGAACTCGAGGAGATAAGTAAAAACAACAAGGTCTTCCTTCACTACCTTTTTCTTTTTCTCCCATTTTTTTCTCTACTTACTCTCCTGCCTTTCTTCTTTCTCTCTCTCTCTCTCGCGTGGACCTTTCATAGCAGGCCAGTTGGACAATGTTACAACGCGGTAATTTATTCTTTAAAATATCCGCTTTCCCTTATTCACATGCATTCTCGCTATATACGTGTACTTTTCTTTTGTTTCATGATTGTCTACGTTTACTTAAGACGTGTATTTTATTTCCGCTGAAATTGTGACTGGAGGTTATAGTTTTCCTTCTTGGATAGTTTCTCTTTTTTAGAATCCGTGTCTTATTAAATGTACGCATGTAGTGGCTGCATTATTAGGATGTTTTAAAAATTTATGCTTGCCGTGCAAATCGATATTAAATAATTTTTGAAAAATCGGGTCATATTTTTAAAAAACATTTTGCGTCTTCTCTTACACGATCTAATAAATATAACGCTTTTTTGTATCGTCCATTGCTTCAAGCAAGCAACTCTTTGTAAATATCTATCTGTCGCCTTATATCATCTCTTAATGGAGTTCTAGGTTGGGCCTATAAAGAAATATTTGCTCGAGATAGGAAGTAAAGATTTTATTCGACTAAAAATGTGTAAGGGTTATATTGATAAAAAATGTTTGCGATGGCTTCCGTGACTCGGCTCACAAAAAAATGCTGGCTTGTCATCAGGTCCCTTTGCTTAGCTTTACCAAGAATCATCTTTCGCTCCGCAGCAGTCTTCCAGGAAGGCACTCTCCCCCGCCACGCCTTTTACCCACCCATAAGGTCACCCTATCCTTTAGCCCCTCCTTTCCTTCGCCTTATCTCCCCTTTTCCTACCCACCTGCCGAAGAAAACCATTCCTCTCTCTCTTGCCTGCTAGCTTGTCAACCCTATCACGTGACCGCCACCTCCACATTGTTAAGTCCTCTCAAACATCTCATCTCCCCCCTCCCAACACTCCTCACTTTCTCCTCCCAGCCCATTCCCCCATGGCGACCCGTTTTAACCGTATAAAACCCGAGACACCAGCCTTTCAATACGCGTCCTCCCAAACAATAACCTTCATTCTTTCTTTCCCTCCCTTTTCACTTTCTTTTATCCTTTCCTGGTCGTGTAAAAAGGTACCTGACATTCCTGTCGCGAGTCCTCTCTCGCTCCCCCCATTGCCTTCCTTTCATCTTTCCAACTCCTCCTCGCCTTCCACGATCCCCTCGATATAAAGAGGGTATCCCCCCCGAGATGTTTTTTTCACTTAACTTCACGCGCGGGACGTTTTGTGTCGAAGCCGACCACGTTTTAAAGTGGTAAGGTGTGTTTTATATGGAGGAGGTTTGTACTTCTTTTGCAACCCGAGCGAAAAGGTTTTTTTTACATGCAGAAAAATCCCCGTCGGAACTCTGCAGATACGTATAGAACGGGGAATTTATCGTTTTTCTATATAAGTCGAATGGCGGCGAGTCGTTTTATACGCTGGCGGTTTGTGAGAGGTAGTGCCGCGAGCGGGCGTTATTTGAGCTTACTTTAGGGAAATGCCCGTTGGAAAGTTTGTGGGGGAAAAAAGTTGGTTAGAAAGTTGGGATTACTTACGCACAAGTAGCGTCGTGGTAAAGTTAACGGTAAAACGTCAGCATCAGCAATCTATATCGAATGCAAAGTGGGTTTTTGTAAGTGTGGGAGGTTTCAAATGATGAGATGGCCGGGATATTTTCTTCTAGCATTATAATATCGTAAAATGTGGAGGCCAGGTCCAGGTTTTCCTTTCGAACTTATGTCTTCCATTCATTCGATTGGTCGATAGAATATTCAAGCTCATTATTTCGATACGTCATTTAAAAATGTTTCTGATAGATTATTCTTTCAATCTACGATTTGTTTCGCAAGGATTTCGAAACCTGGAGACGTTCTTTGATTGGTTACGTCCATCGCTGTCTTTTTATTATTCGGGACTGGGAATTATATTCCTTCCGTATCTTGTTACATTTCTCGTTCCGACAATCATCTACTTTCTCACCACTCCCCTTTCATTTTCCCTCTCATTTCTCTCTTCGGCGCCCATTTCCTCGTCTCCTCCCCTCCAACTTGTATTTCCGTCCCCTTTATCCTATTTTTTTATATCCTCTTCCTCCATTTCACTCCGGGTGTTTGCTCTTGTTCCGAGTGTTTTGACAATCACCTCGGCTCCCTCGCCGCTTGCCAGGTCGCTGCCTCAACCTCTACCATTTCCCTCTTCCCATAAACCTTTCCCTCTCTATCTCTTTTATCTCTTTAGTTTTCTCCGCCTTGATTATCCGTGCGCGTAAAGTTGAATTCAAACATGAAACGTTGTATAACGCGTTGGGAATTTTATTAAACTTTGTGACACCTTTTAAAGAAATCCGTAGTGTCTTCCTAAAAGAACGTTGGAGGTGAATTGAGCCTGTATTATGTTTGCATGACGCTATATTTTATTATATTTCATCCCACTTCCAAAAGAGGTTTAAATTGATTTAAATTTTACATTTACATTAATACCGTGCAACCCTCCAGAAGCGTTGGGCAGGGGGTGTCACTGCACCAACAAACTTTTATTGTCCTAACTTATCCCGTCTGGCAAAGTTGATGTGTAGCATTTCTCGGTTACATCGACTATTTCGACGTATTTTCATGCACGATCTGATCTAATCCTACGCTCAATTGCTCCGATGGCTACAACCAGTGCTTTTTTATGACGGTAGGGCACCGGCACCTTTTTTTTCCGAGGTATGTTGACACACGTATAATTTGGCACATTTTCATTCTTTAAATACTTGAAAACTTAAAGTAATAAACGGCTTCTATAAATGATTTTTATTATCAACTTTGTTATTAAAAGTTCATCACAAATTCAATAGAGAAGGTGAAGAGGGGGGAGGGGGTGGGAGAGGCATATTACAATTTATCAAGTTATGAGTACTGGCACTTTTTTTTTTTACAAAAAAGCACTGGGTACAACTATGCCGCGTTCGAGGAGAAGATATTTTCAAAACTATTTTTGTTACAGGGTATTATAATGTCGCATGTTTTGAATTTTTATTTTCATTTAAGTTTCCCCATCTCCTATAAAGGCCGTGCCGCGGAGGTGAGATTGCGTTTAATAAAAAAACATGAAAAATTGAGGCGCGATGTAGAGATTCAACTGTCATCGACGTTATCTACGAAAAGCCCTTCTTCGTTCAGAAAGCTATTTGGGTGGCTCTCTTATTTTCCTGTGGAGAAACTCCAAAGGAGTCCTAATCACTCAAGACGTTCGCAGGAAGAAGAGAAACACAAGCAGAAGGAAAAGAACAGCGACAGCGCTGGGGAGAGTCAAAAGAGAGGAGAGAGAAAGAGGGAGAGAGAGATCAAGAAAGCGATCCAACACGCCGGCCTCCCAGGAAACGCCACTCCGCCTCCCTCCCTCCTTGACACCTCCTCCCATACCGCAAGCCCTGTAACCCAAAAATAAGTCCATTGAGAGGGAGGATCGCGAGTTTTTTTCTTTCTCTCTCTCTCCTGGCTGCTTGAGCGAGGTGCACATTGAAAACTCGTAAGAGAGGGAGGGAAGTAGCCACGAACCGCGAAGAGGAGAGGAAGAGAAAGATATATGGGAGAAAGATGTGGGGAAAAGGAGTGAGGTGTATTTCGAACGATGAAAGAGGACGGAAAAGTTCCAAAGGAGTCTTGTGGATAGATGTGAAGTGAGGTATGTAGGGGGGTGGAGAAGAGGGGGAATTGGGAGGGATAAAATGAGGTTGATGTGAAGAGGGGTGTGATAAAGTGAAGGTATTTGGAGAGGGAGGTAGGTGAAGGGGAAAGAGGAGAGGGAGGATGGATTTTCCCCAATTTTCGTTTACAGTAGAATAAAAAATGATGCATAGTAATGAAAGTATGATCAAGACGTAATAAAACGTAAAATTATGAAAAATAAGACAAAATACAACAATGATAAAGAAAGTAACTCCTCCTAATCACAATTTAGCACGCTGTTGTAGTAGAGGTAATAAAAAGGATGTTTATTTACGTGGAAAAATTAGTTATGCATTATTTTTGGTAAAAACCCGCAAGCGGAAGTCGCCGCAGGAAAGAGGGTGTGAAAAGCCATTGAAACTTACTTTAGATTAGCTAAAAATACACCAAAAATTACTAGAACCAATATAGCAAAGTGGATGTTAGAGATTACGACAATAAAGGTTAGGAGGGAAGAGGTGGGTGGTGAGAGGTGTATGATAGGAGGAGAGGTTGGAGGAAAAGGTTAGGCGAGCATTAGAAAGGTGTGGGAGATGAAAGTGGAAGTGGGGGAGGTGCAAGATGGAGTGTGGGTGAGCTGGAAAGACGGGGAAAACGTCTGAAAAACGAAAGAGTAGCGTGAGGTATTAAACTTTCATCGCTCGAGTCCGTTGTTAAGGATAGCGTCAGTCTTTTTTTATTCATCCCCTCCCGACTAACCCTTCTCATTCCCCTCTCCCCCCACCCCTTCTTGCCAACGGAGTGGTAGACGTGAATAAACCAAAAATCCCTCTCCCTCAGCTAAAGTCTCACTTGAGCTTTATACTCCGACCTTTCCCATCAACCTTCCCCCTCCTCCCCCACTTGGCCACCAAAGAGAAGTTCCCTCCCGAAAAACCCCTCCCTTATGCCGCTTGTTTCCTCAGCTGCTCCTACTACCTCTCCTCTCCTCTTCATCCGAGCCTCATCCTCCCTTCATCCCAACCTCATCCACCAAACCCACGCCTCAATTTACACCGTCGGAACCCGACCTCGAAATTTCTCATCCACTTACGTTACCTCTTTTTATTCCGCTCCCGACGAGTCAAACCCGTACGCGGATGCCACGTGACCTTATAAAAGTCTTTCACCATCCCCGGACGTATTTCAACGGCTCTGAGGGTGCAGATATTTCTGCAGAAAGATGCTAAGCGCGCGTGTGGACAAATGGACGCGGCCGCGACTTTTCGCGTCACGCGAAGACTCGTTTTTCATTTTTTTTTTGCCCTCATCTGGATGGCGGCTGTCGGGTGGGTAGCGGGTGTGACGTGGTTTCGGTTCGGCAATTTCGCTACTTAGATGCTCGTATTTCTGCGCGGGATTGGTGTCGCGTTACTCAATGAGATCATTTTTGTCCCGCCTAGATTTCTTCACGCATCTTGTGGCGGTGACCTGGCGGTGAAAACGTCTCATCTGAATTCTTGGAAATTTTGCGAGGGCTTAAAGGATTTCCGGTATAGTAAATCAACCGGCCTACTATATATAAATGTGAGGGCGGAATTTAGAAAATCGTCAGATTTTCGAGATCGGCTTTTACGATACCTTTAAAAAAATGTATGGATGGGAGACATCGACGTCGTTACCTGAATGTAAAAAAGTGTGATGGAAAAAAAATTTGTATTCCACATTCGCCAAGCACGGTTTTTAACCGCCAAAACCTGTTTCCGGTAGATTATACCGGACTTTTTTGAGTGGACGTAAATCCTCAATAAACAAACAGCATAAATTAATTCGCTCTCCTTCCAGTGGGCTAATCCCCACTCCTGAAACGCGTCTTACCTCACTCCACTTCCCACACCCTCAATCCACTTTCCTCCCATCCTCTCCCCCCCCTCCCTACCCACTCCCCTCCCCTCCCTCAACCCACTCCCCTCCCCTCCTTCACCCCCCCAACAGCGCCTCAACGGTTGATTACTTCATCTCCCATTACTACGCTCCTGAAACCGTGACAACCCACTCATCCGGGCTAGCCTCTGGCAAGGAACCAAGAGGCAGGAAAGAAGAGAAAGGTGGATGGGGAGAATGAAAGGGAGAAATGCGAAAGAGAGAGGAGGAAGTTCTAACCGTAAAGAATTTTGAGAGGGCGCCTCGCGCAAGGAATGCCGGGAAGTAAGGAGAGAAGCGTTGGAGGGTTGGTAGGGAGGAAAAGACGCGTTATAACAAGAAAAAAAGACGTAAAGAAAATAAGATGTAGGAGGGGCGTTTTTAATTTTTTTTCGAAATGGGAAGGTATAAAAAAAGGAAGGTTAAGGGTGTGGGAAACTCTTGGGAGAACAAAATTTGGAAGGGAAGAATATAATTAACCGCTGGACCAGAAACCTCGCTCCGGAGCATACATAATGATCCTAATTAATACCTGACAGGTTTTCCCTCTTCTTTTTTAGAGGGAGGTGGGGGTGGAGGGCGTTTTAGAGTAATCAAAAACGAGGCTATTTCACAGGAGTCGGACTAGCCAAACCTTCTCTATCCCGCGTTTTTTTCCACGCTTATTTTCGACTATTTCTCCCTCCCTCCTTGTCTCTCCCTTTCGGAGAGGAGAGAGGGAGGGAGGTAGAGGAGTTAAGAGAGTGAGGAACATCGTGGAAGACACATTACGTGTAAACTTGGGCGAATCGCCCACATACATCAACGGCCGCGGACTGAGATACTGCGAAGATGTTGGAATAAAAGAGTAACGAATGCCGTGGCGATTTGTGGAAAGCGCCCTTAAATCCGACCGTGTTTTCCGCACCGACACGACGTTCCATCTTTATATTTTTTTGTAGAGCTGCGGAGTTTTAATTCCCGGAGGTTGTTTGTCGTGCCTACCGAACGGGTCCATTTGTTTGGACGCGGACACGGATGCGATGTGCAAACGCATTCGCTTTTAATTTGAGCGTTTCGTGCGTAAAGATAGCCGGGGTCGGGTAAATACGCGTCTTTGTTTCGTGACGAATGAAAAATCGAGATGGAGTGGAGGAAAAAGTGCGCGGTCTTTACTTAGTCTTTTTATTTTCTTGGCAGTAATTTTGTGAAAGCCGAATGATTTAGATTTCTGCTAGTTATTATTCAAGGAAGACCCAGTTAGTTATCGATAAAGTAGGAAATTATATGTTGGAAATAACTGTAGATTTGTTCGTCAGAAGACCAATGGAGATTGCGTATTAATAAACGAGACTAGTGTAACATTATTTTAATGCATACTTAGGCGTTAGAAAGGCCTTGGATAGAACTTAATGAGTGCAAAGGTTCAACCACAAGTTAGATATCATAGGTTACTTACACATTAACAAAATTTTCGTCGGAAAAGCCAAATAATGGATAGTTATGAGAATGCGTTGTGTAAACGAGTAATGAGAGTTACGACATAATGTTTAATCTTTGTAGCCAACGTTTACCATACTATTGAAATAATCCATGGGACTATTGCAATTTTTTTTAATGTGGCGAATTCATCCAACATGCCGAGGCGTGAATCACGTATCATGCGGACAACGATATAATGCATTCCCGACATCGGCTTCTCATTCGTAGGCGAGGTCGCGAATGCATCCAAGATCTATATTTGCAAGATTACGAATCACCCTAGGAGTTGGTGCCAGTCATACAATCTGGCCGGCGGAAATCTCTCCTCCCCCACTTCTACCCCTAGCACTTCTCCCCCTACCCCCTTCTACCCCTAACACTTCTCCCCCTACCCCCTTCTACCCCTAACACTTCTCCCCCTACCCTCTTCACCCCAGTTCGAGGGCGAATGACGAAAATACAGAGTCTGAGGAAAATCAAAGCAGAAATAGAACGTTCCGAGACGGCGCGAAACTGTTGAAAGGAATGGATGATATTTAAAAAAGTGAAAACAAAAGCCGGGTGTTGGAAAGACAAAGAAAGGATAAAACGTAAAAATAGGACTTTTCTAGGAATAAACGGGATTAGGAGCGTGAATTTTGATGGGACGAAGAGAGAAAAGGATAGAAAATTGAACATCTTTTACAGCAGAGAGGGTGTAATATTACTTGGTCCCAGCTCCGGATTCCAGCAGCAGAAAGCTTAATACATCAATTTCTCGCATTGCGCCGTACAATGCACGGTGTAAAGTGAGACCGTGCAAATTCCCATTGGAATACGCGGGGTTACGTTTGAGCGGAGTCTTGATGTGAACATGAAGAAATGCAATCACATCGTATGCAGCGTTGCTTCCTTTTAACCTCCGCGTCGAAATGAAACATTTGTGCTTTTTAATCCTAGAAGATCGGTTCAAAACCGTGCCGAACCGGAAACGCGCAAAGGAAGCGTTTGAGGGATTTAGTTTTCATGGAGTCGTGTTTTTAAAAAAACTTTTATGGGTGTATATTTTGACATGAATAGGTATAGAGAAATGATATTCATAGTCTGATGACTATAAAAATATTTATTATGATTTTTGGTGTTATTGTAGAAAATATTTCGTTGACATTGTTTCTTCACTCGGAATGCATAAGAGCAAAGAAAGATCATGCATCAAGGAAATTAGTTTACGGCTGACTTAGACCCATACTCTTTCCATAATTATCCCAGGAACAATACAAATTTAATGTGTGAGTATACACCAACGTAAATTGCAGATTATGCGTGTGTATATTTGTATTTTTATGCGCACATTTATATTTCTGTATACGCAAATATTTTCGGATTCATTACCTAGAAGTTGTTTGTATAAAACCGCCGTTACCACAATCGTCAGCTTACAAAAATCGTTCATTTTGCAGAAGTTTCGGAAAGTGATTTCGGGCGAAGAAATCACTCGGAGGCGTCTAAAAACAGGTGCGCGAAACATCTGAAAGCCGAAAAAGTGGGGCGGAAGGCAGAAGCTGTCATTAGGCTGTAAAACAGATTCCCAGCCGAGGCCACCTTTAGGGATTAATTACACAATTTAGGAGCGCGCATACATAAAAAACCGTCGCGTCAGAAAAAATAGTTCTAATGGGCCCTTTCTTCTTCGATTCGCGGAGAATTAGGTTATGCGAAATTAATACGTTACCCCGTTCAGCGTAGAGACGTGTTTGCCGCACGTCTTGTTTTTTTTTGTACCGGGGGATTTTATTGGAGAAGGTAGAGAAACCTGTCGGGATAGGGAGATGAGATTGGATTATCTTATACTCAATAGGAGTTGGGTAGATGGAGTCGATACGGTAGGAGTTATTCTCATATGTATGTGCTAGTTGAGCACTTAAAATTAGTTTCAGATATTGTTGGAAGGTAGAGGAAAATAATTGAGATTTGACTTTTAAAAAAAGATGGCAGCACTGTATGTGCACAACTTTCAACCTCGACGAGAATTTTGTTAAAAGATGTATTAAAAAATGGGAACTAACCATTCATTTAAAATATCGTAAGATATTATTTCTAGTGTGGGTTAAATTCACTTTACTGTTTTGACGCAGCAGAATCAAATTCTCGAACGTTCTTTAAAATTATTAATTAAACAATATATCAAGGAGCAAATATAAAATTGAATTTTTGAAATTTCGTTACTTTTTACAAATTTTAAACTCCAAGTAATACGTGAAAGGTGAAAAAATTAGGTGCAGTTTAATTTGATTGTTTTACAGGTGTTCGTTGAAAGGTGCCAGGAAAGTATACTTCGTCATTGTGACAACAATGTGCTAGGTTGTCGTGCCAAGTAGCCAGGTACATTTGTTATTACCGGGTTTTATATTGTCTAGATTCCACCAGTATGGGTATTAATTGTGTCATTTCGGCCGCGTCAGAACGTTACGTGAGATTAAAGCCGTGAATGAAAGGAATCATGCGTCCGTATGCTGTTGTGAGAACCGAAGATAAAAGGGAAATATATACATAAGTGGGAGTGCATTATGAATGCGAGTGCGGCGTTGCCAAATCTCCTCGATGCCAGAGACACCCAGTATTAATAAGGCCATTAGTATGCTCACGGAATGCTATGTGACGATGGCATCTCGACGGAATTCCCAAGACGGGTGACTTTCCATTGGCACCGAGCCTTCCCCGTCCCCCTCGAAAGAAAATTATGGGCCATACTTTCCGCGGACGTACTATTGGAGGTTTATAAGTCTGCAGTCGGTAACTTGGGATCGGAAAAAGTATTTTGTATTGCAATCTCCCCTTCGAAATCTGAACTAACCTTAGCGAAAAGGAGAACAGTTTAATGCGTTCTGGGAAAATGTTTGTAGGAGGAGGAGGAGGAGGTAGGGAGTGGAGAGAGCGGGGAAATTTATTCCTTTCGCGCTGTGTATAATGGGTGTCAGGAGAAACCGAGAGAAGTCGTCCCCGCCCCAACAGACCGGTACCAGCGTTTTGTTGGCAAGATAGTGAAACTCCTTCCACCTATCCCATCCGCCTCCCCCAACGCCTAAGAGTCAACTCGTTGACGCGTCAAGGTGAAGAGAACGCTGTCCTCTTCGCTCTTTTGTTTTAATAATGCTCTTCGCGTGTACATGGTTATATACCTCTCTGCTATCTAGCATTCGGATCGAGTGTTCTCGATTGCCGTCCTGATGGAGAGAATGAGGGAGGGTGTTGGGATGATGTTATCCATTCGATAATGGAGAGAAATACGTTAGTCGGATGTCTAGATAGGCCGTTTGAGGCGTGGATGGCGTATTCCAATGGGCATATGTGAATGATTAGTGTGTCTGCGTGTGTTTTTATTGATGCGTGTGTGGTCTATGCCAAAACGGTCGATTCGTATATGTACTTCTGTGGCCAACGGTGCCTAAGCTTTATGCGTCTGCGACCTGTATTAAGACAACCGACCTTATCCCGATACCCTTACATCTCCGTCATGCCATGCAAGTCACCTCAAGGGAGGATGGCAGGGGGGTGCAATGTACCCGTGTTCCTAGCGATTCTCATTTATGTTTTTCCTGATCTGATCCATAATCGTACTGGGGAAAATGATCCTTCGTGTTGGTCCGTTCTACAATGGGTCTCGCGAATCCTGTCCTCATTATCTTGCCATCCGAAATTGTTGGATTCCCGATAGGATCTATAACTTCTTATCTGCAATCTTAACCCCATCAATTAACCGTTATTAAATTTAATATGTGATATAAATTTCAAAATATTACGAAAATCTTTTATTTGCGCAAGCAATTTAATTCTAAATATAGCCATATGTAAGATTTAAAAATGATATAACAAACATTCCGTCTTCGCGATCCCTTGTTTGGGGATTGGACCCTCCGATGACAGGGGTGATGTCTCCTTGGAGGACGGTGCAAAATTTGCGATTCCAAAGTGAGTCAAGCGCGTGTGAATGGTTTTCGCCCGGGGTGTGGAAGAATCCGCTTTCTAGGAGACAGCGTTATTGGAGAGCGTACTTTTATAGACTGGCTTCGAGAATGTGGGTTATCTCGTGTGTTTGTGGATTTACCGCCCTTTGGCCATATGCTCTCCTCGTGTTGCACCCACTCGCCTATAATCTACCGCTAGTTAACATCATAAGGGGATTTCAATTTACGATAGTGTTTTTTTCTTTCTCCCGATGCGTGGATGTTTGTATTTCCCTTCGCTTCCGATGAAAGGTTTCTCGAGTGCCTTTATTTTTATTTTCAGTCGTAGGTGTGCGTGTATTTTCTTGTTTCGCTCCAAGGCACTTGGGCGTGGATTTCCTTTCGATATCTCATGGCATTCGGTGTACTTTACTGCAGAAATTTTTATCAGTCTTTATGTGGTTCGATTGAGCCATGTTTCTTTGATATGCCGAACATGCTTCGGTCGCTGTGTTTATTTCGTCTATCGGCGAATATCTTTTTTATTTATTTTGGAATGTCGCAGGGGCAAATGTGGCCTTTCGTTACTGTTGGTTGATGTGCATTCCCTGCCACCTACCATTCCTCTTTGGGTTTAAAGTTTGTATCTACGGAATCGAATACGTTATTTCGGTGTATCAGACGCCAATGCTCTATATCTTTCACTTGTAATAAGAGGGGAATATGTGTGGATTGTCTCTTGATTGCGACAACTTTGGCTGAATTCTTATTATGGTGTCATTAGGTTTCCACCGAAACACGAAATGCCCTAATTCGAAAAATAAGTCGAGTGATTGTGTAAAAGATTCATTGTAAAAGATTCATATTAGAATCACAAGGGGAAGAGTTATAATGTTCTCGTCGGTCATCTATTAATAGGCGGTTCGAGTTAAGGAAGTTGCCACGGAAGTTGAAAAACACGACCTTCATCTCTTGATATTAGCCAATTAGCTTCCTGACAGTATGGGCCAACAGCGTGATGTTGAGGAACGGGGCGGGGGAAGGCTTCTTGAAGGTCCGTGCGTACGCCATCTATTTTTGCATCGGACATTCCGAAAACATTTGAACGCTATCGAGGATGAGCAAGACCAAGCGTGATGGATACCTATTTCTTCTCGAGGAGCGATCCCGACGTTCCAACTCCGCAGCTCTCATCCTCCCTCTCTTTTTCTCTTTTCCGCCCTCTTTTTCCCTCTTCCCCCCTCTTTTTCCCTCTTCCCCCCTCTCTCTCCTCTCTCTCCCTCTTCCCCCCTCTCTCTCCCTCTTCCCCTTCCCCTCTCTCTCTCTTCTCTTCCCCTTTCCCCTCTCTCTCCCTCTTCCCCTTCCCCCTCCCTCTTCCCCCTCTCTCCTCTCCCTCTTGATTTTTCTCCACCTGCTCCCTCTTTAGCGCCAGCCAAATAAATCCCTCTCATCCTCTTTCTCTCCTTCTCTTGAATTTCTGCCTTTTTTCCTACCACTCCGCGAGCGTGTTGCGGTGTGTCTTGGCCGGAGATCAACCGTACGTGTAAGGGGGGTGGAGTGGGGAGAGGGGGATGAGGAGATTTTCTTAGCCAAGTGCTAGGTTTCCCCGCCTCCATTTAACTCTGTCCGCAATTCCCACGCAAGGATCTTCTCTTTCCTCTCCTCTTCCTCTCATCGTGGCATCCTTTGCATATTAACCCTGTCTTCCTCACTCTTTCTTCGCAATTCTTATTTGCGTCTTCTTTCCCGTGTTTGTTCGCTGCGTCTCCTGAATCTCTCTCATCCCAAAGTGTGTTATTTATTCCTTTTTCCAATCCGGTTACCATGAATCTTTTTAAGATCACGTGCCATAGTATTTCAAAAGACGGATGAGGGTATTTTTTCGTTCTGGTAGGTTGATTTATCCGCTTGACTAATAAGTTATCAGGACTCAGATTAATTTATTTTAGCTCCTTCTGTCTCCCCTTTCCTTCCTTCTCCCTATTCTCATCTCTCCTCTATTTCCCTACTTCTCTTTCCTCCTACTTTTATTTTATTTCAAATGAACACATTTAGTTAATATCTTTTCTGATAACGACATCACTCTAATCCTGTCTCATCATGTCCATTTCCCGATCTTTTTTTTGTCATCTCCGTGCTCAGCTGTTATTTTATTTTTGTCTATAGCTTTACTTTATAAACACGCATCTGCATCAATTTAGGAAAGTCGAGGTATTTCCGCTTCACTTAAATCTTTCTTCGGCGCGTAAACTTTTTTCATTTGAAAGGCCTTCGAAAACCTTTCTCCGCAAAAGAACTTCATTCTCAGTGGACGTTAAATCGGTCACTTTTGTCCGATGATCTTGTATCTCCTCGAGTGGAAGGTTTGTTCTATGTTTAGGGAGGCCTCTGTTGGCTCTTTGGTTAATTAATGCGTGTTTATATAACGGAGGATACTTTCTTTTAGGGGCTTAAACCTCACATTTTTTAAAAATTGATCTTAGGCTTTAGAAATTTTTCGATTCACGTATTCTGTTCATCAATTTTTATTTATCCTCCTTAAAGTTTATAGGCGCAAATACCGTCATCGATAAATATATCGTCTTCCCTAGAATTTCGTGTTACTGCGCTGTGACTGTTTGTGTATGTCATTGTGTTTGTGCATCTATTTTTGAGGCTCCTCTTTTGAAGGCTGAGCTCTTTGATACCTTTAGAGCAGGATTCCTGTCAGTCGTCGACTGTGTAAGAAGTCATGAACCTCTCAGTCAGGTTAATGCGGAGAAAACTCGCTCAATACGATCGAACCATTATCGTTTGTTTTGTAAACAGTAGTAAGCAGCGGCAATGCATGGGGTTGTTTTAAATTTATCGCGTTTGCGTAACACGCTCCCTCCCAAAACCCCTCTCCACCACCCACTCTATAAACCAACCCATTAACTTAATTACGAGTAGCTTTCATTATTAGGATTATCGGAGGGGTGCGAATAGACTGATGTATCGCGAAGCCAATGTTTGCCAAACGGGTTGGATTGGAGGTAGAAATGTCGCGTGTGCGTGGGTGCGTGTGTGCGTGCTTCAGTTTGACGTGTGGGGGGGTATGGAAGGCACAGAAGGGGAGAGCGGTGAAGAGAGAGATGGAGAGAGAGGCGTCTGGCACAGGTGTACGTTAAGCTGTCGTAATGGCTGGTGTCTTCGTGTCGGATGTGTTGCCTCCCGGGGCGAATGGGAGAGTAAGGAATGGGTTATTGGGGGGAGGGGGGGAGGGGAGAGGAAAGGTGTGAGTAACTGCACTTGGACCTTAAAGACTTCTTCCCATTTAACCTCTTCAGAAGAACAAAGCCCCTTTCTCTGGCGAAGCCGACACCTCCTCTTCCCTTTTTTGTGGCCACTGCGTCATCTGTCTCTTGTTTATTCCTCTCCCACTTATCGTTCCCGTCGCCTCAGGTTATCTATTTTGGATTGACTAATTTGCAGGAATCATCGTCTTTTAAATCCTTCCCCTGAGCGGATGGCGGTTTTCTTTGTTTTGGTGGTGGCGCAGAATGATTCTCCGAGCCTTCTTTTCTGTAGTCTGCAGGTTTTTTGATTTTCACTGTTCCATTTTAATTATTTTTTCGTGTGGAGTAATTAATATGTTTTCGTTTCACAATGGTTTTTCACTCAAAATAGGCGTTGATGGAACCTGTTTGCAAATTCTTGTATATAATTATTTAGTCCGGCTTATGTTTTTTAAAATAATCCTGTTTACATTATAATACTAAGGAGGTAGGTGTAAATAGTATACAATATAAATAAACCATTCCATTTGGTATTATTGATGTTTTTTAAAATTATCGCATTGGTTAAAGAATCTAATTTTCAGGTTTGTTTAAATGAATGTATCTCCATGCATCGGTAACTCAAATTAATGCAGTAAGCATATTAAAAATGTCTTTGAGCCGATTATAAAGTAGTTGGTATTGGTCGAGTTTAAATTCCTTCGATGTAATATATACTAGTAGGCGGCTCTGGACGTCTCATAAAGGTATGTGTAAGTCCATATACTATATCTTTACCTTGCCTATCTCTTCCGCTCTCTCTCTCACTCCGACCCCTCACATCCCTCTCTCCCTTCCCTCTCTCCGCTTTCCTGCCATGCCTGGGAATTCGTGTCGTGGTCACCCCATTCGCCTGGCCATCACTCGACACTAGACCGCGGAAACAGGGCGACCGCTGTCTCCGGTTGCCGCTTGCGGGTGGGGGTGGTGGTGCGGCGGGTGAGGTCGCTGGACCCGGCGAGATCTCTCCCTCTCTCTCGGCTTTCCCTCTCCCATCTCACCGCTACCGACATATTTTAATCTTCTCGACTTATATATTCAAGATCCCCTTTCATCTATCCCTGCGCACTGGATTCGAAATTCATTGAAACGAGCCGTCTCTTTTCTACCCTACGCGTTTCTTCTTTCCTGTCTCTTCTTGCCGCCAGCTCCTTATTATCACGGGTGTGATAGAAGATGCTTAATAATTTTTCTCGCACGGTTTTCCTCTCGATTTTCCACTTTTACATCCTGTTTTCCATGGCCTGTGTATTTTTAAAAAATTTCATTACTCGTCAGTGCTACGCTATTCCATTTTAATCTTCTCTCTCGCGCAGTAAACTAGCTAAGCCCGTCCTTATCTTAGACCCTAGCAGTTCATGTCTTCCGACGCTTGCCGTATGTGCCGAATGCTGCTCTCTTATGGTCTTAATTTATTCTAATTTAGTACCTAAGTTAATATTTTGGTACGATGCGTTTAAGATTCTGTGGAGATCGTAGAAAGTTCATAAAATCGCGTGCAATTTGTTTTTATTTGGAACTCCAACCATTGCCTTATTATGGAGTTAAACCAGTTATTGACCTCTTTATTGAATTGTATTAAATGCTTTGCTTGCCATCTCATATTCCATTATAGCCATTCTGAGTTTATCAAATATTTTAGTGTTTGCGTGGAGATCACCACCGCCATTCAGACTCGATCGTTTGCGTGTCTTTGCTTAAGCACGATAATGTAATTTTCCCGAATTGGTTGGTGAAGTGAACCAAAATATGACAAGCATCTCCAGTTTTGTTATTTCGACTCCGTGTTGTCCTGCAAAGCTCTTCTATAATCAATTTCACGCATTTATTGCCAAATTTACGTAAACTAGTCTCCGGTATATCTTCTAGAAATAACCAATTTCAATCCTCCAATGATGGTTAAATAGTTTTAATTGCTAATGCACCTAGCATCGATTCTAATAACGGGCCATAATGTAATAGTTTAATATTCTGTAGTTTCGTTTAAATCTCTTTCGTTTCTTAATAAATTTCGCTTTCCAAGCCTATATATCTCTTTCTATATTCTCTTTATCTGCTTTGTCTTAATTTTTCTTTTTTCCTTCTCTATTTTTCCCCGTCTGCTGCTTCATTCTGCGCGTGTATCTGTTGCCTACCTCCGTATCTCTCTCCTCCCTCTCTCCTCTCCCTCTCTCTCCATCTCTCTCTCTACCTCTCTCTCTCCCTCTCTCTCTCTCCCTCTCTCTCTCTCCCTCTCTCTCTCACGATTACTCTCTCCCTCTCTCACGATTACTCTCCCTCTCTCCTTCCCCCGACCTCTAGCGGCCGCTCTTTTAGCATGGTCAGTTAGCGTGACGGCTCCCTCCGTGTCTTTGAGGTCGCTGGTTCAGTTCTCACAGCGTTCGTTGAGGTGTGCGTTTGTGTTATGGTCGGCCGGCCGTAATTTATTTTTTAGGATCTTATTTTTCTTCCACCGCGTACACTCATGCTCTCTGGATAAGCGGAGTAATTATAGCGTACGGTGCGATAGTTTTAATTCATGCCGCTATCGCGCGATGATGTTACCGGTAATTAAATATTTTAGGGAAATAAAAGGAGTTTAACATCCCCTAAGACGCACTAAGGCGTGCAGTAATTGGTTTTGTCTCTACATCTAAAATCGGCACGTACAAATTGTTCGGCGATTATATATTATTATGGGTTTTCAATTATTTCTTAGAAACACTTTTGATTCGGAAAATATATTTTGAAGCAATACTACTACTGCTACTCATATTTTCATAATTTATTTTTCCTAGGTCCGTTAGCCCAAAGATCTGAATGCTTCATCGATCGCATCCGGAAATAAACATCGCTATTTTAAATGCTATAGAGCGATTTCAATTAAAAATTAAATCGTTTAACGTGTTTTGTCATGTTTTACAGGGAAGCCTCATGTACCACTCGTGCGTGCGTGCGTAATTACATTGCGCCGCGAGCTATATCTACGCTTTTTAACCGGCTCCCAGCGTAATTTTTCCGTCCGACTGCAAGTATTGACCTACTGACTTCCACGTACTGTTTATCTGAGGCAAGTGTACGGGGCGTGAGTGGGAGAGATGGATATCGGGTATCTATCCCATTTAAAGCTGTTTGCGTTTCAAAAACGGGTAAAAACATCGCTGTTTATCGGAGTTCTCAGCGATGCGTGTGTCCACGTAATTGAGTCATTCGTTTTCAATTAATTCGATGGAATTAATTGGCTATCATTTGCCGCGTTTCGCGAATTTGATTTGATTGGTTAGCACATTTGATTTCGCGTATTTCGTAATTATGGGCTGATATTCTTTTCCCCCCTCTCACTCAGTCACTCACTCACTCACTCGCTCACTCACTCACTCTCTCCCACCCTCCTGCTTTCGCATCCTTCCAATTATCCGCGTCAATATTTGGTAGTCCGAAATTATTTATCTATATCGTCGGGCAAAACCTTCACAAATAATGAATTTATAATGTTTGATCTGGGACGTGAGTTTTCCTACTCCCTCTTTCTCTCTCCCTCTCTCTCCCTCCCCCTCTCTCCCTCCCCCTCTCTCCCTCCCCCTCTCTCCCTCCCCCTCTCTCCCTCCCCCTCTCTCCCTCTCTCTCCCACTCCCTCCCTCTCTCTCCCACTCCCTCCCTCTCCCACTCTCTCTCTCTCCCTCCCTCCTCTCTCTCTCTCCCCCCCCCCCTCTCCCCCCCCTCTCTCTTCCTCTCTCCCCCTCTCTCTCTCTCCCTCCCTCTCTCTCCCTCCCTCCCCCTCCCTCTGCCTCCCCCTCCCTCCCCCTCCCTCCCTTCTCGTTGCTCGGAAAAAGAAAGATATTTATACGCGGCGATAAACATGTTGTTTTAATCTGGAAGCAACTCGTTTGCTCGGTCAATAAAGGGCGATACCTACTCATCAGAGCGACTAAATAAATAATAATCACGATATATATTCATTTGCATCTTGTTGGGAACTTTTTTAATTTTTTAAACTCTGTACGAAAAAAGGAAATCTCCTCATTCGTACAAAATGCGTGATTGAATTAGGACGACGATTTTCCTGTTTCTATATAAAGTAATATTTTGCTTCTTGAAGTTACTGTAAATATGTGCTGTTTTTAGCTCTCATTACCAAATGGATGGTTTATTTATTTTTCAAGGACGACCTTTTCCGGAATATACTCCTTTTTGCTGAAATCTGAGGAAATATTACCCAATATCTTTATGGCTACAGAATTACTCTTTTCATATTAACTATTTCAGTACTTTTATTAATGCATTTGTTAATCACGGTTACGAACGTTGATGGTACCCACAATCTATGTAGTATTCTTAGTTGTCCCATGAAGTTATTGCGTAAAAGATCGATTCGTCATCGTTTATATCGGACGTTTCTATAAAATCGATTGAGCCGATGTAAGCTTCGAGAAACATGTCTCGAAAGTGGTTCGTAGTCTTGCCCTTCTTCCCTTCTCATTAAGTAGTTGTGAATTGTACTGCACTTACGATTTATCGCCTTTTAATATATCGCATTTGATCGTAAATCGATCGCGCAATTTTTCGATGCGAGAAACCTTCTTTCGCTCCCGATAGCAACCAAGTTGAGGAATAAAAAAAACGCACATTGCGTCAACAATCACGCGATCTAAAAAAAAACTCCTGCCTTTATAATTAATTCGTCGGTCTCTTTGTCAGCGTTATATACTCATCCTTCCCCCCTCGGTAGTCAGTCGGTTTCCCGTTTGGTTTTTCTTTTTAATAAAAGGTCTCGTTCGAGTGGTTAGATATGGCAGGAGGAAGAAAATGCGCGTGTGGGAGAGGGGGAAGTTCGGTTAGTATGATGATGTGATAAGATAGCGCCCGAGTTCTCTCTCCCTCTCTCCTCCACCCCCTCCCCCTCCCCCTCTCCCCTCCCTCCTGTGCCGATAGCGACACCTAAAGTCTACAGAGACGGTTGGCTCGATAGTACAGTACATAGTAATTAAAGAGCCGTTCTCCTCGGAGGCGTGTGTGAAAGTAGGAATAGGACGTAGGGAGGAAAGGGGGTGGTGGTGTGGGGATAGAGAGGTGGTGTTGGCGTGGCGGAGGGAGGTTGGAGGGGACGGAGTGAGGAGGATAGATTTTTCTTCGAGTGTGTGAGTAAGCTGTTACTCAGGTGTGCGTTTGGAAGAAGTTGATTCTGATAATGGAAGCTGATAATAAAGGGGAGAACGTGTATGTGTGCGTGTGTTGGGAGTGGGGTGACGTGCAAAGAATGACCGATTACAGAAAAAACCGTGGGAGAGATTGTGTAAAGTGTTGGTGATATGTATGGTGTGCGTATTACTTTGTGGTGCTTAGTTTTTTATGTTTTGGGATTATAAGAAAAACAAGTTTTTGTGTCGTTATTTAATCTTGATTTGATTTTGGTATAAGGATGAAATGCGTTGAATCATTTATGTTGCGACTCGAACGCGGATGTATTCATGTGCGGAGCTGAGGTTAATCGATTTTATTCGAGGAAATGGTTAGCAACCGGCGAAATATAAACGATTTTATCATATAAATAAAATTGAGTAAGAAGTAGAAAAGATGACTCAGTTCCCGTTCACTTAGTTTATTTTTCATTTCCCAAACTTAATTAATTAGGCAAATACGCACGCAGCAACGTTTTCCGTGAACCCCCCTACCTTACATAAACGTTTATATATCATCAATTTAGCGTCCCTCCCGGTGGTTTTTTGTTAAAATATACAAGCTATTGTATTATTCGAAACAACTAATTAATTAACTCGTCAAACGATTTTGCGATTGGAAAGAGGAGATGATATTGTTGTAGGAGTGGGAGGGGAAATAGAAGGAAGAAAGAAATAAGGAAAAATAAGGACGAGTGAAATATTAGAATACCACACACTATTTGCTTTTGTATTAATAAAATATTCTTTTCGTGAATTACTTCAATTGCCTGAGAGATAAATACGTAAATGGACTCTGCTATCGAAATATCTTTTGTGGACGAGCATTATGTAATTATTATGCACATATATTGTACCGAGTCATTTTAATGCCTTAAGCTTGCTCGGTAAAATCCGGAAATGAGCCTAATAATTAATATTTGGGCATACACCATTTGATTTCTCATTTACAACCACGCTCATTTTTTCCGGACGGTCAGCGTTTCGTTATGCGTCTTCACCAACAGCTTGAAAAAGGTTTGTGGGGGAGATTTCATTTAAATATTCGCCGCGTAATCTTTACAAATGCACTATTTATCCACGTGTACGGTCTGAATTAATGAAAAAAGGTTCGAATTCACCCGGGTAAATAGGAGGTAA
The DNA here is from genome assembly GCA_036926305.1 of Uropetala carovei. Taxonomy (NCBI): domain Eukaryota; kingdom Metazoa; phylum Arthropoda; class Insecta; order Odonata; family Petaluridae; genus Uropetala; species Uropetala carovei. Next base: position 3,751,657 of record JAXCHB010000070.1, read on the forward strand.
AAGAGGGAATATCGTAAATGGCGGAGAAGTGGGGAGGTGGAGCAAAGAACATGAACATGAGAAAGAATAATAACCCTAAGGAAGAATAAATAATACCGCGGGGAAGGGGAGGAGGATGAGGGGAATGGGGGGGAGAGGGGGAATGGGGAGGGGGTAGAGAAGGTAGGCAAACAAAAGCGAGGTTGTGGATATGGGCGATAATGGAAGAAGGAGAGAGTGCAGGGAAGAGGAGAGGGAGATAGGGAGAGGAGTGAAGGGCGTAGAGAGAGAGAGTTTGCTCGCGATGCGTGGTTATTTGCTCCTTGCGTGTGTGTATGCGTGCGTGTATGCGTGCGTGTGTGTGCCGACTGTCTCGGTCTCCCACCCCATCAGACTCTCAAACACTTCTGCGAGCTGGAGTCGTAGTGTCAATATGTGGCGATAGCGGAGTTTTAGGAGTGGTGGTGTGGGCAAGGACTAAGTGAAGTGGAGGGAGAGAGAGAGAGAGGAGGGGGAAGGAGGAGGAAGGAGTTGGGGAAAATGAGTGAGGAGGTGGAGAGAAGAGAGAGGGTGTACACAGAAAAAGGGGAGTGGGGTGAAGGAGAGGGGATTACTAATCACTTTTCTGGGGTTTTAGTCGAGGGCTAAGTGTTGGTTGGTTGCTCAACAGTTTTCCCCGTGCTCTGGGATTCCGGTTGTTTCTTTTTTGATATGTCGGTCGTTGTGGAATTTATCATTCTGGTCTTCCCTCCGCACACACGTATTAGTCGAAATGAACATTTTTCTCCGTCGGCGGTCGTGCCTTGAAGTGGATTTCTTCATGTCGAATTGTATGGCCGTTTATAAAATAAGCCGTTTAGATTGTGAATTATTGTAAATAAAAGTGAGTCGATGTTGCAAAGCCAAATTTTTAAAAACACGATTCTACATATCAAATGAAAATTACACGGGTATAAAGTCATGTATATGTACATTAAAATTTGATGATCCTTATTAGTTTTGAGTTCGTTGGCCTTGACGATTGTCAAACCCTTTGCTGTAGCCCTCGAATTCTTATCAAAATTAGAATTACGCGGACAATGTAATTTTTTGAATTGCTGATGAAATAATTTTTTTGATGAATTGCTTATTCTTGTATTTGTTTTCAATCATAAGACGAGTTCGATAATTCTTTGGTAAATTGTTAATTACATGGTTACTTTTACAGTATTTTTTATTACCATTGTGTATGTGTTGCCCTTGCTTATAAAAATGCGTATACGTTTCTAGAGGGGATATCCGATCGTAGTTTGAGGCAGGAATGCTCTCTCGCTTCGAATTCATTTTTTTTCTCGCCCGTTAATGCGTTTAGCTTTGGAAGCGGACAAATGAAAGCTCGAGGATCTGTTATGAAATTCCCTCCGTTTGATGTTCGGAATGCGCCTTTGCCGTGTTTTTATTTGCTCTAGATGTTTCAAAATAAGAGTAATTTGTTTTATGTGGTTGGAGAGCTTATCGTTGGGAAGATGTTTGATCAGCTGATACGATGGATGGAGGGGACACGTTGTGAAAGATTCTCATATAAACCTTTCGAACGAGAATCTCGATTGGTGTTTGGAAATGCCGTAATTTTTTTCCCGCGGGGTTATTTATTTGTGTAGGTGTTCATATATATACTTGTGTGTACGCATTAAGGATGACCAAATTTAGCAATTGAATCGATTCAAACGATGTTTGGATTCCTATTAATAATCGTATTCTTTGAAACGATGAATCAAATTCATCGTTCGATTAGATTCTTCTGAAAAATTAAAAACGAAAAATTATGCTATAAATACTGTAAATTTTTACTAAGATAACATACTATAATAGAAAGTGAATTTAAGAAGCTGACAAATAAGTTATCGCCCATCGCGTTTATTCCTATTCTAAGAGTACCCGCAAATCCTGTTGTCTATGATTTCCCGTGTACTGTTTGAGACATTCTCTTTTCAACTAGCGGGGAATTATATTCTAAATGAGTGGCAGAGGTGTGGTCACAGACATTGCTGCGTGGCACATCAGTTCGTTCGTGACAAACTTTAATTTTACTATTTGTATGGTTTGTCTCGTGAAATATAATATTAATGTATTTTTCTTTTCCTTCTAGGTAAGTATCCCGATACCAAGGTGTTGCTTTTGAGGGAGGGATTTTGTTCAATGGTTCGTACTTTCTCCTACTTAGTAATAACAGATGAAGGTAACTCTCATAGCTATAAAACATTTTGAATCACATGAGTATGTCAGTCTCTTTTACCATAATTTTTAAATATGGCTTCACACCCCCTTCTTTGATGTAATAGAAAGAACGATATGGAATATCCACTGACGACGGCTACGGAATCTAATATCCCTTAAGTTTTACCGGTGCTAAGGGCTTAGTAGTCGCCTTCGCTTATTTGATAAAGGCAATCGTTTAAGTAAGAACCATTATTCATTTTTGAGCACGTGAATGATATAGGGGAATGAATTAACTTATCTAAAGCCACTCCATGACGAGCTTCCACGAATCCACTAAGTTCCTTTGTGCGGTGCCGTTCGTGGAGAACGTGAAGGTGATCGTGGGTGGAATCGAAAGGCCCTCTCCCGGCTTTCTCTTCATAGTTCCAGGGCTCTCGGAACGATCAAATAATGAGATTCTTTTCAATCGCGGTCACGCTTCCATGTAATCCAAAAACCGTTCCGTGTATGCAGATCCATTAAGATTGTTTGAGTTCAATTTTCACCCTAATGGGGGAAGGGTATGAGGGGGAGGGCGGAAAATGGATGGGGAGAGAGGGGCGGGAGAGGGGAGGCTGATTTCTCTCCATAATAACCGCAATCTCGTCCGGTAATGACGGCTTTATTGCTTCCTTTTGTTACTTTTTGTTTTTAAACAAGAGACATTTTAAAAAGTCGAAGCTCGTCACGAATTCTACCGATATGTCCCTTTAGGTAAGTTCGAGGAAACTTTTATTTTATACATACGTTGTAAAAAATGTGAAAAGTCCCCCCCTACTCCTTCATACTCGTGTTGGGGCGTGCGTGGTAGCAGACCATAGGGAGCGCGTGGGGAATTTGGGAGAATAGGGTTTGAAAACGGAACTGGTTTTTCCCCTGCGGGTTTTGAAGGGTTTTGGTGGGAGAAGGGTTGGTAGTTTGGGAGAAGGGAGAAGGGGGTGGTAAGTGTGGAGGGGAGGGTGAGAAAGGAACCAGGGGGGAGAAAGAGGGTTTGAATTGGGGATAGCAGGCAAATGGGGGTTGCGCGCCACTCATACCCATCCCCCAAGGCCATCCCTCTTTCCAACCCCCGTATGAACCCCCGGGGACATGTGGGGTGGTTAGTCACAAAACTCCCTCCCCCACTAACCTCATACCCCGGGCACTTCATCCCTTAAAAAAAATCCCTCCTCTCATTGCCTTCCTGTTATTCCTCGTTACCTCCGACATCTTTCCATGCTCTCTTGTCCCCCTCTAGTGCAATATTCCGGTCTCCCTTCTCGTCCTGCATGTACCGTACTAAAACTTCAAAAAGGTCGTCGCCTTCCCTCGTTCCCTTAGCCGACCTCACGGCTCCTCGTTACTCCAAAACCCCTCCCCTCCCAAGACGGCTTGCATTCCTCCCTCACAACCCTTCTCGCTTGTTAATAGGGTCTCTACTACTCTCGTGTACGTCCCTATAAACGGCCTAAGTGGGGTGAATTTACCTCCCCTAAAATGCATTCGCTCGTTCCCTCTCTCTCGTCCCCCGTCTTCTTCTGTCTGACGTATTTTGCGGTTCTCGCTTACTTGGCACGGTTTATGTTGCTTCTTTTGTACTACGATGTGTCTCGTATTTGCGTGTTCCTTATGTCAGTTATAATTTTAAGTGTTTTTGTTTGTGCTGTTGCACGTTTTGTTTTTTATATTGCGAATTTTCGATAAACCGGATAGCGAATACCCCGTGCATCGATTAACTGGAAATTTTAAAAGCTCTAACTTGAAAAAAAATTCATACTGCTGTGTGGACATAGTTATCTAAGATATTTGCTTGAGTTTCCTTGTGTGTTTTCTTAATTAATATTTCTAATTTTCGTTTGTTTGCACCGCGGTACGTTTAAATGGCCATCTGTCGACCGGGTTAACCGATTAATCGGAATATGCTCCGTCCCGTGGAATCCGATAAACCGGAAGTTTACTGTTATTTTATTTTTCTGTGTAAGATGTTCCTTCTTTACAATTAAAGTGGGCGAGGGAGTTTCTTATCCTTTCTCTTTCTCCATTGTCGTTCATCCCCCTTTCTCCAGTCCTCTGAACTCACCCTCACCACCTCACTCCGCGTTTTCCCTCTACCAATATCCTATCTCCCTTCTTCACTCCCTAACTCACCCTCTACGGCTTAATGCCTCTCCCATATTCTGCTTTCAGAGTCAAGCCCTCCCTTCTCTCTCTCCCCCTCTCCTTTCCTCCCCTATGGCTTCCAATACCCTCACTTCATCCCCCATTACCTTTCGTCGTTCTTTATAACGTCCGTACAGTCTCCTGTATTTCCTCCCTGCCGCCTCCCTCCCATTTACGACGTCGGCACTCCTCCCCTCCGTAACCTCTTCTTCTTTCCCTCTCTGCCGCCGCCGCCCTAATTCACTGCCCCCCCTCCCTCCTCCCTCCCCCATTTAAGCATGACCCCGTCCCTCATCTGAAAATCCATCCTAGCGGTACCCTCTCGGCGGCAGCTCCCCCATCTCTACCCCCACTAGTGTTTTGAGGCAGTGTTCAGCGGCCTTCTGTTCTCCCACTTCCGACGCCCTTGTTCGGTAAGGAGTCTCCAATTCCCACCCTGCTGCACCCCTCTCACTACTCTACCGCTCTCCCTCCTCTCTCCCTCTTTCTTTTTTCCCACCCTGCCTGTTCCACCCTCGTGGCTAAAATCCCCCTCCTGTGAGCTATGCCGGCGGTTGGGGAGAGGTTGGGATGAGGGTGTGTGTGCCATGGTGCATTCTCTCCCGCCCCCTTATTCAAACCAATTTCCGGTCTAGCCGTAACTCTCCCCACTATTCCAGATCTAAAGCTCCTTTGCCTCCCCTACTGAGCTTCCCTCACTTTTTCCTCCCCTATCTCTCTGTCCCCTACTACGTTTTTTCCTCCCTTTTTCCCATCCCTTTCTCTATCACCCTCGCTACTTACAACTTGTCCTTTTCCCCCTTTCTCCTATACCTTCTCACTCTCTCCCTAAAGTTTTCTCCTTACCCGTCCTCCCCCTGTCCTTTATCCCTCCCTCGTTCCCTCTCCCTCCCTTTCTTGTTCCTCTTTTCCCACCTTTCTCCCCCTCTTCCAACATTTCTCCCTACCTTTCGATCCCTCCCTCACACTCCATTTCTCAATTCGCCCTTTTCATGATTTCTTCTTTCCTTATCTCCCATCGTCTTTCTTCCCCTCTATTCCTTTCATTAACTCGTCTCCTTTCCTTCTCCCTTTCTCTGTTCCAATTCCTTTCCCATCCCCTTCCGCTGCACTCTCCCCCATAATTTCCTACAGCGATTCCTCCATTTTTCCTCCCTCCCCTCCCACCATCTCATTCACTTCATATATATCCGAAGGGGGTCAGAAGGACCGCCTGTGTCCCTCTCTCTATTAGCTTACGAGCGTTTTTTCCCTCTACTGTCACTGCCACGAGGGGGAGTTATATTCGGTACGCGTCGCTTGTGTTTTTTTATTTCTGCTGATTTTTTGACTCCGCACCACTCCGATGAGTGCCCCATTACTTCCTCCCCCTTCTAAGATGGCTTCCCTCTTCTGCGCACGTCATGATGGATACATTTTTTCTCTTTTCCTGTCGTCTCGCCGAGTGATTTTCCGGGGGGTGCCGCGTGCGGCACGCGTGCTGCTTTAAACGTGTCCATTGTGCAGGCGGGGGATACGTTGTTTGTTATTGGGAGGGTTGGGGGAAGGGAGGAAAGGGATTTAGGGGTTGCGTGCGTGCGAGGGGAGGCATATCTAATGGTCGAGATCGAGCAGAGGCGGATTTGCTATTAAAATTCTCCTTCATAATTCGAATCTCCCTAACTCGAATGTTCGGTGAAAGTATCTGTTTGTCGAGTTTACTTTATGGTCATAAATGTGTTAAGCAAAATGGATTCATGTTTCAGTATCGAATTAGCCGACCTCAGTTTGTTCTTTGTTTACGAGAATGACTGTATTATAGCTCAGATGCGTATAACGGTTTTAAAAGGTTCTTGGATTATTTGAGTTAATTTTGAATATTAAAATTCAGGCCTTAATCTTAATACGAAAATTAATTTAGCAGGGAAATTTCCCGTAACCCTCAGCTTTCATTTTTTTGTCTACTTTGGTTATCTCATCAATCATTTCTTCCCTAGTTAGTGTGACGGATTGAAAATTTCTTGGTTTATGTAGTCATTTACCATTGAAATTAAGTAGTAATTTTCGCATTCATAATAAAATTAACCGTCCTCGTATAGCGCGGCTAATAATCAGTTTACCGCATTATGGGAATGAGAGGTTCATACTCGTCTTATTTCTGCGACTTAGATGACATAATTCATAATTGTTTGCTCAGCATCATTTTTTAAATTTTGGCTGAGTTTTTATTCGCAATGTGCGTTCGGACGACTGTCGTTACCTAAATATCTCCAAGTTCGGTGCTTGAGAAATATGTGCTTGTGTGACGAAACTTCCAATCTAACGCCTGTGTTAAGATGGTTTTTTTAAATTCCCAACTACAATATTTATGAATTACGTATTTTATTCTATTCAATTTCGTTTTCGTTTCTTTGGAGAATTTATTCCCGAAATGCTTGCTTACGATGAGGGTGGGAATTGACCAACATCGCGTTAAATGCGAACAATAACATTCTGAACCGCTCATTGTCAGTGGTGTTTACATTTTCAAGAAAATTTAACGCTACCAAAATTTAAGTTATTCGCTAAATAGCTTTTCATTAGATGTCAGTCTTTCACACATCGCAATTTTTTCGGCGATGAATTTATTAATAATTATAATTTGGCCAGCATCCAAGAGTAATCTCTATGCACGTTTAGTGGAAGTGAGGTATTAACCCGTATTAAATAGAACGCCTTTCAACAATTTTATGCGTAGAAGACGGGGTGGCGTCAAGTAGCGCGACTGAATGCTTTGTCGATAAGCAAGCTGATGACTTAGGATTTTATCTTTCGCTGAAGTTGTAATTCGGATTTGCATTCCGATAATTGAATCTTCCGTGGAATAGATGTCGGTCAGATAGCCTTCGAATGAGATTATCCGAAATTACGATTGATTCTGAAATCAAAGACCGACTTCCTTATGCAGTCGAATCTTTATAACTCGTTTATTGATGGATGGGGAAATACTTTGAAATATTTCTTCGATTTTACTTGTTATCTCGAGGCATAATCCTATTTACTTTTAACCAGGCGGTCAAATGCTTCTAGTTACCAAGATTTAAGAATTTAATCATTTGGGAGAGAAGTTTTTCCTCAGTGTGGCGTTGAATTTGTTTCTTAAGTTCGATAGTTAAACATATGCTTGACTGCAATAACCAATATAAACAGAATAGAAGGAGAAACGTATAAATAAACTCACTAGGTCCAAGAATGATACTTGAGGAGCACACATCCAGCGCTACCTAAAAGACAAAGACAGCAGATTTCGTTCGGACTTCTGCAAGCTGTTATCGTTGCCAATACCTTTATACTTATAAGATGCCCACGACACTGAACAATATTTCTCCACCTTTCGATTCTAAATGCAACTCTTGCGCTAGTATATGACTGAAATATTCATGGATATTTCCGTTATTCGGGTGTAGAAAGAAATACGAAATCGCCTCAACCTTCGCGAGTGAGTCCGACACGTACTTAAGAAATTAATCGCGTGTGGAGGAGAAAAAACATCTCTTGGAAGATACGCAGTAATAGATAACGAAAGAATTCGATAGAGCTCATTGTGGACACTTTGGTATTCACTCCGGGACCGTCCTCGCGTTAGCCGGAGATATATATGTAAGATGCAACCGCGAGATTAACATACGTGTTAACTCGGACGCAATGCGCATGTCTGTTTTAACGTATGTGGGCGCATCAGAGGGGAAGATAGGGAGTTAAGCGAACCGTGAAGGATGAAAAAAGCTCGGAGATGCGCGGCTTCGCGTCCGACGCGCGGAATTTTCGTGCACGGATTCTCGCGGGAGTTCGGACGAGGAAATCGGATGCGTAACGGAGTGGGAGGAATGTCGGTGGGAGATAAGAAGAAAGAAAGGGGAGATTGTGGAATCGTCACCGAGAAAATACTCGGAGGAATAGGTGGGCTGTTAGGAAAAGAATGTAAACGACGGAGTGGTTTCTCGTGTCTCCTCTACCCTCCATCTCTCGGTAGGAAGACGAAACAACAAAAAAAGAGAGCAAACGTCGTTCGGCTCATATCGCTACTTTTGTTAGTTATATGTAGTTGCGCGGAGAATGAGGGTGGGAGGGGTGTCGTTTATGACATTCACGCCAGGCGGCGCCGGGAAGCGAGTGCTCGCACCTGCATTCCGCGCCCTGTCTCTCGAAACCATTATGAATTTAATCGGTTCGATTAACTTGCGAGCTGTGAGCCAACTTCCCGTTCCTCGGAAGCTGGTTGGGTGTATTCTCTGGTGGTATGCGTTTCAGTGCTCAATAGTGTGAGGACAAACGTTTCGTTACGTTTTCATAAATGTGTATTCTACGCTATGTTTAAGAGAATGTCGTTAAATGTATTTTTCCAGTGGAAAGGAGGATTTCTAGAGTTTGTGTGTACATATATGCACACTAGCATGTGTGTGTGCGTGTTTAAGGGTAAATATACTTGGTAGTGTACATATATGTATGTTTTCTCGAGTTATGTAAAAGTCTAGTTACGTGGATTTCATTTATTTGTTTGGTGTATATGCCATATTTATCCGAATATGAATCGACCTCGAATAGAATTAGTTAATTTCGAAAAATTTAAGGCATTTTGAAGAAAATAAGATTATTGGAGTATCGCTTCGTTTAAATAGTTAGAAATTGTCATTAAAATGCACGGTGAAAATATGAATGGATTAAACTGTGCCAGACCAGTCATAATAACTAAACACATACATAGCTAAACACGAGCAAATAAAAAACAATGCATTCTCCTTTGCCTTTGCATCAGTGGAAAGTTTTACTCGGATAATGCAAAGGCATCTATTTTAAAATATTTGTTCCGAGGATTTCTGCGGGGAGGTTTGGGTGTAGTGGGCGTGGGGTGACGGAGGAAGTGGGGGAGGGGAAAGATACGAGCGGACATAAGTGAAGAACAGGATGGTGGCATTGGGGATAAGGCGGCTAAGAAGTGTTGTGTGGTCCTCTCAGTTTTATGGATAGAGTGAAACGTGTCCGCACCTTCGCTCTCGCGCGTGTTTTGTTTTTGTTTTTTAGTGTTTTCCATTTAGGTGGAGACACTGTTACTGCTCTCTCTTTCTCTCTCCCTCCCTCCCTCCTTCCTTCCTCTCCCATTTACACCTCTCCCTCTTCCTCTCTTCCCCCTCAGAGGCTTGTGTCATTGACTCCCTATGTGAGTAGTACAAAGAAATCCACTCAGGAGACTTCTCCTCTCAGCGCCTCCCAAGCATCGGTTTTTCCGCTTTACCTCTTCCTCCCACCCGTAACTCGTCTATCACCACTCCTCCGTGCTTCGTCAATCTTCATCTCTCACCTATGGTCACATTCACGGCATTACAAGTATTCCATTTCTCGCCATCAAGGAAGTTAGGTGTATAGTTTGCGAGCGGTACGCCATCTGTCGCGGGTAACTGTAAACTCCCCTCTTTCGTTCTCTCCCTCGGTTATTATTACGAGGAGCGAGTGTTGTCGTAATTTGTCTTGCGGAATTTTTTTGTAAAAAGATCTTCGGGTCTTCTTTTTTCCGAAAGAACATTTATTTCTCGTTTTCTTTTAACGGGGAATTTAATTTGAGCGCCGTATTAATAGCAGGGTTAAGCATAAAAAAATTTGTATCTTTCGTTTTAATAAACATGACATTTCTTGTAGTGTTACTCAGAGAATGGCCCATAGAAATTGTTTATTGCAACCTTGTGAAGACGAATAGCTGTAGAACAGGCGGGCCTCATGCGTCCCTTTCTCTGCCTTACTCCGGCCCAAAGGCTAATTTTTTCTCAACTACGTAAATCGTTTTTTATGTAAATATGTATTTTGTACCATGTTAAAAATGACACGTGAATTTGAGTGTTAAATTTTACGGATCGATTTTTCATCATAGCTTAGCGGGCCGCGTAAAGTTTTCTCGGGGTGCGTATGTTGCCTACCCCTTTTCTAGATAAAGTCGATTTTTCATACTCTGTCCCTCATTGAACAACTGTTATCCCTTCGAGTTTGACATTCCTGCTCTAGATCAAAACTTCGACTTCGACCAATCGAAGAAGACGTTTCCCTGTTGCCATATTCGATTTCTATTACTCTAATGTTATTTAAGTATAATTTTCTGTAACTCGAGTTTTGATACATCATAGCTTCCGGCCGTATCGTCAGCATATTGCTGGTCTTGCCGGAGGCGTCCTCAGCCATTAGTGTTGTCGTTGTAATACACGCCACATCCTGTTTGTCTGGTCAGAGCCTCGTTCCGCTCGAGGTCGCTTTTCATAATTCCGCGAATTCGGTTTGTTTGGCTTACCTTCGCAGGTGATTTTTGGTACTGGCAGTTTTCGGTTTGCAAATGAAACGCACGGCCCGCACGCACAAAGGTTCCGAAGCGCTCATTTCCTAATTTGGAGGGATGTATTATTTTTCATTTAGCGTCCATTAGAGAGAAATAATTCGATTCCACCTTCGGTAGCAGAAGCTGCCGCTCGTTAAGCTTTCCGCGCAGAATATGGCAACGACAAGGCGGTTTCTGAAAACAATTTCGCGGCTAAATAATGATAAATAATGTCGTCTTCAACAGGATGTTTGCAATATACCGTTGCCCCTTTCGTTTATTTTTTTACGCTACGCAGTAACTCAGGTCGCGTGACAAAGTTCGCTTTCCGTTCTCGTCGTCGACTCTGGTGTCTCGCGACGTGTTTGGTAGGCTAGCCGTGTGGAAGTTCATACGTTTCCGTGTCGCGATTCGAGCTTGTTTCGTCCCAGAGGGCGTTTCGGTCGCATAGGTGGGGACTTGTCGTGCTTCCACACTAACCGCGGGCTGATTTTGTTTTTTTTTTAATTTCGGAGTAGTTTTGTGGCGAAAATGGACCTCCACCCTTCTCGTTCCCGACATGCACCGGTGGAAACCTTATTGAGAGCGAGGACGGGAAAGGCAGAAGCCCTAATTATGCCTCGACCGCCATGTTATCGATAAGAGTTTTTTTTACTATGGTGCGTGTCGCCATTTATTTTTTTTGCACCGTGGGAGGTATTTTCGGAAAGTTTTTTAATTCTTTTCCAATAACTTTGTATCACTACCTGTCCTTTCGGGAAAGGAGAGTATCTTGAAGTCGTAAATTGAGAAAAATACAGTTGACCTTCTATAAGTCGAACGTATATAACTCAAATTTTCCGTAACTCAAAGTGAGAACAAAAGCTTTTCATGTTATTTTTCTTTTATAGCACAAATTCGCCTTAAAGAAGTTCCACTGTATCTGTAACCTAGTTTGTTCATTAGTTGATGTTATGTCGCCCCTTTAGTATATATGGGATTCTATTTTACTAGGAATTTTAATATATTTGCTTTTCTTTTTCGTGCCAAGTGGATATTACATAACCTTATATGAATGATTAAGTATTTCAATGAAGGAAATATAACCGAGTGTCAAAATTGCTCCAATAGCACTTAACTAATTATCCGGTTTCTAGATTGGGCTTCGAAACTAAGTATATCCTCGATGCTACAAAAATACGTTGCTAGTAATAGGAAAAATAGTTCTGTAATGGATACCTATGACGTATTTATTCCGCACTATCTTATCCTTCCATTCAAATTAAATTGTGGTTAGAAATAATGATATTTCTAAGAGTTGGCGAAATTAGCTTTTCGTAAATTTTTTTTGAAAATCATGATGAAAGGGTCGAGCTTTTTCATTTCCTTCTGAAGTTGGAGATGTAGAAAATGAAAATTTTTGTATTCATGAACGTATAATTCTGAACAAATTTCAACGTAGAGAAAAATAAAAATTCTGAACTTGACCGAGAATTGAATCCGGGTATTCCCATTTCAGGGCAGGTGTTTTAAGCAGCAGTGAGGACATTAATTATATTTACTACTGACAGTTGGTTTAAGCATATTCACGCAAAATGGGAGACCCGGGTTCAAGCCTCGGTCAAGTTCAGCATTTCTCTGCTTCTCTACGTTAAAATGTATTTTTTCTATGGTGAATATTTTTCAGTTATCTTGTCCATTAATTATTTGTTGATGTTCATTTTGATGGTCAATCTACGCCAACGTTCTATCGAGTATATTTTTTGGTCATGTCGCCCAAGAAAAAAATTATTTGACGATATTTTGAGTCACTTTACAGGACAAAGAGCTGTCGATAAGTTTCAGATTACGACTGCATTGACGTCAAACGAAATGTTGCCGAAAAATTCCGTGTTGAGGTCTTTAGCAAACAAATACGATAAAAATCTTAGCAGGACACGTTGAGAATGATGCTGCTATAATTTTTTATATTATTCTTTTAATTGCTAGCCACGCTGTGATCGCGTAGGCGTGCTGCGTTTGTCATCGAAGTGAGAAATCTTTATTGGTGAAAGGTTACCGGATTGACACCTGCTTCCGGAAACGACAGAATGCCACGGTCGCGAAGTTGCGTCACGCTTTCCGAGCAGGCACGCGTGCTTCGGCGCGACATGTCCTCAATTCACTCAAAAGGAGACTTGCTTTCGCTCCATGACGAACCGGATGACGCAACTTCATACTCCCGAAAACCTTTACTTTTTCCCCTCGTTGGATCGCTTTTCTAGCATTATTAACGCGCACGTCGACAGATAAAAGCTTTCAAGAAGGAAAACCATCGTTTTATGTCTAGGAAATTAGCCGTAAATGTCAACAATTGCGACCACCTCGGTTGCGCATTCGCAAAAAGAAAAAACTGCGACATCGCAACTAAACACTAACCCCATCCGCGCGCTGCGAGCGATAACCTACTTGCCTCTTCTCTACTTTTTATTTCCTCTATTGATCCGCCTTATCTTATCCGCTCGACCAAGTAAACTTGCTCACACCTTAAACAGCCCTCCGAGAAGTACAAGGCTTTTTTTATCGGTAAGCATGCTCTCTATGCACGATGTCGCTCACTCAAAACGTCCGAGAGATCTCGAAAGTGGGTTGCGTATGCGATAGCTAGATATGGGAAGATAAGGTCGGATTTAAAACTCTCAAAAGAGAATGTACCTGTCCGACTTGTTAATGTTTTTTTCCTCTTTCTATTCTCTCTGTCTCTCTCTCTCTGCATCGCTCATATAAACGGTTGTTTGTTCTTTGCCAGCTCCCAACCTGTCGCCTTTATCTACGAATCAGGTCTGGAGTTCGAGTGCTTTCCATCAAACTCGTCCACTTGGACGGTGGACCGCTCGCGCGGGGCCTAAGCTCGTCTCCTCGTCATCTGTCTTTTTCAATTATTTCCATTTTGTGGAAGCACTCGAGATTGCGCGAGTGTCGCTGTTACGCGTGTTTTTATCTGCCAACTCTTCGCGCGTAGCTGACTCCGCTCCATAATCGAGTCTTTTGTCTCCCGCGAGTGTGAGATAAGGGATCTTCCTGGAAAAGCTCTTCAGATTTTTTCGTGAGATAGCTTGGCAATTTATTTATTTGTCCGTCGTGTCCCTCCTATCGCCGAGGTTTTTCATTGTCTTGGCTCTCAAGCATTTGATTATTATCCTACAGGCTAACGAAATTTATTGATAATGTTCGACCGTAATCAATCGTCCGCTCGAGTTTGTTTTCTCGGGAAACTTTTCCGTGCTTATAGAGATATATTTGGAAATTGTAAGGGACAAGCCCCTTTTTTGTGAAAATTTCAGTTCGATTTTTCTATAGCTCGGAGGTCGATATAATTGGAAAATTTCAAATTATACAAAAAGTAACCCTATCGCCTTACTTACTAATAATTGGACCGTTTAAACGTGGTCGAATGTTTCTAGGCAATATTTGGTAGAACTCCGTTATAAATTTATTCGTATAAAAATTTTGCATTTAAAAAATAATATTTTGAATGAGTAAGCCTAAATGTAGATACGCAAATTAATCGATGCGTATCAATTGCCTTAAAATTTGGATGTCATGGCCCAGATTATGATTCTGGTTCGGATCAGACTTTTAATTGACCTCCCATCATCGTCCGAATCGTTCCCTTGTTGACGGAATTGCCTTTTCTAAATGACGAGTTGATTGGCCGCTTAATTGGATCAGCATTGCGTCCCGTCCCGTAGTCGTCACCTCAAACAAACGAAACGCGTCGATCTTATGATATAACCGTATTAATTTTCCGCGATAAAACAACCGCATTCATTGACGCGGTCGGCGGCATCAAAAATGTTTATCGCTTGATGTACCTAATGTTTTCGGTGAAATTAGAAAGATTTCGACTCTTCAATATGTCACGTTGCTCAAAAAGTTCCATTTACGGAGAATTCGGTTTAATATACGAGTCATTTTAGATGACTTCCCAAAACCAACGGTTGCCTGTATTAACATCAGCCTGATTTCTTTTATCAGTTTAATATACGTTAGGACTTAAAAATGAACAGGCGTGTCGGAGATATCGACGACATTGTGGGTTATTCTCGCATTTGCCATTTCGCGTCCTAGTCTGCAAAAAAATAATCGTAGCGATAATTTTTGGAAAAAACTGCTTGCGTCTGTTCCGTTTTATTATCTCGTTAAGCCTTTTCGATCCCGTCCGGCGATTCTTATCAGTATTTTAAAAAAAGAGATATATACACGTGCATAAGTTGGTCAGTGTTTTTGTTTGAAAAAAGATTTGAGGCGCAAAATCTCAAGTGTTTCGAGTGATTGCGACGGCTCGAAATTATATCTAAATTGGATTTTTCAAAAAAAAATATCCAGTTCCTTCGAACGATAAAAAAAAGAAGTCGGTTCTTGTGTTCTCGATGTGCCACCGACTACCTAGTCCACTTTCGTAAAATGAACATCGCCTTCTTTCATTAGATCAATTTCTTATTATTTTTTTGGTACGTGTAATTCAGCTATCGCTCGGCAATCTTCGTCCGACTCCGATAAAGTTGATTGATGAGTTTAAACGTCAGAGACCGTAAATTATGGCGGAGAAGTCTCGTCGAGTTTCATCTCTGTAGGCGGAGATTTGTATCGGAGGTTCTTTTCCCCCGTGGCTATCCGAAGATGGGTCGCTAACTAATCAGTTTAAATAGATTGTCCATCCGTCCGGAGAGGGGGGGGGGGGGAGAAGAGGGGAGAGGCATTAAAAAACCGAAGGCCACTAATTATCAATTACTTATTTTACGCGTATAGGGAGCGCTTTTGATGACCAGTTCATCTCTTAAGATGTGGCCCTTGAGATAACCCGCGGAAGAGATTGGTGCGGGGTTTTCGCTTTGCTTTTTTTCACACACGTAACGTGTTTCAAGTCTAAAGGAACAATTGACAAACGGATGTCTGTCAGTGCCCGAGTACCCAAAGACTTGTATTCATGGTTGTCCTTGAGCGCTGCTTTTCGTTGGGCCTTTGTAATTAATGTTCATATCAACCACATGCGTTTATCTTAATAGGATGAAAAATATCGTAAGTCAATTATGCAGCTAATCTCGTGGCTCGAATCGAGTGTTTGTTATCTAATGGCCTTGAAACAGTCGAGTGAATTCGATGCGTGTTTCAGCCACCAAGTAGTCTACCTCAGTGGTATTTCACTGCACTTAGAGTTCTAAATCGGATAATAGTATTCCTTTATATAGAATCTGTTCTGAGTTTTATTAAATTTGCTATCAATTTATCAGTCGGAGTATGTTTAAATGATAATGTATAACGTTAACAGCTTCATCGTCTGAATTAATACGTACCTATTAAAATAAATGACGCCATTATTTAATTTAATTTTATCAAATTGCCAATTTAAAAAGTGAAACAATCTTTTGAAGGTGATGCAAATATACCCTTTGATAGCTGTGATTAAATATTAAGATTTTATAGGTAATCTTGCAAGATATTGCATCATTAGACTCCGGATGTAATCGGTTTTCGTATCAATCTCTTCTTGCCAAATGCATCTCAACGAATAACCTCCAACTGTCTACATCTCCTCGACATCCCGGGGTTTAATTAATTTGACGACTAAATTGTGATCTTATCGTATCGATATCGTAATTCCTTCTGAAAAATTGATATTTTCGCGAAGCAATTCGTTCGATGTTATCTCGCATTCCTCGCTCATATCGTTTTAATAAGGTGGCGATTTGATGTTATCGCTGCGTATCCAGACGAAAATTTTCGATTTCACGTTTAGGAATTTTTTGTTGCTGTGGTGAAATTGGATTGACGTACATTGGTTGCCGACAGTGATCTCAATTATTGAGCCTTATCCTATCGCGAAGGAAGTGATAAGCAGGACGTCGAAGAAACATGGAAAATGATAAAAGTATCGACACCTTGCAGTACTCCTGTTGTTGGTGCTATATCGTTTAGAAATTTCGTATATTTTAGATTGATTTCATTGTTTATTGACGTCAATCATAAAAAAAGTTGCTAATTAATTCAAGCCCGATTACTCTAATATCGAACTCGGAAAATTTCGATCTATCTAAGCTTCATAGTGTAGTAATTGGTTTTAACGCATTTTAATAAGGAAGGGAAAATATACGCTCATCGAATGATGGGAAATGCGATTTATAATGCTCTTAATGTCAGGATTTAAAACTAAATCGTTGATCTGGTTCATCCGTGATCTTTTCAGTTTTCCGGGGCTATCTAATTTGTAATTATTTCAGAATCGCTTTATATGTGGGTAGTGGGCAGAAATGTTGTTTTCGCAGAATTTCTAAGGCAGTCCTTTACCAACGCGATTTCCAATTTAAATGTATTCCGTGGAATTTCTCTCGTATGTTATTATGTGAGGCAATTGAGCAAATTTTCCGTTTGATTAATCGTTATTTATCGGAGGTTCGGGTTTTGCCACCCTCTGCTACACACCAGCGGCGAACTAAATCGTGAATGTGCGAAAAAAATGCGAGAGAAAAGATATGCGCTCTTATGTTTCAAGGTTTGGAGCGAGTTTTTTTTCTCTCTGCTGCCTCCCCACCCTCCTCGATTCCGCTTCCTCTTATGCTTTCTGCCTCATTAACTTCACCCTCCACTCGCACCCTTCAGGGGCATATCTCACGAACATTACTCCTGCGGACTAGAGCGAATTTAAGTGGAGGTTGGGGGGGAGGAGGTGACGTTGAAGAGCAGCGGGAGGGATGGATAGGGGGAGAGGGGGGAAGGGGGGAGTGAGGTTTAGTAACTAGCCCAACAGCGCGTGAATTGAATGCGAGGAAATCGTAGTCCTTTTGAGAATGGCTGTTGAAAAAGAAAGCGATTTTTCCTCGGCCCCCCGTACTCTTTGCTTCCCC
Source organism: Uropetala carovei (assembly GCA_036926305.1). Classification (NCBI taxonomy): domain Eukaryota; kingdom Metazoa; phylum Arthropoda; class Insecta; order Odonata; family Petaluridae; genus Uropetala; species Uropetala carovei. Next base: position 3,769,192 of record JAXCHB010000070.1, read on the forward strand.
TCCGGTCCTATCTCTTCCTTACGTACCTACCTTCCCTAAACTTTATCTGGATCTCCTTTCTCCCTCTTTCCTGTCTCCCTTTCTACTTTGTCCTATCTCCCGCTCTATCCCTGCACTCCTAGTGCTATCTTCGCTTTTGTTTTTCCGTATCCTTTTCCCCGCACGTTCGCTTATCCACTCCTCTATCTCCACTCCTCTCCCATTCCTCTCCCTTTTCACTCCTCTCCCATAAATGTAAAATGGGTAATATAGTCTCATTTTCGGTCTTAATAAAGTCTTTTGTCTGTCTATCCACTTTCTCTATTTTCCTCTTCATTGCTTCCTCCATTTCTCTTAAAATAAAGACGTTTATCTCCATTCTCTCTCCCTCTTCTCCATTTTCCTCTCCCTCCTTTCCATTCTCCTCTCCCTCCTTTCCATTCTCTCTCCCTCCTTTCCATTCTCCTCTCCCTCCTTTCCATTCTCCTCTCCCTCCTTTCCATTCTCCTCTCCCTCCTTTCCATTCTCCTCTCTCCCTCCTTTCCATTCCCCTCTCCCTCCTTTCCATTCTCCTCTCTCCCTCCTTTCCATTCACCTCTCTCCCTCCTTTCCATTCTCCTCTCTCCCTCCTTTCCATTCTCCTCTCTCCCTCCTTTCCATTCACCTCTCTCCCTCCTTTCCATTCTTCTCTCTCCCTCCTTTCCATTCTTCTCTCCATCCTTCGTCTATCAACATTGTCAATCTCCTCCGCTCCTCCTTGCCCCTATTCTCTCCGCCCATTTCTCTTCCTCCACTTCACCTGCTTTTCTCTCTACTGTTCTCCCTCTTCCCTCTTCCCCAACTCTTGTATCCCACTCTAACCCTCAGCGGAAATTCTCCTCCCCTATATATAGGCTTTATGTATTCGCAGTCCCCCCAGTCCTCAGCTACTTCCCCCATCCCTCCTCCTTAACCTCTCATTCCCCCTTGTTCCGCCCCACCTCCGGGCGTCCATCCTGGCGTGACCTCCCACCCTCTACCATCCATCCTCTCCCGCTCTTATCCTTCCCATTCTCCTCATCCTTCAAAACCATTCCGGCGTCACGCTTATATCCTCTTTCACACTCTCTGGGCTACGTGGTCCGAAACCTTCCGCCTCTTGCTTGTGGCTGCTCCCTTTCCGAGGGGGCGCATGAGAAAATTTCTCACCCCCAGCCGTCCGTGGAGAGAGAATAGGAGATGGAGGCAGGAGAGGAGGAGGCTTCAGGAGCAAATGTGTAGGTCGACCTAACCGTGCGACCATCCGGGGTTTTGCTAATTTTTTTGCACTCCTAGCCGATGTGCGAGTTTTGGTCGTGTAGCCTTTTCTCTGTGGACGTGATTTTTCATCCTTCTGACGTAATAACGTTTTAAGCGGCGTATTATTATGGTCTTTTTGTTTTGGAAATTTGATCCATTCCGCTCAGTGAGAGTACATTGCGCCCATCCCTCGTTTTACGTGGTATTGGCGTTCCTGGGAAATACCACGTAAGGGGGAAATGCATTTCACCATAGGAGTAGGTATATAAGATTACATTAGAGCTCCGCCTTTAGCTGAAAGTGCTAAAGTTAGACACGTTTTATTTAGCATTGTGTCCTATATCCTTGATTATATCCTCTGAGCCGAACTAAAACATTTTGTGAATTTATAATGCTTAACGAGGCCGCAAAAGTGAAATTGTGCAAGCGAAACCGTGTAAAGCCGGAGGGTGTGTGTATATTAGCGCTGCAAAACGATGCGTAGGACAGATTGCAAAGAATTTGTATCGTTGGCGCGATGTTGATACGTGAAAATTAGGATAAAACGACTGACAATGAGTAAATAAACCAATGTGTGAATTTCAATTAATAGCCGCCGGCGATGCTAATCCACTCGCGGTTGATTATTTTTTTATATGCTTAAAAAATACTTCGTTGCGCTTGTTAAGCATCGGAAGCAGGATTTAAAAAAATCGAGTTATTCATTCATCGTAAAATCCGTATCATATCAGTTGTCGAGAAATGGTAATAAGATAAGGGAAACGCGTCGAATTTTATATTATACTAAAAACGTGCCTAGCGGAAATGGCCTACTTCATAGACTTCTTAAGACCGTAAAAATGCCTTCTCTTAAGAACAGCAGGGAATTACCGCCCGAAACGATACTTAAAGGAAAAACATTTTCTCACCTCGGCGACCTCCAATTTATTCTCCCTCCCTTCCCGTATTCAAAACGCCCTATCCTCGGCCTCAACCACTCCCCATTTCCCCTTTCTTGAGGCAGAGCTCTTTTGTTTTCCTGGTCGCGTGCTTCGTTGGTTTCCCGACAGTGGGCGTTGGCGATCGCTTGGGCGTTTTTTTTACCCTCGCAACCGGAAGTAGCGGAGACGTAGAAAAACGGACGTGGCGGGGGGCTTTTAGGGAATGCAGCGACGTTCTATTCGTCAGCGCAACGAATTAATGCTTTTTTAATGCTTTTGTGTGAGCAACATGTCATATGGAGAGGATTTTCGACATTATGTCGTCGTTAGTTGCGATAGGATTTTATATATGTCGGTTATATCTTTTGTTTCTTAGTACATATAAGGCGAGAAATTTGTATCAGTGATGTGTCGGAATTTAAGTATGATAAAGTTTGAGAATTGAAGTATAGTGTTAAATTTCATGTTGTCTGTTTTAGGAATCAAGAATATAAATAGTTAAAACTTCGCCGTCCAAGGCTTCAGCGTTTATAAAAAAGTAAATTAAGTTTGTGACCTTACTATGTTGTTGTAGATTCTATTTGTCGAACTAATTAAGCCGAATAAACCATATTTTCCGGAAACGTTCAGTAGTTAATGTACAGTCACGCCTTCTGCGTTATTTTAAAATTCGAATTCATTGTGAAAAAATGTAAATAACTGATTCTGTAAATACCTGTAATGTTACTTGTAAGGTATACTTTAAGATATTTTGTTGTGGTTAAATTGTATATTAACTTTTTTTCAGGTAAGTACCCTGATGCATGATGTTTTTAGTGGAGTATGGCGTCGGTCGTGGTCAGGAGGTAGCTAGTAAGTTTTCATATACATAACCCGAACGGCCATAAAGCGACTGAACAGTCCATGCTCATGAGTCGCATACTATCGCTGATTCAGATAATTACCACTCAATTGATACAATGCATGGCTTGGCTCGCTCGCTAATTCAATTTGGAGATCTCGATGGTAGATAACGTCCGAATCGTATTCTATATTTGGTTTTTCCGTCATTATTTTGTTCGAAGGGTCGGCAGTGACTATGCATTATCGGCGGTAGAACTTGAGAAATCCTCTCGGAAATTATACCGAAAGAGTGGGATGGAGAGAGTGGTAATTGAAAATGGTATTTATTATTGGCGATAAGCTCGGCCAACTGTTTACATAGCGTCAAATTACCCGCCGTAAAAGAGGAGGCATGAACTTGACAGAGCATTTCATTAAGTGAAAGTCGGAATATGGAGCTGCCAAGTTGGAAGTGGTTCCGTGTGATCCCCCAACCTTATCCTTCCTTAGCCTCGTAACGACCTTTTGCCGGAGACTGGCTCGCAACGATCGCTGTTTCGTCAGTCCGTTTTGAGTGCTCAACTGCCGTAACTGCGGCGTTTATCTTTTATATTTCATAAAGTTTGCGGGATTTTTTTTCATTCCTAAGGTCGTAAAAAAAGCTCGACTACGCTCCTTAGATCCTTTTACGTTCGCGATTCATTATGCATTTCCGGCAATGGAGACTTAAAGTAATGGTCGTTGGAGCGGTTTTTAAGGTCTCCTCCCCCTCCTCGTTGCAATTGAAGTATTCGACGAGTAGTTATAAGCTGGCGGCGGCTTGCAAAGAGCGATCGCATGAATATAAATGGCGCCTTGCGGTTGTCAAAGGTGATTTTTATGACCATTGCGTGTGTTGCGTTTGCACCTTTTGTTTCATCGCCGTACATTCGATATCATTGGCGATAGAATTGGGAGTCGTAATGTTCGGCTTGCGTTTGATGGGATTTAGTTTATTCGGGGCTGGTTATTATGTGTAATCGTCGTTTAATCTAGGTTAGTTTTATCGGTAATGACCATCATAGTCTAGGGCAGTGGTGTTCAATTTTTTCGGCTCGCGGGTCACGTGACCCATTTCTGCATTAATCGCGGGCCACATAGCACACTTCCTACCGCTTCGCGGGCCACACCCAGTCGAAAATAAAGTTGGAAATTAACGAAAGGGTTTAATTGTGCGTCAGTATTACCCGGTTTGTTTCAAATTTATTTATATACTATTGGAATAGCGGTAAAGGCGAAATATAGTGTTTATATATATTTTCGTTTTGTGTTACATTATCATTTAATTGTAAAACTCGTGAAGGGCCGGATGTGGTCCGCGGGCCGTAGTTTGGGCATCATTATAATTGGTGAGATTTTTTTATGTAAGTGAAGCTCGTTTTATCGATGGTCGCTATAACTGGTTTCGGTCTCGCGGGGCTGTTTCTCTTGCAGATATTTAGATCGTCTCGATACCGATCCATGTTGCGAAAGATCTATTACGGCGTGTTCAGCTTGTCCTGTCCCAACCGCCCGCGGTACCCATTGACATTCCGGTCATCCTTGTTCTCGCTCGAATCCCGTCATTGTTCGGCATACCTCCGTCGGCTTCGGATCAGACGTGCGCCATCTCGAGGCGAGCGAGAGAACAAGACAGGTCGGCGGAGACAAAAAGAGAGAGGAATGAATTTCGTCGACAATTCGTCATCCGTGACTCCGCCGCCGGCTTCGTCCATGTCGAGCACGAAAACTTCGAAGCATGAAAAAGAAAGTCGGCAACTGACGGATGGATCTTATCGTTCTCGACATCATCTTTTGAGAACGTTGGTGTATCTGTTACAGTTTTGAACTTCCTCTTATCGGGAAAGATCAGAAGCGTTCCGTACTACAGAATTTTCCGAACCGCGGGTGGTTATTAAATGACTGTATTGTTACTGTACACACTACCTTATCCTTAACTTTTTATCCTTGACCCGGTAATATGGGTAAACAAAGCGTGGAAAGATATAAAAATTTTAAAACTAATATTTCTATGCTCGAGGTGTCAGTGTGGTTTACCCGTTTCGGATGAGATAATAGATAAATCGGGCAGTTTTTATATCTTACGGAGATTTTTAACATTGAAAAAATGTATTTCGAGCTGTGGGAAAAACAGAAACGCCGTATTTCCGACCCAGGAATGTTTTTCCGGCATAGAAAAATTCCTGAACCATTTCGAACTGGGGATGCTGCCGACCACAGAATAACGGATTAGAGAGGCTCGACTGCATTTGATACGACGGAGAGCTTCGTTTTGTGCGTGCATGAACACACACTCGTATTTGTCTAGGCGAATATCGAACGTCGGTAAGTCAGATTTTCGATTGCTAGGATACGTCTTTTTCCATCGGAGTTCTTGTATATGAATATATGCCAGAAAGTCCAGTGGTCATTGTTTCTTAAAGGTTAAGAGTTTTTGAGGTTCTACTGCATGTACGTATATAAGCATGTATGCGTGCGGAGACTTGAAAGACTAAGTAACAGGATGGAGTGTCTTATGACGAGGCCGCGGAAGAGTGCAGAGAAAAAAAGGCTTTTTTTTGGAAGGGTTGGGTGACAATTGTGACGGAAGTGGCGAAGCGAGAGGCAGACGGCGGTGTAGGAAAGAAGCTGTTGGAGGGAAGTGGTGGTGGTGTGGGAGAAAGGATGGTTGGTGCGGAGGAGGGGGGGGGAGTTTAACTGAAGTGGGGGGAAGGGGAACAGTACGAAGTGGTCAGCTGCCTCTTTTAGCGCGTGCTCCCCTCCTTACCAGCCTGTTGCCCCGTCCAGTACTCCTCTCTCTCTCTCTAACCCCATCTACCGGCTGTGGATGCTTCCCTACGCCGCCACCTAACTCGCCCTATGCTTTCCTGATGTTCGGTTCTTCTCGTCCCTCATGCTTTCCCCTCCCCATTGCCTCCTCCGGTACTTTTTCTCCCTTCCTTCCTCTCCCGGTCCTTTCCCTCCCCATTCTTCCCTCTTTTCTCTCCCGGACCTTTTCCCCTAACTCCCCTTTCTCTCATTCCAAAGCTTCCGTTTATACCTCTCCCTCCTTCCTACCCGGTTCGTTCGATGGAGCTCTTGTGTCTTTTCAACCGTGAAGTAATTAACTCGATCTCTTTCTCCTTCCCCCCCATCTCTCTCTCTCTTTTGCCTCCCGCCCCTCCCAACGCTCTCCCTCTTTCCCTCTCTCCCTTTTCCATGGCTTGTCTAATTTGCGGCTTTCTTCGGGAGGGGGTGGGTGGGGAGGAGAGGAGTTTAAGGGTTATTCGGAGTGTGGTTCCCGTAATTCGTTATTGGTTTTCGAATTTGAATCCGTCTGTTATAGTGTGACCGTTATGGAATGTTTTGGCTGCCTAATGTAGCGCTTATTGTAATGTCTCATAGTTTGATGTGCATGATACGATGTCTCTCTTTGCCCACAGAAAATACGCAGTAATCACTTATCCTACTGAATTATTTCACATAATACCTAAGATAATCGATATGAAGGATAGAATTATATATGTTATTTGATGAAATTAAGTGATTGGAATACTTATCAACGCTTTATAATTTCTTTAAGGTCCCAGTTCCTTATGAAGCATTGCGAAATTAAAAATGTTTTGGAAAAAGTTCGAGACCGGAATTGGCCACGATTGTCATCTCGGTTCGCATTTTTACCAAAAAAGCGTAAATGGGACAGGACGAGGGATCCGAACGTGATCTTTACGTTGACATTGTTAAGTAAATCGGAAACTCTTAAATCCCGTAATCCCCCTCGTCCTTCATCCCATTTTTACTTCCCATCCCTCTCATCCGCGTGCAACTGGAACCCTATCCACGGTCACATCCACCCTTAGCTGCTCCCGCGCTGCGCAGATGTGGCGAGCCCTGCTCGTACAAACGTGCGTTTTCCGGCCCTCCCTCTCCCCCACCCCCAAGCAGTTCATTTCCCCAAACCCAACCCCATCGTAGTGTTATAGGGGTGTGTTTATCTCTGCGGGAGGGTTTGGGGGGATCCCCTTGCCGTGAGGGATCTCTGCGTATTCATGCTAGATCGTAGCAAACTGGACGACCACCGTCGAAGCCATAGCACCGCTTGCCAGCAGACTTCCATCCCGTATTCAAACAATTTACTCCTTGCACTCGGAGTGGAAATTTTTTAGCTTGTTGGGATCTCCAGGTGGGACAACAAGAGGAATGTCGAGGATTTTTGTTGCTGGAATCTATCGTGGGAAAAGTCTTTTTGAAGTCGTGAGAGGAGTTTTCACGGTTTTTTTCTTTGAATCCGGGTGTACAATGACGTCAACGAAAGCTGCCAGTTGGAGTATTAATTTTGTAACTTTTTGCTAGGGTAAAGTAACTTTGGAAGTTCGTCGCTGAAAATATTTCTCTCTTGTAGCCTATTGTGTCAGTGATAAGGGATTATTGCTTACATTTTAATTTTAGGTAACTGTTATTGCTGGTTGGAAGATGTACACTGTTTCTTAGTTAGATGTAGCCTGTTATAAATTGTTCAGCTAGTATATAATTCAAGGAGATATTTAATTTACATGATAATTTGATTTATTGAATTTAACAGTCCCTGAAAATTATTATTAAAACCTTGAGCAATGACACCTAGCACTTATGAATTTAGTGTACAGTTTTATGTGGAGCGAATACATGTATGTTTTTGTATATAATATCTATATTTTTAAAGGAAATCAAAATATTCGTCACTTAACGTGTAGGTTGGGATATTTGCAGGGAAACTATCTCCTTGTAATTATCAACAATTTTGGGGATAATGGTTTGATTAATAGAGCATTGGGTGGTATGTAAGTATTATTTGGGAATGATAGGAAATGGCGTTCAACATACTAGGCACGATATACGGGAGTAATATATTGTTTCAGCTTCCCCGCCCTTAGGCTCGTCCCAGCTCAAATTCACGCTGCTCTCGTCGTCGGCAACCTGTCAAAGGTTATTGTACCAGAGCGGATGCAAACCGTCAGATTTTGGCAACTCATTTTATTATCCGTTCCGCGCGCCGATTTTCGCCGCTCAAAATCCGTCCCCCGATAGCTTATAAACGGCTAGCGACCCTGTTTATTCAAATCGAGTATCGGAATCGCTTCACCGCAAACAAACAAACGCAGCGAAAACAGGGAGGAAAGCGGTGACCTCATCCAGCGGCCGCCACCGCGAGGCCTTCAGCGGTTTTACAGCGACCCTCTCATTCCATCTCTCGCCAACTCCCTCCTCCTCCTCCTCTACCTCCCTTCCCCTCCAACATCTTTCGCCTTTTTTGCTCACATATTCCGTCCCTAGGCGAGCTCAATAGGCGGCCGTATCCATCGCGTTATGCATTCTCGGTCCGTCTGCCGTCCCCGTCTCCACGCACGCCGTTTCTCTCTCTCTCCTATTTCTCTCTCACTCCCCTCCTTGCCGGCTGTCGGCTTGAGCTATTCATTGACCCTCCGCACCGCAGGACCGCGTCGATCATCATCCCTTGTCCCGCGTCTACCATGACATCATCCCCGCAGTCTGAACCCAACCTTTCCTCCCTCCCTCACTCCCCAACCTCCTCTTTTCTCCCTTCCTCTCCCTTGTCACCTCCCTCATCAACCCTTCACGTACACGCTCACACTCTCTCTTCTGCTCGCATGAACTGTCTCCCTCTCCTCGTGTTGGGAAGGGGGTGGGTGGGGGTTTCCCCCATTCCGTGGTGGTCGGTCACACTTCCCCTCTAATTGGATTATTACGGCCATCGTTTGCGGCGACGCCGTCCAGCGTTCTCTGCGCCGGCGATCACAAGCTACTTCCACGCCCCTGCAGCGCCTACCCCCTTTCTCTCCCCGCCCACTCCTATCTCTCCTCTCTCCCCCTCCTCTCTCTCCTCTTCTCTTCTCCCTTCGGCGGTCTGAAACTCCCACGCGGTTCCCTTTACATTACCCCTCTTCCCTTTCCCAGTTTGAATTTTTTATTATTTTTTTATTCGTCGAGTATTTCACGCCAGGATTGTTTCGTGTGTCTTTTGTTTTTTTCCCTCTCTTCTCTCTAAAACGTTCCGTACCCGAAGCGAATCGATTTTAGTATCTCTCTCTCTCTTTTTGCCTCCTCTTGAAGGGGGTCGGCGTTTCTAGGGCTGGGATTTTTATTATGGCTGTTTTTTTAATACGGGATTGGGATTACGATGGGCGCTTTTTTTCGCCGTGTTTTCTGTTTTTAAGTGTGAGAGAGGGACGAAAGGTTTTCATGGATGAATGATGTTTTGTTTTGCTGTTTTGGGTTTTATTTTCTCGGTGTTTGGCGGTGTGGTCAGTGCATGTTTGGGAGAAATTATCCGAGAGTTGGTCATTTTAGGATAACGGCAAATCCATTGTTAGTACGTTGCAGTATCGTTATGGAAGGACATTTTAATCTAACTTTTATATTTAAACTCATAAAATTATTTCAAAAACGATCTCGACTTGTGGTTGAAGTAATAGTGGTAATTAAGGTTAATATTATTTTTCAGTTTTTTTTAAACCGGCAGTAATAAACCTACCTCCGAGGACGTTGACTAGGTTTCCTAAATTCCAATCATAATTTTCATAATATTTTACGGATGCGAGAATAACATACTAACTCAGTTTCGCTTGAATATGTTTTGTTTTATTGATCTGAATTTTTCAGTTTTTTTTATTGTTCGAGTAACTCAGTAAGCATATCGAAAATAACTAAAGATGCGCGCTTACGGCCCACGTTGGGATTCGAACGTGAGACACTATCACTGGTAGGCAGATAAGGCAGTCACCAAATTATTTCCAACACGATAATTCTTTTAATTTCGTGAACCTGCCCTAATTAAATCTCTCCGACACAAAAAAATCTAGGGAGTAATTAGTTCTCGCTTCGGATAATTTAATTCTTCTCGGCAAATTTTGTTGGCACAAAATTCGGCATGGAGTTATTCTTGCGATACCATCGACCTAATAGGCGGATTATGTTCTTTGTCAGTGTGCGCGCGTGCGTGCATATCGTTCGTGGTTTGCGAAAGCATCCGCCAACGATTTCGTGACCGGTTTTTCTCTTAGAACTTTTTACCCGAGTTTCCTCACGGTTATCAGGTGATTGACAAACTTCTATGAAAGGGAATTTTTCGGGGGGGGGGGGGGGAAATGCCTCCGACGAATGCGGTTTTTCAGTTGTTTTTATTTAAATTTTAAATTCACCCTCGAGAAATGTTGAGGTCGATATCTCAACTGGAACACAATATTCTGGCCTCTCCAGAAAAGCAGGAGAGATTTGGCGCAATTTCACGCTCATGAATTCGCCGCGCTGGCTTTTATAATGTTGCCCTTTCGCCGGAACGGAATTCTGTGCTTTTTTTTTCGGTGAAGAAATTTTCGGATTAATTGGACGGGGTGATTCTGCAATTTCCTCTTGCCTATGTTGGCTCTGCGGTTTTTTGGGTCGGTCTCCATCGCGCGGCTTTTTGGTAGTAGTTTGTCGCCCCTTTCTACCCTATCAATGGGTTGGGAGGGAGATTTTTGTGAAAGGGAATTTGGTGGCCACGAGATGCTGGGCGTATCATATTGCCTGTTCTGCCGTTAATGTGTAGCAATGAATCTCCATATCAGCGTTGTTTTCGTAAGGGGCTCGAAATCGACGTGGTTAAAACTTGGGAGCTAGTGCTGATTTTTTATATCGTCTATTTTTTGGTGGAATGATTGGTTTAACTTTTGGGGTCTCTGATACTAATTTAAGACTCCAAATCAAATTTCCGATGTCATGTTTGTATTGTATACCCTCGAAAACCCTTATTTTGTGAATTTCTTTACAACTGATTTATAATGTCGAGTAGAAAATTCAAGAATAAGCGCTTCATTTTTAAAAAATTGAATAAGTACTTAGCTATCTCCAATAGCCACGACACATTCGAGGTACTTAAGTAATTACTATTAATTTTTAAAAAAATATTTAAGTGCTTAATCTTGAATTTATTTTCATTCTTAAAGGCTAGCTCGATCATTTTCTTGTAAGTAGATTATAATTTATCACATGCGTATTAGCTATGCTTAGGAGTCCGAAAAAAATAAAAATTTACTTTTGAATTCATATATCAATTAGCCCTAAGAAAAATGCCAGATAAATTAAATTCAACGTTCAGAATATATTTGCTTTGCGGCCCCTATAATTTTGTTGCCACCAGTCAAATTTTTGATGCGATTTATGAGCATAAAACATATGTTTTAAATACAAAAATTCCTTCACGCTCAAAAAAAATCCGACCTCGGGAGAAAGCCACACTTTTGGTCGACCTTAGGAATGTGTTAAATGTTGTCCGAAGTGATAATTTTTTTAGCGTTTCGCTGTGGCAACGCTTTTCCTAAAATTGGGCACTTCGTTTATCCTGGAAATTAGAGTTAATTATTTAATAATTAAAATGCTATTGGTTATAAAGACGGGAATTTTAATTGATTAAATATCATCGTCTCATCCTTACGCGCCCTCCGCTTGATATTTGAGCGTTATGAATGGGATTCGATAAAACAAAACAACGGAATGCGAAAGTTTTTCATTTTAAAAGCGGCATTCATTTGTTCGTGCAATCCTGGGGCAAAAAATTGGAACCACGAAAAAAGCGACATCCGCGTATCGGTCGCAGAGGGAGAGGGCAGACTGTAACCGAGAGGGAGTGATTGCGGAAGGGGGGGGGGGGGGGGAGAATGAGAAGTCGGGGGGAGGAGAAAGGGGGTAGGGTGTGATTGATGCCGAATCTCTGCGGAGTGTTGGTGCCGGAGGGCGTGTGAGTTTGCACCCGTGCGATAGAGAGGCGGTAGGGTGGGATGAGGGAGTGTTTTAGCCGGCGGTGGTGCATGCCGATGGGTGCAACTCCTCCTCCGTCCCCACCTTCCTTCCTCCCAGCCCCCTATCCTCTGAATTATTCGTCGGCCGCCGAGGTTTCCCGGAGGCGATGGTCTCTTGTAGTGTGACGTGTCCAACACGCCTCTCCCTGTTTACACGCTTCTGCTCTGGTGGGCGAGGAGGTGGACCTGCCCCGCCTCTTGTGTTTCGTCCCTCTCTCTCTCCCCCCACTCCCTTACACTTACGTACTCCCTTACTCTTCCTCTCTCTCCTTTCCTCCCACCGTCTCATTCTACTCTTTTTCTTCTTTCTCACTCCACTCTGTTTTTCCATCCTCTTTCCCAGTTTCATTCCCTTCTCTTTCGTTCGATACACTCCCTTCTCACTTCTCCCCTCCATCTTTATCCCCTTTATTTTCCTCTCTCCCTCCCACTCATCTCCCTCTCTCCCATCTCCCTCCATTTTCCTCCATTCTCTTCTTCCCACCGTTCTTTTCCTCCGTCTCCCTCTTTCTCTCCCATCTCTTTTTCCCTCTCTTCCATCTTTCACTTCCGTATCTTACTCCCATTTCTCTCTCTCTGCTCATCTCTCTTCCCCTTTCCCGTTTGTCCCCAACTCTCTTCTCTTTTCTCTCCTAGCTCTTCCTCTCTCCCCATATTTCTCCCTCTTCCTCCTCTCCTCTCTCTTCCTATCCCTCTTTCACCCAGTCCCACCTACCCCTCTCTTTCTCCCGCCCTCTCCCGGACCGTAAACAGGCCCCTGCTCCCATGCGCTCCCAATCTTCTCCCTTCATCCCCTCCTCCCCAATAGCGGCTGGCACGCGAACCAACTTCCCTCGGTTGTAACGTGTGTGTATGTGTAGAGGGGGAGGGAGGGGCGTTGGGAGGAAGGATACGCGGGGATCGCGCGGGTTTCGCTTCGGGATAGACGGCGGAGCGTTGTGTGTTTATTTGATGTACCCTTTCCCGTTTACTGCATCCAATGAGCTCATCAAGTTCGGTAAGAGAGCGTCGTTTTGGGAGTGCCGTCGGGTGGGGCGGAAGCGGAGGGGAGGAGGGAGTAATTTGCTATCGCCGTAGCAAAAGTTTCTATTTGTCCCGGAGCGGTGGGCTTCAATCATAGCTGCACGGTTTGTGATTACTACAGAGGAAAATGTTCTTCATTTCCGGTTGGTAGTTTTTCTCTTCCCACCAAATAGTCGTGTTTTTTCCCCGTTGCGAGAGTTTCTCTCGGTATTATAAACAGTTGCGCTGATCAAAAGTGATTGACATGGGTAATTAATGCAAAAGTTTTAAAAACAGCGAGCTTTTTTCAGTTTTTTTAATTTTGTGATACACGTTTGATTAAATACTGTATCGATTTCTTGTTTTCAGACATTGTCTTAATGTAAGCATTATTTTCATTTACAACCGTCCACTGAGCCTTCAGGGAGTTATGTATATTTTTTAAATTAATGGTGGTGTAGGTAAATAACGTTTCTTGTGGCTGATAATGAAGAATCATCCTGGCTTCGTTAGTTTCTTTGGTTAAAGCACCCGCCCGCAAATTGGAGCACCCGAGTTCGAATCCTGGCCAAATTCAGAATTTATTCTTCTCTGCCTTGAAATTACGTAATTAAAATTTAATAGAGAAGTTACTCCGAGTTTCCATGGCCATTGCATAAATGAAATCTCGTATTATGCGTTGGAATGCAGTAAATGTACGCAATCCCGTAACTAGAATGAGGAATATATTTGAAAAGTTAGATTTTTCTGAAGAAAATCGACGATTTCTCTGAGATTCAGTGACCCATTCAATAAGAAATAACTCGACAAGTGAACGAATCCGATTGCCTCAATTCGAGCGTCACTTCGATCGTTGCTTAATGCGCGGAACGTTAGTCGATGTGATCACTCTTTGAATCGAGTTCGATATTAATCGCAGGTGAAGAGCCGTTGCGTCACTACGACCCGATTGGTCGTCCCGTTAAAGTGAAGAGGGTGATGGGAAGGGGGGAGGGGGGGTGAGATTGCCGATTCCTCCCAATCATGTCGGACGCTCTCCGCCAGTCGTATTTCACCATTTTTCCAATCGTTGTAACGTTTCCAGAGGGGGATGATGGAGGGCCACGGCGCTATATACCCTTAAACCGTCGTGATCGCCGGCGTTCGGTTTATCATTTTCCTTCTCCGATCGGCTGAAACCGCAAGGGCTGGTTTTGCTATAAGTCTTCATTTGTTTGCGGGATGAGAGCGCTCGTGTGTGTGTGTGGATGGAGAGAGTGCGTGTGTTCCTAGGGCATCACGGGCCAACATTCGTAAATCCGGCCTAATCACTGGATTCCACTTTCGGCCGATTTGATGGAACTCTTGCGGTCGACGTTCGATGTCATTAATTTGCCCCGGGGCCGAGAGAGAGAGAGAGAGATAACGGCTCAATACGTTCGGTATGCGAGAATCGAGTTTTCGGAGTTAATTCATATCTGTAAACCGCGGGGATCTGAGGGATTTATAATAGGAGTTTTTGAGAAAAGCTTCAGCGCCTGTACGATTGCCAGAGCTAGGTTATTTTCGTAGGTCGTCGCTTTATTTTCTATGCTCGTGTTGAAACTGAAGATAAACCAATTTGTTATAAGGTAAATGTACAATGCTGGCGCTAACTATTGAAGGGATTGTTTCACTGGCGTAACGCATCAACAGCGAACTAGTGCGATGAATCGGGACTTTTTGACAGCATAGGCTCATGAAGACGATTTTCTACAAAAATTAATTTCAATTTGCCTTTCTAATCGAAAGAAATCGTTATTGGATACTATTTTAAACCCATTTCTTGTGTATGTCAAGTTTATGTGCGCACAATTATTTTATATTTACTTATGACATCAGAATAATAAAACCGTATTTATTAGAATTATATAGAAAAGTCAGAAGCGTGATTTAACAATGTTGGTGATTTTGTGATTTCAGACGCCGGATTTTTCAGGCAGTTTAAATCAGTAACAAATGACATCATAATTTGTAATAAATTGATTCTTATCCGAAAAGTCGCTTCCCTCATCAGACCCATATTCCATTTTTCTCCAATTATTTGTTCAACATGCTGATCGAATATTGTGTATCTTATTTTTTTTAGCTCATTTGTATACGCGTATATTTACTTCTCCGAAAAAGTTACGTTTTTTGTCGAAGAGAATGATACATTTATATCTTGATTTTCGCGCACTGCGTTCCAAAAACACGGCGGCGATGGTGAAAAACAAAAGAATGGCGAGGAACGTTCGGTAGCGTTGCGATTCGTATTTATTTTATTTTTTTGTCCTTCGTCGCACACGCACGCACATAGGTATACACAACGCGAGCAAAAGCGCCCTCGGGGGGTTTCGTTTTTACAAACGCTGCAACCGTTTTCTCTCTCTCTCTCACACACACACACACACCACGCGCGTTCGAAAAAAGTGTTCGAATTCTCCTTCTCCTCCCTCTTCCTTTTGCGCCCCCTTTATACTGTGTGCTCGTGTTTCCATCTCGTTTCTCCTCCCTCTCCCGCTTTAGAAGTACGTGCGTCCGCGGGAAAAAACAACTGCGAAACGGGAAGCGAGTGGAAGAGAGAGGGTGGGTCGGAGGAGGCGCACGTAACGTTCGTACGTCGAACGACATGGCGATACATAAAAATTTTGTACGGGTGAGAATGATGGCGTGTATTTTCGGGAGTTTGTTTTTTTTTAACGCTATTATACGATCGAGCATGTAGCGGGAGTTGTGTGTGTGGGAGAGGGGGGGGGGGGGGGGGGGGGAGAGAGAGAGAGAAGCGGAAAGTTTCGCCAACAAGTATTCATTCTTTATTTTTTGCATTTTTGGACACCGTTAGGCAAAATCTTTCTCTCCTTGCTCTTTATTGCCCTCCCACTCTTTCTCATGTGAATATATTCATTAGCTCCATAGATATGCCAGTAATGAAGCTAAACCTGTGCTTCCCTACTCCCAAATATTAGCGTAACTGTTTTCTCGGTTATAGTTTCTTTTATTATCGGTTATCATGGAAGGATTTCTTATCGTTCTTGTTGAAAATGAGAAATGCCTAAACTTATGCCTACTAAAATTCACGGGATTGTTCTTATAGTTCATAATATGTATAATAATATTGTGTTGAAATAGCATTCCAATTTTTTGAAATACCTATCTCAAAAGTTTCGAGCTTTAACAATAAGATTTATTTGTCGTAATCTTTTATCTATAGAACCACACTAAAACTTTGATAATATTAAAACATTAAGATATGAGGATGATAGAAAAACAAAATGTTTCTTGAATTTATTTCGCACAAAGTACCTGCTACGATATGTTGAACATTTCAGGCATTCAAATTCCGTTATGATGATAGGAAGAGACTTATTTCGACAATTTGCAAATATTATACGCCTTGTTGAAATTTTAACTTTTTTGCTGTTTTTTCTGTTTTACTAAAAATGTGTATTAATGACGCGAAATAATTTGGTCGGACGAGTTAACTCGCCACAGGAACAACGAGAGGTGTTTAGAACACATGCGTGTACGTTTCAATACGAATTATACGGACTTTTTACCTCGAAGTTGAGAGAGTGGGGTTGTGACGTTCGCGTTTGTTTGTACTAAACGCCGCCTCCTGTCTGCGGGCTAGATAGGTTATCTGGAGGAGGAAAAAAAGCGAGCGACGGCAGAAGTCAAACTCGTCTCGACCGTCGCTGCTAAGCTACCCCCGTTGATGTAAAGGGTTGCGCGAGGTTTCTAGAGAGGGGCTTACGAAGCAGTTTGGCGCGTTTTATAGGTGCGTGTGTATTTGCTCGCGCGTGTGTTTGTTTGTATGTGTGTGTAGGCTTTTCAGTCCCGCTTTTGTGTCGTCCGAGTATCCAGGAACGTGTTTGTTTCGGTCGGGCGATGCTCGCATGGTAACGCGCGGGGATTTCGGAGCGTGTGTTAGGTTGGGACGGCGGAAAAGGGTTGTGGGGTGGGTTTGGGGAGATGGGGGAGGGAAGGAAAAAAAATTGTCGGGTGGAAGGGGAAGGGAGGAAAGGGTTTAGTGTTTGATGAATGGAAGGGGGTGTGTTTTGAGGAGGGGTTAGGTGGTGGGACCTCTCTTATCCCTCTTCCCCATGGCTCGGTTCCCCATGAATGCCTCCATGCCCTCTCTTGCGGATGGGCCTATTCGGTTTGGGGCTGTGAGCGCCTTCTCCCTTTCATTTTTTTTTGTTCCTACTACCTCACCCTCACCCATTTATCCCCCTTCCTCACCCTCACCCATTTATCCCCCTTCTCCCACGCTTCGTGGTGTTTCGGTAGTCCGCGATACACGCGCAACAATGGCGGCGTTTGCTAGGATTGACGACTCGGGGGATTTTCGTCGCTCCTTTGTTTTGGCGCGCGCGTCTGTGTGTGCTCGCTCCCTCCTCTCACTCCCGCGGTGTTTTTTTTTTCGTATCCGGAAAAAAAGAAGGGCGAAGGGATTGTTTGGAGCGGTTACGGAGCGGTGTGAAAGGATTCGGGTTTCGATCCCCGGGGCGTGTTGTCCGATTGTTTTTTTTTTCCTCTCAGATTGTTTCGTTTTTTTCGTGTTTGCGAGGCGATATTGTTTTTTTGGCGATTTTTTTACGTCGGGTCTTTTTAACATTGCTGTATTTGTTTGTTGATGGTTTTTCGTTAATATGGGGAGTACCTGCCGTGTTTTCTATTTCGCGGTGAGATTTCACGTGTGATCGAGCTTGGAAAAATATCCGTGTTGCAGCGGGTGCGATTGTGGTGACATCTTAAATTGCTGAAAATAATTTGAATAATTTGAAATTCTTTATCGGTGAATAATTAAATTCGAATCTCGAATCCAGTGAGGATATTGAATCTAGAGTTTAAGCTTTGGATCTTAAAATTTTGAATCCTACCGATTTTTTTATTTATATTCCTTTGAAGATGGTAAATTCAGGAATTCATTTCTAAGAAGCTTCCTCCGTCGTCGTACACTCTCTCTACCTCCCGTTCCTTTGTAAATAACTATTTAGACTTTTTTCTTCGAAGTCCTAAAATTTCCCTCCCTCCGTCTGTTCTCTCGAAACCTCCCTCTCCTTCCCTCCCTCCATCCCCTCCCTTCTACGCACTCGTCTCCACAAGAGCTTTCTGTGTCTCCTTATTTAACATCTGTTACCTAAGTGCTTATTTTCCCACTGCATTATACACCATCCGCCAAATAGCGGGCATAATTCCTCGGAGAAACAATGCTATTCAAACAGTTCTCTCTCGGATGAATTCCGCGAAGCGTATGGACGGGTTTGGAAAGAAGCATTACTCTTTTGGGCTCAACGCAAACAGGGGCGTCATTTTTCTGTGGACATAACGATTAGAAAAAAGGCGGGAATTTCTCTCTCGTCGTTTTGGGCTAACGCAGGCGGGTACGTCTTTTAGTTTAACAGTCACAGAAACTAAGGTCTGTCAGTTTTCCTGTTTTGTCCCATTGTTTTTGGTGATGATGTGGTAGGTTATTTAATAGATAGTAGGATAAATGCGTGAATTATCGTGTTATTTTTTTGCGTCTAGTAAAATGTTATCAGAGTTTTGTGGGAATATGTTGATAAAGGAATTTTGAGACATCGGGATCCAAAATGAAACTGCCTGATGTAAATTAGTCAGTCATTCTGAGGGAAATAAGGCTATAATTATTTACTTGCGCTAAATGTCCATTTATCTTAAATGGAAATTTTATAACTATAATTTTAGGAAATTTTGAACTTAATTTTCAAGTGAAATGGGTTCGGCGGAATGTTTTATTTCGTCGCAAAAGCATTATTCATTAGTCTTTAATAATAGCCTGGGTTAAGTTATGATAGATTATAGTTATTGCATAACAGTATCGTTTAAGAAGTTTCAATTGGGGTTTTGACCTTTACGTAAATAAAATTTTTTAACAGGAAAATTTCTTAATCACGCTTTACTTATTATTTAAGGCAGATGATTAGTGGCAATGGTTATCTCTTTATTTTCCTATTCAATTACACGTTGACTTCTTCTAGAAGTGCTTCAGAAGCATTAATATTGGTGTTGTTTTGCGATTGTTTCCTCTCAGAGAAGTTGCTGATGTCTGACGTAATCTTGGTTACTAGAAAGGCGCATTCTTCGTATTGGATAAGAGTCTAAAAATATGTTTAATTCCGTTTTTCGAACGTGATACACAAATGGGTCGGTGTCGGCTGTTTTCCTTTATGGCAGTGATCCCTATTAACCAGGGATGCGTGGGACTGATGTAGAAAGTGCAAGGATGCTTACTTCCGACACCTTTTAAGTAGTATGGGAACGCCTTACCATTTATGCAAATATTGAAACTCATTATCGGGTTTTTTTAGGGCCTTTTCACACGGGGCCGCAATGGTCGCGGCCGCCATGGTCGGGCCACCAATATAGTCAAAGCCACCACATTAGCTAGCACAGGCGCCATGAAATTCGTCAGTTCCAAAATGGACATTGAAGAGGCAGCTGGTATATTTTAGAAAAAGCAGTGATCCGTCTAGAGCGCTAGAGCCTAAACGGTAGAGCGAAACGCTCTGTTTGATGGCTTCTCGTCTGAAAGCGCTGATGCCTTTACTTGTCGCGCCACCGAGTTGTAGTGGGCCACCACAAAGGCAGTCACGACTATTGGCTGCGCGGTCAAGAAAGGTGCATTTAAAGCAATGTTCCTTGTGGCCGCGCCACCATGGTGGCCCCGTGTGAAAAGGCCTTTATAAGCAGGAGTATAATTAAACTCATTTCAGTATAATTATAGAGCATAAACGAGTCAGTAATGCATATTTAATAATTTCACAGTATAAATACAAATAAAATACTATGAATTCCAATAAAATCAATCAAACAATAATTAATAAGGGTATGGTGCCTCTTATCGTTATCTTTTGAAAAAATAGTATGTGTCCTTGGTGGGTATGTTCGTCATGACTTTTCTCAAAATTTTGTAAACCCATAAGCATAACTTCCTTAGTGGGGTTGCGTAAGGAGGATACCTCGAGAACTTTCGTGGGTGCTGCTTTTAGGGCACGTGGGCGATTTTAGAAAAGTCACGGATGGTTCGCGCAACACGCATCAGTATTCCTTCCAGCCTCGCAAAGTGGAGTTTTCGGTTGTTTTGATCGCAAATTTCTCAGCGTGTTCGATACTGCGACGTCTTTCTGTGATAGTTTTTCGTTCTTCATTTTCTTGTGAAATCCCGCTCGCTTGTGCCGGGGCCGTTTTCTTTTTTGTCATATCCCTCTCTTTTTCTCACTCGCATCTCTCTTTATAGCGAGTCTTAAGAAGGAGAACTAGAGCACGCGACGTTGGTTCGATTGCCTCCCTCCCTTGTGCAAACAAATGAAGGATGAAATTGTTTTGCGTTGCGCCATCCGACCTTTGCGCAGTACAGGTGACGTAAATCACGATGATTTTTCCGCCATAACTTTTGCCGCCTAAGTGTGGCTTTTATATCGCGAGACGGTTATAGTATCGTTTCAACCTCTGACCCCGTTGTTGTTGCTCGAGTGGTGGGCTGTTGCGATGATATATTGTATAACAAATGCCGTGATCTCCTGGAGAAAAAGAAATGGCACCGTATCTTACACTCTTAACCTCATTAACTTGGTACTTATTTAACTGGAAATTTTTTTCCCTCTAGTGTCATAAGTTTATCAATTCCAGAATAAGCGCTTAAGCATAAAAAAATTGAGAAAATAAGCACTTGTTTGAAGTATAACCAATAGCCTCACAAGGTGAATCATAAGTTTAACTTCATAAAAGGGGATTAAAAATTTCTCTGATTTTTATAGTAAAATAGTTATGGCGTGAGAAATTTTTCCTCGAGATTTCAACCTCTTTACTTCCTATATTTGAAGTCATCATCTGCGATCGCAAATTGATTTGTTAAGTGCAAGTGTCTATTAATAAGATAATTTTACTTAGTTATTCCACGCCTTTTATTGTTTCTTTAAAATAATGTTGTTTCATTTTTGTTATTATGATGGTATTTTAGATAGTTTGACTTCTTAGGTAGTGAGCGTATCTTTGGAGTCTGTTTCCAAAGAAATAATTTTAAGCGAAAGCTAATCTGTGTTGTGTAAAACGTGTTCTCTTCCTCTTTTTCTCTTTTCTTCCCACTCTCTATTTCCTCCCTCTAACATTCATCCTTTGCGTTCGGCATTTTTACTTTCTCATATACGAAGTATATTGAGAAACTATTGTTACCGCGAAAAAATTTGACATCGAGATTTTTACGGAAATGTAGGTGTCGTTGAATCCGAAAAAGTGGTTTTCGCAATGCCCTGTCTGTCTGTTACTGGCTCTAGAGCCTAAACGGTAGAGCGAAAATGAATGCAATCTCGTATATAGGCATTTGATCATACAGAGCAGAGTATATGAGAAATGGTTGGCATTGCTCAATAATTAAGGGAAGTTTATTCTACGCATTTTTAACAACAATTTGATTTTCTCAAAAACAGCTGTAACGATTTTGATCAAATTTGGTACAGTTACTTGAGTTTATGCCTTCAATAATACTGTATAGTTCATATTTCTGAAAAAATGAATAATATAAGGCTAGTTTATTCTGGGCAACTTTAGCAATAATATGATTTTCTCAAAAACGGCTCCAACGATTTTGATAAAATTTCGTACCGTTATTTGAGTATACGTCTGCAATAATATAACAGATTTCATTTTTCTCAATAAGGCTAGTTTATTCTTGGGCAACTTAAACAAAAATTACATTTTCTAAAAACCGCCTGATAAGATTTTTATTTTCTAAAGATAACTAAACAACGCATTATTATATGAGAAATTTTGTACATTGTATGTTGTACCGATTTTTTAAAACAGCATTTACTTAGATTGCTTTATTTGAAAGGTTTCCAGTTATCTCGTTGATTTATAAGTGTTGATATGGGAAATTTAAAGAAGTCTGTAGATGAATAAGTGGGACTATTTAAAAGTCACGACGGGCCATAGAAAGAATTTTACTATCCCTATTCTCCCTTCTTTCGCACTATCGTTTCTCCCATTTCTTTCTCTCTCTCTGCATCTATCTCGTTCTCTTCTCCCTCCCCTCTCTCCCCCCCGCCCCCCCCCACACACACAAAACAGGCCTGCTTCGACGCGGTGCGACCGTCAAAGTTTCGGTTCGCGGTTTTCAACCCACCGTCCCCCCCTCCCTATCCCTCCCCCACACCGTCCCCCCTCTTCCCACCTCCCCTCCGAGAGAGAGAGAGCTGAATATTGCGGCCTGCGGTTTTGGGGGTGTGGTTGGTCGGGAACGTGTGGATGCCTGGAAAAAGGGGTGGAGTGAGTGAAGGGGGGTCGGAGGTGACCCGCTACCTCCCTAAACCTCCCCTCCCCCCCTCGTATCCGGTCGGCTCCCGCTAATGTCCTTGGGTTCGGATGGTCCAGGCGTCGATACGTCCGGGATTACCCGAGGTGTGTCGGTCTCGGTGTCGGCGGCGGGGTGGAGGTATTGGGGGGAGCGACGCGATGTTTGTGGCGTGGCGTAGGGGGCGGGTGGGGAGGCATACGAGTGGGGCGCAGAGGTGGCCGGTGGTGTAAACGCCAATAAATGGCAGAATGCGGATTGGAAAGAGGAATAAGGGAGGAGGAGGTGTTTGCGTTGGCCTATCCATGGCGGTCAGCTGATGGTAATCTCCGTTTTCCAGCGCTAATCTGATCGTTTCTTTATTCTTCTCCCCTGCTTTCCACCTTTCTCTATCTCTCTCCTCTCTACGTCGGGTTTGCGCCGAGTGTAATGGCTTCATGCGTCCGGGGGTTATGATTCTACGCCAGATTCGCTTCCGTCTCTCTCTCCTCTCTCTCCTCCGCCCTCTCCGCACCCCAACGACGTCGTCTCCATACCCTCCCGGCGATGTTCAGTTGTTTTCGTCGTCGCAACTCGAGGTTTGGTTGTTTTCGCCGCGCGTGGTGGGATCGATCATATTTTATAGCACTCTCACGTTCGTCCTGTGTGTAAGGGGGTTTCTGCTGGATGTGGAGGGTTTTTGGGTTGGTTTATGGGTTCGTTTTAACGCGGTGTTTACCGAAAGGGGATTTTACGCGGGAAAGTAGCGAGTTATGCCGGGATGGGTAGGGTATTTTATTTTTTAGTTCCCGCTCTCCGACACGGCGGAAAATCCGGTTAGGTATGGAATTCCGCCCGTTTCGCGTGCGGAAAATATGGATTTTTTCGTTTGTTTGTTGTTTTTTTATACCGGGGGTTTTGTCGGGACTATATATAGGGCGGATTAGGTTCCCGTCGGAAAGAGAGGGAGTGATATTTTAGGTGGGAAACCCTTTTTGGGGGGATGTGAAAGGGGTAGGTGGAAGGGGGGGGCGTGCATGGAGTGAATCAGTTCGACAAAAGGCCATCAAAAGCGAGTGATAAAATTGTGCGCCCCCTTGATTCTCTCACTTTGCCGTGCGTCGCTACCGTGACCAAAAGTCGGTGAATTGAAATTGAATAAATGAGCGGGCGTTGTGTTTTAGCGGGCGACGTAATTAATTCTCGTGCCTACCTCCCTCCCCTTTTCCCTCCTCTTCGTTCCCTCTCGCATTTATTACCCTTATAACCGAGCGCGGGAAATTCATATGTTTGCGTTTGCAAGTAGGTGAGTTAGGGTCCCCAAATTATGAGGCGGATTTAACTTGTTATAGTAGTTTAGTTTGTATATATTTTTTTATTTACGGGATGTGTGGCGTGGTAGGAGTTGAGGATTGCGTATATATAGCGGGGCTCGATCTTCTGTCGTTAGTAAAACTAAGAGTGATGTTTTTTCTCCTTGTTGCGTTCAAAAAAGGCTTTGAAATGGTTAAAACTTCTAAGAAATGTTATTCTGTTTAATGAAATACTGAAAGTTAAATGCGTATGATGACAAAAAAACTAAAGTTTAAAAAATAAATAGTGGAACTTCTTAAACTCGTTCACTACGATAAACCGAATGCACCTAGATAAATCGAATATTTTCCCTTTGGTTGTCTTCCGTGTTGACTTGATATTTTAGCTGTCTAGAAGTCGAATTTTTTATCATCATATTGAGGTTACTGCAGGGTTCATCTATAAAACGATGTAATTTAGGGCAGATTTAAAAAAACATCGCCTATAATTTTGAGCTCTATATAAAAAAAGCTTTTTGATAATGAAAGTTTTTGCCATTACCTTATGATTTTTTTACATTTCAAAAATTTTTCTATTCGTAAACGCGATTTCCCTCTCGTGCGAGTTCTCCGCGATAGCAAATTCCCTCAACACCCTGGAAACATTGTTGCATCGAAATCCTTTCCCCTCACCCCTTTCTCTCCTACGCAAACAGTATGATTTAGTTCGCAGCGCCGCCGCCAGTCGGATCGGCGGCGCTGCTTTTTTTATGCTAACCGTCGTTCCACCGCGATTATTCGGCCTGTCTCGTTTTCATCCTCTCTATCTCTCTCACTCTAAACGAATGGTCCCATAATTTGACTTAGGGAGCGGAATGGTCCAAGGCGTAAAAATGGAAAGGGGGGAGGAGTATTGGGGAGAGTGTGCATGCGTGTGTGGCCACCCCATTCTGTTAGCAGGGATTTATTGACCATTTTTTCCCGACCTCCCGACCGTTTTTTACGATGGGATTCGCGCTCGCCGCCTACCCCCTCCCACCTTTCCCCCACCCCCACTCCCAGAGTATCAATCGAACCGCCGACTGTAAACGTTTCATTATCGGATACGAATCTTTCATTTCTCTTTTTTTTCCTGGTCGCTGCCCACGCCGTCCCTGTCCCCCGCTCTCCCCTCGGTGATATCTCTCTCTTCCGACCCTTATCCCGGCATTCCTCTCACACTCCTCACTTTCCACCTCCTCTGTAAAGAGATTTTGTTAGATAAAATGGTTTTAAAAAAGGGGAGGGGGACCAAATATACAAAAGAACCTGGATAGGCCAAATTTTTATGAGATCTAGAAATGGTAAAAAAAATGTGATGTGTCTGTTGGGGGAGTGATCGGTGTCTACACCAGAATTTTACTTAAGAATAATTCATGTTTGATAGAAAAGATGTTTTGCAGGGAAGAATCTACGGATAAAACATTTGTGTAAATGGATAGCGTACCAAAATTTCAAGTACGGGGGTTCGATTCCACAGGAATTATTTTTAGGTCAAAGGTTTTATTCTTAAAATTTTTGTTGCATTTTGCAAGACTTATATTATGTATGTTTTTAATGAAAAAAGGCCTTTCATAATTTATGTTGCTCACTTGTCTTAGTTTCGTTTTTTATTTAATATTTGAATTGGGATTTTTCCCTATTTGTTTTTTACTTTCGTCATATCTCTCGTTTCGTGGCATTCCTTTGTTCAAAATCTGTACCCTTCGTTATTTCCCTTTCTGTAGAAAAAATGCTATTTTTAGTCTCTTTTTGCCTCGAATTTCTTCATGCTCCGCTTCCTTAATTAACATCGTCATTTTGCTATTTGTAATATAGTCTCATCCTATCGAATTCCGTACTTTTTCGGAGTTTCGTTTGTTTTTTTTTCTTTTGATAGGAGACTCAGGTGATGCGTCCTCAATTATATTCAACGTTTCGTTTGGGGTCCCTTCCTAATGTTCTCGCTTTAAGCTCGATGTTCGCTTGTTTTTTCTGGCCTCCTTAACGTTTCTCTCTTTCTGATATTCTAATTATCTTTGTGTACATTATTATTGTGTTATTTGCCAAATATTGTTTACATTTCCATAAAAAATATGCCTCGTATTATACTCGTCCTTACTTTTGTCTTCGGCGCAGAAACTTTTTGTGCTGAGTATTTATCTTCTCTTGGAGTGTTGGCGGGTATCCTTAATCATGTAAAATTACCATTGTTTGCGTCCAAAGTATTTGTAGTTACGTAATATAAATTAAGTTTGCCATTATTTTAATCTTAAACATCGTTATAAACTATACATCAGGTAGTGTTGCGGGAATCGTAATTTCGTCCACGTTTGTGTTATGTAATTATAAATTCAATTTCGATGATTGGGTTAGTAAGGTACTAATTCAACATGCGATGTCAATATGAAATTCCCTGTATTCGATTCTTATTTATTTTCCTTCTCCGCTTTCCCGCATAATTCTCAAAATTTCTCCCTTTGCCTTATCCTATAATGCCCCTCTTTCTTTCTCTCTCTCTCACTACTGCTCTTTGCTTTCTCTCTCTCGTTCAGTTTACTCCAATCTCTCCACTTCTGCATACGTGCTCTACCCCCTTCCAACCCTCAGCCTCCCCCCTCCCCTTAATCCCCCGTACGCCCAATCCACATGCGCGCAGATCAAACAAGTCGCGATGAGCACATATAGGCGAAATCAGCGCACGAAATGGCGGCATTTGCACGTTCGGAGTACCTCCGCTCTTGGGTACACATCGACGGAGGAACGATCCACCCCACCCCCCGCCGCACGGAGTCATTGTGCCCCCTTCCACGCCCGCTAAGCCGCCCAAACTGCACCCCCCCCCCCTCCTCTGCCTTCCCTATTTTCCTCCCTACTCTCACCCTATTCTAACAGTTCGGCTGGTGCCACGCCGAGCGAAACGTTCCTAAACCATCCCCATACCGCTCTCTACATATTAGCTTCACCTCTCTCTGTCTGTACGTCTCTTTCTCTCCCCCCCCCCCCCCCCCCACTCCCTCGCTCTATGGATCAACGCAAATTTCTCGCGCCGTGGAATTGTAGCGTGCTCTATGTTCGTCGGGTCGGTTGAAATTCGCTGGTAGGTGAGGAGTGATGGGTGGGGTGGGGAGGTGGTACTTTTGTGGTTAAAACTCTCCTCTTCCCCCCCTATTTTCCCCATCCATCCCACGCCGTAAAAGCGGATACGCTACGCGTGTGGTGTCAGGGTGTTTACTCTGTATCAATTGTATCCTCGGGAATCGTTTGCTGTTTCGGGACGGGTGGAAAGTTTTTTCTCTTTTTTTACGAGACGGGTCGAATAATATTGTTGCAGTGTCGTCTTGCG
The DNA here is from genome assembly GCA_036926305.1 of Uropetala carovei. Taxonomy (NCBI): domain Eukaryota; kingdom Metazoa; phylum Arthropoda; class Insecta; order Odonata; family Petaluridae; genus Uropetala; species Uropetala carovei. The sequence continues at coordinate 3,795,999 of JAXCHB010000070.1, forward strand.
AGAGAGGGGGATAATTACATGCCGTAGGATTGATATATGGAAAATGCATGCATGAGGAAAGTTGTCTTCTTATTGGAGTCGTCGAAAAATCGATTTTGATGCTTTGGTTGTGGTATTGGCTGCGTGTTTATCTGGATGCATTGCGGGAAGCAAAAGTCGCGGGATTAACTGATCCAAGAGTGGTTACACTATCTTTGAAATAAACGCTATTAAGTATGGACTTTATTAGAGATTATATTTTTTTCTAATTGCAACTCCAGTACTTCCTTTACCGATTTTTAGGCCAAATTCCCAATATCTTTTCTATCCACTATTGTCTCTACAATATGCTTCAGAAGTTATTGCACTAATTTAATTTAATGTCGATAAAAATGGTCATGTGACTGAAGGTATTAAAACAATTAGAAAACTAACAATTTGTGAATTTTTAGTGGAAACCACGGATCATCAAACTTTTTACTACAAGGGCCGCATAAGGCTTTATGTACCACTGTACAGGCCACGTATAAACTTTCAAATGATCGATCAGGCCGCGTGTAAATTTGAAAGAGGAAGTTTTGAATTTTTTTCTTTACGTGTCATAAGCCTATTCCCTAATAGACTTCACTGTGATAATTATCATACTAATCTACCGTGTTCCATGTTTTAAAAATAAATAATAAGTAATAAAAATAATTTTGACGAGCATTTAGTGTACAAATAAAAAATATCCCCCACCCCCATGGAAAAATTGGGAGTTTCTTGATCCGCCCTTGACCTAAGGACACCTGCTAGAAAATACGTGAACATGTATATCTTGAGGAAATTGTTGAGGCAAAACGGGATAAATTCATTGGGCGAAGCGGGCATTGCGCGTGGCTTTGGTGATCTCTGTTGTAAACTTAAAGTTTATGAAAAATTCTAATTTGTGTTTGGTGGTCTTAACGTTAATTCAATTTTTAAAATATTTTTTCCTTTATTGCAACTGCTATATCTTAAGGCCGTTATTGAACGAAATCCGTGAAAAGGTTGTTGAACACGAGTTGCGGAGATAATCGTATGCAACTTCTGCCGAAATTAAAACGTTTGAGTAAATCATAGGGATGTTTCGTCAAGAAAGTCGGTACCGTTAGCGGTAACTCTCCGAATGATCATTTCCATTCGAATCTTATAATGAGAAAGGGAATTGCCACTGAAGTCGTCTGTTTTGAACGTGAAATAGGCATTTGGCTTATTCGGCCGTATTATAAAGTCTATTAGAAGCGTTATACGAAGGGATCATGATATTAAAACAGCTGGTGGGTTCCATGGAGATTTTTGTGCAGTCGAAATTTAAGCGATTAAGCTATCTTCCATTGTTTCCATCGTCAACACTGCTCGGTAATTTCTCTCCTGCCTTATTTTCTCTCCTCTTCGGTCCGACAAACATCTTAACAAATTATTATTTTTCCTCCTTGCCCCATTGTGAGCTCTTCTTTACGCTCTCTGTCCGCGAAAAGCTGGCCATAAAACTTAAGTCGATTATATTCGTAATTCCTTTGTTTTAACCGTTTCCCCTCTTTTTTTTACGGCTCCGTTTCTCCGAATATGTATCTCCTCCCATTCGTTAGTTTCCACCTCCCTACATCTCGTCAGCGGCCCCTCTCCCTAGCAATCAACTTCCCACTCGCTCTCTCTCTCTCTCTCTCTCCCTCCCCCTCCTTCCCTCATCTTCCTCTCCTTCCCTCTTCTTCCTCCCTCTCCCGATTTCACTCTCGTCATTATACTGCCGCTCTAATGCCCGGATTAATGAGCGTGCGAGAGCCGGCCGTTAGCGGAAAACCGTGGGGGCACCTCTGTACGCGGTTTACCTCGTCACCGCCCTCTTTTCTCCCACTACCCCTTCCCCTACCCCTTCCCCCCACCCCTCCCCTCCCCCTCCCCTTCCTCGTCGCCAGGGGTGGCTGTAATCGTGTGCCGACAATGCTCCCATTGCACACCCTCGCGTGTAATGTCATTTTTGCCGCCTGTTGGGTATATTCTGCCGCTCTTCCCCCCTCCCCTCCTCCCCCCGATCCCTCTGCGCTCTCTCTCTCTCTTTCTCCCCCGCCTCCAGTGAGGTGGAGCAGCGTGTTGTGTGTGTGTGTGTGTGCAAGGCAATCATGCCGATGACACTGCTATGTCCCCCCGTCCATACATATTCTCTCTCTTTATTCATCTCTCTCCATATCAGTCTCTTTCTCAATTTCTACCAGCGTTTCTCTTAGTTTGCTTTATTCGAATGTTATTCCCATTTTCTTTTTATGCAATGTCATGGATCTTTTTTTTTTGGAAGTTGTTGAACCGTCTTAGTCTAACTCGTTTAAAAAAATAGATATTCATTATTTTTGTGTTGATAAGTTTGCGAATGAAGCGTTTATAAAATGGAATGTGATGAGAAAAAAATGATTAGAAGAAAAAGATGTGTCAATTTCACAAAATTACGATCTCAGTAGGTTGGCGTCCTCTGTAACTTTGCAGTATTTCCACATAAATAAAAGTGGGCGGTTTACAACTGTGTTTTGTTTTTAGCTCAGATTATATCCATTCACCCATGGAGTTCCACCTGGATATCGGTCTCTTCGGTTAATTATACGCGATCCCAAGGGTTTGTGATTTTTTTAACTTGTCGGTAGTAGTCGAAAAAAAGAATAAAATTTAGCGTTATTTTTTATTTTTAGCTCGATAGCTCGATAATTTATTTTCTAAATTACTCACTTTTTGTTTTTCACTCTTCTTTCGTATTTTCTCTGCTCGTCTCTCGATCTCTCGCTATTCACCTCCTCTATTTGTTCTTTTCCTCTCTCTCTCTCTGCTATCTCTTAGCCTCCTTTCCTCTGTAGTATTTTCCTACTCATGTTCTAATTAATTTCCTCTCTGCAATCGCGTCTCAGATTCCTTCGTTTTCGTGTAATTTGCGGCCTATCCATTTTCTCCATTACTCCCATTCTCTGTCCGTTCCGTTCTCTCACCGTCACTCTGTCGCACTCGCTCACTCCATATTGATCTCGCTTCCCGTTCAAGTTCGACACGCGAAACGTGTTTGTTACCCTTTGCCGTTTGCGCCGTGGAGCGGAGAGGGAAGGGATTTAATAGACTTAAAAGTGAAGGGGTTCAGCATTAGTGAGGGGTGAGAAGTGGTGGAATGGGAAAAAGGGGTTTGGGGTGGAAATTATTGGCGTCGGAATTTGTCCTCCCCCCCCCCTCTCTCTCTCTCTCCTTTGTCACGCACCTCTCTTCATTTCCCTCCGTATGTATTTTGTAATGTGGCGCTGAAAGTCGAAAACGGGAATATGGTAGTAGAAGTTTTATCGGCGTCGTTCCTATCGATGTTGCGAACTCGTTTCGGGGTTTTGATATTTTTGCGAATAAATGGGATTTAATTCGTGAGAGAGGAGGCAGTTATCGTTTATCCTTGTTTCGTCGATGTTTTTTTTCCACACTCGAGGTCGGATAGAAAAACGTTATCGACGGCCCCCTGTTTTGATATTCGTGTTTTTATTTATAATTTACGAGTCTGCAAATTATTCTTGCGTTGCGTTTTCCTATTTTTAGGTAAAAAAAATCTCGTTCGGGTTCACGAGGTACTTGGGAAGTTATTGAAGCAGGAAAGGTGAAGTTTTTGGAAATAATGAGAGAAGGCGCTTCAAGCGTAATGTTGACAAATTTTATTTTAATACGAAAGTAATCTTAATAGATAAATCTCGAAGCGCTTGCGAAAATATCATTTGTAAGTAATTATCCGTCGGGTGTAATTATTTATCTTACTCGCGCTTTGAAGGTAATTTTAATAAGATACCGTCTTACGTTCTAAATCATCCTTTATGGATCTGATATGTATGTGGACAAAAAAACTTTTGTTTCGAGTCTGAAGGGTAAGCCTGCCAAAAAAAGTAGAAATGACTTATTCAGTTGCGAGGTCGTTATTACGCCCAGCAAATCCGAAGCGATTTCCCTTAGCCTCTCTTCCCGTTTCGTAATTATCATTTTCTGGCAACTTAAGATCCCCCTCGGAGGGTTTGTTGAACATATTTGAATCGTGATTTAATTTAAGCGGCGTCGGAGAAGGGGATAAAAAATGCTCGATGTGTCTCCCCCCCCCCTCTCTCTTTCTCTCCCACACTGTTATCCTAGTGAATAATTCAAGAGAGAGTGTGGGGGAGGGAACGAAGGAGGATACGAATGCGGGTGGGGTTTTATAAGAGGGAGGTGGGAAGGCACACGAAAGGAAGAGGGAGGGGGAGCCCTGGAAGGCATTGTGAACACCCTCTCTTCTCTCACTGTCTCCCTCCCTCCCAACACACACACACACACTTAGGGGGTTTTTTGTTTTAATTTTCCCAGTCCACTTCTCTCCCTCCTACCCCCTCCCCTTTTCCCTTTCTTCCTCTCCTATTCCCCCTCCCCTTTTCTCTCATTTCCCCCTTTCCCCCCCTTTAAAACTTTGCCCGCTCCATCTGATTAACACTTTCCGAATCTTTTTCTCCCTTCCCTTCTTTCTTTCTCTCTCTTTTCTTCATTCCCCGCTGGCAGTTTTCTATTCATTATTCCTTTCCCTCTTTTTGTTTCACTCTCCTTTTGTTTTCTCTCCGTCCTCCCCCTTTTCTTTTGACTTGCCGTGTCTGTTTCTGTTTGTTCTTCTCTTTTTTTTCGCGCTCGGAATGAGTTTCTGCGAAGTATTCCTTTGCTGCGATTTCTTGTTTTTCATTTAGGGGTTCTTTGTTTCGTAGCCTTTTTCCTAGCGTATTTTTCTCATTTCTCCGTCGTTTTGTCCTCTAATTCTATTTTTTTTACCCTTTAATTATTTAAGTATCTGTAAAGGTGTGGTTCTGAGAACGATAATTTTTTTTTGTTAAAGTCTCCCATTTAAGTAAAATATTAATAGTCACCAATGTGAAGAACTGTTAAACAGAAACAATAATTATAGAGAAGAGAAACTAACTTTCCACAAAAACGTCCCTCTTTATGTTTGGATTGATTTGGGTTACGTTTATGGTCTTTAAATACTTTTACTCCTGGGCCCTCAGAATTCGCCCGCTGTCACTTTTACATCAGTTCCGTTGTTTACATCGCGCGTTTTTATTTTACACCCGTTTATTCTTATTCTCTCCACAGTGCTCCCAAATATAACTCATTCTCCTCCCTACCTCTTCGTGTTCCCCCCTTTACATATCTTCTTCTCTCACTTCCCCCTCCCACCGATATCCTAATGCAATGAAGGTTGCATTAATTATACCCCAAGCCACATTGAAGTTTCTCCCTCCTCATTCTCCTTCCTCTCACCCCATTCTCCATTCTCTTCGTCTCTTCCTCATTCACTTCCCCTTCTCCCCCCCCCCCACTCCTCTTTATTCCTCTTTAGCAATGCCATATCTACCTCCGTTGTATTACGTGCTCACGAGGGCTTTTGTGTTCGCCAACCTTCTCTCCCTCGCCCCCTCTCTCGTCGCCTTACCAAACCCCATTCGCCTCCCGTTTCTTTTTTGTTTTCGGTGTCTCCTCCCACCTTCCTTCCCCACCACACCGGATTAGAGTGAAAGAGAGAGTAGCGCCAAGCCATGCTAAAACCTCGCCTCATTCTTTCCCCTCCTTCCGCTATATGTATTAAAAGAAGTCTTGAGGGTAGAAGAAAAAAATACAAGATCTCTTTATCGTTTCGCCTAACATTAGTCTCCGTCTCCTTAAACTCGCGCGCTGCTAACGCTTCCTTTGTTATTTTTAAATCTCCGCATCTTAATTATCTCTCCTCTCTTACTTTGTAATGGCTTGCGACCGAATGAGATAACAAATCGCGCGCGCATATCCACCATCATCTTCCCTTTCCCTTCGACCGGCTGAGAGAATCTAAGAATGGGGACTAGCAGCCGATGGAATTTTAAGCAGTTTTCTTTTTTAAAGAGGTGCGTTACGCTTCTGAGGAGGGGGAGGCGAATTTATTAACTTTTAACGACTTTATGCGCTACCATTATTTTTTTCTTGCAATTTTACGCCGCTACGATAATCGGCTGCGATAGGGCTCAATAAAATGGTAATTTTCGCTGTCCAGTGACAGTTTAATTTCTGAAATCCGGCAGCTCTATATTACTCAGCACCCTCGTATCTCCATCTTTCTCTACTTAGCTGGCATGAGAAATACGTTTTTCCCCTATCCCGTGTAGTAACCAGTTTTTCGCATATTTTTATTCCTCCGCTTCGAGGCTATTAACGCTGATCATGGATTCATCAAAGAGGTTTCGAATTTTTTGGGTGGTTGTCTAAAGAGCGCGTGGCCTTGATTTTCCCCAATTCACAAGTGGCCTTCGAGCTAATCTGGTTCTTTTTTTACTTTCTCCTCAGCAAAGTATGTAGAGAAATTGTTGCGATGATGAAAAATTCGATAGGTAGATTCTGATGACTATGCACCATTTAGATGCTCCGAGTACGAAAAAAGTAGTTTTCACATTTTTTCCTCTCTGTACATAGTCGATCCATGGGCGGACCCAGGCTTCAGCCAGGAGGGGGGGGGGGGGGGCAATTTAGGAGTGAAAAAATAAATTAATAAAAAAGTTTTTAAAAATATCTTTTGTATTAGCGCTAAAAAGAATAAAATAGATTTTTATTTACTACAATTGTGAGTTCTGTTGATAAGGAAGACCAAAATTCGCAACAGTTTCAGTAGAATAAGTTTCTTCTTATACAACAATGCTGATTTACTAAAGTTTATTAAGAACATTTGTAAAAGTTATATGGCGCTTCACATTACACTTTCAATTATCGTGCTTAATTATACATAAGTGTACGTATAGTGAGTTCGACTTTCCACTGAATTTTAAGTACCCCTTTGCGGGTATAAACTCAAAGTGAAATAAAAATTACTTTCAGCTATATAGTATAGATATAAGACATCGAGTGAGGTTAATATAAAAGTTATTTAATACAGTATTTGAAACTCTTATTTAATGCATATTTTAACTAATAGCAAATAGCGAATACATAAAGTGAAACGGTACAGTCTATTATAGTGAAGCGAGTGAAAGAACAAATTATGAACTGCTCAGGACGAAGGACGAGATTTAAAGGGTAATTTTTCGAGTGTTCAGAAATTCTAGATGGGGGAGGGGGGTAATTACCCCCTTGAATCCGCCCATGAGTCGATCGGCTGTCCTCTTAAGCCTTTAACACATTGGTGTCCAGATATAGAAGCTCATGTAGCCTTATAGTGGCCAGAAAAAGTCTCGAGTGGCCGCACTAGAAGAGGGGGGGTCTGTAGGATTTGTTTGCTAAAACAATTATTAATTTTTCTGTTATTTTTTTATATTACATATTTCTTTTAAAGTTTTTTTCAGTCTTTTTAATTCATTTAATTCAAATTACAAATTTTTGTTTTCTTTTTTTATAATACATATTTCTTTAATAAAGTTTAATTTTTTACAAAGTATTTTAAATTTATTTAATTCAAAAGATCATCAATTTGTAAATTCTTTAATTTTGTGGATGATAATCTGAGCTGATGGGTCAGATTTTCATACCGGTATTAAAAAACTTTAATTGGCCATATTGCTAAAACAATATGAATATATATTTAAACAACAAATAAAATCACGACAATTGAAAATATTCTGGAATTTCTTCTCTCGAAAATGGCCGCAAGTACATTTTAAAAAATCATTCCCCGGGCCGCACGAAATCGTGAAAGTTTGGACACCTATGCTTTAACGGATTAACAAAATCTTAAGAAATGGAAGCTATCTTGAAATGAGTAATTTTGCGCAACAATGGATAATAGTTTATTATTGTCTGTTAATGTCGATTTTCTCGGAAATAGCTGTATGGTATTGAATAGAATTAATTCAATTATATAGCTTAAAATTATAAACAATACTACCTAAGTTATTTGCCTCCAAGTATAACGATAAAGCCACAGGTGACATTTTTATATCGAGTTTTACGCCTAGCTACCGTCAGTCTGTCCGTAAAATGTTACCAGTGACGTTGTATGGACGTACAAGCGTACGGATTCGATAAAGTTTGCGGAATAAATGTTTTTACTGAATTCCTTTAACTTTTTCATTGGGGTAATTTTCTCTTCGTACCCCTCCTTGCATTACGAATTCTTCGTATCTCTCTCTCTCTTCCAAATCTTTTTCTTCCCCTCTACATTCACCTTCCTTTCATCCGCAGATACTTCTCTCATGTTCCATTCAACAGCGGCTTTCTCGATCAGTTCCTACATCTCAAACACTAGCTTTATACCGCCACTTGTGTGACACATCGTCAGCCAGACTCACTTCCTGTCTGAAAAGAGCCCCGCCCCGTGCCTCCCCATCCCTTCCTCCTCCTATCTTACCCCCCTCTCCTATCTTACTCCCCTCCCCCCCAATCCGTCGACATACCCCACCGCCATCTTTATCTCTCTCACACGCTCAACTCTCTCGCTCGCTCGTGTGTAACCTCTATCCCTCTCTCTGTCTGTCCTCTTTGGTTTTCACCGCGCACTTATGCCTGTTTCTGCCTCGCGGTGTCATTAGAGAGGTAGTGTACTGTTTCGCGGTGCTCTCCGGTCTCCTTTCGGGCGCGGCTCGAATTTTGGCGCGCGCGTGATGTGTCATTGACCCATTTTGCAGTGCTAACATTGGTTGCGTGTCTCCTCCTACAATTCCATTTCCTTTGCAAACAAATCCATTTCATTTATAAACGCTCGGGTTTTACTGTTTCTGCGTTTGTGTTAGCTTTGTAAAGCCTCATTGTTGCTCTAGAATGTGAATCTGAAATCGTAACCTTGGTAATGTATTCTTTCCAAGTGAATCAACGCATTTGCATAGTATAATTTTCATTATTTTTTTAACTAGCGAAAATGTTGCTAATTTCAACAGGCCATTTAATGAAGAACTCGGCGGAAATCGAGAAATTCTCTTTTCTCCCAGTAGGCTGACTTATTGTTGGCATTAACTTGTCAAGTTGATGCGTATCTCTAGCTTCATTCCACGCCGCTGTGTTTGTGGGGTGGAGAGAGAACCAGAAAACACCCCCTCCAAGAGAGAACTCCGATGAATCAAACCGGACAAAGTTAGAGAGAAAAAACGAATTTTTTTAAATTTATTTTTTCGCGGTATTCCTGCCTTGAAAATATTTTTTCATCCCGAAAAACACGTTCCGTCGCAACCTCGACCGTAATTTTTCCACGAACAACCACCCACGTCCTCTTTTAAGCCATTCCTCTCTTGTTACACACAAGCGGCGGGCTTCCCTCTTTGCCCTCTTGGGAGCGGTGTTACTTCCCCCACCCCCACGCCTTCTGACCCCCCTTATTCCCCACTCCCCCTCCTGCCCAACTACATCCTTCTGTACCCTTCACCTTAAATTCCCCGTCATCCCATTTAAAAGGAAATTACGAAACCCGCGTGCAATTTTTTCTGCCTTACCCTCTTACGTTCTCTCTCTTCACCCTTTTTTTTTGTTGTTTAGGGGCTGTCTCCGATAGGACCTATTCAACGCTTCTTTTTTTTGTCCATTTCCTCCCTTTTTCTTCCCCCTCCTCCTTTGCCCGAGTCCATTGGAAAAACGAGGCTTATTCACACACCGCATGTCCGCAAAACCCACCCTCTCTAAAACCCTTCTCTTCCTCTTGCCCGTTTTAGTTGACCGTCTGAAACCACAGAATCTACACTCGCCCCACCTGGCGTGCAATAACTCTGCTCTCCCCCTACCTCCAACCACCCCCCCGCCCTTCCATCCTATTTCCGTCGCTTCTGCCTTTGTGCAGTACACAAATCGTCTCGACCACTCCTTAAAGCTATTAATCTCATCTTATCTCGGGAGATTTTTTTATTCCTGAGGTAATTTCCATCCTGTATAAAAGGTGGTGGCGTGCCTCATACGTCGGCAATAGGAAGGAGTAAATTAAGTTTCACTTATGTTTCAGCGGTCGAGTACGTCGGCACTCGATAAATTTGTGAATTAAATAATCGTCTCTGATCCGGTTCTTTAACTTGAAGTATTACTCGAATTTTGTACGTCTCGAATTTCTTTGGTATTTTACTACACGTTACGTTCTAGTCCAGGGGTTCCCAACGCGGCGGCCGCTGAGGTTTGTTCTGCTGTCCTCCTTAAACACACTGAACTCTTGTGACTAGTAGTGTTGAGCGTCTACAGAATGTTGGAAAGTGCCAATGTAATAAGACTAGTCATTGACTAGCTCCGTTTGTACATTTTAGTTATTTTGGAAAGCTTTGCCTGGAAATTTTAAAGGTTTTCTGTGAGTTGCGTCCTGTTGGAAAAATCAAGGTGTAAAGTTATTCTTGATTGTAATATTTTTCCTGTTTTGTGTAATGTGCTAACGAATGACATTACAGTCAACATTATTCGTTAATTGTACCCACCAACAGCTATCTCGTAGAATTCTCTAATTGTTCTTCTTAGAACATTTTCACCGATCTGAACAATCCTATCTTATACTTTTATTTATCTTACCCAAAACGAATGAAATTGTGTGGTTAGACAGTTAATATTTGTAATATTTTCACACAGATAATTGAGTGAACTAGAAAAAATAATTATGAGATGTTAATGGTACGGTTTTCTTAGCTTAGCGGCGTGATTCCCCATTAGGCAAATTCGAACCTAGATCTAGTTTCCACCTGTCATTTTCCATTGTGTTATTAATACGAGTTTCTCACGCGCTCTTTGTATATAACTTTTCTGTTTTCCTCTCTGTTCCCCTCCGTTCTCTAACCACTTCCATTTTTCTTGCCTCTTCACTCAAAAGCTCTCGTTTTTTTCCTTTCATTTGACCGCATGCTCCATTCTTCCTCGCTCATATGTCCTTCTTCCCTCGACTCTCTTCCTCACCTCACGCCCTCCTTCCCTCATTCCTCCCTCACTTGTAACCACGCTATCTCCGCATTCTTTTGCGGTCGAGGGAGATTACGGAGTCCTCAACCTCCTCCTCCTTCGCGTCTATCCATTCTCTATTCTCCCTCCTCATACCATTCCCTCCCTCTTCCTTTTCAACTCCTCACTCCATCTCTAACCCTCTATCATACTCTCCCTTTCTCACTCTCATACTCACTCACTATACCTCACCCTCTCTCTATCTCGCCTTCCTCGGCCCTTCACAGCACGTACTGTCCACAATGCGTGGGGAGGAGGTTGGGGTGAGAGAGGAGAGATGGAGAGGAGGCAATGGAGGGTGGGAGGGTTATGCAGGGTGGTCTGGAATATAAAAGGAATGGAAATGGATGGATGTGTCTGTGGTGTTGGTGTGTGTGTGTGTGTGTGTGTGTGTGTGTAGGATGGGGAGGATTGAAGAGAGAGGGTGGGGATGGCAGGGTGTGGATGATTTCTGAGGGAGGAGTATTTTTGAGTTTGTTTCCTTTTGTGAATGGGTAGGGGCTTTTTTGTGCCGAGTAGGTTTTGCAGGAGAGGTTGTACAAAATGATCTTTATGTGAAATGTAGTTTGCCTTTTTTAAAAATTTTTTGTGTCGGTTAAGTATTATTTGCGTCGTCAGTCGGGTAAAAAATTGGTACTCATACAGACTTTTCCATAAATAATGATTACGTAAGGAGAAGTGTGTATCGCTCGTTAGTAAGATGAAGTCCATTAAGAGGTTACTGATCTTCTGTCATGTCTCATCAAGCGGAAAACTAGCCAGCCGTTGTTGTTGGTTGGGTTGCTGTCATTTTATTTTCCTTTCTTATTCGCATAATTCAGCAGAACTGTTTTAAAATCCGAAATCGTTCGAAAAGTTCCTTTTTTCCCTCTCAGTGATTTATTTCCTTATCAGTATCTTATTTATATAGTACCTATATAAAATTTTGGATTAATCGTTGGTTTATTTCGTCCGTTTTGTGTAATTATTTTGATTACTTTATCCTTGCATAATTCTTATAATCTCTCTTTCGGTCGTGTCTCTTTCATTAATTCACCGCCTTCATTTGTTCCTTCCGCTCGCCTTATAATTCCATGCATGTGCTCCCCTTTTATTCGCTCTTCCATTACTCCCCTCACTTCCGTGAGTAACTTACGACCGCCTCCCCCTTTCCCCCCCACACACACCTCTCTCGTTCTTTCCCTTATGGGTTTCGCGGCTTGGCATCCGAGCGAGTTTGCGAGAACGAGAAAGAGGGAGGGGGAAATAGAGAGAGGGTGGTTTGGGCTCAGGCGTGGCGGTAAGACCTTTTTGATAAAGGAGTGAGAGAGAGAGGAAGAGGATGTAGCGGAGGTGGTCGGAATTCTCTCCTTTGGAATGGGTTGGTTTTGGGCTTGCGGGTTTCTGAATACGGCGAACGGATGAAGAGATAGAATTTTCGGTTTCGCCTTCTTGCGACGCAAAAGGTATTTATAGAATGGGTCAAAGGAAATCGGTTTTATATTATGTATGCGCGTATGTATGTATTAATGTGTGCATGTACGCGTGCGAGTATTAGAATGGAATCGTTTTTACACGAGATCCAAATAGGTTTCCATAATTCGAATTGGCATTATTATTTTTCTGTAGGAATTCTTGCGCGTTGGTTTTGAGATCTCGTTACTAGATTATTTTAATATTCGGTGTTGGTTGTGGAAATTCGATTCAACATCACATTGGAATGTGGAAACAGGTGAAAAAATCTGCTGGTAGAAGAATATCCGACCGGTAAGTGGAAGACCCGGGTTCGATTTCCGGTCATAGATTTTTTTTCATTGTTTCCACATTTCCCATAATTCCAGCTCATGCCTGTCGCATGAGGGTCTTAGGATCATCCATTCCATATATTATGTTAAACATATTAATCTAGCCATGTATGATCCACTATAAATTCATGGTGGCATTAAATACATCAACCTTTTAAAGCTGTTTTTTATTGCTTAATTGTTGGCTGCTACAACTTTGAAGAATCGGTATTGTATCCGAAATAATTTGAATACTAAACATTTTTTTAAAGGGACATTTAGTAGTATTATAGAGTAGAATTTGTTATCTCTTCGAGGTAGAAAATTTTTATTGCATACAAATGTTTGTTTTAGTCAGTATTATTGTGATTCGTTATATAACTGTTCATTTACACCTTATTCTGTTAGCGCGTAAGATATTTCTAATTAATGTACATTACAGAAATGATTAAAATTTCGTCGACGGTAGTTACAAATGTAAATGGATTCGTTCAGATTAAATCTTTTTCATCGCCTCCTCTTTTGTAAAAGTTGTCGCTTTAATTCTTTCGCTCGTCCGGTTGTTCCTTTTTTTATTCATAGAAGTTGAAAGCGAGAGGCTGGCGTGGATGCGCCTTATTAATGAGGAATGCCTGGTTTAATGTATTTCGGGGCGAAACGGCGGTGGCGCTGTTATTTTCAAGTCTCGAAGAGGCGAGCGTTGGCGTCGGGCGGTTATTCGTAAACACGCTATCTTCACCGAGGGGGGGTGGTAACAAGGGGAAAGTTGGCGGGGACATTGTAAATGGCCTTCGGGACGAAGTAAATCTGCCGCTTGCGTTTTCTTTATTTAGAATTTAAGGTCTCTTTTTCCTCTTGTCGGAGGAAGAAAATCGGAAATTTGCATCGTTCTTTTTGTTTTATCAAGTGGAAAATTTTGCACGTGCCGCCGTACACATGAAGTCACGGTGATTTGTATTAGTTGTTGTCGTCATGGAAACTTATTTGGTAGACTGTTTTGTTTCATATTTTGGACCCATATTGTCGAGGAATTGTGGAAATTTTTCGTGCTCTTATTATTGTTTGTCCGTACATCATTGTTTAGCGCATTGACATGCCTAACGCTGTATTATGGGTATTTCCCCTGTTAAAACTTATTGAAATCGTTTTAATTAACATGCGCTATAATCTGATCAAATCGACCAAAAGTACAAACAGGCGCAATATGTATCTCCAGTAAAAAGAAAGGTTAGGCAAATCATATGCACGTCTCGGCTACATATCAGCCGTCATCATTGGTGATTTACCGAAAGGTTATTGAAATCTTTGTTATAAAATTATCGGACGAAAATTACCATCGGTTGTCCCTTATTATTCCAAGAAAAGCGTTGCATCAGTTTCCTTTTTTCCGTTAACGCGAGGTGGCGTGATGTTAACATTCGGATAGTAAAGGACTCCTTGGAATATCTCTACTGATAAACGAGAGAATGAATAGATGTGTATAGCCAAAAGTACTTTCACGCTCCCGAGGCGGCTTGATTTTCGTTATTTTTACGGCTGTTTCATGAAATCTCGGAAATCACGTGGCGCCCTAGTATTCGAAGAGGAGGATTGTGGTTAAATGAAAAAAAAGGAAGGTAGAATGGAAGGAGGAAAGAAGTTGGGGAGGAGTTTTAGAATAGGGCTCTTCAATGTCTTTTTTTGCTGAATTACAATTTTGAGGATTTTTTATATCGCCGCATACACCCTGGTAAATTTTAAATTGATAATGAGACCACTTCTATTACAACGGGTTACTCGTGTTTGTGTATGTAAATGATTCAAATTTAAGCGATAAATTTGTTTTTAATATGTCATTGAAAACGACCCTGTGAAACATTTCGTGAAAAGAAACATCTCCCGATAGACCATGATACAATCATCCGTCGAATTGCACGGACTTCAACTTCACTTCGGAACAATCTCCAAGGATCGAAAGCATAAATGTTCGACTCAGAGGTTATAAAAACAATAAAGGGTGTAATTCTGAAAACGGTATAAGTAAAATGTAGAATTTTGAGCTCGGGACGCGTTAAATGAAGCCTCATGTACGTACACGGTTTCTCTTTAGGCAGCCGTATCTAGGAGCGCATATATATAGTAAAGAGTGGGATTTTAATACTTTTACGTATCACCTAAAACTCTCGACCGGGCCAGGCATAAAAGCACGTTTTAAAGGTTGGAGAAAAGAGTAGGAAAGAGCCGGTGAGGGAAAGAGCACGATTTGCGTTTTGACTGGGACGCCCAAGTGTGGTCGGGAAGTATACTGTGAGGGTAAAAAAATACACGTGAATGTTGGAAGTGCGAAGAAGCTTATGGGAAAAGTGTAAAAGTACATTTGGAGAGGTGGGAAGTACAGGAGTTGGAAAAGTACTTGGGGAGGGTTGAAATAACACGGTAGGATGGGGATCATTTGGTGAGGGATGGAATGTATACAAGGGTGAAAAGTACCTAAGAACAGCTAGGGTGAAAAGTAAGCTGGATAAAAATTTCATACGCTAGCTATTTAAACTTCATGCAAGCGGGCGTAAAAGATATTTGTGCGCGCATTTGTACATTTGCAGGACTTGTTGGTTTGCTGTTGGAAGTCTGAAAGGAGGAGGGGGGAGGTGTTGGGGGAGGAGGTGGGGAGGGAGAGAGGGATGGTCACGTACGTTGGAAAGGGGAGGAAATTGCGGAGTGGCGGTTTTGAAAATGGTTTCTTCTCGTTATTTATTATTTTTTCAACATCCTCGGGCCTTTGCGGTCCGCGGTTTCCGAGGCTCACAACTAAATCTCGACGAAGTTTTCATGCTCCGCAGTCCCGCTTCGCCGTTGTTTTCTTTTTTTATCTCGGAAAAATATCACGTCCACCTTGGTCTCCTTTTTCCTCTCCCCCATACTCTCTCACCCGGAAACTCGCAACGCGATACGGCGGAGGTATTTAGGGAAAAAATAAAGCTCGTGAGTGGTGGTTGTCGGTGGGATGGGGTGTTCGGTTTGGTCGTGATTGAACCAGAGAGAGAGAGGGATGGTTGGAGTGGGATAATGAAAGGCGCACTCGTACGTATATTTGGCCATTTTTTTGACGTTCCGTTTATTCGGAGCGGGTTCTCTTTCGTTCACGTTGAAGTAAGGTCGGGAAAGGAGAGATGAAACAAAGATAAAAAGGGAAGGGAAATGACGCGTATTCGAGCGGGAAGTCTTGTTTAACGGGCGCGTTAAAAAAAGGCGTGGAATTGATCTGGAGGTAATCGTGACGTCCAACGTGAGTTGACGAGTTAACTCGTTCAAAACCAAGCGGTTACTACGTATGTGGCAATCTTGCTGTGGGAATTTTATCCTAATGGTGTTCGAGTAAAAGGAGTTACCTGGGTAAAAATTATGTAATTGTAATCTAGGCCACTTTTAGAAGCCATCGATGACTGAACGTGCTTTTTCTCGCGTTGACGGCTTATTTGCTGGAAAATTCGCGGCGTTCAGTTAGCGACTGATTGGATTATATAATTGCTTGTCCCGCTTCACCATAAGCGGTCAAGATAAATTGTCGCCTTTCGATTAATTTGTATTACGTTTATATTCCCAGAGTCATAATACCTCAGCTGAATTTGTCTTGTTATAAACTATAAACTCTTAAGTGATAAGAAACTGTTACTAACGTTTAAATTTTGTATACATTCAAATGAATTTAATCTGTTTTATGATCTTACGTCCTACAAATGAGTCGCACTTACAAAAAACTAGCAGCTCGCACGATTCATTTTTAAATCTGGATGTCGTGATAATTAACATTAAGCGAAAGACCACCCCGAACAGTTTATTGAGTAATTTTTGTGTAGTTAATTTCTCGTTAAAAACCCTCCATTCGTTAATTGTAATCATGCCGCCATTCCGTAAGAAAAATGTGGGAGAGAAGGAAGAATCATCCACGCCGTTTTTAAATCTCCCTTCTCCCCACCCCATCGTGTGGTTTTTAGGCAGTTCAAATTCTCCGCAGTCTCGCGCTTAATCTCTACGCTCGGGAAATTTTTTCTCCTAATTACTTAATCATTTAGACTCCTATTTTATCGCTCCTTTAATTATTCTATAAGACATTTTCAAATTCCTTTTTTTTAACCGAAAAATGTCTGTATAGTTTTTTTGCGCCTGGCGTTTTCATTTTTCTCCACATCCCCGCGTAACCGCCGGCTCGAACACCTGTGCTCAACACGCCGCTCTCTTAAACTCAAGTAAAAGGGGTTGGGTGGAAGTACATTTCTTTTCATTTTCTCACCGGAGACACTCTTCTTTGACTGCATTCCTCCCTTAACGCTCAGGCTTCCACTGTGTCGGTAATTATAATCAGTAACAACGTTGAAATAAACAAAAGGAGAATGGAACGGTTTTTTCTCGCGCTCAAATTTATTAATTTTTTTGTGCCAGGAGGGAAAAAAGTTTTAGGGTAATTTGAAAACGAGGAGACGGAAGAATAGGGGGGAGAGCGGAAGAAGTTTTTGGTAATGTCCTACGGGGAAAAATGTGGGGAATTTTGGAGGCGGAAAAAAGGAGGGGATGGAGTTTTAAGGGGGTGTTTAAAAGCGGTACTGAGAAAAAGTCTCTCCCGACCTCCTCCTCCCTCTCTCTCCCTCTGTTCTCTCTCCCTTTCTCTAGCCGCAAGACTTTACGGTTTGCCACCGCGTGTACGTATTTTACTGTTTCCCCTCGAGGTTCCATTTTTATTGCTCCGGCGGTCTTGGGAGGGAGGAGAGCGGGATTGGAGGAGGAGGAGAGAGAGTATAAAATGGGGTTGCGAGACCATCTGCGAAACAAAAGGAGTGAAGCAAGGAGAAGGGAGGGAGGAGGAAAGATGTCCTCTTCCTCCTCCTCTCTTATCTCCATCCTCCCTTCCTTCAGTCCCCTACACTCTCATACCTACCTCCCACCTTTAAACGTCCCTCTCTCTCTCCTTCCCGGGGACAGGATGAGGGCGAAGGACCATTAAAGGGTGAATAATCCCTGTGCGCTTTTCGCCTCTCACTTGTTTTATTGGCGTGAAGGATGGGATTCTAGGAGGGCGGAAGTTTTTTTCTTTCTTCATTTCCCGAATTAATCCGCTATTATAAAACTAGGGGCGTTTTGTTTTAATTAGTGTGCTGTTTTTTATTTCGCTGCGATAACTATACGGGATGATTATATCTCCTTGATTTTGTGTGTGGTGCTATTGAACGGTTTTGTTCTAGTTTATGGTGAATGAGCCAAGTGTGTGGGTGCTTGGCAGTAAATAAAAACTTCTTGTTAGTTACTCTTTATTCAGGAAAGCGTTTGGGGTTTATCATATAAATAAGATTGAAAGTGTCTATATTGTAAATTCTATATGCATGCAGGCATTTTCTGCAGTAGGAGAAATTCTGAAAAGCAGGAGAAAAATTCTGCCATGACCGGAAATCTAATCCGGATCTTCCATTTGCCAGGCTGACATTGTACTATTTAACTGAGCCAAAGCTCCCTGTTCTAAATCAGAAAGAGATATTTCGGAATCCATATATTTAAAAGGCTAAGGTACGTACGTAGTAAGGAATACCAATAACGGCCGAACGTGGCAGCACTGCGGGTTAGGCAGTGGAGGGCCTTGCTTACTATATTATTCAAACAGCTACAGTCTCACAGAGCTGTATATGCAGCTAACACAGCTCCGATTTTGGAGCTGAATGGGCAGCTAGTATCATTTTAGTTCTTCAATTAAAAGTCACAAATTAACTTCATGCAGTTTTTCTATAGTATTATATCCTGTGAAAGACCATTTATTGCTATAAATTTGAAATTGCCGCGGTGATTCATTTAGAGTATAATAGGAATTGTTAATATTTCATTTCTTCAATAGTTTAAGCTTAATTGTACACCAAAATATAACCTTTTTACTTCTTCAGTACAGTGCAGTTTACTTCTTGTCCAAAAAAGTAAAGCATCTTACATCGAATTTCAGTGCTTAATTTATTCTAAGTGCAGTTAGGTAATCGATCAGTTTTGTTACAAACTGTATTGTATCGTTGTAATCCTCGAGGCAGTAACCGTTAAATTCATATTATTATACGAAGAGTGGCCCCGGGATTCCGACG
Organism: Uropetala carovei; assembly: GCA_036926305.1. Lineage (NCBI taxonomy): Eukaryota > Metazoa > Arthropoda > Insecta > Odonata > Petaluridae > Uropetala > Uropetala carovei. The sequence goes on from JAXCHB010000070.1 coordinate 3,814,720, forward strand.
TGAGAATTTATATGGAATGCCCGTAGTTCATCGAACACTTGAGCATCTCCCTCCCGTCCGTTTGGACGCACCTGGAATTTAATGCGCATTTGTTCGCTCCGCCAGGTGTGGCGCCACTGTACTTAGCGATCGTCTTTTTTTTCTCCGGCTTCGTCGTTAACTTTCTGGCAGGGGAAAACAAAACAACGATTATTCAAAAAGATGGCCGTCTACCCTTCTCTTTATTTTAGAAAGGCAGAGAGAGAGAGAATCGTAATTGGCGTTCTCCACCCGCTTCTTAAAAATGCCTACCCGCCTCACGACCCGTGAAAATATCTACGGACAAACAATGGCATCGCAGAGAAATAGGTGTCAATACGTGGGTACTTGGCGTGACTTGATAATGGGGTAGTGCCGCACGGGTCGGTATACGACGGGAGCCATTGATGTCGGCTGCACCGTGAATGCATCCGTCGTCGCTCTCCTTGCCCATCTGTCGATTCGTTTTCCGGGAAAAAATTGATCGGTCCTGCATCGACGGTTAATGTCCGCCAGGCGCGAGTGTGTTATGTTTTCTCTTTGTCTCGCGATACCTATTTTCCACCCTTCGGAACTTTTATTTGTTCGCGCAGTTTATGCCGATGCTTCGGTGTGCATTTTAAAAAGTCATTCCAGTTGGATTTCCTGCTCCGGCTTATGTCTATTGTCGTAGAGATGATGTGCTTAACTGCTGCGGTCGTGAAAGTGTTTCGTGTACAATGTGCGCGTTCCGACGTCAGTGGCGATTCAGGGGAGTACATGCTAACACAACTGAACTTGCCTATGACGATATACATTTTATAGTAGGATTGTCCATTTGGTATTTTGCATGTATTTTTCTGATTTATATTATATCTAAACGTTTTTATCGTATTTTCTAAGTTATTGTCTTAGACTGTTCAATCCCAATAACGTCACTAACACTTGGATGACATCCTTCGAGAGTCCATTGCTTTTCAAAATGTAATACGTACACGTTTTTCCAATCTCAATACGTATTAATGCCTTACCATCTCCTGTTTCTTTGCAGAAAAGTCAAATTTTATTAGGCTGCGTTATATACTTATCTCCAAAGCTACCAATCTGTTGACATATTTAGCAATAACAGTATTTCATACGCTAGCGTTTTTTCTATAGTAAATTTCCTTTAAAAATCCAACTGCACGCAAACAATCACGCTGCTTACCTTAATCAACATTTGTTAACTTTTTCTAACATTGTTAAATTTTGTAAAACATTGACTTCTAGGGAATACAGTAATACCCCGCTATACGTCGGAGATGCGTTCCTGAAAAATGCGACATAACGACACAACGTATAGCGAAACAGATATTCCCATAAGAACTATGATAAAAGTAGGGGTTACGTTCCTGGCGGATATTTGTGACACATTTGTTTCCCAAATAATACATATCAATACAGTACATTGGACATACTATGTTACCACATGTGTTTACCACTCATTGCTACTAGCGTTTAATATACATTTAATCATAACAACGAGTAACCAGTTGCAATAATAAATTCATAAATCACCGAAAATAATTGTCTATAGTGTGATGGAGCACAAAAATTGTTTCTTTAATTACACGTACTGGCTATTCCACGGCATTTCGGACAAAAAGAAGTGAGAATTGACCTCGTAATTTTTAAAAATTCTAAAATTTTGCATACTTGTTAACACCGTCGAGAAACAAAAATTTATGAAATTACTGCCTCCCACTATTTTTTGTTTTCGAATTATTAATTTGTAAAGTTTGAACAGTTTCGTGAAAATCGGCGTACACGCGACTCTTTGAAAGATAACTTCTGAACGAAACAAGATAGAAATCTCAATGACCACGCGTGAATGAAGTGTACTTTACAATGATGTACAACAAAGACTACCTTTGGTTGAAAAAAGTTAAGAAATTAGCATTTAAATGTTTAACTTGAACTTTGACCCTCTTTCCAGAAATCGACCGAAATTTTATACACCACGAGTTTCTATACACTTTCTACTGCAGGAAACCGTTTTCAGAAAAATGGGATGATAATGGAAACATAATAAAATAATAGAAAATTTAGCGCGCTGCGCCACTCGCAACGCGATACCGTGACTGGGACGTCACGTGTTCGTTATAGACGTGACTAACGCCGACACTGCGAGAGCGGTGTATTCGAAAAATACAGGGAGACTAATGGGTGACTAAATACATCATGACAATCCTATATATATGCAACGTTTAACGGTATATTTTATTCGTTGACAGTACATTTTGGTTTTTCACATATCACATGCTTTAATTATTACATACTATCGCCGTTTGATAGTCAGATGCGAAGGAATATGTATTGTAGTAAAGTTTAATTCTGGAAAGTGGGATGCATGCGTGCAGAGATAATGTTCCTCGAACTATGTGTACTCGGCCAGATTGTTCTTATAAAAATTCTTCTGTTGTGATCAGCATTCGTAAAAAAAAGAAAACGCGACTGACGGAATATTACATTTCGACCAGTTAAATAAATCCATAAATCCTTTGGAGTTATGATATGACACTCAAGCAAGTGTTGAAGGCTCGCTCTGGCCGCAAGCCGTTTTATCGTCCCTCCAATGCCGTCTGTGGACTGTTGCAAAATAATGCCATTCGGCTTTAACTATGAAATCCTCTTCGTGGTTACATAGTTCGTACAATTCTTTTTATTTTTATATTGGCCAGATGCGCCGTCACTAAAGTAATAAATTTTAGTCACTATTTCAAAGGTACTGATAAGAAATTCAATTAATGATTTTTGGAATAAATGCACGGCAACTGTGTCATGTTTTACGCACTCCGAAATTGAGACAATGGATTTGCAGGTAATTGTGCCTTCATGAACGTAATAAATAACAAAGGGGTGTGCCTGCTTGTTGTTCCAATGAAAACCAGGAGCTTCATCTTGCACAACGAAGGCGTAATTTTCTGAAAAATCGCAGATGACGACATATTCACCTTTCTGTAAATTGCTTTTTGTTTCATTATAGAATGCATTCTTTCGTTGAGCGATGAATGCATGTTTTTTCAAAGTAAACACTTTTGGAATAAATTCATCTACGAATTCCGGAACATCTTCCTGAATAGTTTCAAGAGTCGTCCTGTCCACGAAAACCCACTGTTTGTACAATACGGTGTCGACGACAGCTTTGTCGAAGGCCTTTTTCAATTGTCATCGTACTTCGGAAGCCTCGGGGCACGTGTCAAAGTAACATGACGGCATTTTGGAGGGTTGCAAATAACTCTGGCGATACATTCACGGTACATTTTTATAGGTAGTAGATCTTCTGATGTTAGTACTGGTATTATGGTACAGTCAATCATTAATTTTACATTTTGGTGAGTTGTACAAACTCAAACACTATGAGTACCCGAAGAACCTGGTAGTACACAATGTACTGGTCTGAGTTGTGCGAACTTTGAAAAGGCTACTTTAATTTGAGGATATTGGTCTTTGTAATACCTAAACAATTCTTTGATATTGCCTAATATTAATTTCTTTTGCACGTGCTCCTTAAGACCATTTAGCCTTACAGTCACAAAATCTTTTTTTCCATGCAAAAAGCCAGATACATCATCCCTTTCATAAAATGCTTTCACGAGATTAAATGTGTCCTTCGAAAGAGATTGATACTTCTTCCTGTCCGGTCGTGATAATATATATCATTTTCTTGCGAATTCTTTAGCGGCAGTAATCATATGCTTCGAGGCATTAAAATGTTCTTTGATTTTCATGTAGGACCACTTAATGGGAAGCACAGTCAAAATTTCAGTTTTCTTATCTCTATCATCAGTTTCACTAAACGACTGTTTTAAATTGTCTGATATTGTACTTTCACAATCTTCATTACTTTCGCTTGACTCTGACAACGCATGGGCATTAAAAAATATACGTTTACACTTTTCTCTACTTTCCTCATTTTCTCTTTAGCATACTTCCGTTGATTTAGCTTCCTTTTTACTATTGGAGTTTCACTAATATGTGACAAGGTTTCGTTGAAGTGTTCGATATCTCTTGAATCATCACAATATCGGTCTCACTATTACTTCCATGTTGAGTAACAGTAGTGCTTCCCTGCTGTACATTTTCTTCGTTTGTGCTACTACTTGAAGCCACGCTCGGTGACGACGGTGTTACTCATTCCGCTACTTTCATCTTCTTCCGGCAACAGTCGTAAATTCACATATCCTTCTGGTATTCAATCTGCAGTCTCCACTTCTGCAGCATTTTGTAGGTGACACTTTCCTTAACTTCGCTACTGAAATCTTCCTATGAGGACGTCGTCGTAGCGGTATCGCGTTGCGAGTGGCGCAGCGCGCTGAATTTTCTATTATTTTATTATGTTTCCATTATCATCCCATTTTTCTGAAAACGGTTTCCTGCAGTAGAAAGTGTATAGAAACTCGTGGTGTGTATCAAATTTCGGTCGATTTCTGGAAAGAGGGTCAAAGTTCAAGTTAAACATTTAAATGCTAATTTCTTAACTTTTTTCAACCAAAGGTAGTCTTTGTTGTACATCATTGTAAAGTACACTTCATTCACGCGTGGTCACTGAGCTTTCTATCTTGTTTCGTTCAGAAGTTATGATCTTTCAAAGAGTCGCGTGTACGCAGATTTTCACGAAACTGTTCAAACTTTACAAATTAATAATTCGAAAACAAAAAATAGTGGGAGGCAGTAATTTCACAAATTTTTGTTTCTCGACGGTGTTAACAAGTATGCAAAATTTTAGAATTTTTAAAAAATACGAGGTCAGTCACTGTCCGAAATGCCGTGAAATGGCTCGTACACTGATACGCACTTTAGAGTACTTTTCAAGCAGATTTCGCAATCCAAATTATATCCAATATCTCATGAGATATCAACGCAAACGTAAACTGGGATGAAAGGACACACAAAATGTTAGACACAACTGTTCACAAAGCTCTCTTATAGCTTATAGCTCAGAAATAGGTTTTTACACATCGTCATTAAAATTGGGACTCACTTTTATCCCCTGTGTAACTTGTGAACCACCTAACCCATCGTGATCTCTCAAACACATGGCCAGTAAATGTTTATTCTGAGTATGATTTTACTCGAATTGATAAACTCGAAATTAAATTAATTCATATAAATAATAATAAACATGAAATTAAAAGCCGAATACGGGGTTTTTATTGTTAATTTACTAGCTGAAAGTATCCGGCGATGCCCGGGTTATGCCAGACATAGTCAGTTTTATATATTAGATGCACCGCAATTGGAATTTCTGAAATTTTGCTTTTAGTATTTCACAAACGACATATATGCGAAGCGACACAACTTATAACAAAACATGTTCCTTAATTGATTGGCGACGTATATGCGAAACAACGTATAGCGGGGTTTTGCTGTATTTGAAAGTAGCTACTCGACTTAAATTTTCTAAAACATTGACTTCTAGGGAATATTTGAAAGTAGCTATTCGAATTTTGTCATTGCGCACGTCTAGACAGTGAAAAAATTTCGGTCCTAGATCCTGTCATTTCTGCTTCCATAAATGGAGGAATTCTTTTTAAGTGCTCAGTATCACATACATTCCCGAGGCGAGTCGAACAAGCCCGCGTAGTAATATTTCACGGTTAAATAATTTCGCCCCCTCAAATAAGAAAGCTATCCCACTACTTCTTCCGATGTCGTTATTTTATGGTTTCTCGTGACCTCCCTTTCCCTAAATCGAGTTTTTTTTTTTTAAAAGATCCTCTTTTTTGCTTTTAGCCGTTTGAGCGGTCCGGTTCAATTGGGGCGGTGAGTGTGGTGGTGGTGGTGGATGGGGGGGGGGGGGGGAGCAGGCGGAGGATGTAGTGGGAGGTACTGAGAGAGCGCGTTTGTGTGTGTGTGAAAGGTATGGTTGACTGTTGGGCCAGTCCTATAGTGAGCTGACCACAAATTAGGTGCCGTGAGTGAAGCTCAGTATCGCGGTTTCACTCGATCCGCCGTCCCCGCCTACTCTCCCCCTTGCCCACTCCCTTACCCCGCCCCTCCTCCTCTCCAATTCGCCCACCCAACTCTCATGTCTCATTCTATCACATTGCACTTTCGCATAGGCCGCGTACCGCGCGAAACTGATAGCTCGCCGAAGGCAGAGGGAAGTACATACGAGCCTGTTGTTACGATTTAATTTCCGTCTCTTTTCTGCCGTTCTCTGACAGTTTGTATCGCGTGCGTTAGATTCCAGCCTGGTATTGATTAGGAACTGCAACATAGGTAATTTGTTGGCAAATTACGGGTACCTTTTCCGTGTTTACAACGATAGGAAAGGGGGCGTTGTTTATTTTAGTAATTACAGTCAGTTCTCCGTTTACGTGCTTTCAATTTAACGCGACTGTAGAATGAATACCATTTCACGATTCGCACGATTTTTACGGTCGGTTTAATGCGGTTAACAATGTAAAATTAAAGGGAAACAAAGCATAAAAGAAATTGAAATCAATCGCTAGAGTTTAAATAGTAAAACTTTTAAAAGACCCGAAGAGAGACATTTAATATTGTTGTCAAAAGTCTACGCTAACTAAAACCTTTACAGAGTAGGGTGCGCGTCGAAGGCAATTTAAATTTAACTACCTCTCAACCCACAGCAAACCTGTCCAACCATTATCCGCTCACCATCATTGCTGCCTGCACTACTGTATTCTTGCGGTCTTGCTATGCTTTTGCTTTCACGTTGTATGAGATTAGACAGCTATATAAACATCTTACATTAATATAATTATCAGTTGGGAACTCAACCCCTTGAAGTAGCCTGGGCCTGGTAATCGGTGTTTAATAGAATAAGAAAAGAGAGAAGATTAAGAGAAGAGGAATTGAGTTGGTCAGATTCTTTTGGTAAACCGATCGTCGAAGAAAACCTTTAAAGAGTTCTAGGCGTATTTTCATGGTGTCATTCATATCAGAACCTGTGGTGTCCGTAAAGAGTGGCGTTTTTATTTTTATAGTGTTATCATCACTACTGAGTAGTTGAAAGCAACGGTTCTCAGCCGAAAGTTTATCGCGGACTGGTATACGAATGTTCCACCAAAAAAACCTGTAAAATTAATTTTTAATCAATTTTTTGACAATTTTTCGCTTTGACAATTAAAACCACAAGCCCCTTATTAGTTAGTGCAATCAGTTTAAAAAGCTTTTTATAAGAAAAACGGAATATAGCGAACCGGCGTTTGAGTAAAGAAATACGTACAATAGGGTGGAAATGAATGGGACAGATGCCTTAAACTAAGAACATAGTTTGAAAAGTAAACAATTTCTCCGCCTATTCTGCAGCGTATACAGCATTGAGGAGAGAGAAAACTTGTACCGAAAGAGCGCTCTTTCTTTTCCATTTCTATCATTCTCTTGGACGTTGTTCCTAGTGGGTTGCTTCGTCATCGGGCAGCCAGGTCTCGTCTGCAATATCCAGTCATCCATCCCCTTCGCTCCTATCTCGTTCTATGTCAGGAATTTGCTCTCCGAAACCTCTCACCCTCCCTCACGTCTGTCTGCCTCTCCTCTCTCTCTCTCATCCCATCTTTTTTTTTTATATAACCCTCAGTCTGTTCCCGCTCGCGCACGCACATTTCCTGCGGTCGGCGCCTTTCTCGTGTATAGCGATGCGATCCGCCATTTTGCGGTCACGTGGGTGCGGTGGAGGAATGGGATACGGTGCAGATGAGGTTTTCGGCTGTCTTTTTTTCGCTATTTTTTATCTTCGACCCCCCCTCCCCCCTCGACTGTGCGTGCGTGCATGCGAGAGAGGAGAAGGGTTGAATGCGGCTTAGGATAAACAAGGAGAAGAAGAGAGAGGGGTGGTATTTAAGGATGGCGAGGGGTATAAAGAAATCGACTTTTTTATATTTTACGTCCCGACCGGCCTGTCTGCAGCTTGCCTTCTCACACCTCAACGCCACCTATGGACGAAGCAGCAATCGTGTGTGTTATAGCGCGATCTCGAGTGTACGGTTCGGCTTTCTTTAATCTCGATCGTTTCGTCGTTTACGATCAGGTTTTATTTTTTACTGTCTGTGTTTTGGTTTCTATTTTTAAAAGGGGAACGTTAGTTTTCGACGAATGTCGGTTTATCGTTGAGGTTAATTATCATTGATTCATTTGGGCGTTTAGGGTTACTCTGTTCGGATGATTAAACAGATAATAAATGAAATTATGTGTGAGTCGATATATTTCACTCAGGAAAATTGTAGTTTTATGTTTAAACTTGTATTTTTAGGATGATAAATCGTTAAAATAGCAACCAAATATCTAAATCGGTATTACTATCAAATTAATGCACATTTTCACAATGTTTTATAATGTGACGCAGATTTATCGCGAATCTATCTTATTACAGACTTCGATCAAATGCCTGGTTTCCAATAATAAAGTCCGCGCTTCGATCCTTCTGTGGGTATTATTGTTGACCTTGATTGCTACGTAGGAGGTAATGAACTATAATAACAAGTAATTAAACGCAGTATAGAGTTGTTCGTGTTCAGTACATAGGCCGTCGATTGATTTTTCCCCAGTTTTTTTCGCGATTTCGATCGAGTGCCTGGTTTCCAATAATAAAGTCCGCGCTTCGATCCTTCTGTGGGTATTATTGTTGACCTTGATTGCTACGTAGGAGGTAATGAACTATAATAACAAGTAATTAAACGCAGTATAGAGTTGTTCGTGTTCAGTACATAAGCCGTCGATTGATTTTTCCCCAGTTTTTTTCGCGATTTCGATCGAGTGCCTGGTTTCCAATAATAAAGTCCGCGCTTCGATCCTGCTGTGGGTATTATTGTTGACCTTGATTGCTACGTAGGAGGTAATGAACTATAATAACAAGTAATTAAACGCAGTAGAGTTGTTCGTGTTCAGTGCATAGGCCATCGATTGATTTTTTCCCCAGTTTTTTTCGCGATTTCGTTTCGCACCATTACTCACTCGACATCTTGTTTACGTATCAGATTTTATAAGCAGGCAACGCATTACCTGGCATCGCTTTCACAGTCCTCAGACGACCTCTCCTTCCTCTCCATTAGCGCCGGTTCGAGAGATGGGGGGGAAGGTTTTAAATAAACAATAAACAATTTATTTCAGGCCGTTACAGAGCTGTTAAAAAAATGCCGCGGGTGGCGCGCCTGGGCACGACGATAAAAATATCCCGCTTCAGCGTTTGTTTTTCTTTCATCGTAGGTGGCGTTCTGATCGGGGAGAGGAGTTGACAATTGAAGGAAGCAATGCGAGTAATTCGATATCACGTCGGAATGCGGGATTAGAACTATGCATGTGTAAAGAGGAAGAGCGTTTCGTCTCGCCATTCTCGTCTCGGTTCGACTCCTTCCTATTTCTCTCTCCTATCTCCATCTATGTCCCATAAAGGAGGCGGAAACGGCGTCTAAGGTCCTTCACTGCCCACCTCCCATCTCTCTGTTCGTAAGGTCCTGCCTACGCCTCATTCTCCCTCCTCATCTGCCTTCCCAATACCCGCATCCTACCTGAGTCGCCCACGACCTCCTCCCCCTCCTTCTCTACCCCCTTACACGCCCTCCTCCTCGCCTCCCGCTGGCCATCGTTGTCACGCCACACATCTGCTCGCCCGTGACAAATCAACAGATTCGCAGCCAATGCCTCTCCAACCCCCCATCCTCCTCTCGTGACAACATGCGAGTCAACTTAAGTCCGCTGTCGCGATAGTGTCACGAGAACCAGCTAGTCGCGCTGGGAGACGTGTCGCATTCAATTACGGCCCCTTCCAAAGTCGCCACCCCCTTCTGGTGGACGTTTCGGAGGAGTCGATTCTTTTTTTTTTGTTTGTTCGATCCGCGATCGGACGGATCTCATTATGCCGTCTCTTCGGGGCGTAATTGGCTCTCGGGCAAGATATTCGGACTTCTCTCGCGCTGCAGACCTATTTATATTTATTATGGACTCGGGATCGAATGAGGCTGAAACTGATCAATTTTATGGATATTTTTGAAGATATGAACTCTCTAGTACTTTCACGTTCTAAAAAGAACTAAATAGTTATTTGGGTATTTTATCTTTATTTCAGGGATCTTAGGACTATTGTAAATTACTTTCCTTCAGTTAGGGAATGAGGCTTCTTAGAAAACAATTTCCCGTTGAAATATATCCTTCGTCTTTCAAGATGATAAAAAGCAGGACGAGTTATCTCGTGGTAGTAATATATTTCAATTTTATGCTCAAGTTTACACGGAACAGTTACGAGGAATGGAGGAGATAGTCAAGTATTAATAGTCTAGTATTAATTTATTATTCGATAAATCGCACTAATGTGTTAGCAGGATTTTTGTCTCTCTTTATGCAATGATGCTCAGTGTTTTGGCGTTTAGGGCGCAATTGTTTATATTAATTGTTCGAATCTAATAAAAAACCTCTCGTAATCACATACTCAATTTGCGTGGGAGAATACATCGAGTTCGTAAGGATTTGTTTCATACTCTTCGACAGGAAGTCGCAAAAAGAAGAGGCCGAAGGTTTATATCGGATGGAAAGTCTCCTTTTGTTTCCAGCGCAGCGCTTCGAAAGAAATACTCTCCCCCTTTTCCATATAACTCTTTCTTCCTTAGGCGCGCACGCACACGCAAGCGCGCGCACACTCACGCACGCAAGCCGTGCCAACCACTCACCCGTCAACTTCTCCTCATACATTCTGCAAGTGTGGAGGTGAGACTATACACAGACTGGAAACTCCCCCACGCCTCATAGCACGCTCCATAAGCCTCTTCCCACTCAAAGGGGAAACCCCCCTCTCCCCACTCCACTCCTCCTTTTCCTCCCCGTCTCCCCACTCCACTCCCCCTTTTCCTCCCCCTCACTCCAACCATTGTATGTTAAGTCGAGACTTGGCTGCTATCACGCAAGGTTCCCCCTATACTCACACACACCCTCCAGGAAAGGTTACGTGGGTGGCATGGTTCTCTGGCCATGTGGAGGGGGTGGGGTGGAAGGGGGGAGAGGGGAAGGGGTACACATGGTGAAATAGGCATGGGTTGTAAATGCTGCGGTGCCAGGATGAGGGAGGAGGTTTGTTTTTTTTTGAAGTGGTGTCATTCGGGCGATAAAGGCAGGAAGTGTTAAAGGATAGAAATGGCTTTGTGCGGTTCGTGGCTTTTTTTAAAAGTCGTTTTGTTTTCTTCTCTCCTTCTCGTCCGAATGTTGGGTGAGTAGGGTAAGTGGGAGGAGGATAGGGGTGGGTGGAGGAGTTAGTGTTTTGGCCAACAACCGTCCAAGTCACGTGTCTCTTACGTCACAAGAGTTTTTGGACGTCACGGAAAACTTTTTTTTTCGTAAGGGATCGGTCGGGTTTTTCGAAGTTTTTGTTTCGCCACCCAGAGGGAGGAATCGATAAAGAAAAATAAATCTTCTTGCTCGAGTTTTCGTAAACTCGCACTAAAACATAAAATGCTCGAAGGAAATCTTTTCCCAAATAGGAATATATACTTCCCTGTATCTTAAAAATATTTTTTTGTTGGTAACACAATGAGGTCCCTTAATATTGGAGGTGTACATCGAAAATTGTAGTTGACTCCTGTAACCATGAAACAATTCTACCTAAAAGTATGTTAGTTCACTGGATTGTAATCATATTCGCCGTCACGAATAAAATATTTTCATCAGCTTAATTTGCAATTTATCTTGCACCTTCGGTCCATTAAGCTCAACATTTTGGCCGTATAATCACTTTTAAAAAATATATCGTGCATCAAAGCCTCCGACAGCCAGCGCGGGCCCTGAGGCAAATACCCTCGCCGGGCCCCTTTACTCTGTTTTAACTTAAGAAAGGGAACCGGGCTCCTCGGAAGACCCAGGGCAGGGAACTCCCCCTCCCCTCTTCTCTACGGTCTTGGCTCATAGTATTATAAGCAGAAATCATATACCATTCAATTCCATTGCATCATATCATAATTAGACTCGGTATGATTCGATTAATGTCATCACTAAATTTTTTGCATGCCATGGTTTTTTAATTTGGTTTTCCAAATTAACACCTATTATATTTTAGTACCAGAAACGCAACGCGTAAAAGGAAATCTGTATTTGTCATAACAAACGACCTCATTTTAATCGTAAATTTCTACACTTTGCATTGAGGTCCCCCGTGACATTTTTAAAACACTGCGATTCTTGCGATGCAACAGATTCCAAAAATACGATTACAGGAGAGTAGATCTTAACGAGAATTGAGTACCGATCGCTAGAGGTCTCTATTGTACTTCTGCTAATAAATTCTGATAAAATTTACTTTTCTCGAAGCCATACCGATAATCCATCCTCCGAAGGAGTTTCCCATACTCTTGACCTGATGTCGAAAAAAGAGCATCGGTCCGTGTTTGCGTTCTAGGATTTTTTTTATCAACAAGGCATCTTTTTTCTCCATAATTTATACCTATACACTTGGTTGTATATTATAATAGCGTAACATTAAGTTTGTTATTTAATGGTCGCTATTTCGTAAGGGTACGGTTCAACGAATAAAATTTAGTTTCCCATTTATTTCCGGGTAAATGGTTATCACATTTACTATAATTTACAGAATAACAGAACCGAAGTAAGTCTTACATTTGTATGGGTTTTTAGTAAAGTTGAATTTGATGGAATTCATTGTCGCGTTGGCCTTGTATGCGATATTAAGTGCACTTAAATATTCCAAGCTCAGTATTATAAAATACTAGCTGAAACGCCCGGCTTAGATCGGGAAAGAGTTTTCTTTTAAGTAGCAAACGATTTTTATTGCTTTATACTTTAAAAGTCTTCTTAGACTATTATTCCTCTACGGCGCGCCACGGCGTGGATTTTCTTTGCATTAATCTTTACCCTTTGAAGAGGACAACAATTAAGAAATTTAGCTTTGTTGCCGCCTGGAAAATGGTCATCTAAACCGATAAATTTTGCGCTTAAAGGAAACCTTCGAGCGATTTAGCATGTAATACAACAAAGAATGAACATAATTAAAATATTCAGTCTTTTGTGCGTAAAATAAGCCATTTCCCGTGATCGTAAGTTAATATTTAGGTATATTTATATCCACATCAGTGAAGGGTTGCATGGCATTTTGGGGTTTCTCCACACCGTTTCCCATGAATTCTTATGGAAATAGTATTTTATTGACCCCATGGGGTATAAGAGACCCCACGGTCTGCAAACGTAGACAAAGTTCATCCTGTGGTCCATAGGATGGCTCATGAAACTTTTGAATTCGACAGCTTCAACGGTGTAAAATGTATAAAGAACATACGTACACACATACTAAATTATTTATAAGATTGTCAATAAAGGAAGAAAAGCTACCATGTCTCATAAAAAATTGGAGTAAACAATATTGTTCTGTAGAACTGACCGTACGCGACGACACTCGTAGTGCGGAGAAAACGCCGCCCGTTGGTATCGGTTGCTTTGCACCTTGCACCCGCGTATTGTGATAGGAAAACCTTATGACCGATTCTAATACCGGACTCCCCTCTCGTTGGCCCTGTCAGGCATTATCTTTTTCAAGCAGCGTAAATAGTGTAATGTTTTCTCCAAGTTCCTGTGTGTTTTTCTTATTAAAATTATCTTATAAAAACATTTTTATGGCCACGGGACTTAGCTATATCACCTATAGAATTAAGACCATAAGGCGAGCTCCATGAATTAATATTTTGAATTTCATTTCCCACGATATTTGTTTATGCCTTTCCAGCGAGGGATATTTTCGGAATGCCTCACTTTATTTGCTTACGTTTGGTTTTTATTGCGAGCTAAAGGGGACATTGTGGGTAGAGTAGCGACCATATCTTGTCGGTGGTGTGGTCTTGGTTAATGTTTATCTCGCGTAGGTATAAGGATTCGCCACGTAAAAAAGGAAAAGGAAGCCTTTTCACTTATTTTGTCGCTTCCTGTTGTTTATTTTCAATGGAATGTTCCTCGGCGATTAAGTTTTCTTATGGCCCTCAAAGCGGATTCGAAGACGTGTTTGTTGTATGGTCCTTGCTACCGCGGAAACCGCGAGCCATTTTTTTTTCAAGAAGCGAAATAGTCGCTAACATGTTCTTGATATAGTTTGTTGTTTACGACAGTGCGCTAAACGAAGTATGAGGGAAATTCTTTATCGAAAATACAGTTCTTTGTTTTTCAAACCCTCGCAGTTACGGTGAAGCGGGTCGTTTTTCCCTGCTTTTCCGACTGGGTCAAAATATGTATACATAGTCGAATATCAATAAATAGAATTTTTGGTTTTCTAAAACGTCGAGTTTGATTATACGTATTCCGTGTATTTTTACCCACTGGTGCTATCTGGCGTTGGTGTAGTTCACAGTGACAAAAATTTTCAGAAAAAATCGCTAGAACCGAAATAAATTGATTATACCGATGTTTTTTCCTATATGCAGCATGCCTCTCTATATGTAATAGATATTTAGATTGGAAGTGTATGATTGTTGCAAAGGAACCGCCTGCCATGCGACGTTACTGCCTCCCGGGGCAATAATGTAAACGTAGCTACTATATATACCAGAGGTCCGCAACCTTTTCAACGTGGTGAGCCCTGATTTATATTCTGGAGCAACCAGCGAGCACCGCTATACTTTTGTAAAAATAGGAATAATAAAGAATGAAATCAAATCTACTTCAAAATGATTAAAAATGTCCTTTCGCACATTTATAAAGAAAATAAGGGAACAAATCAAAATAATAGATCTAGGAAACGATTTTTAGCACCGTAAAAGTGCACGGTGAGACAGCTAAAGAGCACTACGGTGCTCGCGAGCACCAGGTTGCGGACCCCTGATATAACTTTATCATCCCCTAAGATCCTCGAAGTTCGACTCTGCTAAATTTGTAGTATTTATGCATTCTATCTACACTCGTGTCTATTTTCCGTCTGATCCTTTAATATTTTCGCCTAAGACAAAGATCCTCGATCAGCTTCTGTTTTTCTTTCAACTTAGACACTTCTGTTTGTAATTTTCATAAGCTTGAGCGCGCAGCCCGGGAGAAACGCGACAGTAAAATTCATTGGAATTGGGCGGCTGATTCTTTTACGGTTGCCGCAAAAAAAAACTCCGCTAAGTAAATAAATCGACGATTTGGAAATGTTGAAAGGTCATTCAGGCAGTAATTTTTCCTCTTATGAATCGATTATTTAGTAGCCCAACAATTGAATGCTTAAAAAAATACCCGTGTGTATAAATATATATATACACATACCCGCGCTTCAATATGGGGGTGCCGCAAAATTTGTTTATCTTTGAAAGGTTGCCGCTACGGGAGAGTGATGCGAAAGAAAAAGCATCGCCACTCGTAAAGAAAAAGGTCTGCGTTGGTCGCTCACCATTTTATAAGTAATGTTTTTACGTTGCCTTTTACCGTTAACTTCCAAAGAGGCGGCTTTAAGAGAAAGACAAACACGGCTTTTGTTTGTCAATCTCCATCGAAACGTGTTTGTGTAAACAGGGTGCTGCGGGTGAGAATGGGTGATGTCATATCTCTCTGCCTCTCCCGTACTGCTGCTGTGTCGGCGAGGCAAGTCTCGATTGGTATCTCATCCTCTCCAATGATAAAAGCACATAACATAATCTCGAGTTTCCGTATCTTCGGCTTCAAAAAAAGGGGGATGGCGAGACGACTTCTGCGTTGATTTCGAGTCGAGTTTCAGATGTTATTTGACCGGCTTTCCACTCACCCTACCCTCTGCTTACTCTTTGCTGACAATGAGTGGAAAGATAAGGGATATCGAAAAGAATGTTGCCCGATATCGCTGTTTATATAGACAGGCTAGCCACTTCCAAAATTAGTTTGGAGACTCTTGTTATTCTTTTCAATCCAGGTGATATGAATAATGAATTATATTAGTCGACTTCGATAACTTGGGTTTTCGTATAATCAAAGTAGGTCATTTCCTTCATTAGAATTTATTTGGGTATATTTTGAAAAAGCGCATCACTCGAATTATGTTGTCAATCTGTTTTTCCCCCCTCCTAAGTTTGACGTTTATTACTCAATATTTCCAGGAATCGAAGAGGATTCCTATTCACGTGCATAAAAATAATGTTTCATAAGTTTCCGTTAAAGAAAACTTTTTCTTACCCGATATTCGAGATAACGACTGCATACTTGCATATTTCTAACATTTATTTAAACAGATGCATTCGTAGGTTAGTGCAACGGTATTACTGGACCTTTCATTTAGTAAAGGAACTATAAAAAAGGAAAAGTATCGGTTTTATTTACATTTTATTCCTGTGTGCTTATTTATACTTACTACCGCAATGTTGTTGTTTCAAGTGCGTATGATAGCGCTGCATAATGCAGTTTAGGGCGTTTCTCTAATTCTTCGAAAGTAGACCTGAGAATAAATATCGTTTCCCCGTGATATCGAGACGTCCCAATTCGCCTTTTAAAAAAATAATCTCGATTTACTCTTGAAAGTACATTGTTGGCCCCTATCTATTGTTGGCCCGCTTTTTGTTTGTCTAAGGAATCGACGTATTTTCGTTTGCTCATGATTTTTTTCCTCACACTTTTGAACCTTTCGAATTATTGAGGTCAGAATGAGAAGCGATAATGGAGACGGTTCTTTATTTGCCGATGGCACACTGTCGCGCAGGTTAAAGCGAGGCTAATGCGTCTGTTTCCTTGGCTACGGCGTGTTTGTGGAACACTTTGCTTACCTCCTTCGACAAAAGATGACGCAGGTGTCAAAGATTAAGTTTGTTCTTCCGAGAAATGACGACGAAAGAGGTGAATGTCACGGCGTCCCCGATGATTTTTCTGCTACTTTTTCTTTCTCCATTATTTGCCCCTCATACAAAGGAAGTTTTGTGTTCCCAAGTTAGATTTCGATATTGTGTCGATTTAGGTTCCCCAGAGTCCAGGGGCGTAACTACGTTTCTGGGACCTCCACGCAAGTCAAGTTTTTGGTCCCCCATTTATATAAAAATATATGAAATTATTGTACCGTTTTGATTTTTATCGATATTTTTTACGTTTTAATTTCAAAAATACATTGAGACTTCTATAATTCTAACATTATAAGGATAGGACAAAACAACTCCAAACACTTGAGATGGGTATTTTCGTCTTCATTTCGAGCGATGACATCTTTCATTCCCACAAGGAAATTACTACTTCGAATACCTTACGGCAGATTACGGGAAAAATTCTATTTTTCTGGGGCCCCAAATATCTTCGGGCACCCACGCACCGCGTGGGCCTGCGCCCCCCCTAGTTACGCGCCTGCCAGAGTCCGAAAAAGCGCTTTCGTGAATCTTCCGTCGTGCGTATCGGTGCATTACTCTAGCGCCGGAAGATTTGCGTCGGATTTTATTTCTATCCTCCAATGATGAATGTTTATTACGTATTATGGTACCGGTTGTTTGCGATACTACTATAATTACGTTTGATCCTCTGTTGAATAATAATAATAGTCGTTCGTATGTTTATCGCCTATTTGTTAATGTTTAAAACAGACAGACTTCGTTGATGTTACTTGTACATATATATTCTCAGTGGAATGTTTCAACTATTTCATATACATCACTAATACGCACACACGCATATGGTGCTCAAAATGAACATACCTATAATATTCAATTTGAAATAAGTTAAAACCTTGCAGGAAGATGTGGTGCTTCAACCCGCAGGAAATTAACTATGAACCACTCGTGCAAATGTTTCAGTTTTTGCCTTCTTATCAGGAGTTAGCGTTGTTTCCAAAAGTTATAGAATTTAATGTGTTTAATTGTTAACTTAAATTAAATTATTAACCGTAAAGAGGTATTTTTCTCAATTTCTCTGTTATCTCGCTTAGCAAAATAATATTCAGCTTTGCTTTTGGTTTATTCATTCATGGACACCGTGTGTGCGTGCGCGCACGCATATTTATGGTAGTTTTTGAGGTAATATATATCCGAAGAAATAGCGAACGGTTTGTAGTTAGGTTTTTTTTATTAAAATTTTTTTATGACATCAGCGTCATCGTTTTCCCAAATGGAGTTTGTAAACAATTTTCATCGTGTTCACCAAGCTCGAACTGATTCCAGGTTTAAAACGAACTGTTTTAAAAATCTTAATCTCTGTCGCGAGTCGTTAATTTTTCTTTTAATTGTACTAATTGCAACTATCTCTCTCTTTTCAGGTAAGTTCACCGAATTATTCTGTCACGGTTTGGTTCTGTCTGGTCTTCTCGAAATAACTTCCGCCATGGTCTTTTTTACGACAGTGAGTAATAAAATGACGTAAAGGATGTTTGCAGCGGAACAAGGTAACGTTGGCCCTTAAAAAACTTTCGTCGAATAACGACGTGCGAATTTAAGACGGCAATCGGTCGAGAACGAACGATTTATTTATTGTTTCCACCCTGCAGTTTGAACCGCAAGAGTGGGATTTCTTTTTTGTAGGAGTTAATTCAATAATTCGTCGAATTGCGCTTTTTTTCAGAGAAGAGAGAGGAGAAAGAGCATTCCATATTCAAATGATTATTTTCCGTTTCTCACGCGATCTCTTCGCCTTACTTGTGGAAAATTATATTTCTCAACGAGTGCTTCCTGCCACGGTCTGTGGGAACAATCTCGAAAGCGATTTGAGGAAGAAGAATAAAAAAAAGAGGCGTGTAGGTTGAGGAAGAAGCTAAACGATGCCAATGTTACGCGTTGCTGACCACCCGAGACCGAAAAAAATCCTTCTCCGGAACACTCCTCCACATCCAAACTCCCTCTTCGCTATCTTCCATAAAACACTTCTTCCCAAATGCTTTTAAGAATCGAGATTCGATTCTCTCATTCCGCAACCCACGGCAAATATTTCCACAATTAGCCTACAGGCGGATCTCCGTCGCTGTCGTCTTGTTTTTTTTTCCATCTCGCCCCTTCGCCTTTCGCCGGCCGTTTTTTTTTTACCGTCGTGCTGGTTCAAAGAGACGCCGCCAGGAGCCGCGGCTTGTTTTAATACAAGCTCGCGCACGTCTTCTTCGAGGTACTACTATGTGCCACCTGCTTTACCTCTCTTTCTCCCCCCTCACCGTCTGTTGAGGCGACGTTGCCTAATTTATCGCAGCCGAAGTTTTTTATCTTGCTGGGAAGGATCGACCCGGTTAGTGGGAGGAGTGATGTGCAATGAGGTTGGGTGAAAGGAGGTTTCGTCTTCTTTCTTTCTTCCTCCTCTCCATCCCCTCCTCGCGAGTCGATGACCTGTTAAGGTTGAGGTAACGGGAGGGGTCCGGTGCATCACCGTCAGGGAAGTGTGGCAACGCTGGGTTCGAAGCGTTTTAGCAACGGCCTATTTTTTTTATTCGCGTATTTCCGTGCGAGATTAAAAAAAGTTGGTGGCATTGGATTCGTGTATTTTTTGTTTCGTTTGCGGTTTTTGCTCGTTCATGGTTTTAAACACGATGTTGATGGAGGCTGCGCTTGCGTAAAAAATTACCCTCTAATAGATGGCGTGCCAACGATTTCGGTTCGTTTCGAGACGAGTTCAGAATTTATAGGGTTAGATACTGTGAGATTGCGACCTACGGAGCGGAGCAAAATAAAAAGTTACGCTTGGTTCGGTTTTACCGTTTGAGTAATCGAGACGGTTTGCGTGCTGATAATTATCGTTTTATTAGTTTAGTAAATGTGTTCTATCATGGACATGGGTGCCAGTCTATTTATAGATTTTCGCTATCCATTTTCATTGTTGTTATAACCGGTTTATGTTATACGATGAAATCATTCTTGGAATTTCTCATTATTTGCTTGAGGTGAACTTATTTATTATCGATTTCTAAATTCAATTTAATAATTGTATTTGGTCTCATTGTCAGTGTTGGAATCAAATAGACCACCTCAATTTTGAGTGGAAGACGTTATTGCATTCTAAAAAAAAGGTTCCGTTGATGTCATTCGTAGATTATGAACGAATGATATATGGTATGTTTGGTGGATCCTACCAATGTATAACCATCACAACTTAAAAATATAAATACGGAACAAATACCATTTAAATTGTTCTAATTTTTAAGAACAACATTAAAAGAAACCAATTAACATTAAAATGATTTGTTATAGATAACAATTGAAAAAAAACAATCACTGATTGGCCTGTCGCGACATTTACAACCCGATCACCGGACAACGGGGAGGGATAGTTTGGTTCTAACGAGGCGAAGGGCGCGGTAGCGCTCGGAGACATCTAAAATAAAAACAAAGCGAGCCGAAGGCTCGCCAATATCCACACCATTTGCGGCGCAACAGTCAAACGAGATATAATTCCTCTGTGGACTACAGATATCTTGGTAGAAACCAGTCGGTACTTACGTATTAAGTTGGGCTCCCCGTTAATACGTAAGTACCATTTTTTTCTAATATTTCCATTGTATTTCGTACTGTAATAATAAACCGCTATATTATGGATGACTTATATAATAACAATTACGTTTCGTAAGCGCCACGAACAAAATAAATTAATGGGTGGCACGTGCGAAGAGTCACAGAATATGAAAATTGATTAATAAGAAAAAAGTTGTCGACTCCAGTCTCTTGAGGATCGTTACTTGCCTTTGACTAAATTGTTCTCAGGATTAAATTTATTTTGCGATATACCTTGGAAAGAAACGCTAACTGGCGATATTGAAATGTTTCTCCGGGGATTTTGCGTGCAAAATGAAGACGGATGCGCACAAACCGATCACCTCCCTACAGCCAACGGGAGCGTTGAGGTCGTTCGACACGCGAACGCAAAAAAAAAATAATTTATAAACGATGAATGTTCTTTCGTTTTCAGCGAAACGGTCCTCGTCCGATTATACGCAAGGCAGGCGCTCGTGCCGCGGGCTAGCCTTTTGAAAGGGACCGACGGCGTCTCGATTTGATGATGATGATGAATAGGAGTTGGGGAAGGAAGTGGTGAGGTAGTGGGGAGAGGAGGAGGGGCGGAAAGGGGTTTATTCGAACCATCAATTCCCTCTTCCTTCTCTTTTGTTTTTCTACTTGTCCCTCGCAATTGCTCGCATCCTTTTTATGCCAGTCTCTTCCCTCCATCTATCTCCCTCCCTCCCTCCATTTCTCTTTCCCTGTCTGATAGCATTGTCTCTTCCTTCTCTTATTAAATCGACCTCGTTTCACATTCCACTTAAGCGAGTCGTGTGTGTGTGTGTGTGTTCGGAGGAGGGAGGAAAGGGTGGGGGCGGTTAAAGGGCGCCACCCCCTCGGCGAGTAAAGGGGAGAATAAGGGGCGGGGCGCGCGGGTCGTAATTCTTTTGTTCTTGTCCAGTCGTCGTCGTCGTCGAAGCGGGCGGCCGTCGAGTAAAAAAATCCATTCGGAAATCTTGCCTTTTGTGTTTTCTTGTTTTGTTTTCTTGATTCCCATTCCTCCTCTCCTTTTGTCGCGCCGTCTCGGCCGGTGGTTGTTTTGTTTTTATTTCGCCCTCCTGAGGAGCAGTTCGCTCCTCCCCGCCGCGCTTTGCGCGGTCTTACAGGTTCCGGTTTGATCGTTTTCTTTCTCGTTACTGTTTTGTTTTGGGGTGAGCTGCGTGTTCTTTCGATAGTACATACTTGGGAAGTTTTCTTTCGTTGGTCAGAATTGGTTTTTTATTATAATTTTGTGTGTGTGTGAATTGTGGGCAATACAGTATGCCCTAACGCTTCTTATTATTGGATTAAAATAAACTACGACAGGTCGACCAGTGACATTGTAAAATATTTACGAAGCAACTATATAGGTTAAATTATAGGTTAAACCGGGTTCTCCATATCTTATCTCTTTATAATCTAAACTTCAAATATTCGATTCCTTTTCCATGGAATTTTTCACTCAATCGTGTCTTCATGCAGTATCATCTCAAGAAATGCCCAATCCAATCAAGAGTTCCTCTTAAAGCAATCGAATTATAGCGCTTTTCTCTATAATTTTTAAATAATTCCTCGTGTTGTATTTTAGCTATCATTATTCTGCGTTCTTCTACGTATGGATGTCTTTGTATCGCATCTATTTTCTCTTTTAAAAAATCTCATAGAAGCATTGCGTTAGCAGTATGTAACCATGTAACAAAAAATGAGAAGTTATTCATAGCAGTCCCTTCAGTATTTATGTGGGCATGCACGCATACCTATACATATTTGGTTCCGAATCATGGGGAGTAGGGAGAGGTGAAACAGATTTACATGGTCGCTGAAGCGCGCAGTCCGTTTTCCCCCTCCCCTTTAGCCCCAAGCGGAGTAGGCGCATCTTGAGCCGTTGAGGGGAGGAGGAGAATGAGAGCCTTTTTTTCGTAGCCTTTGTGAGTTTTTTAATCTCGCTCTCTTTTCAAAGTCGATTGGTGCCTCTTTTTCTTCCTCACTCGTTTGCCGCTTTTCAAGTCGCCACGGTCCGATGGATTTCCTGCTCCTCCTCCGGAGAGCGTGGATGGAGGGAGTGGAGCGAGGAGGGATAGAGAGATATGTGGAGAAGGGGAGCTTGTGATGTATAGGAATTCTTCGGAGCTCCCGGATTATATCATCCTTAGCCGTTTAAATAAATATAGGCTTTCCTCGCTTAATGCGGTTGACGCGCTAAGAAAAGTCGCGAGGGAAGAAGATCGCTTTTTTTATTTGTTTGCATTATGGAAATATTTTTTCCCGAATCTAAGAATTTATGCCGCACAGTCATGTAATTGGATGAAATACTCATATGAATATTTTTATCGTAGTGTAAATCGAATATAATTTGATCTTGGAAAGGTAAAAATAATTGTTTTGATAGAATTATATTAGTTTAGCTCCACTTAAACGTCTAGAACAGGGACGTGCCCTTAGAGATTTTTTTCATTGGTCGCGTACCCAAAAATGTGTTACAAATCGATAATAAAATTTATGAAACTTTTATTACATAAATGACTGAAGTTTATAAAGTTATATTTCAAGATTTTTGGCCTGGTATTCTTATTCGTAACGTCGCCGTGTGGCAGATCAAATCGGAAGAAAAATTATAATCTTCAACGTTTTCGCGTACCCCTTAAAACATTCTGGACATACCTCTAGTTGAAACATCTTGGTCCAGGAAGACTAAGAAATGGTAATAATTTCCCTATATTATACTATACCGGAGAAATTTATTGTCTTGAATTTTGAATATGTTCATAAACTATGTTTAAACTATGTGAGGTATTACTTAAACAACCACTGAAAATATATAAATGTACGAGGCTGAGGGGAGGGGAGGCTGGGAGAAAATTTATATTCTGTTGCCGGGGCGACGGCTGGGAGGATCCGTGGAGATAGTTGAAGCGTGGCGAATTGATAAAATAAGTTTCGTCTGGGGTGAAAAGGTAGGAAGTTTGGGGAAGGAAAAATTCCAAATACGAAAGGTATTCATTAAAAGAAAGCGGTCCCATTTCTCCATTAGGCAACGAATCGAATTGTTAATTATGGGTTCACTTCCTTCGGTTTCGTCGCATTTTTTTCCCCTGGAAAAGAGAAGTGGAAATCCTGATCTCTGCGGCTCCCGACCGTTTCGACGTGGCCGGCATCCTTAAAGCTCTAACTGCCGTGACGGTCGAGCCTAATTAATCGTGTTGAAAAGCCTTTTTTCAAGTATTCGCAAACTGGTTATTCAAGCGTGGAAATTTACTACTCGATTTCCTTTTGGGTTTGACCTTATAAAAATGGAGTGAGGAATAATTTTTTTTCGAGAGCGCAAATAAGTTTCCAGAGCAGCCAGCTAAGCGACGTGCGTGGAAATGTGTGAAAACGGGAATGCACTGTCGTAAAATAGTCTTTTTAGAAGAGAGTGAGCGAGCGAGAGAGGGGGAGAGGAGGGAGGGGCCATTAGCGATGGGTGGGTGGTGAAAATGGCGCTGGAAGGGTTATAAGGGGGAGGAGAGGGGGGGGGGGGTGAGGTAGGAGTGGGAATCGGGAAGTTTGTGAGGGGAGGGATGAGGGCTATTTGGCACCCACCCAAGCGGTTAAAGGAAGCAGACGGAAGCGGGATTTCAGGGGGGAAAGGGAAGGGAGAGAGAGGAAGGAGTTCTGGAATGGGTTAGGGAGAAGAGGGAATGGATTTTGGGAACTTTAAAAGGAATCTCTCTCTCTCGGGCGTAATTCGAAATCGGAGGAAACCTTAGTAAGGACGATCGTATTAGGAGTTTGAGGTGGTAGGAGTCAAATGCCTTCAAGACTGCATAAATAAATTACTCACCGTAAGGTCGGGGTAATTCAGGTTTCAATGATCAAAAGTCTATTAGCGAGATATCTTAGGTCGAATAGATCCGTAACCTCGTGAAACTGTTCAGGTAGCGGTGGCGTTTCTTGGTGTTGTCTGAATTTTATTCTTTACGTATTATTTCTGTCATTGATGCTTATGTTTTACATAATAAGTGATTTGATTTTTTTATCTATATGCCAGCCGTAGCTGAGGGCTCCGTTAAGTTTTTGCATCCAAATGTCGAGGATCGCAGGTTCCTCTGCTTCCGTGCATAAAGACGTATACTACCTATCGTATTTTCTATTTTTTACTTCTCATATTTAAAAAATGTTATGAAGGCATTTATGAGCTATACGTGGACAAATTGAACTTTTTGTACCATCTAACTCAATCAACTTTTGTAGGCGAGCTTGCTTTCATGTCCTTAATGTTTGAAGTTGCAGATTTGAATTAATCTGTGGGCATGGTGAATTATATTAATCATTTTTTGTCGCAATGAACGTTAGATATTGAATGCTGCTTATGAGGCTATAAATGAATGTGCGACGAAGACAATATTATGAAATTTATCAAAAACTCTTCGAAACCAAGATTTTGGCATTTTTATTGAGGATTTTGTCCCCTGCTAAAAATGTCACAAGTCCCTGATATGTTTGGAAATTATTAGTGCACCGAATAACCCTTAGATTATCGCAAAGCGTGGCTGCATACTTCAGCGTTCGCCTCCTTGGGAGGGAGGAAACTAGATAAGTACTGTTGGGACGTGACGTTCTCGATCGTTGCTCCGGAACATTTTTCGGACTCCTTTCCGAGTTGCGTCACCGCTAGCTCGCTCATTATCATAAGGTCGTTGTCCTTAACTTGGCTCAAGGCCGGGATAAAAAGGAGCACGTAAGTCGAACAAGAAAGAAAAAAACTCCGCGGAGAATAGTTGCATTTAATCCGGAATGGGCTCGCGCAATTGATGGGGTTGTTAACGGAAGAAATCAGTGCTATAAAAATGTATAAATGGAAGTCTGACATGGTCGAGAATCGAACCCGGTTCTGGTAGCTTCCCCGAAATATTAATCTGGAGTCGATTTATGTTCGTGTTAAACTTCTATATCATTATTTTCTGTTTATTCTGTAAAGAGAACGTATGTCGTTAAAATACACAGCACTGATGACGTAGATTTTGAAAAGGCACTGATGATGTGTACATTTTTGAAAGGTACCTTTCGTATTCAATTCAAGACAGAATTAAGTAGTTCAAATCGAAAAAAATAATTTCTTCTATGGACGTGAAGGTGTTTGAAAAACATGATGCGCATTGTGGCTACAAAGAAACCGTCATCAGTGGTGATTCAGCGATCGTTGGCCGATTTTTTTTGTTTTCTCTAGAATATATTTCCTTTGATGAAGATTGGAAAATCGAAGTTAATCACAGCAAATGTTCCCTATTGAGTTTCTGGAAGAGTAAGAACAATGAATTAGACTCGGAGTACAGAATTGATAGATTGAATATCCAATCTGCAGAGTACGTTAAATATTTAGGAGTCACCATTTGTCGTGATCTATCATGGAATATGCATATTCGAAGGATCGTAGGCGCAGCTAATAAGAAATTGGGCTTCGTAGGCAGAATAGTAAGAACAGAACAGGTACGAGAAACGTGTTATTTATCATTGGTCAGATCTCAGGTCGAATACGCTTCCAGCATATGGGATCCGTACGAAAAGGGACAGATACTTGAGTTAGAAAGAATCCAACGCAGAGCAGCCAGATTCGTAAAGCAAAAATATTAAGCGTCACATCACTCTTGAAGGAGTTGAATTGGATATCGCTAGAGGATCGCAGAGTTAGCGCTAGGTTAAGGCTTCTGGAGAAATTTAGGTCGGATGTTCTCTTAGAGGTCTCAGGAATATTAGAGGCACCTACGTACATGGGCAGGCACGATCACGAGAATAAAATATGAGAGATCGACTGTAGGACCGAGCGATATCAGAGCTCGTTTTTCCCAAGGACCATACGGGATCATAACAGGAGAGTGATTCCCACGAGGGACGTTATTAGGTAGGTTTTGGTGTGCTGCACCCCCTGCCACCCACCAGTCTGGTGATTTGCAGGGTATCATGTAGATGTAGATATTTCCTTTGATGAAGACAACTTTTTAGCCAAATTGCGCATCTTGCTTTCCCAACCTTTAATGGCTATTAGAGAAATATATTCTTTTATCTCCGCATTACTGAATGTATGCGGCGTTATTATTGTCGTAGCTGCCGCATTTTTCATAGAATCGAGATAAACTCCTAAGTTGTCTGCTGTAGGGCAATCATCACGTACTCATAATTGATTATTTTCTTTTGAAAGAGTCCACTCATCACGCTCTCTCTCTCTCTCTCTCTGTGGGAGAGTTAATCACGTAGACATCCATACTCGCAATGGCAATTCGAAACAAAAATATTTGTTTACATACGAAGCGGCCGAGAACGATCGTTTCGCAACAGCGAGAAAGGTCGGAGTGGGAGGGAAAGGGGAGAGGTGCACTAAAGGGTTATTATGGGTGGGAAAATTTAGTTTGCGAGCTGTCCGTGCTAACGGAAGGGAGAGTTGGGTGTTTCTCTCTCCCCTCAGGAAAGGGCGAGATGAGGTGGGCGCCCTTCCCGCCCCCTCTTCTTACCCCTTTCCTTCTTTCTGAAAGCTCTCTCTTTTCTCTCCCCTGTTCGTCTGTCACACACTCCGTTCTGACCCGTTTCTCTCTTTCCCTATCCCTTCATCTCTCTCTCTCTCCAACTTCTCTCTTCTTTCCCTCTTTCTCATTTTCATCTCTTGTCTCTTCTCTCTCTCTACCCTTCACCTTGCTCTCACGCACGGACATGCTGGAATATGTAAATGAGCGGAAATGTATATCAAAGGGGTGCTTGCTACCACCCCACTCCACTTCCCTCTCCTCGACCTTTATTCCCTCCCCCCCTTTGTCTCTTCATGCACTCTGCAAACCACCACCTCCGTCTCCACCGTCTCGTTCCACCGCCTCCTCTCCTATCTCCTCCTCCTCCTCTCCCCTTCCTCGTAGGTTTTCACACTCAGAAAAGCTCTACTTGTCTCACGCGCTTTTCTGATTTAACTCATTGTGTGCTCGGAGAGAGCTTCCGTCCATGCGGAGAATAAGGGGCGCGGAAACTCTGCTTCGGTACGCTCCTCATAAAGAGGGGGGGAGAGAGATAAAAAAGGAGAGGATTTCTTCCTCCCTCTCTCTCTTTCATTGCCTTCGTGTTCTCTTTCTAAAACGGATTCGCAGTCCCGCGCTAATGCGATTATGATATAATGTCATGGAGGAGGACGTCACTGCGTAGCGTTAACGTGCCACCTCTCTTGCTCTCGCCCTCCCCGTCCATTTCTCTGCTTCTTCTTAATAGAAAAAGGAAATGAAGGGATTAAAATCGTCGTTGTTATGTTTGGATATAAAGTTCCTGTTGGGTTGATAAAGCGTGAATAATCAGGGTGCGTGAGGTTTTGGTGTTGTGGATATATTTTGGTTGTTGATAGTTGATGTAGTAATGGGGTCGCGCAAGGTATCATTCTAGGACTCGCATAGTATCATAATGAATCTAAAATCTCTGCGTAGTTGTATTTCTTAAAACCTTTTTATTTTTCTTTTATCTTTATATAAGCAATGAATAGGAGGTTCGATTATGAACGATTTGAAAGTAGGTCCGTTATAATAGTAGCGATCGTTAATATATTTTCTGCGATTGCCACACTGTAAATTGCGTTTAAAGAATGATTTGTTAGCCATGTTATGATTTAAGATGTCTAAAATAATAGGATTGAATTCTGTGAAATCCAATTTAAACAGTTTACACGCAAAACTTTTTCTTACGAATCGTTTATGATCACATGTCTCTTGCGACATAATTGCGTGAGTAGTTCTTAGGTTATTATGCTCATTACGTCCCACACAATGAAATGTTTCAAAAGTTTTCATTGTCGTGAACTCTTCCTTCATCGCGCGAATTGGGGTGAAGGAACTCTGGGGCGATCAACGCACCGAATGCCGGAATATACCTCTGCGCCTCTTTCCATTCATTTCCTATTAGGATATCTTTTGATACAGTCTGATAACCTCCTTCCTTGCCTTGCTCATCTTCCCTGAACGTTTCCACGTAGTTTTAAATTCATTCATTTTGCGTGTATTTTTAAAGAAAATAGAAATCCCGCGGCCGAACGACCTTCCTTTTTTTTGTCGAGGGCGACGGTTTGGATCTTGCTATGATCACGCATAGGTACGTGTTTTGTCATGGTTTTTTTTAAATACGAAGCTAAATTCTTTGGGTGGCGTCTAGATCGAGAATCATGTCGCATTTTTTTTCTTTGTGGTTCTTCATAATATTTTTTAAATGTGATTTATCTCGTGTTAATTTCATTCAACCAATTATGGATAAAGTTAATTACATGAATATTGGCAATTTATAACCTTATTGGAGGTGGGTTTCAAATGTTTCGGCAATATTAAATTAAATGATATTCATACGCCCTGTTGATAGTTTAACTTAAATTAATATTTATCCGTAGCAGTAAATAGTGTGAAAGTGTATAAGGATTATTTCAGAGATTTTTTTCGCAATAATTGTTCATCTTCACGATAAATATACTTCCTACCATTGCGCTTTCAGATGTTTATTTCCGTCCCGTTATATTTTTTGCATGCATTTTTATTCTTTTCCATTATTCACATTTCTCTTTTTGAATACCTCCTCCGACTCCTGTCTCATTTTCTTTCAGAGCACAAACGCGGAGGGTTGGGAAGACGTTAGAAATGGGAGGTATTAAAGAGCGGAGGAAATAAAAAGGGAGAGAGAGAGGGAGAGAGTAGTAATATGAAGGAGGATGAGAGTTTAGGGAGGGAGGGAGAGAAGGCAAAGTTATTAACCCACGGTTTCTTTCTTTTTTCCTCTCTCTTTCCGTCCATTTTTCCCTTCCTTACGCCCACGCTCTGAGGGACGTCTCCCCCATCCATCTCTCTCTCTTTTTCTCTCTTAATTTATTTTTTTCCGTGAGTTGGGGTGGTAGTAATTAGTGGGAGATGGAAATGAGAACAGGGGAAGAAAATGAGGAGGAATAGAGTGGTGGGGAGAGAGAATAGAAAATTCTGGAAAAAATATGGGTTTCGTTGGTAATTTAACGATTCGCGCCTACGCTAGAAGTATTTGCGGCCTTATTTTTATTACGAAGTAGATTTCTTTTTTAAATTTGTTTTTTCCCCGCGCTATTGTAAGGGTTTTATGGCATATTTTGTGGTTTTTATTTTCTAATTTTATAGACATTCGCTTTGTCTCTTCGACTTTGTATATGTACTCTTTTTGTCGTTCCGGAAGGTAATATGATGAATAGACCTTGAAAAATAATTAGTGCTCATGTATTAATAGTTATAAGGATAGTTCATATATTTTCACCTGGGGGAGATGATTGCTCTAATTTAAAAAATTCCAAATGTTTTTTCTTATTATGGAGCAGTTTTAAATTGTACGTCTGTCGTACTAATATGCCAAACGATATGTTATACTGTTGATAAAGTTTCGTTGTATTTATTTTAAGGGCAATCTTTCTCTATCGGTTTCGAAAAGGTGGTTATGTACAAAGTCATACCATTCAATAGCACGTTTTGTTTAATGATGCTAACAAAAGCGTAGCGATTTGAAATTTTGCCTAACATTATCCACAAATTAGAATTAACGCGTTTTATACGATATTAACTCCATTAGAAATACATATCGTATGCGATTCGATCAGTACTAAAACCTAATTAGAATTTTCTTTCAGATCACTATCATTTGCAGGAGATGTGTATTGCTATACCGTCTTAACGAACAGTTAAAACTTAAGGGTATGGAAAAAATCGGCGGCAGAAAGCGGAAACAATGCTAGTGAAGGGGTATCGGTTGCCAAGAGTGAACCAAAAAGATCGCCTCTTTCGTCCATAAATGAGTGTGGCAAAAGGGGGACAACTTGCGGCAGGGGCCGAATTAGGATACGCCGGTATGGAGTGGGGAGAGAGGAAGATTCCAAGAGGCAGGAGGAGAAAAGTGGGATTATAAATGTATTTTTTGCGTTATTTTTTTTTAACGAGAGACCGACTCCCCTGATGGCTTCGCGTTGAAAGGATGTAGGATGGTCCGGAATGTTTTAAAAAAGAGGGAGGGAGGAATGGGGTGATTTTTTTATAAAGGAAAGGAAAACGGGATTATAAGAATGGACGTGGAGGGGTTTTAAATTTTTTTTTGTTGCTGGCTCGTGTTGACGGTTGGGTTAATAGGGAAGGGTGTTTCTCCGAAGGGGTGGGGCGAGTGTTGGGTGTTCTCGGTATTATTTTTTTAAAAATGGGATTAAAAGAGTGGGAGGGGTGTGAAAGGAGATAAGTAAGAATCGCATGGGGGGAATGATAAGTATTTAAACAGCGGCGATTGCGTCTGGAAACAGATGACGATCTTATTTTCGACGCGCTGAACAAACGCGGAGGTGAAAGTGTGGGATGGTGAGGAGTAGGATGGAGAGAGAGAGAGGGAGGTGGGAGATAAAGAGGAGGGGAGGGGGAGATAGAGGGAGCGATTCGTAAATTGGCGCATTGTATTGTGATTTTATGTCCTTTAATGGCGAGCCATTTACGGTTTTAATTCGTAAATTCTGTTTCTTTAATGGGATTAATAACGGTTACCGCACTGTGTGCGAACGCGATTTGATTTTCGGAAGTGTGAGCTTTTATTGTTCTGTGTTATAGAACCATTGAACAGAACGTTTGGACGAGGGAAAGTAATGCTTTATTATTCACTCGAAATTTCTCGCCTCTCCACTCTTTGTGTGCATTCGAGGCGATCGTGTAAGAGTGAGCCTACGCAGTGGAAGTGATTATTCTGGTGATTAAAGGGATTTTAGATGTCGTCACAGCGTAAGGTTTTTTCCTTGAGTTTATTAACGGTTTACCTCGTTGTAGGAAGTATGTACTTTGTTTTTCAATAAATGAACTATCGAATAACGTAACGTAATTTTTGGGGTAAAGTAATTGACGTGAAGTTTGGGTTTTTTTTAATGGTAGGTACTGACTGGTTATAAATTGATTGTTACGCATTAGGCTGCATTGCTTTCGGTTTTCGCAGGCGTTGCAGTCGGAGTTCTCAGGTCGGGGAGGTTATTGCCGTTTGGGCCTCTACTACCTCTTTTCTCGTGTGCAGTGCAGTTTAGAGGGAAAAAACCGATAAAAACACTAAAAATATGAAGATGAAATATCAGATAAATTTTTAAGAATAAGTTTCAAAGCCAACTTTGTAAAATTCGAAAATTTCAAATAATGTGTGTAGCAAACCCATTATATTTCTGTCAGTTCCACTTTTTATTTACAAATTGAGCACTGGGTATATATGTATAAGTAATAACTCCATTTTTAATTTTCAACAACTTTAAGACAGTTAACATGAAAGAGGTGTTCGAAGAAACTATTCTTCCGAGTCTTTTGCTATTTCGCGTGGGGTGTTAAAAAAAAAAGAAACTCGAAACAGCGTGGGCGGCGGGGTAGTGCTAGATGCTGCGATGTAGATAAGGAGCGAAGGGGGTGGAGTCCCCCTGTGCGTGGGTGAGAAACGGGAAGAGGGCGGGGGAGGGGGCGGGAGAGGTCTGGAAAAAGGAGAGGGGGTGGGAGAGTGAGAGAGAGAGAGATGTATGTCTTAAAGGAGTGCAGCCATGCGTGGGATGGGCATTTTGCATTCACGCCGCGTTTTAATGCGCTCATTTTTTTCGCCCTCCGCTCCCCATTCTTTTCTCTCTCCCTCTTCCCACTCCCATCTTCCCCTCTCCTATCTCCACTCCTACCGTGCCTCCTCCGCTCTTCTTGTTTCTGCCCGCTCCCACACTTGTTTCTTCTCTTCCACCCTTCTCTTCTTGCCGTCTTTCATCACATTTCCTTTTTTTGTTTCGCCTCTCCCCCTCCCCCCCCCTCCCCCTTCTCTTTTAAACATGGGAAGAAAGTGTTTCTGTAGTATAATGTCAGCGGGCAAAAATGTGTTCTCCCACGAAATGTATTGTCACACGATGGTTTCCAGACGAAATGTCTGAGGACGTAATGTCGGCTGACTAAATGCGCTA
Source organism: Uropetala carovei (assembly GCA_036926305.1). Taxonomy (NCBI): domain Eukaryota; kingdom Metazoa; phylum Arthropoda; class Insecta; order Odonata; family Petaluridae; genus Uropetala; species Uropetala carovei. Next base: position 3,847,006 of record JAXCHB010000070.1, read on the forward strand.
AGAGCGTAATGGCCTTCTTGCTGCATACTAATTCTACGGATGTTTTCTGGTCGCTATAAAAACCTTTTCATGTTTTTTTTGAAACTGTTCTTTTAGTGCATCAATGAAATGTTTTTATTTCGCGGTTCATTCGGCCCAAAATCGCTGAAATGAGGAAAAAATTGAACTTTTGTTTCTGCTGTTTTCGGAGAAATGTTTTTGTAAGTTAATGGGGACCATGCTCCAAACATGGCGATTCTTTAGGAGTTGGTGACGCTTATGAATTTCTGTGTTGGTTCTTAAATCAAGTTGGTGGTACGAGAAGTAATTTTTTGTTCTGTTAAATTAAAGTTAAACCTTATTTATTATGGAGAGACGGCAAATGTTCGAATCGAGGTATTCCTAGTAAAAAATGATAAATGGAAAAATATATGAGCTATCGAAAATTCAAATTGAGGGAGTTCGCCTAATCGAGATTCGACCAATCGAGATTCGACTAATCATAGTTCGATTTATCGTGGTTGGATTTAGCACTCGACTATGCCGAGATAATATTTTTCCAGGCGTTGAACATATCCCCTCCAAGATATACATATGCCCAACGCGTTGAATATCTCTTCATTAGCTCGCAGTTCTCCTCTTTTAACAACATTTCTTCTAGCTTTCGAGACGTCAACGTCGACGGTGAAAAATGCAGGTGACATTTGTTTTCCAACTTCTAACGCCTTCTAATCGTCACAAGCTCAGAAAAACTCGAGAGATTAGAGAGAGAGGGAGAGCGACCTTCTCGTTCGCGTCACGCCTCCCTACCTCCTCCCTTATCTCTCTCTCACTCCGTCCACGCCCTCTCCCACCTGCGTTCCCACCTCCTCCTCCACAGCCGAGACTCCATATCTCTCTCACTCATCACCCCCGTCCACTTCCTCCTACGATACCTCCCTCTCACACTCTCCTCAGTCATTCACGGGGACGTAGACGCATCTAAAACCATATCCTCTCTCTGTTTCTCTTCCCCACCTGTTCTTGTCTCCTCATCACCCTCTCCCTTCCCCCATCTCCTTCACCTCCGTGTACACCCACCTCCTTACAAGCCCTCTCCACAACCCACTGGCTTGTCTCTTTACTCTTTCTCTTTCCACTTCCCACGTCGGATGACCTTTTCCCCTCCCTCTACCAACCTCCCACATATCTCCCCTATTCTCCATTACCTTCCCACCTTTCCTTCTCCCCCACCCACACCCTTTTCTCGTCTCCTACTCGACCGCCCTGCCCTCTAGCACGACATCTGCGAACCTTTATTCCCGCCCACCAGTCCCAACCGTGAAAGTGGCTACTTGCTCTTTCCTCCTCCCCCCCCCTCCCCCCCAACCCCACCCCTTATCTCGCAAACACGCACGCGCACACACACACACGCCTGATGCGATCTTCAGTTTTTTTCTCTCTTTCCCTTTCTTTCTCGTCGTCATTAGCTAACATCTTAAACAAACTGAGAGCGGGGGCTACCGTATAGGGGTGCGCTCTTTTCCAATGCTCGTGTTTTTGATCGCCTTTTTTTCCTTAAAATTTTATTTCTTCGCTCTCGAGCTGCTGCTTATAAGAGAAAAGGGGTTTTTATTTTTGCATCTGGCGTGAGAGTGGAAGGTGGGGGCTTGTTTTATGGCTGCTCGGCGTTATTTTTTTTTAAAATCGTTCCTTTTGAATGAATAATGGAACGGATTCCGAGTCGCCGATGATACAGTTTAAGCGTTTTCGGACCAGAACCTGTTATTTTCTGCGCTTTTCCTTTTTCCCCCCCTTCTATCTGCCAGGTGAGATTAAGAAAGCTTTAAGGGAGGAGAAAAAAACAAGCCTTTAAAAAAATCTTCAAGTTTATGACTCTAAATTGATTCGATATGGTATAAATTTTTCCCGATTCGAAACGAGAAGATTGTTCCCGGAGGCCGTTTTCGTTTCAGTGATAAAGCATTTTGAAAAATTTTGTCGTAAATATGCGAGTCGGCGGAGAAGATTACTGCATTTATGCGTGTAGTCGCGGCACTTTGCTATCTTCAGTTTGCTGTTAATCCTTAAGAGCGGAAGAATTATGACGCGAACTCGGAAACCGTTGATGGTTTGTCTAAACTCTTCCTTTTTCGCGCTTTCTCCGAGCGAAGCGATTTTCTCTCGTTAATTGCCGAACTTATTCGCCGATTAGTGTTTCGCTGGAATTTATTTTCAATTAAAGCGTTAAAAGGGTGCGGGGAGAAAGTGGATGAGGGGGAAGGAGGGTGGGAGGAAGAAGGGCGACGTAATCACTCAGTAATCTCGAAACCTACTCGCAAATCAATCCATTAATCTCGTATCGATTCCTGCTATCTACTGCGCCTCCCTCTGTTCCTATATCTCCCGTTTAGCCCCTCTTTCTCCTCTCTTGCTCTCTCCTCCAGCTCACTGTCTTTGTCTCTCTCTCTCCCTCTTGCTCTTCCACTCTCCTCTCCCTCCAGCTTCTCTCTCCCCCTCTCCAATTTCCCCTCCAGCTTTCTTCCTCCAGATCTCTCACTTTCTCCAGTTCTCTCTATTTCTATACCCCTTTCCATTTCACCAGATCTCTCCTTTTATCCAGCTATCTCCAGCTCCCTCTCCATCCCTCCCTCTCAATCGCTTCCTCCAGTTATCTCCTTTCTCCAGCTCTTCCTTTCTCTATTACTCCTATGCGTTTCCCTCTCTCCATCCTGTAACTACCTCTCTCTCTCTCTTCCACGCCTCGTAACCAAGCTTGACACTCGACCCGTGTTCATTGGCGGTAATTAACATATTGTCGGCGTGGCTGAGGCATCGATATAGGGTGGGTAGCTAAGGGACGTGGGAGGGGGTCGAGCGAGATGTTATCTACAGGAGTCCGATGCGGGAAGGTTGGACGATTAACACACTCTCTCCCAGACTATCTATCTCACTCCCCTCTCTCTCCCTCTCTCTCTCTCTCCTTTGCCTGTTCGCCCACTCTTTCTCTCACTCTATACTGCTTTATTACCTCACACCCTTTCACCCTTCCTAGAGTTTGATGATAATGATAGCAGAGTTTCTCCCTGCCCAATCCACGGGAGGCTGAAAACGTTTCATCAAGTCTTTTCCGCGTTAAACGTTGTTAAAATGTGTCAGGTGTGCTTTGCTAAGAGATGGAGTGGATGTAAGTAGGGCGTGCGCGCTCGTTAAAATAGCGACTGCGCAAGGTTAATTTCTGAATTTTTAAAAGTTTTTATGATTCGTGTCTCTCATGGAAATAATTTACTCTCGTTCTTGGGATAATACCAGCCACCCTTACGTAATTTTCGTGCGTTTATAGTTATGCCGTCTAGTGAGTCGATCATGTTCGTGCGCAGTATCTGTATAATTATAGTTGTATCTGTATAATTGATAGTTGGATCGGGGTTTTAAATTTTATCTTGAAGTTGGAATGTTATAAGCTTAGTGAGATATAAGTGCAAGTTTCGTTCGATTCTCACCGAATGTACATACTCATTAGATAAGAGGTACCATTGTCATTTTCACATATCATTGGATTCTTTTCTCTATGACAAACGCACTTGGAAGCTATTATCGGCAGTAAGAACCCAAACATTGTCTCATTCAAGTCTAAGTTTAAGGATAAGTCTGCCTCGCTAGTTTAGTGGTACGATGTCAGTCTGATAAGTGGAAGACCCAGGCTCGATTCCCGGTAAAGGAAGAGTTTTTCTACTACTTTTTCAGAATGTTTTCTTGTCTAGCACATACTTTTCTGTACATATAGAATTTACGTCAATATTTTCAGTTGCGTCAAGTCTAATTCCCTTAACACACACCAATCGAGACAACATTTTAAGGATAGTCGCCATGTTCGTTTAACCATAAATGATTATAATTTGAGTTAACAGAATTTAAATTAGATGATAATCCAGATATTCTAAAATGGCATAATTGGTTAAATTTTGCTTTACTTAATCCATTTTCGTTTGGATCCACCGGTGATCCCTCTCACTTCATCTTTCATCTCTCTTTCTCTTTGTCGCCTTGGTATTTATAAGCATTTCCGCTTAGCGCTCACGGAGTCTTCTCTCCCGTCCGCCTTCCCGCCCACGCACCTGTGCTTTAATGCCACCTCTTCTAACCGTCACCTCTTCCCTTTCCTCTTCTTCCCTACCTCCCACTTCTAACCTACCTCGTCTTCTCCATTTTCCTCTCTTTCAATCTTCTCCGTAATGGCGTGCACCATCGGTCATTTGTAACCGTCGCGCATGCGCGCTCGGAAAATGAAAACGGGGGCGCGACCGCGAAGAAATTGGATAGTTTTATAGATTGCGTTCTCACCGCCTGGCAACATTACGCGACTTTTCCTTAACGAGTTTTTATTCGCGATAGAAGCGGTGACCGCCCCTCCAGGTCTATCGGTAGGAGCAATTTGCAAGAGCGATACCGGCCGTGCTCGTTTTGGCGGAATATATTCGCGTTATTACGGCTGCCAATTTACGCCTTCGAACGTGTTTCAGCGCGTAAGGAAAGCTTTAATTTATTTATTTTTACGTGGCAATTAGTCATCGGTAGCGCCTTGTCTTTTCCGTACGCATTGAAATGTCATGCCACTCGCTTCGTTTTTCGGGAGATAAAAAGAAAATGTATAAGCTAGGGAATGAGAAGTGTTTAATAGCAAACTCTATTATTATCATTCATTTTGTTTTGTTTTTAATGTTGCTCCTTGTCATAGGTTTTTCTATTGCCTCGATGCTTCCCGTTTTATTCGAGAAGAATTTGTACACGTGTTGAAGTTGTAGTTGGCTGAAGTCAGGCCCTCTGTGTTCTAATTTAAATGATTAAACCGAATAAAGTTTAAGGAGCCATGCCGCAAGCAAGGTAAAAAGGACTCGGCCTAAATAAGAAGACAATATTGAATTTGTACTTGATGAAAAAAGATTTTTTCTGACTTGCGATACACTCTCCCTTATTGCGGGAGTCGATTTATTTCTGGAGCAGTGTATTTCCACTGCAAGTCGCAGTGGAAAGCTTGTTTTGCAGTAAAAACCTTTTTAAGGTGCAAGATGGAGGGAGCAAGTGAGAGAGAGAGATAGAGAGAGAAGAAGGTGGTAGAGTGAGTGTATATCTACATCTCCTCTGCCTAAATGGTTATATGGCCATTTACACTTTATAATTTATTATCTATCTCCGAAGACACGGGACTCCGCCCTTCCTCTCAGAGGGAGAGAACGTGCTACTTGATACCTCTTTCTCCCTTCCTTTCTCTCCCTTTCTCTCTTCCACTCTTCCCCCCTCCCCTCTCGTTGGAGAACTGCTGTCATCCATTCCCACCAAGGCACGCTATCCCTCATCCGCTACTCCATCTGCTTCAATGAATACTCCCACTCTTTTCCTCTCTCTCTCTCTCCCTTAAGACCTCGCCTGTCTCTCTTCCACTCTCTCCACCTCCTCGCCAAACACCCACGCTACTCCGACTCGGAACACATCCATCAACACCCGCCCACCAGAACACCCGAAGGTGGTTATTCTCTCTCCTTCCACCTCCATTAAAGACTCGCCCTCAACTCCTCCCTCTAACTTCCCTAGCTGTACACTCATTCTCTCTCACTCCCTCTCCCTTATCACCTCGGCCTCTTTCTCTCCGGCTCCCCCCCATTCTCCCCTCCTCCCTCTTTCGCCTGCCATCGTGTGCTGCCTTTTGAGCGAGTGTTTCCCTCAGACCTGTTTATATTTGTGTGCATGGCGTGAGATTTTATCGGACAATGCTTTTAACCACCTCCTACCTCTCCCTCCCTCTATCTATCTATCTCTTCCTCCCCCCTTTCCGCCCTCTAGCGCTCCCTATATTCCGCTTTCTCTTTCTCACCTCTTTCCGTCTTTCTCTTTTTCTCTTCCTCTTCTAGAGGGCTCGGGAGGAGATGTCCCCTCGGCACGAGTTCTCTCTCTCTCTGAAAACAAAAAACTTTTATCCCGAATAAAACCGAAAGGCGAGATTAGCGAACAGCAACGCTTTTGTCGTTTCTCATCTCTCGTTCTTCTCGTGGGTACATTCTCTTTTCTTTTTTATGATTTTTTGTCTGCATTTCGCGTTTACTGTGTGACCTTATTTTCTGTCCATCTCCTTCCCTCTCGTTCTCTTCCTTCTCTCTTCCTCCAGTCCATCCTCTCTCACTCCTCCCTCTCTCCCTCCTTTTCCCCTCCCTCTTCCCACGCTTCTCTCCCCTTCCCACTTTCTCTCCCTATTTTCCTCACTCATTTTCTCCCTCTTCATTCTCTGTATACTTTACCTCCCTCGCTTCCTTTCCTTCCACTCTTGTCACGGTTTTTCGCTCCCCCATTTCTAAAATTTCTTGTCTCCCTTTTGCACTTTTACTTCCCTTTTTTCTTCTTCCAGTTTTCCTTCTTCTAATGTCCCATTCTCCCCATTTTCACATCCTCCATCCTTTTACCCTCAATAAATCCTTCCTCTGTTCCTCTCTCTCTCTTTCCGTGTTAGCACCCGTTCCGTCTTCGCCGCCGTTTACGGTCATTTACTCTCGCTCGCTCATAACCCGCCGCGATGGATTGGACTCTTCCACGCTTCCGTGACGGCGTGACACCTTTCTTTCTTTCTCTCTCTCTCGCAGGATAAACCATTCGCCTCGTCTCGGACTGTTACCGCGTGCATTGTTGAGCGCGTGTGCGTGTCTCTTTGTTATCCAACTGTCGTCGTCAGGGAGGCGACGCTTCCCGCCCCATCCACCCATCCCCATCCTCCCTCCATCCACCCTCCTCTCCGGCAGCACGGGGCCATTGTTGCGGGATTTATTTCGCTTTACTCACGTCGCCGCGGAGGATTTTGAAGGGTTTATTTTCGTATCGAGTCTGGGGCAAACTAGGGATGGCGATTGTTTAATGCTCTCTGTGTCTTGTCGGTGGTAATTATTCGGCGTGAGATGATTTTCCACTGAATTGATGGCTCGTCCTGGTGGAATTCTTATTTTAACGGGATCTCTGAGCAGAAACCGCGGTGAATGATGAGAGGTCGGGGGACCCGGGTGGAATTCCTTCGTAGTGAAAAGAAATACCGCTAAATATTATTATTAATTTTCTCGTTAAATCATCGATAATGCGGCAGCATAAGATTTTCAACGAAATTAATTAACTCGAAATGGTTTTTTCGGGAAATGTCCTTTATTCTTACCGTGGAAACTTATTTTATTAAATTTAAAAATTTATGATGACTAATTTGCTATCATGATATGTTTCTTTGCAAAATTCCTTTATCATAATCTTATCGTTTGGTTTGTTGATATTTGAATGATTGCTTATTAAGTTGGTACCTCGAACTCTTTTGCAGTAGGACGTAATAATAAATGCAAGGCCATTGGATACTCGGAGCAACTTTTCTTTGTTCTTTCCATCCAAGTCATGTTTATTTACAAGCCGGAGTCCGAAAATCGCATTCCTGTGCGCATTTATCTCTAAACATCATCGTCAGGCGTATTTGCCCCCCTCCACCTCCCTCTCCCACTCACTCCTTCGGTTACCCTCCCCAACCAAAGCGCGCCTCAACGTCGCTGGTAATTGATTACAACTTCTTCGGCGACACGCGGAGGACCTTTTATACTTCGGCTGGATGTTGTTTGTTTGCCGCCGTCCACGTTGTTGCACGGGGGAGAGGGTGTGTGGAGCGAGTCTGTGGTTGCAGAGGGGGAGGGGAGGAGGGAGGAGGATTGAGGTGGGTGGCGGAGACTTTCCCTTCTCTCGCCATAAGTCAAGCAGCGGCCACGTTCTTATTTTCCCCAGACCTCTCTCTCTCTTTCTCCCTTTATAAGAGTTGATGGCGGCGGTTGTGACGACCCCATGGATTGCTTGGTCTGCGAAACGGCCACGTGTGTGTGTGTGCGTGCGTGCTTGTGTTTGGTCTTGTGGGTGAGGGAGACAGAGAGGGATGGGGGATACCAACTGCCGCTCGTGATTGGAGAGATGTTATCGAAACGCATAAGTCCTCTCTGTTAAGGGCTAACCGCCTTCCGCTGCTATCTGCCCTATCTCAGCCGTACCTCTTTCCTCCCACTCCTCTATCTCTCTCTCTCTCTTTCCTCCAACTCCTCCCCCTTCCTCCTCTGTTCTCACATCTCTCAATCTCACCCGCTCTCCCACATCCTCCCTTCCCTATCCAACGTTTCTTCTCTCTTTAGCGTTTCATTTCTCTTCATATTCCTCGCCTTATCGTCACTCTCGACTCGAACTGTCTGTTCCTCCTCTCGTCTGTTTTGCTCCTTTTCCTTCTTTTCTCTACATTACTCGTTTATTACCTACATTTCTCTTGGTGAAATGTTGTGCCTTTCGTAATTTCTGCTAGCACGCTCTTGCTCTTCTTTTTTCGTTCAAAATTATAAATCCCGTGTGGCATTTATACTAATTAAAGTAACCTTCGCATTAAGCTATAGCAAAAAATAATATAAATCTGAACGCCTCATAAATAGTATTTATTGTTATATTTTGAATTGTGCTTGTTGGGTTGAAGTGGGGTTTCTTTATTATTTCAAGTTTGTCTTAATGTCTTATAACCCAGCCGATGTTGACCTTCTTAGTTATCTCAGGCTACCGATCAAGTATACTCATAATTACGTTATTTTATCGTACGCACCATTCAGTCATAATATACAGTTACGTTGAATTGAAGGAGTTACCAAGCTCGTCTTACGGCCAAGATAAACTGCTGAATCAGTATTCCTTAAAATTCATAAAATGGTTTTAAAACCTAGTGCGCATTTCGACTACAAGGCAAACATCATCATTCACCGATTCTAGGACAACGAAATTTCTGATTAGAAAGTATTAAATGTGTTTTCGTGTTTCTGTATAGTGCAGTAGAGAAAGGAAATGGTATAAAGGAGACTTGAAAGAGTAGGACCTGTGATGGAAGCCGTTAACATCCAATAGTCCCCACACGCGTCTCCTTAAAGACTGGTCTGCTTTTTTCTTCCTCCAAAGAAAAAACAGAAGGATCGCTATCAAATGGGATAATGGCTGGGAACGAGTGAGTTGAGGAAGGGAAAATGAGGGAGAGTTAGGTAAAAATCGTTAGTAGGATGGTGGAAGTAGCGAGAAACGGATAAAGACCAAGAAAACGAGAGAAAGAAAGACTCCACGAAGCGGACTCGAAGGAAAGGAGATTAATTGCTCTCCCTTTTTCCTGTTTCTTTTTCCCCTTTACTGTATTACAGCTATTAATAAAGTTGATTGATGGAGAAAGAGTGAGAGAGACGGAGTCTTGGAAAATGCTATCGGCGGCATTATTACAGAGCGAATCTCTCTTTTTGCGCGCTGAAAAGAAGGCGCTTTGTTCCTGGAACGCATTGCGCTGATGGAGTACGAACGCGAACTGGTGTAATTACGCGTGGTGAGAGGTGATGGCGGTGGGAGGAGAAAGAACGGGATTCCGTTTGTCATTGGTGCGTTTTGTTTTTGTTTCGATTCTCGGTTTGTATAGCTTAATCATCATCGATCTTTTATTTATATTTATAAAGAGAGGATCATATTGGAGAATGTAGTTGACCAAATTGTTTAAATAATTGAAGCAATGTTTTCTTTTTCAGAAGTCACGGTCTATAAAAGGCGTGATATCATTGACAAGACGGTATACAGATGTACATTTTATGCCGAGGAAGTTGGTATCTCAACAGTTATTACAAGCACTGCACTCCCCGATACACATACCTATATCTATAGACTTGAAGAATACATTTTGTCGTAGAATTAAAAATTTAATTTTAAGACTACTGTCGGTGAATCGTCACTGATGTCGACTGCTCTGTGGCCGAAATGCGCATCTAGTGTTTCCAGTCATTTTATGGCTTTAGGAAAAACGTAGTTTTTCATTTGTTTTCAGCCTTAAGGATTGCTTGGTAGTTCTTCCTTGAGTTATAGGATTGGTCTGAAGTTCAATTTCGTAACTTAATTCTCAAAACAATATAAACATTAAGAAGCGCCAAAAGTTTTGCACATAATACGCGAAGTCATAGAGGAGCTCGCGTCCAAATTATTTATGTAAAATCTTCATTCGTCATTGTCAGAGTACGTGCGTTAACGCTACTGTTTACCGTTTCCCGTTGGAACTAAGTGACAAAACACAATCGCCGCTTATTTCCCCGTCGCCAGTTAACGACCTTTGGACAAATGCCGTTCCGATATAGACCGCTATTCGGACTCTCGAAGAACGTGCATAGTTATCGCACGAGGAATGAAGGGGTACGAAAAAGGCAATCTCTTCTCTCTCTCTCTTTCTGTCTCTCTATCTCACTAGTATGCGAACGTGTGTGTGTGCGCGCGCGGCCGAATGTGCACTGCAAATCGACTCTGAGAGGAAGAGATAGGGGAGCTGGGGGGGAGGGGAGGAGGGCGCGTGACGTGACCGCGGAGCTCTCGAAATAAAAAGAAAGAGACTTTAACGATCGGCCTATTATGAGATTGTGGTTGAGTCGAGAAGGGGGAGGGTGGGTGGAGGACGTTTAAAAAAAAACAGTAGGTTGGGGGGGGAGTCGAGGATAAGGGGGTTTATGGAATGGGGTGGTGGAGATAGGATGTGAGTGGGGTTTAGGGAGGAGGAACGGCAACGTCCATAAGGACGCGCCGAAGAAGTTGGCAATTTGTAAAGCACTCACGTTGCTTCCATCTACGCCGTGGGTTTTTTTCCCTCTCGTCTCTTTCTCTTTCGAGGGGAGGGGATAGAGAGGGAGGAGGGTTGGTCTAGAGAGGCTGGAAGCCAAACCCCTTTCCACTTCCATTGCTTCCTATTGCATTCCATTGAACTTACCTTTCTTTCTCTCCCACTTCTCCCTTAACGTTCTCCTTCCTCGGTGACTTCCCTTCTCTTAAATTCCGCTCCTCCTTACACCTCCATTCTTCCCTCCCTTTATGCCTCCCAAACTTTCCTTTCTCTCTTTCTGTTTCCCCAATCTGCATCTGAATGGGTTTCTCTTCATAAGGAGATTTTTCTGCCGCGAAGGTATTTGGGCGGTCTGTTATCAGCAAGGGCTTGGGGATTTTTTTCCCGCTTCTATAATAGGAGAGGTTTTTGGGAGGTGTTCTAATTCCCTTCCCCGTCTTTCTCCGCCGCTGGGAGGGAATTAATCTCTCTCTTCTCGCGATTAGTATGGCCTCCTTCGCGTACTTTTTTTGTACTTAATCCGTTGCGAGTCTTTAATTCTTCTAAATACTTGTACGACTCTGTGGAAATAATCCACGCGGAATGTAGCGAACGTAATTGCTTTTGATTTCTCACGGAAGTTTTCCTTTTTGTGGCATCGCCAAGATTTTTGCAAAGCACGATGAATGGGTGCATCGTAATGCCGGTGATTTTTCCTCGAGTTGATATCAGATGTTGCGACAGTATCAAATAGGAGACGTTAATTTTCGCAAGATTGGAGAATGTTGTGTCGCTGGTTAAAAGCTCGGTAAATAGCCGTCCGCGCGATATATCCCCTAGGGAAAACCACCTATGCTGTTTTATCGAGTTTGCTCTTATACTCCAAGATTAGGTGGACATAACTATCAATGTCTTTCAAAGATCATTACTGTTTCTTATAAAAACTAGCAAAACTGAGGAGTACATTTTTGTGAGATTGAAGGTTTCGTTGTATCTTATACATTCATACTCGAGTTGGCCATAATTTTTTGGTAAATTTATGCACTTATGTTGTCGTAAAATGTCAAACAAAAATATCTTCAGTCGGCGATATTAAGGAAAGGAGTGCCGTCGCCTTCTAGGAATATCGGGGAGTTACAGAGTAAACACTTTAAGATCAAATATTGAAAAATTAATTACTTGTCCTGTGTATTTTCAGTAGCCTTAACATGGATATAAAAAAAACCAATACGCGCTTCTAGGCTAATAGAAGCCGCCTCCAGTAGTGAAGAGGGATTTTAAAAATAAAAATATTGATACTTAATTGCTTCTTCTGGAATTTGTTTTTAGTCAAAAGACGAACTCGATAATTCTCTAGTGAATTATATCGAGGAGTGATTTTCTTTCTATAATACGCTTTACCGATGCTGTGGTTCGAATGAAGGAAAAAGAGATTCGGATATATTGAAAACATGCATATCTTTGCTTCCCTTTTCTACGTTTCTCTTGCCTAGAAATATTTTTTGTCATTTTATTGCTTTTTTGCTTTTATTGTCTGCTTTGATATTTTATTTTTCAAAGTTAGTATCCAGGAGTCAATCTTGGGTTTATTCTTTAATACATATTAATTTTCATAAACTTCCCCTATCGCATTCTTACGTAATGCAGTTGGTAAGAAAAAAATAATTTTTTCAACTCTACGTATTTCAACGTCGACTTTACTTTAAATGTAATTTAGAGAGAATGTCGAGATAATTTTTTACGGTAATAATTCCCGATTCGATTTAAACTTTCCTTCGAGACGTATCCAAGGAATGTTTTGTGTAATAATAATACCGGTTTTATAGTTAGAAAGATTTATTTCCAAGTCATCTAATTTTTCTTTTATGCCAAAGCAAGGAAGGGGTTGGTTTTCATTCTCGCGTTTATATAGTATTTTAACGATATGAAGAATGAGTTATGCGCGTCATAGTCGACCTTTTGTTTTCTCGAGCATAGTATCGATGTCAAAGTTGGAAGTTTTTATCTTCGTTTTTCTGCCGTTTTATTTACATATTTCTTTGTGTCATCCTGGTTGAAAGGCTCTCGCTGTCCACGCCCATCCATTTCAACGCTTTATAAGGCTTCCGTGTAGTTTCATTATCCTCTTAGCGTAGTCTTCCTTTATATCCCCAACCGAACACACACACCTCACTTCCCTATTCTCAGCGCGTTTCTCTCCATTACTCTTCAGATCCTCATATACGAAGCTCTTGTTTAATATCTGGTTTCTGAGCATATTAGTATTAAAAAAGCCTTGCGCAATTTTACGCGAGTATAGATCCTCCATCAGTCGTGCCGTAATGAGCGCGTCATTTGATAATTGGACGCCACATATTTTTTTGCGCCGCTTTCAATATAATTTTTTGTGAAAGTATTATTCATCCGGAGTTTCATTATCGAGTTACCTCGGTTGCAACAACCCATGGCGGTGAGAAATTTCCGCTGGCAGAACATTTTTATCTATTTGTAATTCGTTAAAGAAGCACCACTCGAGCGTTTCAAGGAGGTTTTCGAGCTTATATAAAATGTTCTCTCTTCGCGCTTATATAATTTCCCCCCTCCCCTCGGAGCGCTTATGTAAAATAGGGAAGGTTAATAAAAGGGGCGTGGTCCTTAACTCCACCGTGAAGCAATTTGCTAATATCACGATTCTTTCCGTTTTCTTCTCACCACGAAGAAAAAAAAGGTTTCTCGTTTCCCTTCCCCGTTTGTTTCCCCTCTTTCCATTCATCTCTTTTTCCTCTTTCCTCCTCTCTTTGTACTATTTCTTCTCGTAATTTTTATCTTCTTTTTCCTTCCGGACATTCCTGCCGAGAGCTCTTTTCTTCTGCTTCTCGCATGTTCCTTCCCCCCCTCCCCATCCCCCCATCCCCTTCAAAACGCCCTAAAAGGATTAACATAACGTGTTCCCGTTTTAGTCTTCTGCCTGCCGTGTTTTTCTCTCGCTTTTACAAGAACGCTTTTTTTCGCGAACATATCTCGAGTCCGGTCCTCTCCCCCCTTCCTCCAACTCTTTCCCCCCTCCCTATGTATGGCGCGCTCTCTATCTCGATCTCTCTCTCTCTGTCTCGCAATTTTTTTCGAGTCACTCTCCATCTGTGGCAGAATTCTTTTATTTTTATTCCCTCTCTCTCTCGTTCCCTCCGGTTTTCCTCCGAATACGCGGAATAACATAGCGTTCAATTGTTTTTCCTCTCTTTCCCAGTCACTCCTCGCCCGTTCTTTACTCATGCGTCGGACTGATGCCTGGCGCTCTATCATTAAGCGGCGTTATGCCCCCCCCCCCCCCCCCCCCCCGCTATTCCTCACTCCATCTCCTCCCCTCCTGCTTTGTGGTTCTCTCTTCTTTCTCTGTCTATTTAGTTCTTTCCATCTCCATTTCTCCTATTTTCTTTCGTCTTCCTCTCTCCTACCTGCTTGCCTCCATCCCTCTTTCTCTCCAGCTCCCTTCATTTCCTTCATCCATCTACTTCCTCTCTCTCCTCCCCCTTTCTCACGCTTTCTCTTACCCTTTCTCCTACCCGTCATTTCTCTTCACTCACCTTTCTCCTCCCACTCTCTCACCTCCCTCTTACCTTCCTCCCTCTCACCTCCCTCCCTCTCACTTACCTCCTCTCTCTCACTTCCCTCTCTCACTTCTTTCTCACTCTCTCCTCCCCCTCTCTATTCATATCCTTTCTCTATTCACATCCTTTCTCTCCTCCCTCCTTCCTTCTCTCTCTCTCTCAATTGCAACACTCGGTGCTTGAAATGTTGACCGCGAGGGGCGTGCGTGTCGTACCTGCGGTTGAAGTTGCGTTTTGTTTCATATTTTTATTTTCGTCGCGGACTCGTGAGCGTCCCCTGGAGCACGTAACGTCGAAAGAAGTATGAAATAAGAGTTGTCTGAAAAAAAAACTTGCTGTTTTAAAATCTCTCGATCGGCGCCAATTTCCTGTTTCTCACGCGCGCCGGCGTTTTTCAACTTTTTTGCTGTCGTCGTTATCGTTGCCTTTCGTACGGTTAATGGAGTGTTTTTATGACATAATTCGTGTGTTTATGGCAATATGGCATATTGGAGTATGGTAAATGTATATGGAATATATAGAACTATGATAACTCCAACCGCGTGGAAAGAAAAAGTTTGAGTGATCGAATATATATTTATCTAGCCCAGCTTCTATAGGACGAATTTTTCATTACTCAAAAAAAAAAGTTTCGTCTCAAAGTGTTTATTTATGCTTCCCCGAAGTGTGAGCGTTCAGTTAAAAAAAATACGGTCATTATGCCTGCTTGTTTTTTTCTCCGTATCTTTCTTTCAACCGTTTCTCATTCTGCATCTTAGCCGCTCCCACCTAATTCGGCGAAGTCCTCCGTCATTTTATCCCTTTATTCTTTTTCTCCGAGTGTCCGCCTTTCTTATTTTCCGCTTGTCTGACAAACCCGCATTCCTCTCATCCCGCCGACCGTGGTTCGCGCGAAAAAACACTTAAGGTCAGTGGAAGAACCTGTTTGCTTTTTGCGCGGAGGGATATCTTCCGAACAGTGCGTTCCTTACCGTACAAATAAAAGGCTGAATGTAAGAGTTTCCTCGCTTGCCCACCAGGCGTCGTCGCATCCTTCACTCCGCGAATGTTGTTTTCTGATTTCTTTTCCCCTTCGTCTCAACTTTCTCGCTACGTTTCTCTTCTTTTGGATTTTGCCGGCCGTTTTTGTTTTATCTTCGATATTTTCTTCTCTGCGTCACGCCTTTTAAATGATGGAGCGAGTCTGGCTTTTCCGAGACGGAGGGGGAGAGAGAATTTACCAGCTCGGGTGTCGATCTCGACCAAAGATCTCGACTCCCTCTCGTTCTCGTGTTGTCGATGTCAAAGAGGTAACGATGCAGTTGGCCTTCGTATCGAGTCCGTTAAGTGATCTCTTCTTGGACCGTTCGATGGTTGCGTCAAAGGCTTTTAGTGCCCGCGGTGACGTGTAATGAGGGCGTGTAATCGCTTCGGCTACGGTTTATACGCGGCGACCGGATTGCGGGCGGGGTCGTCGCGTTGTTTTTATTCAGCGTTTCGTTGCTCTTTTGTTTTTCGTTTCTCCCTCTCGCCAGCGACGGGAGGGAGGTACGGTTTAATTTGCGATCTGATACGCGGGATTTGCGTCATTAGGTCTGTCGTTCCTCTTAACACAAAGCAAAGCATAGTTTAGGTACATGAATGGCTGTGGCAGTTCTTAAACGGACACACACACACACACATAAATTTTTATACGCATAGCATATGCCACATAAGCCTATTAGTTAATGATATTTAAAGAAAGTCTACCCCTTTAAATTGGTCATAGGTAGACTGTTATTTCCCAATATTGTGTCTAGCTTTTTCTTGCTTTTTTCAAATTCATGAACACTTGAGCATGGAATAACGTCATTGTATATAATCTGTGAATATTGTTTGTTTTGCCGCAAACGAATTGAAACAGCTGAAAAATGTAATGCGTGATTTAAAAAATAAATTTTAGCTACCTTGTACAATTTCCGCTATACTTATGAAATCTTTGCTCATTACAGTTTTCTGAAAATGCAGTTTCACAAAGTTACAGTTCCCTCGATCGGTTTGATTTGAAATTCAATCGAAAATTCAAATATTGGTCTATATGATCGTCGTAAATTAATTTATAGGTAGTATTCCAAAGTTGACATTAATTGCGTGTCAGTTTCTATTAAAATAATTTGTTCGAGCGTGTATTGATAAGCATTGTCTCATTCTGTTTTGTGAATACGCATTATAATTACAACACTTGAGCCATTATTCGGTTTTATCCTTTTCGGATTAGTTCCAGACAGAGGCGGCTCTACCGTAAGGCGAACTAGGCGACCGCCTAGGGCCTCGCATGTACAAGGGCCTCGCGCAAAACACTATAAAGGTGGATTTTTTTGGCTTAGCGATATTGCGCGATATCGTAAACTTTGTGCTTGAGCCAGGTTTCGGCCAATGAGAAGCCTTAAATTTGAAACCAGAAATTACAAGAAAAAAGCTAGGAGCTAGTTAAGATCTCCCTGTGATTTGCGAGATTATTGCTACAGAGCCTTCTAAATACTATTCCTCACAATGTTTGTAAAGAGCAGTGTACGGTTGGTCAGAGCAGTTGATGCACGCTATAGACGAAGGCACATGAGGATCAAAGAGGCAGTAGCGCTGGTCAAACACGCAAGAGTTGATTGTTAAACAACAATCATTGTTTACGTCCGCCATCAGAATTAGATAATTAAAACTGTAATTATTGATGTGGCAATTTGTAAGCAACGCAGGTCAATTGAAACGTGAATTACCTGTGGTTAATGACCAATAATAAGGTTATACCCATCACAGAAATGTCTAAGAGCGGAAAAGAACGCGACAAGGGCAGAAAATTTGAATCAGGTTATACAAAAAGACAAAATTGGGTGACTTTGGAAGAATGCAAAGAACAGTTACGTGGTTCAATGCTGAAATATTTAAAGGCGGAAAAAGTAAATCAGTCTGAAGGTGCAGTTGAGAATGAAAATGAAGATGCGGGAAATTGTGTGGTCCAGGGAGCAGATTCTCAAAGCACATCCGTTCTCTGTAAGTTCCAGAGAACGTACTCTTTTTTCCATCATCTTCTCTTCTCTCCAACTCTCTCCCCCAATCCTTTCCACATCTCTCCAGCATCCTCTGTGCTTCGGCGGTTCTTTAGGTTGCCCAGACGCGGTGTGAGCTTCATCTGTTTCTCGCCCCGGGGCTTCCACACTCTCTCGGCTCGTTCTGCCGTCCCCGCACTCCAATAAATGTTTCCCTTAGTAACCTCATGCACTGCTCCTTTGGAGACCACCCACATCCCTCGGGGGGTTCTCCGCCCCCCCCCCCTCCCCCCTGGACTTAATACGCGCCGCCGTGAAAGAGAACAACCCCCTGTTACAGTCTCACACAATCAACAAAGTCCTTTTTCTCCCTTATTGTACTTTTCCGCCTCCGCTCTCTGGTTCTTGCTTTCTCTCTTCCTCCCCCCTCTCTCCTCTTTATCCTCTCCCTTATCCTGTGATATTATTTTCTACAATGCATTCGTATTATTTTATGTCGCAGTTTCTCTTGTAATTTTTAGGATTTTTTTCTGTTTACTTAATTTCGTCGGTTTATTTTCTGTCTCGTAGTATTACTCTCTCCCGTACTCAAACCTTTCTCGAAGTTGTCTTTCAACCTACAGCATTTAACGACTTATTTGATTTAGTAATTTCTCGAATTATGTACACTTAGGCGTATAGTATATCGTTGTGCAGATAAGTTTTGTCGTTTTCGCGCTGCTTAAAATTTTTGATGATTATTGAAACCTACGAAAAAAATTCTTATTTTAGTGATCGATTTTATGAAGATGTTTTTCACCTTATCCCCATTCGTTATTTATCTCTGCTAAACGCATCTCTCAATCGGAAGTACTTGTTGCAGATATTAATGTACATTTTTTTGTCATAATGCACATAATACGGTTTGGTCTTGCATTAATTACGTCTGTAATCTGAATATATTGTCGTCAGCATTCTCTTTCGGACTTGTTTATACCCTTTTCTTCTACTTTACCTCTGGTACGTACATCCTATCATTTCAGTTTCCTCTTAATATGTTTTGATCTTCCTCTCTCTCTTTACCATTTTCCCTGCTCCACTTCGGGCAATCTCACTCCACCCGCACTCACTCTTTCTTATATATGTCACCCTAGCTCTCTTGTTCTGTTTCTATGCGACCGAGCCATTTACTCGGTCTTCCTTTCCGTCTCCCACCGTCTCGAAACTCTTATTAACAGGGGTCCGTCTTCTCTCTTCCTCCCTCCTAACTCTTCCCCCTCTTCCAGCCCTCCCAATAATCCTCCCTTTTCCGCTCCGATGAACCGCTCGCCCTTTCCAACTTTTACCCCTTTGCCAACCAATATCTCAGTCTTTTGCGGAAACCCCGCGGCACACAAATCTTTTCCCTTTTGGCTTCTTCGGTTCTCCCTTTCCCACCCTCTCCAGCTTTCCTCTCCCTCTCTTTTATTCCTCTTCTTCCTCCCTAGTCTTTTCCTCTCCTTCCTTATCTTCTTAACCTCCTTTAAAAACTTTTAAAGGGCTTCGTTTGCAACTTGGAGCTGTTGCAGTCGCCGACAAGATCCTTTACTGCCATATTTATATCCTTAAGGCTATTTTGAGCCGCTTTTGCGGAGGAGGTTGGGAGTGAGGGAGAGAAAGAGTTGGAGGATTAGTTTGCGGAAAGGAGTATCGTTGTTGCAGAATTAGTGCGAGTAAGGATTCCCCTCCCTATCTCTCTCTCTCTTTTTCTCAAAAGTTTTTTGTATGTGGGATAGTCCGTTTAGGGTCCAGAGTTCCTCCCCTGTTGGTTGGCTGTCTCTTTTCCTCTACTCGAGAGTGAAGGCGAAGAAAGTCGGTAATTGATTTTCGGTCCGAGAAAGGGCTGCATGATTGGTGTCACTGTGTGACTCTGTTAACGTTGTTATGATTGTGTGGTTTCCGTCCGTGTGGCGTCTTATTCCGCCACACATGCATGGTTTTCTCCGCCCCCCTCTCTCTCTTGCGGGCTTCTATTAAGAACTCGAGTTATTCGTTTTTGAAGTGTGGTTTGTCGCCAGTGCCGTTGAGAGCTAGCTCATCGAATGAGTTACACAGGCATTTTCTTGTTTGCAACAGCAATGCAGTCATCTTTCCTTGTTAATTCAGCTCTTATTTGCTTGTATAATCAGAATCATAGACGTCAAGGAACTGTAAATATCTCCAAATTTTTGCTGATCAGTTTTTAAGGGTTTATCATTATTGTTGGTTCATTAAATAAATACTTAAAAATGAAATTGAAAAGATAAGTACTTAGGTACTTTCAATAGCCATGTATAATTCTGTTATATACTATTGATGAATGCCACTGATGACAGCTGCCTGGTACACGAACATACATGGTTTTTTGCTTACGTAAATAATTTTTTTCCTTTTTATTGTTTACGTGCCTATATTTCGAATTTATTTTTAGACCAATGTCGAGATTACTAGTTCTCTATCGATTTTATGTCGACGATGGAGAAAAATTTTATAATTATCTAAATAAGCATGTAGCTTGTATCGCGCTGCCGGTTCCCCGAAAGAAAAACAGAATATACGAGTATATACGAATTTTGCGATTTTTTAACCCGTTGTAGGAAAGTGAGCCAAAGTTGCGTTGTTTACACAGTAGGAATTAGCGGTTGTAACATCGTAATAACCTCATCTAGTATCGTGCTCTCCGCGAGGCACAAACGGGGCGTGAAAATTCGACGGCGTCTCTTTTGAATGAATTTGGGCGATGCGAAACGACTGCCTTTTCTGCCTCTTATATAGAATCCTGATGTACCCAAGTGTGCCTGCGTTCAAACTCTCCTCACGTTCTTTTCAAACTCTCTGCTCTTTCTCGCTTCCTCTCTTGTCAGTGCCGCTAAACAGTACTTCACTGCATTTCCCCCTGGGGCGCCACCAGCACCACACCCTTTCGGTCCTTGAGACGTTTCGAGTGTACTTCGCAACCCCCATCTAACCCTCTCACTCGCCCTCTGCCGCATTTTACTGTGCTCTTCTCTTGCCACTCTATTTTCCAACTATCCGGGAATTAGCTCCGTAGATAGAGGCAGAGAGAAAGGAGAAAGAGGACACGCCGTGTTGGTTGCGGTTTTACAGGGGTATCTCGAGGCTCTCTTACGTTTTTAAAAAACCACAAACTCCGCCATCTTTATGCTCGCTACTTCGCCTTTTGTTTGGCAGCGAGGCCATGTGATAAGGATTTTTGGAAAGTTCTCGTCAACGGGGATGAATGAAAAGCGAGTTAAAAGTGAAAATTATCAATAGAGGTCATCTTATTTAATAGAAACCAGCCTCGTTATAGGGGAATCTCATCTCCGTATGTATTCAGCACACATCAAACTAAATCCCAAAAAATTCTGCTAAGCGGATGTAAGATAATAAATTACATATCTTAAAGATAGGTACATAATAATATGCCGACTTTAAAATGATTTCTCAAGCCTTGGTTTTTAACTTTGGCATCTTTATCAGATTCAACGCGGTCTTGTAGCATTTACAGTATTAACTGATAGACTATTCGGGAATTTTACATTTTCTTTATTTTTTTAAAGTTTTATTTGAGATTCGTCTGAGTTGAAAAACTCGCTCCCAAATATTTATCTTATCATCTCTGCAATTTTGTAGCTGAACCTGAAGTCATATTTACGATTGATAGCTCTAAAGTAGTCTTTTCCTCTTAAATTAAATACAACGATAGATATTGTTATGGTTATACGTTCGATGGACTCCGAAAAGAAATGAACAGCGTCAAAAGCTTTAAGTGGTTGGCGTGAAAATTACTCTTAAAACTGGGAGGCAGAATCTCTCTCCCGCAGCAATCAAGATGTCGGGAACCGACTCTAGTCTATCGTAGCTACTCTTGTTAAAGTATCTCTCCTTGAGTTCAGTTTCGCTGGAGTTGAAACTATCCCCGAGACGATCTTGCTTGCGTCTTTTATTTTCCGCGCCTCCGCCCAATTCTCAACACCTTTAATTCCACTCTCTTCCCTTTCCTTCCCTCACGTCTCCACTTATTCCACTTGTATATTATTCCCTTCCCCTCGAATAGAGCGCCTGCTTCCTAAGCAAGGTAGGGCTCGGCTTTATTGTTTTTACGCCATTGTCGGGTCCTGTTGACATATTGAAGCACAGGGTCGAGGTTGAGCGTTTACATTAAGGGTCTGCGAGGAAAAGTAGTGGCGCGGTTGAGGAAAGCGGGTTAAAGGAGAAGGGGAAGTTTATAAGGTCGGTATTCTCTTCTCTCTGTAAATGTCTCTTTCTCTCCTTTCTCTAATTCTTCCCAATTTCATCATTTAACTTATCGTTTTACTCGACTCGAAGAAAATAAGGGTTAATTTGGTCAATTCTGACGTTTTATGGAGGAAATTTGAAGGTTTGTGTGCGTGTCTCCTATGTACAGGGTCGGTTTGAGTATCTCTTAATTTATTTGGAAGTTTAAGAAGTTATGTAGAAGAGGATGTTAGGTTATATATGGAATGGTTATTAAAGGAATTTGATCTAGAATTTTGGTATTCCTTGTTAAATAGCTTTACGCCTTAAATCCAATAAATGATACACGCAATTCCTTTAGTCTTATTATGGTTCGATAAAATGATTGAATTTGTTTTTGGAATCAACCATCTGGGAATTTACCTTCGTCATATATTTCGCGATAATATTTTTTGCGAATACGTGTAATTTAGAAAATTAAACCAGATGCTTGATAAACCTCAAATAATTTACAATTTCAAAGACGAATTTTAGGCTTGTTGACTCAAAATCGTAACAAGGATTTTTTTATAAGGCAATAACTTTATGATTTTAGGAGATAAGATCGGAAAGTCATCGCCGAACAAATGAACAGCGTTACAAAAAATCTCTTTATAAGAGGAGATTTCCGGGTCGAAGCAATAGATTTGAATCAAAAGGACATTTGGAATCATGAAAACGCCACCAAAAAAAGCAATATAATTTACAAAAATACATAGTAGGCGTTGGATCCCTGAGGTTGATTTTAAAAAATTTAATTTCCTGATACTTGGGCCAATTAACGGTTTACTTCCTACTTCCTTTCAGATAGTTCTTTATTTTTCCTCCTCCTCTCCTCGGCCTCTCACCCATTTCCTCCCCCTCAGTTTCAACAATGCTTTCCTTCTCTCCCAACCCACCTACCAGTACCTCGTATATTGAACGTTTAATTTGACGGGCATGTTCGTGCTCCGAGAAGGCCGGGTAATTTTCAGCGGTCCGCACAATCCTCCTAAACTCCGCTCCCTCCCTCGCCCACATCTGCCCCTCCTTCCGCCCTTCTCGCCCCATACCGCCCCCCCCCCTCTTCCGCCCTCCCTCTCTTCGTGCGGTGAGCTAGCCCAGGGAATAAAAACATATGAGCGAGGGACCCGCGGAATTGGACGAAATAAAACCGGAGAGAGGATTTTCCTGAGGTAGGAGTAAGTCGGGGCAGATGCCGACGCCAGCCTCCACCGCTCCCGCGCGCATTTTTTTCTTTTGTTTCTTTTTTCTATTCCATGGCGGCCATCCTTCATTCCTTGCCCTCCAGTAGTTCGTTTATCCTCAGCCTTTCACGCCTTCTGTGTTCTTCGTCCACTCTTTCCCTTTTTCTCACAGTTGCTTCGCACTCCTTTCATTTCTCTCCCTTACTCTCTTAATGCTTTTCTCTCACTTGCTCCTTCTATCCGTCAGCCTCTTACTTCCTGTCTTTTCTTACGTTACATTTTCCTTATTTTATATTTTACTGTTTTTCCTGTCTCCCTCACGTTTTCCTTCCTTTCTCCGTTCATTTCCTCTATTCTGCCTTTCTCCCGAAATTTTATAGAATTGTTACAGATTGGGTTCATAGGTTTTGTTGCTTCAACTGCCGTTGGCGCCACTTTATATATATTTTTCATGAACAATCGTTCCTTTCCTGCCTTCTTAGTGCACTTCTTCACTCCCTATTTTAGCCAGCATTTTTACCGAGACTGCTGTTGTCATTTCAGCTACTATTCTTCTTAAGTGTTTCCCTTTTCTTGCCTAGCCCTTCATTTTCCTATGGAAAATAGGGCAGTGCAGATACGGAGATGGCCAAATTCCATATCCCTTTCCCTAATGGATGTACCACGGTTTAATTAATTCGGAAGTTACCTTTCTATTTATAAGCGGGGTAACTTTCTCACATACGAAGCATATTGAGAAAGTATTGTAATCGCGAAAAAATTTGATCTCGAAATTTTGATGGAAATATACGTTTTAGGTGTACCAGAGTCCGAAAAAGTGGTTTTCGCAATGCCGTCTGTCTGCGGGTCTGTCTGTTCGCGTCTCTAGAGCCTAAACAAGTGGTTCTCAACCTTTATTTGTCTGCGTCACCCTATGTTCAGTTCATTCAGCTATGCGTCACCCCGTTTACAGTTCCATTATCTTCAAGTCACCTTTAAAGATAACATGGAATTTTCATAACCGCATAAAGATAAAATTCTGGCATTTAAATCAGCACCGGTGTTATTTCTCCTGATTTTATTTGTTTATATAAGTCAGAATATAATACACTATGAATTTATCAAATATTCGCGTCACCCCTCAATTACCGACGCGTCACCCTAGGGTGCCATGTCACCCCGGTTGAGAACAACTGGTCTAAACGGTAGAGCGAAAATGAATGAAATCTAGTAAGTAGGCATTTTATCTTACAGAATAGAAGGTATGAAGAAATGGTCGACATTGCTCAATAATTAAGGGAAGTTTATTTAACTACAATTAGATTTTCCCAGAACCGGCTCAAACGATTTTGCTCAAAATTCGTACAGTTACTTGAGTTTACGTCTTCAATAATACCAAATAGTTCATATTTCTCAAGAAATGAATATAAGGCTAGTTTATTCCAGGCACCTTTAACAATAATTTGATTTTCTCAAAAACGGCTCGAACGATTTTGATGAAATTCCGTACCGTTACTTGAGTTTGCGTCTGCAATAAAACTACATACTTCATATTTCTCAAAATTAATATAAAGCTAGTTTATTCTTGGGTAACTTTAATAATTGGATTTTCTAAAAAAAACGGCTCATACGATTTTTATCAAATTTTGTATAATATGTTAAGTTGATGTTTATAATAATTCTACATAGTTCATATTTTTCTAAAATAACTAAACGATGCATTAGTATATGAGAAAGTTTGTCCAATGTATATTGTAGCAATATTTATATTTCTGCGTCACCGTTCAGATGTACGCTTTAAATTTATTCGAAAACTTAGAAAATAAAACTGCGAAATAAATAGGAAAACAACACGTGGATGTGAATATTCTCGTCAGTTCGATTTAATAAAACAAGTTTTTTTTCCTGTCATTGAATTCCCTCCAATATTACATAAAAGTTCAACAAAGTCTCCTCGTACTGAAAATGTTTTTTCTCCTCCGGCCCGGAAGTTAAAAAAAGAAATGTGCACGGCGTTTGATTTCAGCATCGTCGACTCCGTATCGTCTAATTTTTATCGAAAAAAAGAAAGGGTCGTTCCAATCCGAAATTTCTCTTCTCCCCTCCCCTCTCTCTTCCCAGGATATTTCATGTCGGATGTGTATTTTTCGAAGATATTTACTCGTCCGTTCGGAACTGGGTCTGCAGGAGTCCTAATTACCAATTGATTGTTTTTCGATTGGATTAATATTGAAACAGAGGGCGGTAGCAGGTCTGAGGTTGACGTGTGAGTGGAATGGGAGAAAGAGAGGCTGCTAGTTCTTTTCCAGGTTAAACACGAGGGGTTTTTTAGGATCGCTCGGCCCTACGGCTCCGAAAGTTGAGTGGCATGTAACTAACCAATCTTCACCAGGATTTTTCCAAACACCCCACCAACCTCCCGCCTCACCCCTTCTTCTCCCAAGCCTCCCGCTTCCTCCCTCCTTTTACAGCCCCTCCCCATCCCCGTCGAGAGGGGAAAAAAACCTTTCCCTATCCTTTAAAATAAAAAAATAACATATCCGGACCTGTTCTCCTTTTTGTGGCGTTTTTTTTTGGACGGGAACCGCGTGGATGCCATGAGACTTTTTTTCTTCTTCCCCTCTTACTGGAATTTTCCCCCTCGCCGCTCTCTTCATCCCCTCTTAAAATCTCACCTTATTTTTTGTCGTTACCTCCGCCCCCTAATTGTAATTGAAATATCTACCCGCTCATATTTTCGCCTAAATTTTTATTTTCTCTCCTCTCGCTTGTCTTCCTCTCCAAATCCGCTGGTTATACTTCACGTTCTCAATCATCTTTCTTCTCTCGTTGTATTAAATTTTCTCCCCCATAAGCCGGATTTACACCTGACTTTTCCTTCCAACTTATGGCCACCTTGTTCGTTTTATGTCTCTCCCCTTAGTCATAACCCAAGACTCATTCAAATCTCATGCTTCAAGTCTGTACTTCTCTTATGTTAAACTTCAAGCATCTCCCTCAATATAAAGTCTCAAGCCCCTCTTTTACTCAAGCCTCGCCTTTCTCCCATCAAGCTTCAAACTTAAAATTGATGCCTCCCTCTACCTTAATACTGAAACCTGCCACTACCTTAATACCGAAACTTGCCTGTACCTTAATACTGAATCTTGCCTCTATCTTAAGACTGAATCTTGCCTCTACCTTAATATTAAATCTTAAGACTGAAGCCTGCATCTATCTTGAGACTGAAGCTTGTCTCTACCTTGATACTGAAGCTTGCCTCTACATTGAGACTAAATCTTGACTCTACCTTGAGACTAAAGCTTGACTCTACCTTGAGACTATAGCTTGCCTCTACCTTAGACTGAAACTTGCCTCTACCTTAAGACTGAAACTTGCGTCTATCGTAAGACTGAAGCTTGCCTCTACCTTGAGACTGAAGCTGGCGTCTGTCTTAAGACAAGTTTGCCTCTTCCTTGAAACTGAAGCGTCTATCTTAAGACTGAAGCTTGCCTCTACCTTAAGACTCAAGCTCCCGTCAGTCAAATCTCAAGCTCTCCAGTATCAAACTTCTCCGTATATGAGTATAAAGCCTAAGTCTCCTCTGTCATACCTTCCCATCTTCTGTCTCACACCCAATCTCTCCATTCCCCATCCGCCGACTAAGCTCTCCCCTTCCTCCACCAGATCTCTTCCGCACCAACCTTCCCCCAAACCCCTTATCATACTCCCCCTCCCCTTCTTCCCACCTCCAACCCTCGCTCCACTCTTCGCCCACCCTCGGATTTTTTTCGAGAGGAGACGGATCAATACGAAATGGTTTGGGTGTTGGGGCGCGGAGGGGTGGGATCGGAGGCGAAAGTCATTTTTTTCGGAAGGGCGCATGCGGTGCCTTTTTTTCTGGGGCGATGGCATAAGGTTTTTTTTTCGGGCGATCCGGGGCTCGTGGTGTAGTTAGGAAGATGGGGTCGGCATAGTTTTTGGGCTGGTGGGGTCCAAGGGAAGGGGGAGTGGCACGGGATAAAGGTTTGGAAGAGAGGAGGAAGGGAGGAGTTAAACTTCTCTGCCAGGCACACAGGCACGCCCGTGACAAGTCTGCACGCGATGCTTCGTGTTAGCCCTCATCGTTTCCCCCATCCTCCACTACCTACTTCTAAAAAAATTTTGGTTTTCCCCCCCATCGGCAATGTTTGGCCTCACTCGATGACGTCACCCTTTAACCCATTACTTCCTCTTTCCCCCGCCCAAAAAAAAATGAAATAAAACATTTTTCTCTCCCTTCTTCCCGTCGGCTCTTCCCACCCCCTTTCACTTTCATAACATCATATAAGCCCGTTGGAGTAGGGAGGTGGGCGAAAGGGGTTGGAGTGCCACAATGGGCGGTTTTTATTGTTTTTTATTTTTTCCCCCTTAAAAGGATTTGATCCAATTCGACTCGTAATTCTGTTTCCATGCTTGGAGGCGTTTACTTTATTTTCTTCGTTTATTATTTTGTTTTACTCTTATGCCGTCAGACGTAAGCGTAGCGTCGAAGTCGTTAAGAAGTACCTTTTTCGTCGATGTTCAGATGTCGTTTCGGCTCTTCCGGGAGGGTTTAGACGTACCTGCGAACCGTTCATTATCGAAGATCTTTTTTCTTCTGTTTAAAAAAAGTTGTTCGAGAATCTCATTTTTACGTTTTTTATTTCATAAACGACGTGGATTTTCGCATGCCTCGAGTTTTTCTTGGTTGTTAGGTACACGAGGAAAGAAAATACCGCGTCTGTTTTATGTCATGCGGCGCATGTTTATGAAAGCGATTTTGCTATGTGTGAACAAGCCTCCACAAATAATTTGTGGGTTGAAATCCCATTGGATGACTAAGATCTAAGGCAGAAGTAGGTACAATACGGCACGTGGGCCGTATGCGGTTCTCGATGGTGTTATATGCCATATGTTGTGTGTGGCTGTGACGAAAAGAGCGAATTATTTACCTTAACACGGACATTACAATTCAATTTTTTGCTATGAAACCACGAATGTTGATATTTTTACTTTAAAATGTTCAGGCTTGATTTTCACTTAAATGATACCTCAGACTCTCGAGGTGATCACTTCTGCGATCAGCCGTAGCGTAGCATTAATGCGGCACGCTGTAGAAAAGGCCGCCAACCCTTTACCTAAGGAATCGGGATTATTGTTTATACCAATCGGTCACATTCGTACGATTAAACCTGTTATACTATTTTATGGCTGCGAAATTGGCTTCACTTGCTCCATAGGGTCTCGAAGCAGAAGACGAAAGAACGGTTTTGAAACAATGAAATTTCTCGAGCAAGGATCGAAGTTGCATTTAAATCGTTGTGGCGGTGCCAACCCCTTGTGTCTAGGGCCACTTGCGAGGTGCTCGTCGAAACCCCCGAAACCCCTATTCCTCCTCGACAAATTCAACTTTTCGTTTTAAATTGGTCCACTCCTTCCTTTCTTATATCGCTTTATCGGCGAATTGCGGAGCGGAAGAGCTTTAAGGAAATGTCTGGCCAGGAAGAAAGGACTTTTTTCCTCCTCTCTCGGACACTATTTTTCAGGAAATATATTTGCCCGGCGACCGACCGATATAAGTTTTTAAATATTTCATATCTGTCGCTTCCTTTGAATGTAATTTAGTCCCTGAGGTCTCCTTTCCTTCTCTTTTTATCACGCTTTTCATCAGTCGGTTTCGTCGATTGCCTGGGTTCTAAATTTATTAAGGTTTTTTCTTATCTCTGAATTGGATGCTAATATTTCTATCGGAGGTTTTTCGGACAATTTGAAACATTTCCTTTCCTTCTTTACTTTATCGCCTTACTACAAACTATGCTATCTTTCTCATAGATTTCAATCTTTTCTGTCTTTTAGAATAGCATGAGTTAAAATGATCTACGTCATATCTGCATTTTTTTTTCTAATTTTTGGCAGATTCGAACGATGTAAATACTTAAACATATTTTAAAATTAGACATGGCAGTCAGGTTCAGTCTCTAAAGAGTATGTCCATCAATCCACATTAATAATTTATCGACTCCAACAGTTTCACGTAATTAAATATTTATCCATCAAAAGTTTACTTATTAATATCATGAAATTTCAGCGTTAATTTCCCTGCATTTGGAATTCCAACTACATATTTAGTTTTAATTTGCCATAATGTCAAAGATAGTCTTCTGCGGAGAACTTTATTAAAACTGTGGAAGGGCTTCTAATGAAAGAAATTTATTATTATAACATGCTGTTCATATTATGAAATTCTATGGAAAATGAAGCACCAAATCAATTTTATTACTTTTCGTGATGGTTGCATCTCTGCAAAATCTATTTATGCATATCCTTTTTTCGTTTTATATTATTTTCTATCGCTATAATTCTCATTCTACTCGGTATCCCTTACTTACACAATTTCTCGTACTCTTTCTCACCCATCACAAACTCCTCGAGTTAACGTACTTTTTAGAAGCCGTTCTTTTTCCTACCTCTTCTGCTCTTTTTGAGCTCTTTTTCCCATCTCCTGTTTCCACCTTCTTTCTTCTCCGTTAGTCTTTTTTATATTGTTTTCCACGTTTCGTTCATCCGAGTTTTCTTTCCCTTCCTAGAATGCTAGGTCGCATTTCTTCCTCCGCTTTAGTTCCTTAAGTGACCACTTGGTGTCTCATGTGTGCCTGAGTCTGGATGTGACAGTGTGTATGAAAGGGAAGGAGAGGAAGAAGGGGAAGGAGGAAGAAAAAGTGAGATCAACGCGAGAAAGAGGGAGAGGAAAAAGAGAGATGGCTTGGGAGTTGAAGCACTCCACTCCAAAGGTTTTCAAGAGGGGACGTAAAACTTGGGCTGAGGATAAAAAGGAGGTGGAAAGCGGAGAGAGAGAGAAATAAGGAGATAGAAAAGATGGAGGGTCGCAAAGAGGACCGGGAGAAGAAGCGAAAAAAGGAAGAAAAAAATGAAAAAGTTCAATTCTCTTATAAGACTTTCGCGCTATTTTTTATATTTTCTTCGCGGTAAAAAATAGGATATTTTTTCCTGGAGTGCGTCCCAAGTACGAATATGTCTGGCGGCGGGGTAGAAGAGGTTAAGAGGGTGTGGGGTGGAGGGGAGTAAAAGTGGGAGGGAGGGGGCGTCTTTTGACACAAGTGCGGCGTGGATGTGTGGTTTGGGGACGGACGGCGGTGTGCGCCAGGGAAGAGAAGGATGGAGGGGACGACCTCGGGGCGATTTTCTGTCGGGGAAAGAGGTTGGCGCCTGATGAGGTATGGAGGGGGAGGGAATGCTCCACCCAAGGAAAAAGGGCCCTTTCGAGGGTTTTCGTGAGTGCTTTCCGGCAAGGGTTGAGAATAAAAGGGTCAATCGTCGATTTAGTCCGGAGAGGTTAAGTGTGACTCTTTTCGGTGAGAATGGGTTCTGTCGCGGTTGGGTGGTTAAACGTTTTTTTTCGTCGTCTGCGGTCTCGGAAGTGATTTCCTATTGTTTAATTGAGGAATTCATCCGCGGTGATGGGATTTGAAGGGACCTTTATGGGTTTTTTTGCGAATAATGCATGAAAAAGAATCGGTTATAAATAACGGTTTATTAAATGTAATTATAAGGCATTCATTCATTGTAATTCTACCTTCCAGTATGTTTTAGGCACACCCAACTTAATCTGTGTTATAAAATGTCGTTCGTATCCCCATATCTATTTTCTTCTATTAATGCGTCTAATATAACTTTCCTCTTCCTCTTTTCTGTTACTTCTTTCAGCAGTGATTAACTTTCAAAATTCTACCCACCCATTTCTTCTATCTCCTTATTGATATAATTAAGCTTCAATCTTGACTTTCTCGATTAAAAACTACGGTTGTTTTTTTTCTCTATCCAACTAATTTTCTCTAGTCTACGCCATGCATGGAGATACATGCGTAAATGCCACTTGAACAATGAAATCTTGATGGTCGATACAATTAGAATTGTGCTTATGCAGTAGAGAAGTGGTTAACCTGTCTGGCTGTCTATGCTAGTGTCCCGGGTTTGAATCCTGCCTAGGATACCAAAACGCGAAACCCGAAAGTTTCCAACTGCAATCAACAACGTTGCGAAAGCCTTCAACTCCAGCTCATATTTGTGTTCGTCTTACGCTCGTTGTAAAAGACACTTGTTTATGAGCTAATTAATATAAATAATTCATCCTTTGACTAATACCCGCGCTCAGAGAAGATTCTTTTCTTTCCTTTTTTAGCGTAACGTTAGTCTTGTTTATGCCGTGATTGTGGTTTTGGTGAACGCTTGATTTTGGTTGTTTATAGTTTTTTTCGCTTTAGAATGACAATTCCACGAGTTCAGTACCAATCTCCTATTAAAATGAACTCTCGGGTCAAATTGTATACTTCGGATCCTCATTTATTTCATTAATGGTTCTCCGGGTTCGAGAATCCGTAATTGGGGTCCAGCATCGGCGCTTTGGGCACGTAGCGCCGCGGTTTGCGTACAGAATCGGAAGAAAGGGGATTAAAGAGGCGGCGAATCATTTGGATTTGATGGAACGCAGGTTGCTGCAGGAAAATCATACGGAAGGGAAAATGGATTACGTCGAACGGGATGTACATACACGTGTGGTTAGTGCCGAAGACCGCCACGAGGGCGCACTTTTTTTTTTTTTTACAGTTCCCGACGCCGCCGCGTGCACTCGTGGAGGCATCCCGCGGCGTTCGTGAACTCGCCCCACTAATCCACGTGACTCCCTCGCAATCACGAAGCACTTGTTTCGTCCGGCTCTTCCTCATGCCTGGAGAGCGAGGAAGAGTTTTATTATACGGTCTTTCATTTTCGCCCTCCCCATCCCCCATCTAAACCTCTATCTCTCTATTTTTCTCGCCATATCGCCGCCTCCCATGCCACAGACTTCGTGGTCACGTGCATGGTGGGAAGGATACGGCGGTGCGAACAGCGGGAACGTCTTGTGGTAATTTCCTGGAAGTCGTGAGGAGCCAATCAATTGTTGTCATTTCGCCAGTTTGATTTTTTTGCTCCCCTCCCCCTCTGCAAAAACTGAAATCACGATAATGCGATAAGAGTCCTTCGCCAACTACTGTGTAATTTTTTTTGGGCCATTCACCACAAGTTAAATAGATTCGTGTTTTATTTCTTCTGTTCCGATTCATTGCTATAATATTGTGGTATTGTTTCGATTATCCTGAATTTATTGGTTAAGGTTTTTGGAATTATCTTGGAATTAACTAATAAAAACAACTAGAGATAATGCAATTAAGCATTTTATGTATAAATATCCTTCATCGTTACAATTGCCTGCTATAGCATAAAGTTTCATGGCCCATACCGACAATTGGATTCGATCCATAAGGCGAGGACGATAATTTATTTTGGAATTATTTATTATCGAAACTTTTTCTAATATCAATATTGCGATAGTATGCGTTGCTATGTAACTCCTGAACGGAAAATACCCCTCTTTATTCTTATATTGGTCATTTGTTCATGCTTACGCTTAAATCTTGTTGTTTTTAAAGTATACTCTCTGATATTTGGGGTAGAAACATCTGTAATACATGTGCGACAGTTGAATGACAGTCCGAATATACTGAAGTTAATCAGTCGTATTATAGGTTAACCTTTAAAAACATTTAAAGTACTCGCTCGGTGTCTTTAGGATGAGTGACTCACGACGTTCATCTTCTGAATCATCGTTCTTACAGTTACGCGAGAAAAGAAATTAATTCGATTCGAGCTTCGATGCGGCAGTTTTTTATCGCTTCTAAAGAATATCCTCACGATTTTATTTTTTTATTGTTTCATTTCTTTCCACACGCGTTCCCATAAAACCGTCCTCTTATTCTCATCCTTCCCGCCTTTATCCCTCCATTTCGGCGTCTCGCACGTTTTCTCAATCGTTTTCGTCTCCGCCTCTCCCAACCACAAAGGGTTGATCTCAAGAATGACAGTGGGAAAAAGGGATGTTACGACAGAGATGGTGGATGGTAGAAAGGGGGCGGTAGTGGGTGTGAGGGTTGGCGGCGGATACGGCGGGGGGTGCGGAAGTAATGACGGTACAAAGGCGCCCACCTCCTCCTCTCTTCCATCATCCGCCTCCCTCTCCTATAGTAGAAGGGGCTTTAGTCGGGTGAGTTGGCCCTACTGGGAACGGCGTTTCCACCCAGGCATTAATTCTCGCGTCGCTTCGGGAATAGCGGGCGTCAAAATTATAGTGATGAAGATATCGCCGAGTCGTCCTTTTTTTGTGGGTGACTCGTTTTTGACGTTCGTGAGCTGCGTTTTATTGAATTCGTGTCTTCGTTACGTGGGCGCATTAGTGCTTTCGCTAAATGCATGGGGTGTGGGTTAATTTCTGGGCGTCTTTCGTATTATCCTGGCGCTTGAACGTGTATAACTGCATTTTTGCGTTTGGATACGTATTTATGTCTTGTGTAACTTAGACGCATTCATTCCAGTCTCTGTAACTCGACGCTTGTACATAGAATTTTGTTTTATTCAGCGATTACTTCTTTATGGTATGCGTATACGTCGAGTCTAATAATATAATAACTCCTACTATTTTTAATAATTTGTGGTTTATCAAGTAATTGGAAATAAATCCATCGGGTAATATTACTAGTTTTTCAGCTATTAATATACGCGCTTGTACTTTGATAATGATTAACAGCGACTCTAGTGGTGATACCTTTCTTTCTTAAAAGAATTAAAAAATTCGAATATGCTTCAATCAGCAACTTTGGCCGTCGCATCAGTTTACTTTCCGAGGCAATGATTGCTCTCGAACAAATATTTTATACTCTTTCGCTCCATCTTAATTAAAGATTTATCATTTTCTTCTCGGACGAGACATCTTCCTTATCCTCCTCCACCTTTCCTCTTCCCCCTACGGTCCTTCGGTGGATTAGAGAAGAACGCGGGCTTATATGCGCCATTATCTCCATCCCTCTCCCAATACCTCCCCCCCCCCCTCCCCTCCTTCCCTCCCCCGTAACCCTCTATCGAATTGAGGTTTGACTTTTGCAAGAAGCGAATGGACTTCCGTTTGCACTTCGTCGTGGATTTTCCGCCCGAAAGCTAATGTTTACCTATGAAGGGGGTGTGTAAGGGTGGGCGGGAGGAGGAGGGAGGAAGAGAGAGAGGAAAGTCTGCCATCCAGTTTTGTGTCAACAAGCTCATCGTATAATCTGAGATAGTGGTCTGAAAATGTTTTCCTCTCGGCGTCTGACTTGAGAAATGGTGGAAAATTAGTGCGCGGAGGGGAATGATATACCAGAAAGGAATGTGTGTGATGTGTCGTATGCGTGTGTTTTGTGCGTGGAAACACACGGAACTAGAGGCCAAAGTTTTTTGTCGTGCAATTTCCCCGCAGTTTAAATAAAATGTGTTGCAACTTTCGTAAGTCATAAGTGGGAATACGTCTAGCAAGAAGTTAATAGTTTCGCGATGCCATAAATAATTGCCGAAATGAAAGTGAAGGTTATAGCCGTCATTCACAAACGTCTTAAGTAAATATGTTCCAGAAAGTTTGAGTTGATTTGTGTTTCGTTCAGTTACGTGTCGCATTATTTTACCGGTTGTCACAAATCCGACGTAATCGGACTGACACATCTTAAGTTTCTATGTTTCCTATAAGCCAACTATATAGAACAGCAGATTTTTCCTGTTGGTTTGGTCTTGGCTCGGGCCAGGAATTATAATTCCCCGCTACCAACCCTCCTTCTTGTTCTGCTGTCATGTAGTAGATGTAATGTTATTGGGTCCCAGTCTATTCTGTTAAAGTCGTGATGAGTAAATTGATTTGTAAGTATAATGCAAGGATCGGGAAAACTTTCAGAGAGAGAGAGAGCACCGCGGACTATAAAAAGGTCTCCGCGTGCCTTTCCGTCGCCTATTTTATTTCTCTCCGCGGCGATGGAATGATAATTGCGTCTTATGGGGAGCACGTGCTGCACTTCGAGTTATCAAGGGTCGATTATAAAAGTCCATCAGAAAAATTCTTGGGCATCCGGACGTGATCTTTCATCCTCGTCTGATTAAATAGCTGAGAGGAGGAGAAGCGAAGCGGAAATAAATATTGCATCGGAGTGGGAGGAGGGAGGAAGATGGAGATAAGTACGTGACCGTCGAAACAAAAAAAAGAGATATTTGCTTGTTTTTTTGTCGTACACTTTATGTACACTCAAAATGTGTTAGTGACTTATAAGGCGTGGGAACGTGTGTTGGATTTGGAGCCTGGATAGTTTGTAAACAGAGAAATGAGAGCCGTGCGTGAAAGACGCGGGTGGGAAACGGCAGGGAGGAAAGCTGGTGAGCGTGCGTGTTATTTAGTAAACTTTATCAGACGGTGCGTGATATTGGCGCGTATGGGAGCGTATCGAGGGAAGGAAGACGTCTGGTCGTAGAGCGAACTTAATCGTGTTGTTTTTATAATTTCTCGTTTTGAGGATGGTTGGGGCATGGTAGAGAGGTGTTAATCGCGATGGTTTTTGAAAGTTTATTTCCAACGGGATTCTAATTAAACCCGCATTTTAATTGTTAAGCTAACTTCCAATCATTTGTCTGGTAATATTATTTTATGGTTTCCTGATGTAAGCATAAGTAGCAAAATTGTAAATAATTAAGCTTTGTTAGTAGTTGAGTTTAATTACTCATGATTTGGAAGCTGTTAAATTTGAAGTTTCGAGTTTCTGCCGTATATGCTGCCTAATTATTAGAATATGTTTTCCGTCAATAATTTATATAGTCGGTGAATATTATATTCATAATAGGTCGGGAACACCTATATAATTTAAGGAACAATATTCACCTGATTTTTATGAATCATCATAGGTAGTCTGTCTGTAGACAGGTCCGTGATTATTCATGGTTAAACCTGGTTCTCCATGTACCTACTCCTATTTTCCGCAGTCTTCTTCATGTCTTGGTAGCTCTCTTTCCCTTTCAAGTCGTCTATCAGCTGAAACCTTTTCCTACCTCTTTCTCTTTTTCCCTCCATTTTTACTTCTTTAATCATGCTCTCTCTCCTCAGGTAATGTCCAATCCAGTTCGCCTTCCTCTTTTTGATAGTCTGTATAATCGTTCACTCCTCTCCTATTCTTCGTAATACTTCCTCGTTTTCACCCTGTCTGTCCATTTTATCTTCAGCACTTCTCCATGTCCACATTTCGAAGCTTTCCAAGTATTTAATATCATTTTTCCTTAGCGTCCATGTTTCTGCCCCATACCAAACTATACTCCATGCATAGCATTTTATCAACTTCTTGCGGATATCCTCCTTTATATTCCCCGTTAGTAGGAGTTTATTTCTTCTGTCGTTATGATTCTTCCAAGGTATTTATAGTGTGAAACGTGTTCTAATAGCTTTCCTCCGCTACTTATGTTCAAATTTTCTTCTTCTTTACTTGATATTCGCATGACCTTGGATTTTTCTGTGTGTATTATGTTATATTTATGAATATAGTATTATATTTTCTTCACATTTATAATCTTATCTAGTTCACGAAATCTTCACCGACCAGCGAAAACGGGAAAAAGAACCATTTATATATCGACTAAACTTAATTCAAGCATTTTATTTAAATTATTTTAATCTTTTAAGTTTTTCTTTGGTAAAAATGATCAGTAAAAAGAGACGCGACGATATTAAAAAAAAACGCGATGCGTTGATATCGATCCGACTGCCAAACGAAAATCTTGGTACTCATTGGTGAAGTGAGTCTTCACAGCCCCCTTGCTTGCTCTCGAGTAGGTACAGAAAGCATTACGCGGAGTTTTTAAGGATCGAGACACCCGTGTTTGCAGTGCTGTTGTACACGCGGAATGCGTAGGTTTTGCAGTAGAGGTGGGAGGGAGAGAGAGGAAGGAGGAGAGAATGGGAGGAGTGAAAAGGGGCGTGAGTTGGAATGGGACAGGGATAAGAGGGAGACTCTTAAGAGGGGTTGGGTGGTCCCACTACTCTTGATGATGAAGATTACGCCTAGGCGGAGGGAGCGGCGAAAAGTGGTGATTACAGGGTGAGACGACGCAAAGTAGGGGGTGTGAAGGGGGAGGGTAGATGGCGTAAGGAATTGTGGGTAGGCGGCGAGGGAGGAGTGAGGGGAAGGGGAAGGGGGTGAAAATTGAGGGAGCAATCTAATTGGGGATGGGAGGGGGGAAGTTGAGGAAAGATGTTGTGCGTGGTTTTAGTCTTGGCGGGATGCGAGATGGCTCTTTGGAAAGGTAAAAGGATTAATGCGGAACGATTCGTCTCGCTGTGAAATTTCACGTAGTCTTCGCGTGTTAATTCTTCGACGTTCGCGTTCATGTTTTTGAGTATCTTTCCGCGATTCATTTGGTGTGGAAATTTATGCCTCGTATTTGGAGGACTTCAGCGGAAGTTAAATCGAAATTATGTGAATTTTTCCGTTTTAAAAATATTTTTTTTTTTGCTTTCGATGCTATAAAGCAGGGGTTCCCAAACTGGAAGCCACGGATACCATATATTCAAATTTTTTTTCTCGCGTAATCCGAAATAGGAGGTGGTAAGCCAAATAGCAGTAAAATTAAGCGTATCGGGTCTCTTTCTCTATCACTCGAACCCCATTTAGCTGAACAGTTTGGGAAACCCTGCTATAAAGCATAACCAAAGTATATATATATATATCAAATAAGAGAGATGTGCGATTTTCCTGCGAGTCTAACTAAGCAAGGTGTCGCTGTAAGCAAGTGGTGAAAATCTGTTAAGCAATGGATTGAGCTCCCATTACAGATAAAATAGGTATTATAGATAGCTCTTGTATTTACAGATTGATCGAAATTAAAGTGATACGATAAGCGAGTTACCACCAGCAAGAATATTTTGTCGCTGGAGCGGTCGTTGTAATTTCTTAACTGTTTTACGGCCACCGGAGTAACATAGACGTGTACTCCAGTGGTTCAGCTTTTTCGTTACATATAGATAGGATAGATTTTTTTTGGACTTGGTGCAGAAAAGAGTCAACTAGCGAGCACGTGAACGAGAGGCGGCCATTTTGTTTCGAACGCCGCAATGCCATCTGTTACGGAATGGAACAAAAAGGAAGCCTACTCGAACCGACTCGATTGTTTTATTTTTCCTCCAAAAGTTTTATTCGCGCCTCTTGTTTTTTTTTCCTTCGGCCGTTTCCTCCCGATAGGCGCATCCGATTGATTATTGTTTGTTTTGGAGCGCGGTCACGTTCCTTCCATTATTTCGATATTATTCGTATAAACCGAAGGGGGAGGCGAGAAGTCTTTTTTCGGTTTTGTAAACATCATGGGCGAAAGAGAGCGGGGGAGCGAGCGAGAGATGGTTTTTTTTATTATTTTGGAGAGGGGTGTGAAAGGAGGTGTGACGAGGAAGGGAGGGGACGTCGTGAGGCATCGATCTCCCACGCGAGAAGAGGGTTGATGGGGAGAAGGGAGGGAGGGAGGTTTGGGGGTGGAAGGAAGCGGAGAAAGAAAATAGAAAAAAAATATCGGTTAAAAAAATTCCGGAGCTTGGCGGATACTCCGCTCGTAGTCTTGTCTGTGGTTGTGTGTGTGTGGGAGTGAGGGTATTGTTGGAGGAGTTTTGAGGCGTAAGAGGTTGGCGATGGTAGGATGAAGAGGCTGTGTGTGTGTGTGTGTTTCGTTGTAGTAGTGGTGGGAAGAGATGATGGGAAGTGGGAGATGGATGTGAGTAGGAGAAGGGGGAAGAAGGTGGTGCGGAGGAGAGGGAGAGGGAATTGAGAGTGTGTGGGTTGTGATGAGAGGGTCCTTGGCCATCTACTTCTTGCGGCCTCCTCGCTTCTCCCTCTCCCTTTCCATCTCCCTTTTCTCTACTCTCTCTTCAACCTCTTGAGTGAGCTGGCCCTGAGATATCTGGGCATTCTGCTCAAGTGACGCTCTTCTTCTCCCTTTCTCACTCTCTCTCTCTCTCTGCTATCTCCTGCTCTCCACATCACTCCTTTTCCTTCCACTCAACTTGCCCCTCTTTAGTCTGAAACCTTCCCTCTCTCTCTCTTTCTCCTACCTCTCTTAACTCACACCCTCTCTCTCTCTCTTATCATTCCACTCTGTTCGCTCTTTCCCTCTCCCACTCGATCCTCTCCATCTTCGCGGTCTTCAGCCTATCTTCATCTCTCTCTCACCCTCTCTCTCTCTCTCTCCCCACTTTTCTGGTGCTTGGTTTTAATCCTCTGGGTTTCTCTCCCTCTCCTCTTGCACACACTTCATTCCTCAACTTTACCCACTACCTCTTTATCTCCGTATTCAGTCTCTGGGTACTCTATCTCCCTCAATAAATTTCTATATTTATCTCCCCTCTCTCTCTCTCTCTTCTGAAGTCTCTCGCTTATGCTCTCCGCACGTGCTTTCCAGCCCCTAGCTCTTGTTGGAGCTTCTTTCTTGCCTCCCATTTCCACGTGTCGTTCTTGTTTTCTTTGGTTCTCCTTTCGACTTCTTTCGTTTAGTTGTTCCTTCGTACCGTCTTTATCGTCCGTTGCAGTTCATTCGTATTTCCTTTTTTCTCCATTTCCCTTTGCCTTTTTGCTTTTAATTATCTCTCCTTTAATTATATTATGCGTCTTTTTGCTTCTCATTTCCTCTGTAATCAACATATACCTTATTTATCGGTTTTTGCAGTTTTCATTTTTCTATTTTCTTCTTTGCACCTTTTTCTACTTTTATCTGTTCTCAATTTCTCATTTTCTTCCTCATCTCTAACCTTACATTGTGGGTTGGATTATTTATGGAGAGGAAAAAAAATGTATTTGAATATTAATATTCAGTTATTATTAATAATTTTAATTACACATTAATAGGTTTGTCATTATTTTATTATACTTATGGCTAACAATGTAGTAATAATGAAAATACTGTAGCAGTGATGGGTTTAAATCCATGATGAGGCCAAGACGACTTGCATTCCCCTAAATGCGCTCATGCCTCGTACCGCCATGATAAATTTTTATATAATTTTTTGAAATATTCTTATTGTCTCATAATCTACCTTATTCACTCCCTTCTAAATTTTCCCCCGATCTTCTACTACCTTCCTTTTTCCTTTCTTATTTTTCAACCATTTCTTCCGTTTCTCAACATTTTTTCCTCGCGTGTAATACTCACCGCTATCTGCCAATATAAATTGCCTTTTCGTTTCGTCATCACTTTGCTAAACCTCGCCACTTCCTCCTCCTTCCCATATTCTCAAGGTTTTTTATTCCTCTCCCTTCCCTCTTTCAATCGCAGAAATAAATCGTTCCTCGATTCCCCCAACGGTTGCCAAGATATCCCCGTCTCCAATTACACGAGCAAAGAGGAGAGAAAAAAAAACGCATTTTCCGTAGAGACCGTAAAATGCGAGTTCTTCGACAAAAGCGGTTCTACCCAACGACACAATGACATTTACTCGGACTTTTTTTTTATCTGACGACTTCCGCCATTCTTAGTGTGGCTTTATCTCTTCCAGTTCTCTCCCCCCCCCCCCCCCCTCTTGATTTCCTCCCTTTCCCTCCATCTCCATTGGCTTCATCGGTTTGATCGTTTCTTCTAGAAGTAGGGATAAGAGCCAGCTGCAAATGGAAGAGTGGGAAGGGGAGAGGGGTAGGAGATGGTCGGGGGGGGCAGAGGGGAAGGGCAGCGAGGAGTGGCGCCCCTCCCCCCTTCCCTCCCTAATGATTGAGTGGGTGGTTTGGAAAAAGACCGCTGGACGAACCTCTTCCTTGTACTTAAGTCTTCATGCAAAGCGCCCCCCCCCCTCCTCTCTCCTACTCTCTCCCCCATCTATTCCTCCCGTAACCTCAGCAGTCTCCGGCTACGCCCCCTCTCCTCCTATCCACTCCTTCACTCCCCCCCCTCCTCCTCCGCCTTCCCTATACCCCTTCAGTTTTATCTGTGGCTTGGAGAAGTTGCTGCTCTTCGCTGCCTCCTTTATACGGCCCTTTCTCTCTCTCTCTCCCCTTTTTTCCCAACTACTATCTCTTCCTCTTGCTTCCTCCATCCCGTCTTTCCTGCCTCAGTCTCCCTGACAACTTCATAATTACAGTGTAAAAAGAGGATGGCTCCCTCTCCTCCTCCTACTCCTCCAAGAAGCCTCTCACATCTCCATCTCTCTCTCCCTCCTGCCTCCATCTCCCTCCCTCCCTATCCCTCTCTCTCCCACTACCACTCGAGGGACTTATCTTTAGAGGCCGCTCGCGGAGAGAAAAAAAGAGGAAGGAAATACTCGAGTCGTCTCCTTAATTTTTTTCCTCATTTCGATTCTTTTATTTTTTTCTCTCGTCTTCGCTCTCTCTATCTTCTTCCCCATCTTCGCTGCTCTTTTTTATTTTTATTTCCTCTCGGGAATTTTTTTTTACTTGTAGGTGTGTTTTTAGCGCGTTTTGTGTCCGATGATGTTTGTCGTTGTAAATAACGATTCGGCGGTGAAAATGTTTCGCGTGACTAGGAGGTTTTTTTTTCGATAGGGACTTTGCGTGCCGTCCCTCGACGAGGACATTTCTCGTAATTGTTCGAGTCATGTAATTTCTTTTTGAAGGTCGATTGCATTTTCAGCCATGCGAATAGTCGCAGTGTCTCTGCAAAAATTGATTTAGGCAGCCAACAAAATTTAATTCTTCAGTTTGCACATTTTACGATTGTTATTAATATTATTTCAATGGATAAATGTAATATTTGCCATACTTTTGGTATAAAATATTTATCGTTTATTTTTGGATACTACCGTGTGTTTGTAAATGTGTTTATGGAAGATGATACCAATATTTATTCTGATCCCTATATAGTCGAAACGATTTAGTCGCCTATGTAAGCATCTCTAGAAGACGATTAAAGATTACCAGTGACTCTGATGTATTAATAAATGTTGGCTCCCCTTTTGGAAAATAGAGAATTCAATCATAAATTAAATCTAATTATCGTGAGAAAACTTGTGGTGTTATTCATTATTATTTCGTATATGTATGTATAGATATGGATAACAATTGATGTTTCGGCGATTCGAGTATGTTGATTTCTAGTGGTTCCTTACGACGTTAGATCCTTAGGCATCGCCTAGGCTGCGTTAGCTACACCACTGGACGTTAGTTCGTATTATTTTGTTCTTTCCCAAGTTTGCACCCAGGGTGATTTGTGTATTGCATTTTCATGGTTACTTTTGTTTTTTGTCGAAATTTAATTCTGTTAAGCTAGAATTTACTTTCCAGTCTTCTTGAAATAAAAGTTTTTATGGGGTATTTTATCACGTTTTTTAGCGTTATATTCGTTGGAAAATAAATTTGAGATTTACCCTCATTCAACCAGATCAAATCGATAGTGTCGTGGATATCACATTTCGTCTAAACGTCTCGTAAAAACGAGCACGAATTTCGACTTTTTGTGTGTAGTATATTCACAGGCCTACCTTCCTCTCGATTTTTTTTTCGCGTCGTCCATTCTCTCTTGTTATATCTCCCACCTCAATTAGCGCCGCGGCGCTTTGCCGAAGCTGTATAGTTTTCTTATCCGCGCTCGTTCTCTCTCTCGTTCCCTTGAGACCGAGTTTCTTCGCGGTTATCACCAGCATAACACCATGAAAAATCATTCTCTTCGCCCCAAGGTTTTCGTGTTTTTTTAATGGCCTTTTCTCACACTCAATAGAATCTATCTCTTCCTCACATTACACCGAAGGATCGGTTTAACTCGAGTCGTCCTTCTAATTTTCTTTTTTCCTGGAAAAACTAATTTTTTCGATTCACCTTTTGGTCTCGGGAAAGATTCACGTCTTAAAGAAGGTAAGGAGCGTGGTATTTTCCGTGAGGTCTCCCGCTGCGCTACATCAAGAGGCGAGGAAATGAGACTCCACGTCCTCTCTTTCATGCACAAGCGTTTGTTGTTTGGATGGTTTTTGAAAAGGGTTAGGGGGAGTTATTTTTTTCTCTTTCGGACTATCAAAAATAAAAGGAGTAAATCGAAGAGAAATGGCGTGGAGAAATTAATGTGGTGTTCTCAAGTTTTGAAAGACGTCGTTTTCTTTTTTTAGATTAGTTTTACTGCCTGTTCGTTCGCGGTGGTTTGTTTTGTGGAACCGGTTGATTTTTTTTAGGTGGTGGTATTTGTTCTTACCTAGTAAATCGGGTGTTGCTTGTATTGAAGGTTGTTTAACTGTTCGTCTGGTCTTTGAGTCAACATTGTTTATTTTTTATTCGCGTTTAGGGTTGAAGATTTTTTTCTTCAGTGATGTTCATGTGATAACTGTCGTTCATTATTTGCTCCTGATCACGTTTGTGCGTCAGTCTTCCGTGATCTTTACGCTAGATATTGCTCTGAAGTTCAGTATTTAAAAAAATTATCTGTTATTGAATTGCATTTAGGATTAATGTCTGTAGAAATCAATCAGATACGATAGAGTAAATGGCCCGATACATACCATCAAATATTAAATTATAATCCTTAGACTTTAATATTATTATTTTCTTTCATATGTTAATACTTGATATTATTATTATTTTAATTCATACTTCATTTTATGACATCGCTTTAAATGGTATCTCTAG
This sequence comes from Uropetala carovei, assembly GCA_036926305.1. Classification (NCBI taxonomy): domain Eukaryota; kingdom Metazoa; phylum Arthropoda; class Insecta; order Odonata; family Petaluridae; genus Uropetala; species Uropetala carovei. The sequence continues at coordinate 3,890,101 of JAXCHB010000070.1, forward strand.
GATTTTTTTCAGTAAACGTTGAAAGTTAATGTAAATTTTTGTAACTTGTTCCGTTGTTGTTTTTTTCTTCGTTATCATTGAGACCGTGATTAACTTAACCTGTGTTCTCTTTTGTTTCTCAGGGCCCGCCACAGCCGGGACAGCCCTTTAAGTTTACGATCGGAGAGTCATGTGACAGGATAAAGGAGGAGTTCAATTTCCTGCAGGCGCAGTATCACAAGTGAGTTTCCGTGGTGATGATCCGAGGGCGCCACTGGCCCTCTTTAAGAAAGTCATTGCGCTATCGTTTGGAGGGAATAGCAGAAACGGTGGAGACGGAGGAGTTGTTCCTCTGCTCCCGCCTCTCGCCTCCTTCGGAACGTTATTTAGAGAATAGTTTGAAACCTCACGGAATTCAAACGCACAATATTGGCCAAAATAATATCGCCACCATGCCGCTGTGAATTCGAGAAGTTTTAAAACTCAAGGATCTCCATTCGCATTATTGGGATTTGTTTTGATAATCATTTGATTCACTGAGTTGATGTTCTTACTGCACTGTAAACAAGTGTATAATATGATACTTTGTTCGAAGTAATCAATTGAAAAAGGCTTAAATTTTGCATTTAAACTGTAGTGGTGATGTTTTTGTTTCCATTTCTACAGGGTGTTCAAAAAGTCACTGTGCACCATATTATTAAATTATGTTATTGCATGTACATTTAAAGTCTACTGCACAGATACTTTCTGAACATCGTGTTTATACTATATAAATGCAAATGCACATATAAACGCGATCACTCCACCTGTAGTAATTTAATTAATTTTTTTCGGATTGCTCTCAGCGTGCGGTTTCAAGCTTTTCTCATCTCCTTGGCATAAGAAAACTCGAAGGTAATATCCAGATCATCCCTTCATAATGGGCTTTAAAAATAACATAGCGGAAATTACCGCCGAATTAATTTCGTATCGCGACACTTTCTTCTTATTTTAACTCGAGAGAAATTGCGCTATACCTCGAAGCGAGCACGGGGAAATTGAATTACGACGGAGTCGTGAATAGGTTCTTGAATTTCTTTTTTTGAAACCGCCAAGCATTGAATTATGTTATGGCAGAAGGAGAGAGAGAGAGCGTGAAAGACTTTTCTAAATGAAGTCTTTTGCGGGAGGGGGAGGGGGGGGGGGGGAGAGAGAGAAGTGCTTATTGAATTCCGCGTGAATTGGCTTGTTATTTACTCTTTATATATCTCTACCTCGGCGTGGTCGCCTTCCTTTAAGGTTTCCACTTCCCGGTACCATTTGGCTCGCTTGGATGTTTCGTTAAGATATCTTGTTGGCTTCTTCTCTCGCTCGGAGGGGGGAGGGGAGAGTGGGTGGTGTTTGGGGGGGAGAGGGTGGGAAGGAAGGAGGTAAGGGAATTGCTCCTTCGGATGCGAAGCCAACAAAAGTAGACTGTCACAACGCGAGGGAAGGATGGGTGGGGGAATGTGTGGGAACGCTAAAAAATGGTGATACTAAAACATTTCAATAAGCGGTATTTCGAGAAATATCCTCGTGTTAAGATGGGAAATAGAAATGATAGGAAGGATCTTGGGAAGGAAACCCAGCAAGATTGACGAATTGAATGGGAGAAATCACGTCACTGCGAGGGGAAATTATGGAGTGAGGAGTAAGTCGTTTTATTTTTTTTGTGACGAGGGATGATTCAGATATTTCCTTATTTGGCGTTTTATAAAAATGTTTCTATGTCATGGAGAATTCTTGATATTATTATGATATTGCATTTCTTTCTACTGAATAAAGTGGTTTATACTTTAATATAAATAGATTTGAGGGTGCCCAGAATTTGTGTGTACTTAAATCTAAATCATCGATATCGTTTAAGTTTGGCAAATTATTTAATTTTTTTAATTCTCAGGCTCAGTTCAATTGGGGCATTTTTCTGTATTAATTTTAACAGTATACCATTTATACTTTCAATTTAATCGTGTTTTATCAGAAGAAAAAGTGATATTATTAATATTCTTAAGTTCTCTTATCAATATCTGTAAGATATGTTTAATTGGCATATTTAATTTTGTACGTTTTACTTATTAAATGTTTTCCTTGTGAATTTTTGCCTTACTCCTCTGCTATCAGCCACATTTATTGCTATAACAGAAATTATAGTTTAAATTGAAATTGTGCCCGTCGATTGGGAAATTTTAGAAAGCTTTTCTCTTAAACAACTTATTCATTTTAATTATAGATAATTTGCAGTATTATCTTTTAGCACCGTACTAAATTGGCCTATTGAAGAGGAGAAATTGGCAGTTTTATTTTTAATCCCATTGGTTTAGTTCATTTTCACAATTTGTTAAGTATATTTTTAATTCTAGAATTAAAATGTCATGGGGGTTTATACCTGGTTTATTTCATGTAGTTTGTTTCATCAAGGGTTCTTTTTAAATACTATTTTTACGTGTTAATACACATTTTTTCCTTCTTCTATATCATGAGTGTGATTACGTGTGTGTGGTTGAGCGTACTCTGTCGCATGATTGGGCATTCGATTATGGAGGAAAGTTTTATTTTCATAGAATCCTTACGTGACATTCTCCGTAATAATGAGAATTCTCTCCTGCTCAATTTTTCGTCAGAGTTCGCGAAAGAGAGATTGCGAGTCAAGTGTGAAAATGTTGTATTCGTCAAGTCTGGCGTCATTCCTCTCAATTTAACTACAGTCATTTAAGCGGTTTAACTGGAGATTTCTTCAGAAAAAAGACTAAAGAGTGTGAAAATGACGAATTTGTTTGGTTAACGAGACTTGATATTAATATGCCCCGCTTTTACGAGTCGAGTGTTTGTGTGAGAGAGTGGGACGTTTGAATGAAAATTTTCCGCAAATGTGAGAAGTCACATTGGAATGTAAGCTGACCTGACTTTGACATACATTGGGACATACAGACAATGACTGACATACAAAATTTGATTTATCTTTGCAAAAATAGTTTTTTTTAATTGACTGGCTCCTATAATGACATCGACAGAACGTGGCATTGGTTTTTAGTGAATGGATAATTGCGGTGCGAGTTACGTATCCAATCTTTCCGTTGAAATTGCGAACAGCGAGTCCCTTTGCTTAGTTAAATGTTTTATTTTCCTTAGTCTTCCACTACCTTGAGAGCATCGTTAACATTTTGAACTTCAAAGGGTCTAATGCGAATATTCGCGAGTATTTAGTCCCTTCGAAAACAACAATGACAAATGCGTACATTTGGTGCATTATAAAAGCCAGTCATTCGGCTGTAATGGGAAGGGAAATATAAATTTAACGGGATGCAAAGGGATGGGAAGTATTCATCACGCGCGGCATTCTCGATTCCTTCTTTCACGTGTGTTGCTCATGCTAATTACCCAACTGTTGGCAGTAGCTGCTCTCCGGAAACGACATAGGTTCAATAATATTCCGCGAATGCATCGAACGAGGAAGCGTTCCGCGTATTTATCCGGTCTTCCTGAAACAAAATACGTACGTGATTTTTTTCCGCGTTTTATGAATGTGCTGCACTCGGCAAATATTTCGGCAGGTTTAGCCGAGGAAAACCATCCTAGTTGTTGGAATCACACGTGTTAGCAATTTACCTTTTAAATATTTTATTCGATTTTTTTATTTATTCTCCTTCTTGTCAAGTTTCGTAAAGTCGTGGAAATTGCAGGATGTTGGGAAATAGGACTCGTGATGTCGAGTGGTGGAAGCGGCATCGTTAAACGCGTTTATATTTGTAATGGGATATTCAGCTCGCGGTTAAACACACGCCCCTCAACCTCCGTGCCATTTATATCTTGGAAGATTGAGGAGGGCAGAGGGAGGCACTTTCTTGTATATTTCGTCCGTTTGACCTTTCGTCTGTGCATGTACTCCGGCGTACAGAGAGCGTCATTGTCATTCAGGCGGCCATGTCTTTCTTCTTTCAGTCTTCTTTTATTTTTCCTCCTCCCTCCCGCCCCCTCCCTCCTCCCTCTCTCTCCCTCCCTCCTCCCTCTCTCTCCCCATCCATCTCTCTCCATCCCCCCTCCATTCCTGTTTTTCTCCCTCTCTCTCACTCTCGTTCCTACCCTCCCTCTCCCATCCTCCCTCCCTTCTATCCTCCCTCTTTCTCTCTTCCTCTCCCACCCCATCCCCCTTTCTCCTTCCCTATCCCATTTCTTATTCATTTTTACCCTATCACGTCTCCACTTCATTTCTCCCTTCACTGCTTCATCTCCCTGGCCAACATCGCCCACTAACCTCCCTCGGCCTTTCTCTCTCTCTCCCGCTTCCGTCTCGACCAATTCAGTACGTGTGACGAATTTTCGTCATTTCTGAATCATTCAAGACTTAAAGCTGGGAGGGCGTCTTGTTGACGCACGGTTTTGTCATTGTTTTAAGGCATTCTCTCTTTGGATGCGATTCCTCCCACGTTCCTCTCTCTTTCTATCTCGCTCTCTAGCGGAGTTTTCCCTCTATTCGTCGCGGTCTTATTTTATTGCCTCAAGATGGAAGCAGTGTGGCTTGTTTAAGGCGTTTGTATCGTGCTTGTCTTTTTGTTTTTTTTTCCCAGTTCGTTCAATCTCGTAGGTTTGCGAAACGCTGCCAAGCTAATGTTTGGGTTATGGTAATGAAGGCTTGTGTGTTTGTTCTCCGGATAGTTCGTGTGCCTCGTATAACGGTTTTTTGTTCGATCTTCAGTTGTTGTCCGTGGAGACGGTCGTGGAATTAATTCTTCAACTTGGTTCTTCTCAGCCGTTTAAGGCGGGGTCGTTGCGTCTTTGTTTTTTCCCTGGTAATTAACATCAAATTTGTCTAAGTACTCTTTTCGCTCTTCGCGTGTGTTTTGAAATTGTACTGATATATTTATGTAGGCATACATACTATTTACATGTACTTAACTCGTGGATTATACGAATTTCGATGACACGATTGAGAATATTCTTTCCATATTTCAAGAAAATAAAGATATTGAATGTAATATGTTCATTTAATATTTGCTAATGTTGAGGTGACTTCTGGTGATGGTTGCTTTGTTGTTGAACTGTATATGGTTAACTCGACCTTTTTTGTAGCTTAAGAGATAACCAGTACAATGAAATTTTACGATTGGGCCTGATATGAAGACGATTTAAACACGGAACTAGATACGAAATTCTCATGTCGTATCGTGAATTGAACGAGTCTGACAACGGAATAGAAATGGCCATCGCAATCATCTTAGATTCATATCCATTATAGCTATCAGCAAGGTTGTTTAGTTGTTTCGAGGTGGCGATTACGTCGATTAAACGTATACATCAGACGCTTCACCAACGCGTTTCCTCTCTCGCTTATCATTTCTCTCGCCATTGTTTGCTAATTTATTCTTTTTATAACTCCCTGTCTTTAACTTAATTAGCCATATCCTTTCGGCCGGGTTTTTTCTCTCTCCATCGCCACTACATTTAAGTTTTTCATCCTCTTCGAAAAAGTTTCTCGCGGCTGAGACGACGGTGCAGCTGCTGCTGCTTTGCTGCCTTCCCCGTGAACGGATTCCTGCTCGCATTTCGCTTTCGTTTCCTTTTTACTTCGCGGATGTTCCATAAGGGTGAGGCGAGGCTCCGATCGGTAGCGTCGCTGGTGTCTCCGTCTTCTTTTGTTTGCGTTCTTATTACGCTTTTAATGGCTGTCGAGACGTGTAGGTTTTGTTTTCTCGTCTTCAAGGTTTTGGGCTAGTACGCGACGTCCATTAATTATCGCAAAGTATCCTTTCTGTCCTTCGGATCTCCGGGAGAAATGTCTGCGAAAATTGGCGTCCTTTGTTTCGTTCGATTGATTTCGTTGTCTTCGCAGGTATCGTTTAATCGAAACGAATATATTACTTTTGATGTTATAATTTCTCTGGTTTTTGCTTTCATTATTTATTATTTGTAATGATATCTTAGGATACTCTTGTAAATTTAAGTTGAGAATCAGTAACGTTATGTAGTTAAAAAAATTAATTTTTCGAAAATATTCAAGAGAGGGAGAAATGTGTAGTTCAGATGATTCCAATTAATTTTCTTTTTTTAGGGTATATGACAGGGATCGGCAACGTTTTTCTGTTGGGTGCCACTCTTTATCAGTATTCATAATCCGTGATCCTCAGCGCGTGCCACCCTTAAATTCTTATATAATAAGGAATCCTGAATATAATGCGTTATCATTAAAGTACAAAAGGAAATTGATATAAAAGTGAAATCTCTTTGCGTGCCACCTTCTGGCACGCTTGCCATAGGTTTCCGACCCTTGGTATATGATTTGTTTTTTTAAAAAATCATCCTGAGATGATGCAGTAAAGACTCGTCAGTTTCATCCTCTCACTGGAATTTTTGAATAAACAATGATACTTCCTGGTTATTATCCTTCACCCTGGTTCGATTTTTTGTATTCCTCTCGTGCGTTTGCGTTTCACTCCGTGCTCGCTCACGAATCTGCTCGTTTCTCCTTCCAAATTTCGCATCGTGAGATGAAATCACTTTTCGATTCCTCACACCGTATGCAGAAATACTCCTACCTTTTCGACGCAATCCTTGCGTTATTGAGAGACGGTCTTAATAACCAGGCGGAATTTTGGTAGCGTTCGGCAATGCAATGCGCTTTCTGTGGAAGAGGGCGGGAACGGAGAACCAAGGAGCGCCCCGCTGTTATTCGCTTGTTTTCCCTCCGGTGTTTCGCTATCCTGGATGCTAGGTGTGACGGCAGCGTTTTTTGAGAGATGAGGTGGGGGAAGCTTTTAAGAGTAAGGAGGGAATGAATGGAGTGGGAAATTTATGAGGTGCTATAAGGGAGGAGGAAATTCCGGTGTTGGTGGGAGGATGAGGGAGTCACGTGACATGTATAAAAGGGCATAAACGCGCGTGCGCGAGGATTTGCTCTGGGTCACGAGGAAGCATTGCCCCCCCGTCTGGTTTTCGGGGGCAAGTGGAAATGGAGGGAGGTTAATACGAGAGGAGCAGAATGGATGGAGGAACCCATCCAAGAGGGAGGGGTGGGAAAGATTTTTTCCCTTCCCTATTCAAGTCATTCCTCCCCCTTCTCCTCTCCCGCTTCCAGTCTTTCGCCAAGGTCTTTTGTGAGGCTTTTATTCGGGCTGAGTGATTCAATTTCCCTTATTGTCAAGCAGGATGCCGTCCATTTTTTTCGTCTCCTCTCCTACAACACATCTCTCCTTCCCCCGTCTGCCTTTATACCTCCACCCATACTTTCCACCCTCCCCCACTCTTTTTCTCTCTCTCTCGCTGTGGTTGGGGAGATGGTCTTGGTTTGCGCGGAAATGCACTTCAATTGTCCTCCAGGACTACTATATCGCCGGGGAGTTGGTTATCCTGTTTTTTATGCCATTGCAAATTTTTGGGTCGAGTTTTGTTTTGCTCTATTGATTAAGGTTTTATTAAGGGTCATTTGATGCATGATCCGACTTAAATCGATTTAAAAAGTCTGAGGGATTAATTTTTTTAAAGAATATCTTACGAAGTTAATTTCTTGCGGTCTTGCCCTGGTGTTGTACAAAATCCTTAATGTTATTGCCTTACTATTTATTTTTCTTTATATTTTGGATAAAGTTGCCATCTCATAAGAGACGGTATTTCTTGAAGCAATTTCACCAGTGGCATTTATTTCCCGTGAAAAATGTAAACGTGTACGAATTTCAGGTATACGTTTCGGTTTCGAATGGTTTTGTCTCTATTCCTAGAAAAAAATATTCGAATTCCAAAGTTGTAAATATCCAAAGTTGTAAATAACCGCTGACTAATTTTGTTTGATGATTAAATTAACAAAAATATTATAATTGGATCGGAATTTGTGAGAGGATCCTATCTTGCGTCGTGGTGTGTGGCGCCACCTTTTATCCAACCCGTGCACCTTACGTTCTTCCCTCCCCATACATTGCTTCCACCCTCCCCATATCTTCCCCCTCCCTCCTAGCTGCCCCTTTTCTCCCTCGCTCGCGCACCCAAGTCTGTCCCACGCCTTCCCGCAAAGTGCAGTCTCACCATGTCGTGGTCACCCACACTTTGCCCGCAGATTGCTCCGCACCCTGTCCGGCAAATGCCCGCGTCCGTCCTCCCCTCTTCACTCCCTTCCTCTCCACCTCCCCTCCCTTATCCACCTCCCCATATCCCGCACACCTCACCACCGCTTATGTTTGAAAACATGACGTATCCCTAAATAAATCCACGAAACTGAAAATAGAGATATAACATCCGCTTAACTTTAAACTCGGGTATATTTGATAGTTCATTTATAATGTAACTAAAATGGAGATTGAAAATTAAATGGTGCGTATCATAGCCCCTCTGTTTCAATGAAACGCGTTAATATTAGTGTGTCGAGGTCTAAACATTACTTGCTTTTTGTTATAGATCTTTGATAATCAGTTTATTACTGTAGGGATGGATATTCGAGTTCATTATGGATTATGCTTTGTACGGTTGAGGAATGATACATTATAATGAATAAAAGCAAAAGACGATGCGTTTTAGATGTCATATGCTACTGTTTGGCATAAAATACATGAAGGGGTTCCTATAAAAAAGTTGAATATTATCAACCGGTACATAATATCCTTCAAAATTGTACGGCTAAATTTTATAGCAATAAAAAACTATACGCGCAATTCATTTAGCTGTTCACAGCGGTGATATAAGAATAGTTTTTTGTTTACATTTTATAGAACCAGCTTGCTATTTCTTTATTCGTATTTTAGAATTTTATAGAGGTAACTTCCAGTATACCTTCATTTATATTTACGAGTAGAAAATTCTTATTATGAATCATAAAACATATTAGAACAAGGCATTTACGCCTGCTACAGACTTTAAGGGGCCGCGTATACAATATTAAAGGGCTAACTCGATAAGAAGTCATTTCTCTTCGTCAATTAGATATAATCTATAAAAGGTTAGCGAGATAGTTTTGCATTTTTTTCGAATCGTTCATTTTCTTTTAATCGTGATTTCTCTCTTCAGACGATGGCAAATGTCGTGTCGGCGAAATCTGTAACTTGGAGCCGTGGAGGGGAAAGAGGGGTGGGGGGGGGGGGGGGGAGACTGAGTGAGGATTATATTTTTCCTTCCAAGAATTCATTATCAATTCTCGTCACGCAAATGTCGTTCCTCGGAAAAAAATTTTACCCGCGTGACATTCCGAAAAACTGCCGTTTATGTTTTGTTTTTAATTCGCTTCCTCCTCAAGCCCCTCCCGTTCTATGTCCTTTTCGCCGCCAACTCTTAGCAGTGCTCGCGGTTAATTCCCTTCCCACATCCACACTTGGAGATAGCAGACCGGCAGCAGCTATATTTCCCGTTATCGAGTGGGAAAACAACTGCGTGACATCCTTCTTTTGTTTCCTCTCCTTTTTTATATTTATAAGCCGTATCTTTTTAGCTTCGGACGCCCTCTCACGTCAGCGCTTGAAAAACAGGCACGAAAAGGGCGATTTACACAATGCAGACAAGCCCCTCTGTCGGCGAGGGGAGGAAAGTCTTGAAACAAAAGTCGAGGGATATGAGAGGGAAACGCTGTTTGGGGAAGGAAAAGGAGTAGGCGGAGGAGACGGAATTTAACCGTCTACTCTCGAATTTTTCTCGCAATGAAGACTTGAAGAGTTAAGGAAAAAAAACTCTGGGTTCAGTTGTTTCGATGAGGTTCGTTTAGTGGATTTGTTTTGCAAATGGGGAACTGAATGTTTTTTATCCTTTCCTTTTTCTTGTCTCAGAGAAAGATTTAGTTTGGTTTCGGTTCCGTAATCTGGATTATTTTATAATTTTTAAACTTAATGGCAATCGTGCTCGGCGGTGATCCATTGGACTGTTGGTTCTATCACCGTTAGCTCGATATTTCATTTTTCAGCCGTAATTTGAAGATACAAATTTTAAAAAATATTTTTAAATATATTCAGTCAAAGAAAAAGTTTCCTGAAATTTAAAAAGGAACCGTTAAATATTTTACGGTAACCGTCGCGTCGTTTTATTATCCAAGGGAAAACTAATTATTAGGAATTAAGGGATGTTGAATTATTGAAAATTGAGATTTCACTTTGGCGACAGTGAAATCCTGTTGTTGTCGTTCGAAAAAGTGTAGTCACTGTCGCATTCCTGTGTGTTTCTGTCATACAGACGGTCTTTCTTAAGGGGTAGCCAAGGTAAACTAGTCGTGTTTACTAGTGACTTCTCTCTCCCGAGACAATGCGACGTCGCACTGACGCCATACTTCTCGCAAAAAAAGGTCGCTTTGTGTGTAAATGAAAATGTTTTTTTTTTGTGAGCGTGAGTGCGTGAACGTGTCATTACAATTCACTTCTGTCAAACAACACCACAAAAAATGTTCGTGTTTTTTTATTTCTTTCTTCATTTTCTCTTTTTCTCTCTCCTCCCATCCCCGTCTCCATTTTCTTTCTTTCTCTATTTAGCCTTAAACTGGAGTGCGAAAAGCTAGCCAGCGAGAAAATAGAGATTCAAAGGCATTATGTGATGGTGAGTATACGAATGAAAAGAAAAATGGGTTGGATTGAATCGTTTGTTGGCGCTGGTGGTTTTTATATTATAGTGTGGTGTGTGGTTCCTTAAAAGGTCTTGCTTGTGACGTCTATTTTGGTTCAAGGAAGGATGGTGGAATGCGCGAGGTGAATGTACGCGTGATTGAGCTCCGATTGGATTGACCTCGTGACCATCATTTCAAAAGTGGCGGTAATATAACTTCATTAAATTCGCGCGTTTCTGTTGTTTGATTAATTTATCGATTCTGGGATATTTGGTCTAATCTAGCTTCACATGTAAAATATTCGCACTGCGCGATGGGAAATATTCCAATCGTTTGGAGTTCTCCGGGTTTAAGTTTTCTGAAATGGTAATTAATTTCCGTGATTTTTAATTGTCAAGCTAGCCTGAAAATATAGCATGTTTTCAACTGCATATTGGTGGATTCCTTAATAGTTACAAAATATATTGATACGCGTTTATATTCTCTATAAATTCATTTCCTTTGTGGCCGTTTAAACTGTTTTTAATGATTTTCCCTTCTATGAGCTATTTAATAGCGATGGCTTCATTGCATTATTGTTTGTAATGAAATTAATGTAATTTCAAAGATCGTATTTCCAAAACGAAAACTTTCGACACAGTGCGTCTCACAGCATTCCGCCATCTTTCCGCATTAACATTTGAAGAACCCATAATCGTTAATCCTCGTCAAATAACCCTTTCTTTTTAAAAAATCTTGGGAATTAACAAGCCTTGTGTGTGTTTCTGGTTTGTCCTGCACCCCCTGCACCGGTTTTTTTTAACCTCATCTTTAACACCATCCGGCGATAACTCGTTCACTAACCAAAAAGAAAAACAATATTCCAAAAACCCTCTCCTTTTTGGCATCTCGTTCTCTGGGAAGCAGAATCTCAGAAGCGCTAACATAACGAAGTTTCCCTCTCTTTTCCCCAGCCTCCCTCCCCTTCTGCACCCTCTTCCAACGGCCTTAGGTAACCCCTTTCCTAAATTGCACGTTGCTGTGGGAAAATTTTTTTTCCCACCTTCAACGGGCCTTTTTTTCCTCTCCTTTTTGTCTCCCGTTCCATTTTCTAATGGTGTGGTCTCACTTCCCATCCCCATGTCCTATTAAACACCTGTGTGTTGTTGTTCAAATGTGTTTTTCGGTGCGAACGAAAGAGATGAAGTGTGTCTGCCTTTGCGCGCTCATTTCGCATTTGGTGTCCGGCGTGTCTGTTTGTTGAGTATGCTTGCGGGTCGTTGCGAATTGCGTGTCTGTGTGTGTGCATGATAAAAGAAAGTGCTTTAAATAAGATTTTTGTCCTAGGCTTTCATGTGGGATCGACCTTAGTACATGGTTCTTCCGGTAGAATGCGAGAGCATCGCCCTCCATCAGTAACTTTTAGATTAGAGATGCAAGTTAATTTTCCTGTTGTGCTATGCCTCGGTTTTCCTTCTCCGTGGCTTACTCGCTTAAGCCATTTTTGGAGTTTGTTCGTACGAAGATTTTCTTAATTTTTTTTGGAAAGGAATAACAAATATTTCAGATCGAAACCCGCGTAATCATCCGGTAAAAAAAACAGGAAAATAATCGTGTGCGCCGCCCGCCTCATTGGTGTTTCGAGGTTAATTTATCCGTCCTTGTCTTTGTTCAGGTTTTGCAAAATGTACTATCCCTTGAATCAACTGAATTTGTTACGCAAGTCCAACTCGAATACCAACATTATTAAGCGTGTCATATATACGACTTATTGGGCTTTAGGATTCAGGGAATGTTAGTATCCGTAACAAGTAGCTAGGGTGTGGTTGTCGTTAAATTGGAAATATATTTTCCTCTGAGAAGCCAGCACATTATTTGCTATATGAATTACAAAATGTAATAATTCCTTAGCTCTAATAAAAAGTTTTCAGCATCCGCAGCAAAAATCATCATAAATTATTTAAAATACTACGTAAATTCGCTTTCATCTAACGGTGTTTACTCATAAATCTTCGTATAGGTGATAATTGTGATGCTTTCATACCTTGAGCATTTCTTATTTGAAAAGTGACGCATCGGCAAAATGTATGAACCGTGATATTTTATGATGTCACCTTGAAGGATTATGACGTCAACGGTGGCAATTTTTTCCTCTTCCTTGAATGTTTACTGCACACAAAAAAAAAGAGATCGCCCATAAAAAAATTTCGAAAAACGGCATGACGTAATCAGCTATAAAGCCCCAGTTAATAAAGTTACTCATTTCCGGAATCGTAGAGGCTGATTCAGTCACTTAGATGTTTAGACGACGCAATTTTTCCTAGACCTAGCGTAAACATTTTGTTAAAAGCGCGCCCTACGTATTTGTACAACGTAGAAAGATACTTATCCTGCAGCTTATGCAACAGCCAATACCTCGTATCGCTGGAGACAAACCTACAAACCGCGCGCTATTGTATAATGGGGAAATAAATACACGCGTGCCTCCTCAAATATTCCGTCCCGCCGAATGTTCTTCCTTCTGGCGTTCCACTCACTGCTCTTCCCTCCCTCCCCTTGTTTGCCTCCCCCCCCCTCTCCAGCGCCGGTCTAAAACCCACGGAAACTCCGGGAGCACTCAATTCCGGAATGCAAACTGCGGCGACGGCTTCGAAAATCAACCTGTGCGATTTTGCGGTTTGAAATTGTTTTTGTTCCCCGTCCTCGGGGCCCAGGGAGGTTGCGGAGAGTCATCGCCGCTAATTCGGCCACTTAAAACCGCGCGGGTCGTTTCGTTTTTGTTATTTTTTTTGACAAACCGGAAATGTTAGGGGGGGAAGTGTAGGTTGGAGGGGAGGGGAAGGGAAGGGAGGGAGTTGTCATCGCCGAGAAGTCGGTATCGCGTCGTAATCGAGGGCGCGGGTCTGCCGATTAGAGAGCGTGTCACTTTTTTGGACGGGCTTCCTGGGGAGGGGAAGCGAAGCGGCGCGTTACGGATGCCGATTTTGTTTTGTTTTCTCGTTCCGCCGGAAGTATGGGAGATTCGCGATTGTTTTGCGATCCGCCGAGCGGCAAAATAATTTGAAAGGGTCCACGAAAATTTCCGTGGTGGTTTTGCGAATGGGAGGTGTAACGTTGGACGCGTTTAGTCTCCGGGATTTTTAGATATTATGTGTAGATTAACGTAGAATGATGTTATGACTTAATATTGAGTGTTTGCGGTGTTTTAAATATCCTTAACACCCGGTAGGTCGAATCGGCGTACACGTGTACGGATTATCCGTGCACGTGTACGAACTCTGACGTCTCGTTAAAATTTTAATATGCGAAGCTATCTATTTACCTTTTCCTCAACCAAAAAAATAAACGCCAGGGAGGATGAAAAGGCAGATTTGAGGGACTTTCAGAAATTAGAAAATTCTAGCTTGAAGCTTTAAATGTCGAGTAGATAACCGACGAAAAAAATTGTGATTTAGAAAAAATTTATCGCGATTTATTCATGCCGAGATATTTATTCCATTTTTTCATCGAACAGCAATGTACTGTCGGCAGAGTTCATACAAATTAGCTTTCTCGAAAAAGAAACGTTCCGCCCGTTTGCTTCGCTTTATTATATCCCGCTCCAATTTAATTTGCTCGATTTTTAACTACCGCCGTGTTGTTTTTTGATTGGAGAGAGAATATTTTTTTATCTTCGTTTCCGGTTCCATTCGGCCGTTTCATTTCGAAACAATAGAGAGAGAGAGAGGGCGGCGTATAACGTAGGCGATCAGTCAATGCGGATCGCGACTTTCTTTTGTCACACTCTGCATGACTTGTCGAAGAGGGAACGCTTCAAAAGACCCCGCCCACTTTATACATAGACCCGTTAGAAGAGATTCGAGATTAAAAGGTCACTTTAGCGGTCTCGAGGAGAGAAGGGAAACTGGTCGTAAGAGTTATACCTATACAGTTTTGCCCCGGTATCAGACCATCTAATGCCTCGGCTCATTCATTTCTCTTCTTTTTTCGCCCCCACCCCCATCCTCTCTCTCTCTCTATATATCCCGTGCGCCCATACACAAACACGTGTGTGGGGGGGGGGGGAGGGGGGGGAAGGAGACTACACACGTGCACACACAACGTTAACGTTCCGCGGTGTCCCGGGTCACGTGACAAACGAGGCTGTTTTGGAGCGGAGGGGCGATTAGTCGAGGGAAGCATGATAATTAAGGTGGGCCGCGCAGGAGGTATGGGGGAAGGAGAGTGGAGAGGTGGAGGGAGTAGGAAGGAGGGAGGGAGGGAGAGAGGAATGGATTCTCTCTTCTCTTCTGGGATTTTAGTGCCCGTGGGGGTAGCGGTTTCATTGTCTCATTTCGCCGTTTCCCTTCCGACCATTTCCTTTCCTCTTTACCTCTCCATTTATCTATGCCTTTTATTCCTTCTCCCTTCCTTCCTCTCTCTCCCTCTTTCCGTTTATATCAGGGCGCCCTAATCTGGCGCTCGCGAGCAATGCCGTGGTATTTAGCAGTCTGACCGTGGGGTTGTACGGTGTTTCAAATCGTCTTTCCTAACACCAGTAATGTAATTCGTTCGCCCGTTTTCTTTCTAAATGTATTATTAGTAAGTTTTACGTTGGTTTGATTTTATTCGTGATAACTTTTGTTTTTGCAAATGTATAATGGTGCTCGCCACATTGGAAAGGTTGGAAATCCATGTTTTATATCGTTGAGCAAATTCCTATCTCCTCTCTCTCTCTCGTCCACCCCTCTTTTCCCTCTCTATCTTCTGTGTTTCAGCCGCATTCGCCCCTATTATTCCCAATATAATTCCCGCTTTCTTAATTTGTAACAGTTGTCACAAAAATCTCTTTTACCCTTGGATTTAACACGCTGGCAGGCAGTATGTTTGTTGCTGAATTACTTAAAACAACATAAGCGTGTATTATGAAATAAAGTGAATATCTAAAATCACAATGAGATAGCGACGGGTTGTTTCTGGTCCTGCTCCCCTTTATTCGATTCTCGGAAGCGATAATGCGGTCTAAACACTTTTCTATTTACGCTTTTGTTTTAAGCGTAATGTCGCGGTATGAGCTACGATTGCAGTGTATGCTCAAGCTAAACTTGAGAAACCATTAGGGAAGCGACTTTTGTGGGGACTACCCAAGAAGGACGAAATTGACGTATTTAAAAAAAATTATCCGTGCTGTACAAATTGAATAATACTTCGAAAGGAAATCACTCCAATGCTCACCTAACATTTCCAGGAACCTCTCGTTACGTTTTACTTTTGCACGCGAACTAACGAAAAAATACAGGTAGCAACGATAAAATGCCGATGTTAAAAAAATAGAAAAAAGAAGACATCCTTGACGCGCATTTCCGAGGCAAAAAATATGCATGTTACCGCGCCAAACGTTCATCGAACCCGAAATGAAAAAATTAATTGGAAAATTAATTTTTTTCGGATTTACGGCAGAGGATGTACATTTCTCTGAATCTGGCAGCGACCTCACGTGTCGTCTTTCATCGCAAAAAGTGTACATCGTCGCGCGCTTCTCTCTCTCTCTTTAACGCTGCTTCGAAGTGGTCGTTATAAAAGTAACTTTTCTTTCTGTTTTTCGTTGTTCCTTTAGCTATCTCTCTCTCGAGAGAACCTTAATGTCCGAGAATATTTCTTCTCTCACTCTACCTGCCGTGCAATTTAAAAAGATTTCGTGCGCATTATATTGCTCTGTTATGAAATACGGGAGCCGGTTTTCACTTTTTTTTGCTCCGTCGCGGTTCTTTTATTTCTTCTTTGCGCGCATGTGTGTGTGTGAACGAGGAGAGAGAGAGAGGAAGGTTCTCTAAGCTGCGCAAGTTAATGGAGCTTCATATATTTACGTTTTTTTCCTCTTCTTCCATTTGCCTCTCTCTACCCACCCCTCCCCCTCCTTCTCGTCCACTTTGTCGGTTTCTCTTCTATTTAATATCATGCCGCGAGGTAGGGAATTACGATGACGGCTTCTAAGAGGCGTATTTTCTCTCTGGCAAGATTACATCGATTGATTAGCTCCCAGGGGGATTTTCTCGAAGGGGTGGGAAAGGGAAGAAAAACAAAAGCATCACGCCACACCTAACGGTGACGCCGCCGCCTTCTCGCGCTCACGCGGGGCTCTTGACTATTCATTTGCGATGTTCTTTTGTTATTCGTTTTGCGCGCGAGGGGGAGAGTGGGAGAGGGCCGCAATTATCTCGGATTTTTATTTTATTTCCTTTCCTTTTCCTCTGAGAGAAGGCTGAAGAGAGTCTTGTAGTTTGTTTTTTTTTTGAATAAGACGCCGATTGTTTTCTCGCAATTCTGCAATGAGAGTCATTAGGTTTTTCCGGTGTTTGATGAAGCTCTTTATATATTTATATTTTTTTCTTCTACGGAGAGAGATTTCTCCATCCAGTCTCCTCGCGTGGCGGATTATTCTAATTCTTTCCTCGATCTTTTCATCTCATTTTGTTTTTTTTTCGATCGTGTAAATCTCGGTGTCGTGTTCTACCATTAGCATTTTTATCGCTCTTAATGGGTCGGTTGCTACCACGAGTTATTCTTTCGCGTCTTTTATATCCCCCCCCCCTCTTCGGAGAGGAGAGGTTTGCGTGTTGCGGGAGGAAAAACGCAGGCGTGCTTTACAAAAGTTCTTTTGATTGGGAAATCTCGCGTTTTTTGTTTTTTTTTATTTTCTGCGAAAATTGTCGGTTACTCGCTCAAGCGATGAAAGCGACTCGATCGTTATCGAAACAGTTCGAGAACGAATGTTTTCTGTCTTCCTCGTTGCGCAAGCGTTGTTGCTCACGTGGCTTGGTACGCGAGTTAATCGCCTTGCGCCAATTTCCACCAAATTCCTTCCCATTTAAATTTCTTTGTGTGTGTGTATCGTGGGAGTTGTAATTACGTCCGTATCAATCAACTTGTCAGCGCAGGATAAGACGAAATAAAACCATTAATACTTTTCCATGGTACACATCGTATCACCTGGCCAACTTATAATGCTAATGCCCCTCTTGACCTTCGAGGATTCGAGCGTCGAGGATATCGCGACGAGATATCTCGTCCAATCTCGCGAAGGGGAGTTTAATTGGAATAGAACATAAACTGGACGGTTTTAAAAGTATGGTATCCTTGTCTTTCGCGGTAATACATATTCTCGGAGATACATGCGATTGGTCGTGTTTTTACTTTCTCCATATACGTAGTATAGAGAAAGTATTGTATTCATGAAAAAAATCGAATTCGAGATTTCAACGGAAATACACGTTTTGAGATCCCTAGAAAACGTTTTGACTATTTTCTCGATGTTGTGTGTATGTGATAGGAATTTTTCGAAAAACCGATAGTTTATTAGATATTTTGATCCCTAGAACACAGACTATTTTCGGATTGTTGTGTGTGTGTGTGTGTGTGTGTGATTGTGATTGTGGGCGCTCTAACTCGAAAAATACTTGCCATATCAGTA
Organism: Uropetala carovei; assembly: GCA_036926305.1. Lineage (NCBI taxonomy): Eukaryota > Metazoa > Arthropoda > Insecta > Odonata > Petaluridae > Uropetala > Uropetala carovei. The sequence continues at coordinate 3,908,025 of JAXCHB010000070.1, forward strand.
CCAAATTTCATATATAACACTTAGGTGTGAGCACAAAGAGCTGATTAGTTTTTGGACAGTACCGGTTAACCGGAAGTCGAGGTTTATTCGTAACCCGATTCGGTTTTGACGAAATATCTCCGTTAAAACATCATTATTGTATATACAATTCGATACAATGTTTATAGAGAATGTAATATCGTACAAATTTCATTTGAAACAATTTTCCATAGCAGTTATTGTTTAGGAGTTATTTATAAATAATAGGTTTTTTCGGTTTCTGTCAAATATCTCCTTTAAAACGTCGTTATTGGTAATCTTTGTGAGGACCAAAGTTGTAGAGAATAGTATTTCTTCCAAGTTTTGTATGAAACAAGTTTTCGTAGAACCTTCCATTTACTAGATAATTAATTTATTCGTAAATTTCCAGTATACAGCGCCACCACCATGTAGCGGTGAATTCTGTAAACATATTCAAAGTATAATTTACGGCAATAAGGACGACTGTATTCTTTTACGATACGAAATAATAATTTTCCTTTGTAATGCTATTCATAATAATTTAAATATCTATACCCCAAATATGGAGAAAGTCGTGTTGGCCACATCAGATTTTTTTGTTCTTTTGTTGTTTTTCCCGGAGCGATTCGCGGGTTGTTTGCGATGGGATTGGATGACATTACCTAATGCTTCGTAAAAACAAGTTATCGGTCGACTTGGTTTTTATTTTTTCATCTTGACGAGGCGGATACTACCCTTTGCGTGTCAAATTAATTTCCTGATATTATAGCTTTGAAAATATCCCTTAGCAGTTTTATGTTAAACCGTAACTTTATCTCTTAATAGCCGGCGTCGTATTCCTTATCTAGCCCAATAATACCTTTTGTCTACCGCGGATTATTTCCTTTCTATTACAAGAGAGTCCTGTAAAACATAGTAGAATCGGCTATTATCTGTATTGTTTAGCTTGGAAGTTTTCCTTGAAATGAAATATGTTGTATTATGTTGAAATTACTTTATTGTAGATTTAATGTCGCGTTTTAAATTAATAGTAATAAAATTCTTATTGTCAATCGACTCAGCAAAATATTTGGAATTTGTAATGCGCTACGAAAATTTAGAAACGTCAGGTGCAACCACAGAACGTCCGGGAAACTCACTTTTCGCGATAGCAATAAATTATAATAGCTTCAGATTCCGAGAAATATCGTGTTCACAGCGCGCCGCCGCGGCGGTTCACCATCCATCCACGAACAGCACCTTTTCGAAAACCTTTCATGCCAAGGGGGTGTGCGTGTGCGTGCGTGCGTTTGCGAGTGTGTTATTGTGTGTGCGCGAACGTTCGTACGTGTGAGCGATGTTTGCCGTGTTTGTCAGCTTTTCACATCATTAGCGTTTATTCGTCGTGTGTAATACCCGCAAACCGCTTTTATCATTCCAAGCTGCAAATAATTCCACTCCCTTCCCTCTCCCCCCCCCCCCATCCGCCCCATATCTAATCCTAAAAAAAAAACCATGTCTTTTGAGTCTTATTTTTATCAAGACCGCCGTATTGTTTACCACGTATGCCGCCATGTTGTCTATGTCTTGTTTTTTTCTCCTATATATATATAGTCCCGTAGCAGAGGAAAAAAGTTGATTATTTTTACCATTGGTCTATTTTTTAACTTCTAAAAACCATTCTTCCACACGCTTTATTATGGTTTTTTATTCCTTTTCTCTTTCTCTCTCTCTCTTTCTCCCCCGTTACCCTCCATCCCACACCCCTCCCCTCCACTTTCCTCCCCCCACCTCCTCGGCCGCCCCTTCTCCCCAAACCCTTGTTACAGTTTGAAAATCGAGTGTGAAAAATTAGCGCAGGAGAAAACGGAAATGCAAAGGCACTACGTGATGGTGAGTAAGAGAGATGTTGATCGGCTTAAGAGCAGTCAGTGCATGTCTTGGTGACCTCTCTTAAAGCCAGATGGTTTGAATAATTTAAAAAAATAAAAAATAATAAAAACGTGGTGCCAGTTTCACCCGAATTCACGCTGTATTTTGATTGGTGGTGGTGGTGGGATTTCCCCCGGTACATTTATTTATTTTTGATTCAGTCTCGGAAAAAAGGTTGGTCGTTATTGGCTTCCCTTTGATGGCAGCGATGCCTGCGCCATCTTTTTTTGCGCGTATGATGAGTGATTGCCTGTTGATTTGGTCGTCGCGGCCGTATGTCGCGCAAGGAAAAAAAAAGCAAATGCCTCTCGCGCGTAAATCCGAGCGAATTATTTTTCTTTCGCGCGCATTGCGGAATTTTTTTAATTTTATAATTGTTTTTTTTTCGTTCCCGTGGTGATTAGATCTCGTATTTGCAAAATTAGCCGGCGTGTGTCAACATGTTAACAGCATGTCGGTCCGATGTAGTCGAAGCTTCATGTCTACTTAATTGAAGTTGTTAATAAAAATAAATATATGTGTGTGTGTATATATCGCGAAGGGTAAATTTTCGGCATTGGTTCTGTTATTTTTAAATGTGGAATGAGTGATTACCCCGCGGTCTTGCCACAGTGAATATGCCGTAAGAATACATTAATCAGATCAGTTGTCGACGTGTTTATTTTGTCTCGACGGTAATTTCGTCGATTATAACGCAAACACGACTTTTTCAATCTTTCAGCGCGTAATATTTCTCTTCCCAGAGTTGCCAAATGTAATATTTTCAAATTTCGAAAAATCGCCTGTTTGCGTAGCATTTTTAGTTTAAACGAATAAAGTATTTCTTTTCGGTGAAAATTTTATTTCGGTTCCGTGCATAAAGCGTTACTTTAGGGGATACTTTGTATAACCAAATAAATCGTTCTGGAGGGATGTAATCATTGGTCAAAGTGTATATTTCGTATTCTCGGAGACGAAATTCTCCCTTTAAAGTCGGGAACCACAGGTTAGGGGTAATTATCTAGCCGGGAGAAAAGTAATGGCAGGCCGTAATTCACCCCTTTCGCGTTTTCTTTTCAGTACTTTCCTCCAACCGTTTCCAAATGGCAGGCAAAGCGATTCGTGCACGCGCGCGCGCGCGGTTTATTTTATCTTTTTTATAAGGAGAGGCTGTTTCAACCCCTTTCGCGTCCCTCCATTAAGCCCCGCCCGACCCTCTTTCCAAGTTCCCCTCCGCCCCCCCCCATTAACGCCTCCGTGACCCACCCCTCCCCCATCGGTATTTGCAAATGGCTTTGCATGTGTATAAGTGTGCGTGCGCGCGTGTGTACCTTGCGTTGCGTGTGTCGGCGCGCTAAATGCGTGTATGTATATTTTTTTATAAATGCGTGTGGGGTGCATGCCGAATGATTGCATGATTCGTGTTGATTTTATTTTTCGTTGTCCGCCGGTGAACCTGCATGCGAAACCGGTTGCATGCGTGTGTATAGTGTGTGTCTCATTCTGCATCCTTCTTCCGAGTGGAACATAACCATGACTGCCCAACCGTGTAAAACATCCAAACTCTCCTATATTTTATCCATTTAGTCCCATCCTCGCCATGTGTTCCAATCCAAGCAACTTGTTTTTTCACAGGTGCATTTCGGAGGTTGCAGTCGTCAGGTAAATTTACAAAATAGCTTATCGTCTTTTTTTCACTCTAAGTTCATTGGTTTCTACGGAAAGATAAACCAATCTCATAATATCCACGCGTTATGTTCTTTTAATTTGGTGTGTACTAGTCGCGTTGCTCATCTCATTTTTAAAATGTATTTTTACGGATGAAATTTATTTTAAATTCAAACAAGATCGGAATACGAAAGAAAAATGTAATTTATAAATGACGAAATGAAAAAATACATGAATATTTGTCTCGTTTATTTTTTTGCTCGTCGCGTTTCATCCGGGTGCTTATGGGGTCGCTGAGGTCGATTCTTTGACTCGCTGCGAGGTCACGCGTGTGTCGTATGAAGTTCATCGTAACATACTGCCGTCTTCATACGCTCCCGGCTATCTGCGCGTAGAGTAAACATCGAAAGAAACATAAATGGTTTTCTTAAAAATGTTTGATTAATACGAATTCCAGTTAAGGCGGAACGAATTTATTGCGCGTGGAGTTAGCTGTCTAGTTGCAACTCCGTGTTTACTTAACCGTCTGTTAATACAAGAATATTCTCTTCCTAGTACAGGATGAAGAATTAAATAATTGTTGTGATACAGCAATAAAAATTTTCTTTTGAGGATACTTTTGTTTACGTGTTTGTAGCTGTATAAAAGGAAAAGACAATCGACACAATCTCGATACCTATAGTTAATAATTCTCCCGTAATGTGGCGTATTTTTTTAATCTGCATTTTTTTTCGAGAATCGTAATTTCGAGTAAGCACTTAAGGATAAAAGTTTGAAACATTGAGTACTTGTCTCAGATAGCCTCAGTAGATCATAATAGAATTATAAGAAACAGATACACATTTCGGCTATACAGCAGCCGTCTTTAGTGGTGATTCTCCGAAAATGGATTCTAAAAAGTAGATACCTGAGACAAGTACCTAAATATTCAATTTTTGATACTTATATGTATTTATTCTGGAATATGTTTTCGCCCATGAGACGAGCTCGGAAATTCTTTAGTGAATTCATTTAGAATGATGTAGGTTAGATTAGAGTGCATAAAATTGTCCATTTCCACTTATGCTATTGGATGGACGAGTTATTAATTTTACCGTAAAAATTTGTATGGAACGCAATTTTTTTCGATACTCTGTACAGGTCTCGATTCGCGTTTATTTGCCGTGTTGCGCCTCTTACTTCTCTTAAGAGGCGCTCCTGCATCTTAACGCTGTCGTATTTTATTACTCGTGCAAACAATGAACGTCGCAATTGATGGCGCGGGAACGAGAACCGAATGCATTAAAAAAAATCCATCAATCAAGCGCCCACCCTCCCCCGCGAGTGGCAACGCGACTGTAAGATATGCATTATAACCCTCCGTGTGGTGGGATAGCGTGGCCATAAGAGAAACATAAGCTCACGCACACAAAAGGTTCGATCATCGCTTGGAATACGAAAAGGAAAACGCTGGAAGCGAATTCTCCTCCTCGATTAAATATTTATCGTAAGGGGAACGAGTAAACGCTGTCAAGAGTTACGAGCTGCGCGAAGCAGCGATTGGATCATTAAACGAATGTAATGTATATAAAGCATACTCGGGGTTAACCGGATGCATAAAGACTGGGCATATACCGGTTAATTGGGTATTCCGGTTGATAGGACATTCCGGTCGATCGGATATTCCGCTTGATAATCCGGTGGACCGATAAATCTATTTACAAGAAACATATTAAGTGAATATTAAGAAAGTAAGGAAACAGAGTAAAGTCAAATGTTGTTGTGTAAAGTAATGCTGTAACCTCGTATCAACACATTTGTATAACATATGTAAAAGCCTTACATAAATAGGTACATAGTGCAAAACAAATAACTTTCAATGCACAATTTACAGATTTAAAAAAATCCGGTTTATCGCACTTCATGTTCTCGATATCCGATTAATTGGAATCCAACTGTATAAACAAATTTATACACACACGCATTCTTCTAACTGTAGTTTTTCTCAAGAGATGGAAGCGAAGAGGAAAGGACGACGGGAGGTGGGCGGTGTGAGGTTGAGAGAGGAGGGGAGTGAGGGAGGGAGGGAAGGAGGAAAGGGAGTGGGAGTTGATAACTTGAAAGTGGTGTGGGGAAGCGAGGCAGGCAAGTGTGACGACGTGGCCTTTTGTTTGTTCCATACTTCTTCTCGAAAGGCATAGAGAGAGAGGGGGGGAGAATGGGGGAGGTAGCAAAAAGGAAAATAATGACTCTGGAACTTGTCTCATGAATACCGCCTCAGTAGTCCGGGAGGAGCGTCGGCGCAAAAAATAGCATGCGTTAAAGTAGGAAGAGGTCGCCATGGGAAGTTGAAAAGGGTTTTGTGTCTCGTGGAAGTTGGATTGATAGTCATTAATAGGTTTCAGAATGTAACTTTTTTTTACTTCGCTTTCCGAACTCGCGAGATGTCTCGGTAATATTTTTTAAATTTATTTATTTATATTTCGGAGATGACTGTTTTTATATACGTGTATATTCGGACGGGTTTTCGTGGAACGGAAGCGAAATTCAAAGTTTTGTTCTCTTCGGTCGGGAGGGTGGGAACGGAGTTGGAATGGGTCGGTTTTGAAACAGTGGGTGTGAATTAACCGGTAACAAAAAACCTTAAGTCTCTTCCCCGTCCCTTCTTCCCCTGCGGTGACGTGTTTATGATTGATGCGTCTGGAGGAGTGTTAATCACGCCAAACGAGGGTGATTATTTTTTTAACTCTCTCAACTCGCGACGACGATTCGAGATCGCGTTCGTTTTGTTCTTTCGTCGTCAGAGAAATTGTTTCCGGCGCTCTCGCGAAAATTAGACTGAATCGACCGCTTTTTGTTGCGATAATTTAAAGCGATTTAGTGTTCTCGATGTATTAATCATTTTGTTTTTTTTATGCGTGGTCGAGAAGGAGTCGATTCTAAGATAGGGCGATTAATATTAGATGAAGGGGAAAGGTTTATATATTTTTTTCAAATTTCTGTTTGCTTGCACTTCCTTAATTGTTCGATTGATATCCTGTCACCGTCTTAATCCCGTAATGGAATGGATTAAATATATCCTACCACTTCGCGATATGTTTATCTTGATTTTATTCACGTGTCCTGTTACATTTATACCCGATTACGATAATTGTTAACGTATTGTGTAATTGTCATTTGTCGTTCGCATATGCGGATTTGGTTGGACGAGTAACCTTGTCATCAAGCGTTAAGCGGCTGTGAAAATCGATTTATTGAGTAGTATCTGGAGACTTGCACAATGTTTGTAGAAATACTTGACTTATTTGATACCACGAAAAAATATCCAAACCTTTTTTTTTTAATTACGAAAGGGCGAGAGGAAAACTCAATAGTGATCGGATTGTGCTCCTTCCATTGTCTTTTTTTGTTCCTTCTCCCCTCATTCCCCTCCTCTTCTGCTCCCTCATTCTCTTCTCCTCCTCTTCTCCCCCCCTCTCTCTCTCTTGCTCCTTAATTTCTCGCCCACATTATCTCCGCCCTTTTTCCCCTCCCCATCCCATTACCCGACTCCCTCAATTTCTTTCCTCGCCGGAGATAATCTTCGATCCAACCCCCCCTTCTCTCCTATTCCCTCTCTCTCTCTCACTCTACCCTTCTCTTTTTTCTCTCTCTCTCTTTCCTGAAAGAGGCCTCGAGTGCAAAAGCCTGAGAGAGTCGGTGACCAACCCACATAATCTTTCAACCTCGCCCAATCTCCCGTTCCACTGTTTCCTCATCTCACCTCCCTCTTTCTCTCTCCTTCCCTCTTTCTCTCTCCCCTCTCTCCCTCTTTCTCTCCTCCCCTCTCTCTCTCCTCCCCTCTCTCTCCTCCCCTCTCTCTCCTCCCCTCTCTCTCTCCCCTCCCCTCTCTCTCTCTCCCCTCCCCTCTCTCTCTCCCCTCCCCTCTCTCTCTCTCCCCTCCCCTCTCTCTCCCCTCCCCCCTCTCTCTCTCTCTCCTCCCCTCTCTCTCCTCCCCTCTCTCTCTCTCTCCTCCCCTCTTTCTCTCCTTCCCTCTCTCCTTCCATCTTTCTCTCCTTCCCTCTTTCTCTCCTTCCCTCTTTCTCTCCTTCCCTCTCTCTCTCCTTCCCTCTCTCTCTCCTCCTTCCTTCTTTCTCTCTCCTCCTTCCCTCCCTCTCTCCCTTTCCCATTCTTTCGATCTCCATCCGGCCTTTTTTATCCTCGATAAAAGTTTTAAAGGGAAGAAATTTTTGTAGTGCTTCGGTTTTTTTTGCATTATTTCAGGATTTTTCTAGAGACACTGTGTTTTTCACATACACTCGCATACATAGAAACACTCATATTTACGCGTAAAAATGTACAGATGTACTCGCACGAATTTACAGATATACGCACACCTGCGTACTTTTCTATATTTTTTTCTATAGAGTTGATTGAAGCGGAACTAGCAATGAAATCCGTGTGTACGTCTCAGGGACATTGTTAGAACCTTTTGCGACAACTTTTAGCGTTGTATTTTTAGGTTATGAAGACGTTCGGGTTGATTTTTATTTTGCCTTCCCTTAGCGTCCGAAAAGGGTGGCAATATTATTATTTTTCGGCGTCAGGTTGTTGGGTTTTACGTCGTCGACTTCTTTTTTAAGTCCTTCGGAATTTCGTCGTTACTTTTTGTGGCGAGGATCTCTCGGCGCTTTGGTGTTTCTTGTTCCGTCACGGATCATGGTTTAATGCGGCGTTTCCCTCGAGAGTTTATGCGTGCGACCTTTTTTTTGCAGGTTTTTTCGCCTCGTTCAGGAATGGGAATGTGTTTTACCGCGTAATTTTCTTTTTATAAGATTGACCTTGGGGAGGCTTTAGTCAGATTATTATTCGTTGTGAATATTTTCACCATGCTATATTTGGTGTTTTCGTTTTCTTGCTTTGAGACACTTGGGCCCCATAATGAACGTTGCGTTTAGGTTATTAAGTCTACAATTTTATGGTAAAACGTTGTTTTTGCGCGATCTTTAAATGCATATTTCGAATATTTTCATCTGAAATAAAATTAATCTAAAAGGACAGAAGACTAAAACCATTGGTCTTCAAACATTCTCATCGCCATGGAAGTATTTTGCCATTGTAATCAGTATAAAATCCTTAACGATGCTGCCCTTCGGATACAAATTGTTAAATCAATGGCCACGAAGTGCCTCAGCCTCGCAAATATCTGAGGAATTCTCTTCCTAAATCTCGCCGCCGGAATACCTATCGCGATAGAAATGTTTCGGATTGCTTTGAAAATAAATCATGAAACCGCCGTTCAAATTTTATAGCCCCAAAGAGCGGATTGTGAGTTGCGTATGGCCTAATCACCCTTCTCTGCCGTCGTGTGGCGTAGTAACCTTTTCTTTTTTCCCACCTCCGTCATTACTTCGTCGCACCTCCAATCAGCAAACCCGCTTCCAGAAAGGTTAGGTAAAAGTATAGCAGGGAGGCGAGAAACTCGGTAGATGGAGGATTGGAATGGTGGGAAAAGAGGCGGGATAGATGCAGAAGAGGGGGAGAGAGAGAGAGAGTGGTGCGGACGGCAATAAAAACGAGAGAACAGTGCTAATGGCTGTGGGCGTGAACTCCATCGTGTATACATCTGGTCCTCGGGATCATCACCTCGGTGAGGTGTGCAAGTCCGTGCGGAGTGGGAGGAAGAGGGGAGGGAGGGATATGAGTCGGAGGGGAGTGGGAGGGATAGGAGTCGGAGGGTCGAGAAGGAAAATTAGGCGGAGAATGGGAATAAAAGGGCGCGAGGGAAAGGGTATGGCAGGATATGTGTAGGAGAAATGACTGTGAATCTTGGATTTAAAAAGTGTAAAGGTAAGGGTGTAGAGCCGTAGGTGTAGCGTCTATGGTATGGTGTTCAGGCGGTAATAGGCGCGGAGATGTGTCGAAATTGTGTGTTCTCGGTCGTGGGAAAGTTGGTAAGGTATTTTATTCAGGTTGTTGCTCGGAGGAAACAAGACGTGTGTAATTTAGTTACGGGGCGTTGTCTACGAATGTTCTCTTTTTTTGTTAAAACGGAACCGGTGTTACGAACAGTCTAGTTGGCCTCGTTATTCGTAAAGGTCATATAAGTTATCGTCTTCATTACGTCTTTCCATGGAAAGGCGTTAACCCAACAATATGAAAGGCATTCGAGAATATGTATTTAAATAATAGATAATCGGAATAGAACTAAGCAACGGGGCGATAAATTTAATAACGACTCAGCAGTGACCGGGATAGGCGGAGTCGTTTGAAGAACTTTTTTTGAGTAGATGGTTTTTTTGTACACTAAGGTCGTGGTGGTGTTCGAGAGAGCGTGTTACGAGACTGTGTCGAGCGTGAAGGGAGTGGAGAGAAAGGAGGGAGTTTTGGAGGAAGAAGATTGATTGATGTAGTGGGCGGAAAAAAGGAGTGAGTTTGGTGTTTGGGAAATAAATTGGTGGCGCGGAGAAGGAATGGGTGTTATGGTAGGAATTAAGGTTGATGTGCCTGAAGGAGGGGGAGGTGGTTTGGGTTGGGAGAGCACGGTGAGTTTTGAGTGGTCGAAACAAAGGAAAAAAGTTAATCGGTGTTTTTTCCACCTTATCGCAATGTCTTAGTAGTAGCCCTGGGAAAGAGGGGTTTCTAAGTGTAATAATTTTGTTATATTTTCTCGAATTTATTCTTGATCGATATTAAGCAGTCAAATATGTAATTACGATGTTGTTGTTGATGGAGCTGTTGGAACTGACTAAGAAATAAAACTCACAAGAGATGGAAAGAATGGATCATAAGATCCCTAAGCGATAGGCGTAAGTAAGAACGTGGGAAAAATTAGAATCAGGAGAAAATTTCTGCCATGGCCGGTATTCGAACTCGCTGGTCTTATATTTTCCGGGAAGATATTCTACAACTGAACTACCCTGGGAGATTAATTCTAATCAGAGAATATGGATTATTTCTTGGTTAGTTGAGTGGTAGAGTATCAGCCCTGCAAATAGAAGACACTGATTCGATTCTCAGACATGGGAAAGTTTTCTCCTGGTTCCTAATTTCTAACAAGCTAGCTTTAGTCAAACGGAATTCGAAGTTTCGCAGCTTATATTCCTTAGATTAATTTCTCGTTAACTTTTTAAAAAAACAAGCGAACAAGATTTCAGAAAAATGTTGTTCAATTTTTTAAAAGTAATTTTCAGCAGTTTCTGTATAATTTTAAACATTTTTTGTGGAAAATTGTAATAATAAATATTGTATAATTCGTGATTCCTTCCAAACTAAGATGAGATGAGCGTCAACAACCATGTAACTGTTAAACGCGCGAATGTGGAACTTTTAAAAGGATCTTTTTAATGAATGGTACTAGTGGGCAGATAAGGCTTGAAAGTATCTTAGAATTTTGAAGAATGGTATTAACTTTCATTGTTCGACATAAATTGGTAAATGTCAATTCGAGATGCGATAAGGATAGCATACGTCGCGTACGTGTCTCAAGCGTTAAATAGTTGAGAATTAATGGAAATTGTAATGTTAAGTAAGTGACTTCGAAGCGTTTAAATTCATAATTCCCCGTTCTTACATAAAGGTAATATTTTTATTTGCGTAATTCATATTTATTCCGTTATATCAATATTAGGTCATTCGCAAAAGAACGCTATTTGTTTAAACTCGGTTTATTTTCGTAGTCAAGCGGAGGGAATTCCTTTATAAACTTCTCGTTTGTGGTGGTTTTGTTCGCGATTATGTTTCCAGCGGAATCGATGTTTTGTATATACATATATACGGTAGGCGTCGGTTAATGCCGTGCCTCGCTCAGCGATCTCCGGTTCTTTTCACCGCTCTCAACACCCAAAGGGCTGTCCGTGGTGCGAGGAAAAGGTGGCATTCAAAATGTGGTTTTGCGACGGTGGCTCTCCATCCCTTTTCCACGGCCAGTGGCGGAACTTATCCATCCAATGACTCATCAAGCTCAGCACGCAAAGCTCGCCACCCGTCAACCAGATGGCGTAGCCTCGTGTGCATTTCGTGCGTCAAGTTTATGGTTTTGGCGAAGGGAAGGAATTCATTTCGGTGCTCAGCCGTTTGGCACGCCATTCCGTTTTTTTATGTATGCTTCGTCAATGGCAGGAATTTACGCTTTCCGTCGATGGGAATATCAAACAACGATGGGATGACGTCCTTAGTTTTTGTCGAAAGGGAATTGAGTCTTCCCCCTCTCATTTATTTGCGAGAAGGATCTACGAAGTTGAATGGGTAAAATGTTGTATAAGGAAAACTTTAGTTTTTCATTCAGAGTAAACTTTCGCCATGAATTTTATATTAGTTTTGAGGTTATTGTGAATTAAAAATTGGCATTACGTTGCTTTTAGGCTTCATTGATTACAGAATTTTTCCTTAAGTATTCCAGTGTATAAAGTGTGTTAAATACTATATGGTAAATGTTAAAATGTCTTTCTAATTCAACGCGGAAAAAATTGCTAGATTTTATCCTTAATATATCCTGAGAGATGTATACAACAGCCGCCGTAAAAAATATTTCGTCGACAAATTTAATTTCATCGGCAAAAAAAAACGACCGTATCAGGAAATCATTTAAATATTGACGCATCGATAAAAATAAAATTTATCACCCGGCACGGCTCAGGCGAAAGAATTAATCTCCATATTTGTATGAATGATTTACGCTTGTTAGCGCGGGGAAAAGTGTAGAGGGAGGAGACCCACCCCCCCCCCCTCCCCCCCACGATGTATTCATAATGCCAATCCAGAGTTGCTTGGTTAATCCCTTTGTGAGATCCCGATTCAATACGGCCCCGAACTACCACTATTCAGAGTCAACCCGTTGGCTATCACATCCGAGGCAGTCCGGCTTATTGGCGCCCATAACAGGGGCTGATTGGTCTACTGGGAGGTGAGATCGGAGGGGAGGGAGAGGTTCGGAGGGCAGGGGTCAGTCGGGTTTGACCGGAAGCGGTAGGTGTAGGGCACGGTGTTGTTAAGCGAGGAGTGGAAGGAGGATAGTGTGTGTGTGTGTGTGTGCGCTAGCTCGGTTTTGAGCGTTGATGCTTGCCCGCTTCATGCTAACACCCTCTCCCTCGGCGATTCTCCTCTCTCTCTCTCCATCGAACTTGCCCCTTCCACCTCACTCACCCTCCCGAGGTTCCGGCTCGCGTTCGCTCGCTGATTGATCACGGTCACAGGGTGGGATGGAGGGAGGTTGGGGAGAGATAGGTCTGAAATCACGGCACTTTGACGCACGTGTTGGGTTGAATGGGGAGGAAGATGAGGGTTTTGTGGGAGGGAGAGAGAGAGAGAGGGAGGGAGAGAGAGAGAGAGAGAAAGAGAGGGAGGGAGGGAGGGAGAGAGAGAGAGAACCACTCTATTTCTCTCTCCCTTTCGGGTCATTGAGAGGCCGTTCACGGATAACGCGCGTTGGAGCAGGCCCCACGGCCGTGTTGTGTCACGCCTTTTTTTTTCGAACCGCTTCGCTTATATCTTTGCGATTGCGTTTCGCCGAAACGTTTCTGTCGTTAAATGGGTGATGCGTGCGTGCGAATGGAGGTGTGTGCGTGCGAAAAATCACGCGACGCGTGTGCCGAGGTGTTCATATATGAGTAAAATGTTTGTTTTATACGTATGTCATTTTTAAGAGTAAAATGTTTGTTTTATACGTATGTCATTTTTAAATGCGCCTGCTTACACGTGTCAGAAATGAAAGGAGGAAGGTATTACTTTTAATCAACCGATGAGTAAATAAATCGATGTTGATGATCACTCTGGATAGTAATGGTTAGGGTTATGTTTTTTTCTTGGAATAAGGAACAACAGCTAAAAAGAGTTTAAAAATCAGTGAGTCGGTTCCTATAAATCAGTGCATCTTAATTAAAGTATCAGTGGGGAGCTGCCTAGAAGGATTTCAATATTTTTTGTTTGCGACGTTGGCCTTGATGCCAATTCTATTAAAGAAATTAACTACTCTATAACTTCATAATCATGCAGAAACGACAGTTCTTTAATATATGTATTACACTTAATCATCCGAAGTCTTTTTACCCATTAGAAAACATTTTATGTATATAACTGGCAGTCTTATTAATCAATCATCGTAGGTAATAGGATAGATCACTGTGAAGTCAATTAGGAAATGTTTTTTTCTGAAGAAATGATTTAATTTATCATTTTTCCGCACGGCTGATTGTCGCATAATAGCTAAAATGCGTTTTTTGATCATTTTAGCATCGCCATTTTCATTAAGAGCGCAGGCGAAATATCGTCAAGTTTACACGTCTGGAAATGCAAGGAAAATATTTTATTAATAATAAAAAAGAGTAACCCTTTTTATTGATCACCCGCGACTCGGGTGTTATTGCCACTAAAAAAAACACCGCCTGTCATGTCGTTTTTGTCGGCTGCGGTAATATTACCCGTCCAGATATATACGGAAAAGGACGCCATCAGGGACGAAAAATGGTCTAGTCCTTCCGCGGAGTGTGAGGAGGACGGATAATTTCTTTTTTTTTTAATTTACAGTTGGCCGCCATTTCAAAAGGCAGCTCATTAATTTTAAACCACCCATTCTGATTGATCCGGGCTTAATTGGGTTGCGTTAAAAATTTATTCTTCTGTTTATTTTATTTTTATTTTTTGAAAAAATCCTCCCCCCTCTCACTCTCTCTCTCTCTCTGACGCCGATGTGTGTGTGTGAAACGAGCTTGGTTGTCATCAACGCCAAAAGGGAGCAGTTTTAATTTTATTATCATTATTTTCTTTTATTTTTCGGAATTTCATCCTGGATTACTTTGCATTGTTTTGTCCCGTCAAGCTGTTTGCTTATCCCGTCAACTCCATTCTCTCCCTCCACTGTCTACCCCTCTCTCCCCTCCCACTTCTCTCTCCCCGGCCATTCCTCCCCACACCTATTCGCAATCTCCTTGAATGGCGATGTATTAGTGTGTGTGTGTGTGTGTTATATGTTCCGGCATGTTTACGTTTTTTGCACGATCTTGTTTAACACGTACTAACTCGCATGTGTGTATGTTTCTGGTCTCCAATGCACTCTCCTCTTGGCCGTCCCGTAGCTGCACTGAATTTGCACGGGTCCCCCGTGTGTTTGGCGTGTTTGCGCGTGGGTGTGTTAGCGCGCGAGTATGTGTGTTTGTGTGTACGTGTATGGTGGTGGAGGCTTCCGAGCTACGCTTTTATGATTGACGTTCAATCTTTCGGTTTTTGCCGTCTAAAAAAATAAATAAAAAGGTGGTCCTCTTTTTGGAATTTATACATAATTCTTGCAGTTTTCTCTTTGTTTCACAGTTAAATACATATTAATGTGTGTATCACTACGCCGCATTAAAGTTAAAAAGCAAATTATGAGAGGAACGCTGGAATTATAAAACTGCATTAATTCAGATTAATAAGAAAATTTTTGATTGAAGTTTAAATAAATAATTCCAATCGCGGCGCTCTTTTTAACAATGTTCCAATTTCAAAATGGATTGATATTAAGTGATTTATTTTTGTTTTAATTGACCACCATAATTCTATTAATAAAAATTAAGAAAAAAGCATTTGCCATCAGCTTATTAAATATTTTGGCTTATAATGTGATTTCAAATCTCTAAATAATGGATTAAACGAAGACGGAGTCTATAAAATTATAATCGATCACTCGAAGCTTAATAACGTAATTAAAAAGCTCATCATTCTTTTGTTTTTCTCTCCACAGTACTACGAGATGTCGTACGGGCTCAACGTTGAGATGCACAAACAGGTGAGTTTTGTTTACGATCATGGAAAATATATTTATGTTAGCTTAAGCGTTTTGTCTGTATCGTGTCGGATATTCGCATATCATGTTAGGTTAGGAACTTTGCGGTTCTATAAAAGCTTATGCTACATTTATGGCAGGCATGGTCTCGACCGAACGATAGAATGGCGATAATGAGCCTCAGAATGCAGTGGCTCCATCCGCTTCTAGTTTTTTCTTTAGTCTCGATTTTTCCGTAATTATAGAAAAATATCTCGCCTGTGTAGACGCCTCCAGACGGTTTGCTGCTCGGTCCGATTTTCGTGAAGCGTAAATGCAGCGTATTTGTTTTGTTTGTGTCAATGTTTTCCGTATCGATGTTGAATCGTGCGGGTGATGCGATATCTGGCGAAAGAATGAAAAAAGAATAAAGGGCCCTCTAGGGATGGGAATGCACGTGGGATTGTGTGCTTTTTCCACGTAAAGGAATTTGCTCGGATCGGCGTGTAAGCGTCGTTTGTAACTTTGCCTCTTATTTTTACTCTCTTTCCATCGGTTGGGTGTACGTATGTTTGTACGTGTGTTTATGCAGTACTTTGGATTGAGATGTGTGTGCCTAAAGGTTAGTAATTGGAGGTTTTGTTTGGGTTTAGGAAATTGGAAGGAACGCTACAGTGGTTGATGCAGTTGATTTTAAGGATGCATTTTGAGTTGAGCTCGGTCAGAGAATGAGTTTAAATGTTTGTTATCGAGCTCACCTAGGCGACCTGTGTAACCTAAAGCAATTCTGTAAATCTGGTGCGGTTTTTTGGGGAGGGGTCAACCGTCGACCGCTGATGACGGCTAGTTTGTACTTGAAATGCACTTTGTTATACTGTTTTATGATTGGGCACATGTCTAAAATAAAAATGCGTGATGGCCAAATGGGTAATTTTGAAATAGATGGCGGACCGCATGCGATAGTAAATATATATGGGTTGCCGCATGTTATAATAATCAGCCTTAGCATTGTTTCAACTTAAAAGCTCAGGAATCAAAATGATACCTATTTTAATTCGGAACGAATTATCATAGATTTCCTAATTATTAAATATTAATATATTATTTCGTATCTTTTGGTTAATTTTTATTCCGTATATACTTTATTTTCCGTCTACACGAGGATAAAATACGAGAGATCGACTGTAGGACAGAGCGATGTCAGAGTTCGTTTTTCCCAAGGACCATGCGAGATCATAACAGGAGAGTAATTCCCGCGAGAGAAGTTATTAGGTAGGCTTTGGTGTGCTGCACCCCATGCCACCCACCAATCTGGTGATTTGCAGGGTATTATGTAGATGTACATACTCTACAAAGAATCCTAGAAACTTCCATAGTTAACTTGATCTGTTTAGTAAAATGTCCTCGTAAAGATGTAGGACTTTGATAAGGGTTAAGAGGAGCAGAGCCGGCTAGGAAAATCGCGGGGTTCGGAGAGCGGGGCCTCTTACGCGTCAGAAATTTTTAATAGTACATTTTAATATCGAAAGCAATCTCTCTCACTATGACACTTCGATAGTTTTCAGATTTTAAAAAAAATTCGTGCACTTTATAAGTACGACAAGTTTTTTTTGTTAGAGCGCGCCTGTTTAAGTGCGGGACCCCGTGCAGTCGCACCGTTCGCGCCGCCCTGAAGAGGAGGAAATGGATGATATAATAAAATGGAAAGAGATGCGAAAAAGCGACATGGAATAATCATGGGAAGGGTCGTCATTGTTAAGGAGCTGCCACGGTGGGCGCGGCGTCGTGTGTGGGAAGCAATGAATGATGGGACTTTCATAACGGTTAAAAACGGGCCTCCGTTCCCGTGTGGCAATATGCCCGTCCGCTTCCTTTTGCTAATCAGTTACTCTCCGTTCGTAATGGAACTTTTCCATTTCCCCTCCGAAGAGATCCGAAAGGGAGGATGGATGGATTAACGTCGGACATAAAAGCCGTTTTCAATCTTTTTCTCCGAATCGACGGCCGCTAACATGTTCTTTCTCTCCGTCTATTTTTTTTATATCTGCACGAGCGAGCGGGCGTCGGTAGTCAAGTTTTTTTCTCTCATTCCCTTGGAGATCTTTTCCTCGGCGGCGGAGTTGTTGGGAGCACTTGGAGGGGTAAGAAACCATTACATCTTTGCTGGGACGTTTCCGAGCAATTCCACCTCCTTGCTATTTCACTTCCCGACGACTTTCCTTATTTGCGACCAGGGTATTTGTTCAAGGGGGGGAGGGTGGAATGGAGGGGAGAGGAAGGAGGGGCGGGAAGAAAGATTACATCACGAAAAACATTTCCTCCTCCTACTCGTGGAGCGATAAAAGAAGTAAATACACGTCTTGCAAACACTAACCCAGGAAGCAGATGCACAAATGCAGCGTTGGCAAAGTTAACTCTTCACAAACTCAAGGGCACCTGTGTGTTTATTCTGTTTATGGATGTTTGCAATGTTTGGATTGGTTCGTTATCAAAGCTGGCATGTGTTTCTAAGGAGGTACGCGGATGGATTCTCCGCTTCTTCTAAAGTCTCGGGATCGATTCTCTGCGTTGCGACGGCTGTCTCTCTCACCATTCCGTACGTTTTATGTTATGGGAAAAAATTATTTTGAAGTGGCTTCTTGAACGTTTTCATTATCTCTTCTTCTCTACATAACCTCTCGTTCGGTTCCTTTAATCTCTATTTAATCCTTTTCGCTGTCTCTCTCCGTTGTTTTCGTTTATATTTGTCGTTTATTGTTCGTATTTTCTTTGCATCGTTCGGTCTAATTTTTCTGCTATCTTTCAGTTTTCCATTTATTTACTTTGGTTATCCAATTTTTAGTTCATACCTGCTGCTGTTTGTTCTAATCTTTTCTTTTCCCTACTTGCCTTTATTTTCGCTTCTATTGGCCTTGTTAGAGGGATAGTTAGAGAGTCTGGCTCCCAGTTCCAGGATCCTGTGTCCTAACTCTGCCGAGGATATGGTCATCTGTGTTTGTCATGAAATCTTCTATAACACACGTTATTTGGAAAACCTGATTCTGTTAAATAGATAAATTATTATTATTATTATTATTATACCTATAAACTTAATTTTCTTTTTTCTCTTTTTCTTTATCATTGATTCATACGCTATGACTTTCATTTCTTCCGCTTATTCATCCTTCGAACTGGTGCCTTTCGTCATCTCTTCGTCAAATCATCATTTCTCGTCCCCTCCTTCCATTTTCCGCTTCATTATCATCCTCTTTCCTTTACTCTTCCTTCAGCCTCTCTCCCCCATTCGCCTCTTTTTGCCCCGCCTCCCTCTTTCCCTCCCCCTTTGTCCAATCTTGCCTTCCAAGGAGGAAGGTGCCCATTACTGCAATATCTACGTAATTGGATTGAGGCTATAAATGGGGCGGAGAAGCGATGGAGTAAGGAGGAGGCGGGTAGAGAGAGAGAGAGGGAAAGGGGAGTTTAAGTGGGGTGAGATGGAAGACGAAGGACGGGGAGTCGGAGAATGGAAAGGAGAGAGAGAGAGAGGACTACGTAATGGGGCAGATGGGTGGATCTTGAAGGGAGAGGGAGGGATATCTTCCACGAGGGGGGAGAGTATCGGCGGGGGGGGAGAGGGTTAAGAGTGAGAGGGAGGGGG
Organism: Uropetala carovei; assembly: GCA_036926305.1. Lineage (NCBI taxonomy): Eukaryota > Metazoa > Arthropoda > Insecta > Odonata > Petaluridae > Uropetala > Uropetala carovei. Next base: position 3,926,915 of record JAXCHB010000070.1, read on the forward strand.
CGTGGATCGAGGATGGCAGGATAAATGGGAGGGGATAGGGAGAACATCCACGATAATGCGTTGTAGGAGGTGGGGGAAGAGGATGAGTGGGTGGAAGGCGAAAGAGAGAGATAGCGGAGGAGTAACTGAGTGGGAATATGGTGGTTTTGGGGGCAAAATGACGGGTAATTGAGGCATCGATTATGGGAACCGGCCAAAGGGGTTTATTTTCGGTTTGCGGAGTTTCGGACGCGGGCAAATAGGAACATTTTTCCTTTTATCACGTGCGTATTGTATTGTTCGTGTATTTATTACGCCTGCGACGAAACGCAGGCGTGCCAAAGAAAATTGTTAAGTCGGTAAAATACCGGACTCTTTAGGGCGTTCTTTTGCGAGGGGTTTTATTAATGAAGGTAATCGAGAACATTTATGAGAAAGTACAGTGTCTCAGGTTTCATTCCAGTTAATGTTCTTGCTCCGTTAGGGGAAAGGTGGGGGGATAGCGTTATGGAATTTATACTAAGGTGTAAATATGTACGTTACCATTAGAAATTCATGCACAAACTAATGTTTGAAATTTATCTATAGATAGATAGAAGGAAGTTTAGACGCTTGAGCCATCTAGTGGTTATTTTGGAAAACGTTTTCGAAGCGTTAATTTCTAATTGACTCGAAGACCGCCCGACACTTGGAAACGTGTCTTGAATGTTATAATGAAACAAAAAAATTAATTTCCAGAAGGGAAAAAAATATACAATATCGGGACCGATGCTGGAATTAATAATTCTCGGTGGAATTATTTTCGCCCTGCGTAGGGAAGTCCTGCCTCGTTCCCTTTAATACGGACGCGTGGGGAAAACTTAAGGTGTAATTGATGAGAAGTTCGGTTGGAAAGGTCGGGGGAGGTTTCCAGCGCTGCGAGAGGGAGAAAATGGAAGGAGGATAAGTACTGGATCAGGAGAGGATGGCCAATAACACGTCCAATAACTACCCTCCTCACCCCCCCCCCTCCTTTCACCTCTTACTCTCCACTGCCCTCTATATTTGGCGCCCTTTTAGCGGTTATTCCCCGCGTGACGTAATATGGAGGGGAGAGTAGAGAGAGTAGTAGTTCTGAGTTAATTTCCGATGATCCCACGCCAGATAGCAGCACATCCCCGGTGGTTAATGTGGGAGAAAACGACGAGGCCGGCCAGGGGAGGGAGTGGGTGTGGGTTGGCGGGAGGGGGAGGCGTCGCGTGGTGGAAAAGGATGTTTTGTCGCGGTTCGAGATAATGGAAGTCGGTGTGACAGATATGGTTCAAACGGGTTTTAGAGCGTGGATAAGAAAATGGAGGATTTAAATATCCAAGAAGTATGTGAATAAATATGCGGAAGTTTCAAGTTATACTGGATGAATTAACTCGTCCTGTGAGTTTTCTTGGACGGATTTTTATAAGAATGATATATGTATTTTTTAAAAATAGATATTTTTTGCGCCTCGCAATCAAAGGTCAATTAATAGTTAATGTATCATCTTTAACCTTATGCAACCACAAGAATAATTATAGCCCTAAATCTTATGCATCAGGAGACGCAGGTTATTGGATTTGAACGCAGATCGTAAACAATTGATAGCAGCGGACTAAATTTGACATTTAAAAATAAAATAGGCTTATATAACGTATTCTGCGAGCAAAATTTTTCCCTTCTTTCAATGCAATAAAATCTCCTGAAACCCTTTGTGGAATAAATGGCTAACTCAGAGCGCATAATTTCGTTTTCCTTAATTTTTCCGTAACTAAAAGAAACGTTAATTATTTTTTTGTGGAACAGCGGCGATATCCTTAATTTTAAATTTAATTTATGTCGGCGGAGACGCAAAATTCACCAGCTCAGCCGTTCGGATTGTTGTACTTCTTTCTTCCTTCTAAAAAAAGACTTAGTTTAAAAGCCCTTATCTCACTCATCTCTCTGTTGACTTCCATCTCTACGCTCGTTTTTCTTAATCTAATTCGAGCTGATTATTGCGTCATGCCACTCCAGATGCCTTCGCGACAATTGACTGCGCACAACTCTCTCTCTCTTCCTCCCTCCCTCCCTCCCTTCCCCCTCTCAAAAGCCTCATTTCTTTCCATTTCATCAAGTCGTTCTGTTTCTTTAAAGTCTTCATCGTGTTCACAAGTCGCCCACTCACCCGAATGAAGCACGCGCGCGCACGCATGTGCCTTCCCATTCCGTCACGTCTTTGAAGGTTCATCCGGCGAAGAAAAAAATACTCGACTTTAGTAAACAAATTCTTTTCGGATATACCCTGCGAAATTTTACTATGAGATAATTTGTTTACTTAACTGTTCTGATAATTCGGATTTTAATTTGTCTTTGTTTCAGTGATAGAACTGTTCGCGGGCAGAGTTCGTATTTTAATTTAACTAATTTAAAAATGAAATGTTATAAAGACCAGCGCTGTTTTTCATGCTTTCCGTACGGAGGTAGAAATGAAACGTTGGATTCTGAAAAAATTCCCTGAAAATGAAAATTTTTGGAGTTTTCCCATCGTCCGTACTCGATGACATCATGTTAAATTTAAGATTCGTAGTGTGTGTGTAATATGTATGTATATATGTGTATGTATGTGTGTGTGTGTCATCAGCCATTTTTAATCCACTGACGGATGAAGGCTTCCCCCAGACTACCAGTTTTCCCTGTCAACTGCCTCCCTCCTCCAACTTTGCCCCAAGAACTTAACAAGCTCTCTGTCCCACCTGTCTTTCGGTCTTCTTTTCGGCCTCTTGATGTTTCTTCGGATCCATTCGATAACACTGGACGTCCAACGCTGGTCATTTCTTCTAGCAATGTGGCCCATCCACTGCCATTTTAGCGCCTTCACTCTTCTAATGATGTCACGTCTTCCTTCTTACCCAGTCTTTCCTCTTGCAGTCTCTTCGGGTGATCCCTAACATGCATCTCTCCAAGCTCCTCTGTGTTGTTTGCAGGCGCTGTATCATTCTGGCATTCATGGTCCACAACCATATGTCAGAACAGGCAGAACACATCGGTCATACAGTCTCCTTTTTAGGAAGACTGGAATATTTGATTTAAATATATTTGCATTATTGCCATCTTGCAGTCTGGCATCCATGCCATATTCACTGTCAAGTTGATTTCTCCAAGAAGCGAACCTTCAGTAGTGATGAGTTGATCCAGTTAAACATAGCTGGTTACTTCTCGGAGTTCTGCTCCATTGATATGTATCTTCTCAGAATTTGTGAAGGAGGTGTACATAACCTTTGTTTTATTAAGATTCATCTTAAGTCCAGCTTCTCAGCTTGCTTGAGCAAGCTCTTCAGTTCTTCTACGGAGCTCTTCTGGACTCCCTGCGAACAGTATGATATCATCTGCAAAGCGCAGGTAACTCAAATGTTCTCCATTTACCTTTATGCCTTGTGGTCCATCGTGTTATACACAATGCGAAATCCAGCTTCTTCTCTGGGTTGGGCAGAATCAAGATTGTTTTGAAGGCGCATAGTGAGTATTTTGGTGAATATCTTGTAGACTGTTAGGAGGAGACTGATCGGTCTGTAGTTATTCAAGTCTTCTTTGGAACCTTTCTTGTGCAGAAGGATAATACATGGGTGGTTCCATGTTTCTGGTATCTTTTTCTTCCACAGGCACGAAGTAAAAATCTTAGCGAGAATCTTCCATATGATTACCCGTTGCTTTGAATACTTCCGCTGTGATACCATCCATTCCAGATGCTTTTCCATTCTTCATACTTCTGATTGCATGTCTCACCTCTTCCGGAAGGATATCTGGGACCTCTTCGCTGGGCATATTTCCATCATCATTTCCTTCTTCATTTGCTAGAGGATCTTCATACAACTTGGTGTAAAATTCTTTTACACATTTCAGGATTAGTTTCCTGCTATGTGTTATGGAGCCGTTTCTAGCATCAAGGCCACCAGCTGTCTCTTTCCGATCGAGAGATGTTGCTTCATTTTCTTGTAGCTTCTATTGTTTTCTATCGTTTTCTCGATTAGCTCATACTAGTTATATTTCTTCACATCTTCCTTGATGCACTTACTTATAGTTCTGTTTAGTTCTGCAAAATGGATCATTTCTTTAGGATCATTAGTAATTTTCATTTTCCTTCTCTTTTCCATCAGCAGTCTTGTTTTTTCGGTTAACCTTTTCTCTGACTTTGTTTTAATTGTTTTGCCTATTTTTTGAGCGGTTTCCTTGAGTATCTGTAAAAATTGTTATTCAACTTCTTGGTGTTCCAGCGCACTGAATCGATTTTTCAGTTGGAGCTGAAATTCTTCTTTTCGTTCTTTATATATATATATATTTATATATATATATATATTTATATATATATATATAATAAAGGTGGCAACAAGGTGTTGGAGGAAGCCCAGTGGACACTTAATTAGATTGGAGAGCCGCTGGGGATGCTGAAGACACGAAAAACAAAAAACAACACAAATATGGAGCTTTCGGGCTGACGCCCTTCTTCAGCGACGGAGAGACGTGTGTGTGTATATATGTATGTGTATATATGTATGTGTATATATATATATATATATATATATATATATATATATATTGGTTGTGTCTCTCTTGTGCTGACGAAGGGATCGTCCCGAAGGCTCTAACCTCTACAAATGTCTCTCTCCAACACCCCAGCGGCTCTTCTTCCGGTAAGTGTTCACTGGGTTTTCTTCAACACCTAGTTGCCCTAAATAAATAAATAAATAAATAAATATATATATATATATATATATATATATATATATATATATACACTATATATAGAAGCAGCTATTTATTAATGAAATAGGTAACAGATCTATTTAAATCTTGTTAATATTTTAACATTCTATGTTGGATGTGATTCATTTGCCCTTTATTATTGTAAAATTTAACCTCCGACTGATGTATAAAGGTAACTTTCGGCTTTCAATGACAAATATTCCCAAATTGAGTGGTCATCCATCGAACATTTGTAAAGGAATGTGTGAAAAAAAGTTTATGCGACTTGTTTTTGAGTAATTATGAACACCTCGAATGTGAATAAATCTCCCTCGGATGAGCAAAAAACAGGTGCTGTTGTTGTTTCCTAATGTCATGAGTATGTCATTAGGCAAACTTTGCCGCCATCCGTCGCATTCGACCCATGCTGTCCGGTCCGTCATTCAACCCTCGAGACTACTCGAAAAATCTTTTCTAACCCAATTTTTTAACGATGGACTCCTCAAGCGACGTAAAGCACGGAGGTGGGGGAGCGGGGAGGATGAGTGGGAGAGACACGTCCACTTCAAATCGTCATTAATACAACTGGGAGCTCCTCGGCAATTAATCTCGAGTCCCTTTACTCCTTGGTAGTGGATGGCCCTTCCATTCTCTCTCTCTCTCTCTAAAGAGAGAGAGAGAGAAAAAAACAACTGGAGTGGTTGTGTGGATATCGTGCTGAGAAAACCACAGAGAGAGAGAAGGAGAAAGGACATCTTCAGTGGAGATGGTGAACCTTGGTAAGAAGGGGATGGGTAAGTCCTATAGTAGTGTGATGGAGGGTTAAGGGAAAGGAAGGAGGAGGTTACTTCCATCTTGCCCATCCTCTTAATCTTCATCTACTCTCTCTCTTCCACAATGGTCACATCTGCAGCTGACACTCTTTTAAGAGGGGTTGGTTAGAACGGAGGGGAGGAGACGACGGAAGAGGCTTTCTACTAACAGGGTATTCTAGAAAGGTCCCCCACATCCCCCCCACCCTTATCCTCTCCCTTTTCCCTCTTTCATGGAAAAGGGTTTTTGGTCGTATGGGAGGAGGAGAGGGGTGTGTGGTGGAGAAGAGGGGTCGGTTGGTTTTGCGATGGTCTCGACGGACAAGGATCGGAAAAAGGGCGTGGGAGGGGTGTAGGTTTTAAGGAGGGGGTGTGGTCGAGGATGTTTCATGGCGGTTAAAGGGTGGTGGGAGGGGTATAGGGGGTGGCTTCTTGTTCTGGGAAATTTTCCCTTAAGGTTGTCTCACTCCTTCCGAATGTCCCGTCATTCCATCTCTCTCTCTCTCTCTCTCTCCCTCCCTCGCTGTTCTGCCCTTTTCCTCTTGTCACGTGTTCACTCTCGCCCTCTTATTCTCGCTCCTCTGATTACAAGTTCCCTTTCGCCTCTTCTCTCGTCTGTGATGCTACAATGGTCTCGTTTTCCCAACCCAATGGCCTTCTCGTCCTTATACGTGATGATGACCAGCGCTTGTCAAACTCTTAACGTAGAGGAATTGTTTGCTCTGGAAAAAAAGGAGGATGTCGAGGTAGCATAACATTTAGGAAAATGCGAGAGGAAATTAATTTTTTTAAGTAGATACATGTTACTTTACACCCGAGCTATATTGTCGGTCGAATACTTTCTCCGTATAAATGTGAAGGGAAGATTTAAGTTAAAGTTAAAAAATTTCATTGGTTTTTTAATTTTAGGATGTTTTAACAATGATAGTAATTTAATACGTCTTGAAATAGGTCTTTAATGCCATGCCCTTGGCAGCCCTCGTCATTGTGGTGTACCGATAGTAGATGGCGAAATTTTAGATTTTATTTCAAATTTATGATTCTTTCGGGAAGGAGTCTGGCCAGCCTTGGTAGAGGGGCGGTTAGCGTGTCTAGCTCCCACTGCAAGGGTCGAGGGTCCGAATCCTGCCGAGGGCATGGTCTTTTGTGCTTGTAATAAAAAATGTCTTGCAACACATGTAATTGGGGAAATCTGTTTGTGTTAAATAAATTATTATTATTATTATTATTATTCAATCTGTAGGCATTAGGATAATCAGTTTGAATGCGAATAAAAATATTTTTGAATACTGTAGTACTAGGGGTATGTCGAAATTATCGGAAATTTTAGAAAAATCGCATTATCAAAATAATTAACGAAATTAATGTCGTAGCCGTCGCAAATTAATTTGCGAGAGTGCTCAAGCAAACGCACATCACGTCCAGACTAAAAGTATCAAAATTACACCAATAAGAGCCATTTTATCGCATTCATTTTTTATTCTTCCTCGGTTTTATATTATTTATTTCATCAGCGCCTACTCCGTTTCTCATTCCTCTTTCCCTTTAATCTCGGACGATTCGTGCGCGGTTACACTTCCGTAAAAAAAACGAAGCGGAGAATAACCCATCTCCTCGGCCCGCACAAAACGTACGTAATCTTCCAAGACTCGAGACCGAACCATTATTCGTGGAGCGAGGATAGAAGGACGGAGGCGTATTAATTAAAAGCAGACGGGGCCACGGGGACGTCGGACCGCATCTGGAGGCCGTAAAGGTGGCTTGAATGAACTGTGCTGCCCTCTCTCTTCTCTTCCCTTCCCATCTCGACCGTTGCCCACTCATTCCGACTCAACCGCCTCTCTCTCCACGCCTCTTCACAGTCTCTCAATCTCCCTCCCTCTCTCTCCCTCCCCTATCTCCTCCCTCCCATATCTTCTCACTCGACCCACATTCATGGCATTCTAACAATGGAGAGTCATTCCCACCCGCACAGTCTGTCCTCTTACCTACACCTAATTGTTCCCGCAAGCCAAAACTCCGTGCCCTTGATCTCTCTCTCTCCCTCTTTCTATCCAGCTTCCTCTCACCCTCTCTCTACTTTCTCCCCCTCCCTTCATAACGCCTTCTCTATTTTTGCCCATCTCTAGATCGTGTATACCTACTACTCTTATTTTTCTGGCTTTCAACCTCACCCCTCATTTCATCCGAAATTTATAGATTGTCTTGTTACGTATTGTCTCAAATGAGGAAGAAAGACGACTCGAAGGGAAACTTAACAAAAGAAAGTCATTGCAAATGTAGGTGAGAAATTATTTCGGAACTATTGCCGTCATCGATCAATACGTAATCGAAACCTTGCTGATTAACCATGCCTAATTTTCTTCGAATAAATTGAGGTGTAGCTCCTAATCATAAATACATAGTTATTAGATCAGTAAATACATAGGAAATTTTTTATTTGTAATTGTATTATAAACGCGAGAAAATATATAATTTTCCTTTCAAATCGATTCATAGGAATTACTTTCGGATCTCCCGAAGATTAAGTCATAAAATTAACAATTAGGTAAATCATTTGAATCGAGTTTCTTACAAATGACAACATTATTTTATTAATGAAGTATTAGGCGTTCCTTTACCATCTATGGCTTGTAAAATTTCTATAGGAAGGCAACCTGCACAATGGCTCTGCGAAGTTTTAAAGAAGGTATTACCTAGTCTCATGGAAACTGAAGAGAATGGTTTTTTCTACCAATGATCTCGTCCAGTTGCATGCTAACCAGTCATTCGTGGCTTTGCAATGGTAACTATGCACTATTGTTGACAATCCATTGGTTCTAAATCTAATCCCCAACTCCCACTTGGCAATTCTTTTCGGGCCATCCGTTTTAAGCACGACTGTTGGTGTATTTCCCTTTGCTCCATTTCACATATGTGGCGGCAGCGATTTTGTTTTTCCTGGTCCGAATCATTTACAGAAGCGTTTGGCAGGGGTTGTCACAGCACCAAATGAACTCTAACTATTGCCTCTGTTGGACTGTCTTATCACGTCTGGGAAAAAATATCTGTAGTATTTCTCGGTTCTAGCGATTGTTTCGACATATTTTCTCCTACACTCTGATCTAACATTACGTTCACTAATACCGATAGGCACAGCTATGCCGCGTACGTCTTCAACGAATTCGGAGCTTTTAAACTTTTCAAATAGTTTCCCTTTGTACTCAGTCCTTCTACTCTTCAACGTCTGCCATTTCAGGTCCCTCAAGATCTCCGATACCGGTATTCTCGCTTTACAAATCTAGCCGCTCTACGCTGAATCATTTCGAGCTCCCTAGTTAGGCCCTCCTCGAAAGGGTCCCAGAGGGCGCAACAGTATTCCACGTCGGGTCGTATTAGGGAAAAGTATGCGATTTCCTTCACATTCGAGGGGCATCCCCGCAGTACTCCCTTTGAACCCTGTTTGCCTATGCTATGACGGTTTTGATATGCTCCCTACTAGACAAGTTGCTACTAAGTGTGACTCGTAGATATTTGTAGCTATTGACGTATTTTAGCTTTCATCCATATATTTTGTACTGGTAACGGATGAAATTCATGGAAGGCGTGAAATTCATTGCGGCGCATTTCTCTATATTCAGGTCGAGTTGCCAATCTTTACACTTCTACGTAATAACCTGAGGATCCCTTTGCAATGTCTCCTGGTCGTATACTGTGTTGATTTCATTATACACAAATATGTCATCCGCGAAGAGTCTGACTTTATATTATCCGCTAAATCATTTATATATATTAAGAATAACAGCGGTCCGGTTACACTTCCCTGAGGCACTCCGAAAGTCACTTTGACGACGTCTGATGCAACTCCATCGAGAACTACTCTGGGTTCTATCCGGAAGGAACGACGCGATCCAATTCACAATTTTCTCCTTAATTGAAAAGGCCATTAATTTTTGCACTATTTTCGCATGGGAAGCGGTGTCGAAGGCTTTCCTAAGTCTAAAAATACTGCATATACTCCTATTCCTTTGTCCGCTGCTTTCACAATATCATGTGTGAGTAGAGCTAACTATGTCTCGCATGACCGTCATCTCCGGAAACCTTGCTGGTTTCTATTCAGAGCGCCTTTCGAAGAATCGCATTATTGAGCTACCAATGATGTGCTCAAAAACCTTACAGAAGACTGATGTCAATGATATAGGGCGGCAGTTCTCCACTTTAAATTTACTTCCCGTTTTATGTATTGGTGTAACGTAGGCTGTTTTCCATATCAAAGGAGCTTCTCCCTCATCTAAAGATTTTGTGAATACGATGTTAAGGTACGGAGTTAATTCGTTCGCCAGCGTGTTTATAAAGAACGCAGGTATGGCTTCCGGCCCTGGCGATTTTCTTTTATGTACCTGATTTAGCAATTTAACGATACAGCTTTCGGATATTTCTATGTCGCTCATATTTGAATCTATACGAATAGGGAAATCAATGAAATGACCGCTGTCGATTGTGAAGCAATTTTCGAAGAACCGATTTAACATATATGTACTGGCCTTAACATAAGAATCGTGCACACTTATAACGTTGTCTATAAGTAGATGCGATACTGTGGACTGACCTCGAACTTCTCGCACGTACGACCAAAATTCTTTCGAGTCGTTTTTGAGTGAATCTGTGAGTATCGTGGATCGGTAGGCGTCAAATTCTTTACGCACTTCGTCTCTTGCAGACTTACGACAGTTTCTGTATATTAAATACTCCTTCGCGTGATCCCTACCAACTCGTTTGAGATGCTTTATGAGCATGTGATGCCGTCCTTGATTCTTGAGCAAGGCGTGAAGCTTCGGTTTCATCCATCGTGGATCCATGCGATCACGAACTGGTTTGGTTGGGACAAAGGTTTTTAGCCTTCGCGAATGATGCGCAAAATTTCTGTCCAAGAATCATCTACGCTGTTATTATTCGCAAAATTGATAAATCTCATTGTTTGATTTGTAACATAAGTTTTGAAACCTGTTCAACTAAGTTTCCTTCGAATCATAATAATAATTTTTGTTTTCTACTGGTATTTTCGTTTCGGTTTCTTTTTTTAGCGATATTCCCCGCCACTTGATCTAGCGATTTTATTTTTCTACTTCTCGACCTACCGCTATTTATGGAATCCCTAAAATTAATTTTTGGGGACTCTAATCTAACCGATGTATTGATTTTTTATCGTCTAACCTAACAAAAACCGTAGCGTGTTCAAAAACCTTACGCGCTACCGCATCCTCAGCCTCGGCAGTGTAGTGAACCCCAGGACCGTTTAGGGGTATCCTACGTGAGTCCAGGACCGGCCTCAGGTCAACGAAGTCCACTCCATTGTCCCTACAGAAGTCCTACAGCCTACGGTTCAGCCTCATCAAACGGCTCCAAACCATAGAACCGTAGTCCGTCAGTCCATGGAAAAGCCATCCTAAACTCTAAACCAGCGTTTCCCAAACTTATTTGACCACGGAACACTTTTTTAATTATAATGTACTTACGGAACACCAACAGGAGCTCATGAGATATAATGCGCGCTTGGATTAAAGTAGACAGCAAAATTAATTGCTGCAAGAAATGATCATAATTTGGTTCATGTGTTGTTTTACTTTATAACAGAAAAAACGATAATAACAAATTAGAGAAATTAAATCATTTTGATTTTATTAAGAACAAAATGAACAGAACATCAAAATAAAGTAAAACATCTTTCATTTGAAATTTTTTGTTATAAAATATGACATACTACTAAAAAAAACATTTTTTAATGAGACCAGGGTTTTTGTGTCCTTTTATCACATATCCGCTTAATATTAGAAACGATGTTGCTGAGTTGGATCCTCATATCAGGTGCAGCATCAAGTCTGTTCATATATTTTGTTTTCGTTGCATCGTAATATGAAAATACCGTTTCGCACAGGTACGTTGTAGCAAAGGGAAGAACACCAACTGCATGTTTTGCAGTATTCGGGTACTCTTGAATTAGGCTGCTCCAAAAATCATTTAGCAAAAGTTTGTTAAAGTTTTGTTTCAGTTGAGAGTCAGACGTCATATCAATCAGACTCATAATCCTGCGCTACTAATGCGACTGGTTTGACTGTAAATGGATTTCGAACCCAAGCATTATCGTCCTTTGTTAGAGGAAAATATTTTAACAGAGTCGAGTGCAAGTCCCTTAGGTGCTGTACAATGGCATTGCAAATATCTTTATCGACTATAGAATTAACTTCAATCAAAAAGTCACTGAGTGTAGGAAAACAATCGAAGTTATTTTCTTCTACGGACGAGGCCCAAAATTCCAGTTTCCTTAACAATGACGAAATTTTATCAAATGCTGTAATAATGGTCACATTCTTTCCTTGCATCTACAGATTCACCTCATTTAATTTCGTAAAAATATCTGCAAGGTACGCAAGTCTCAGCAGCCAAGAGGAATTTGTCAAACAATCAGACAGTGGAAATGTGGAATCCATGAAAACCAATAGTTCACGACGTAGCTCAAAAAGTCTTCCAAGAACTTGACCTCGCGAAAGCCACCTCACCTCTGTATGTAGAAGAAGCGATGTGTGCTGAGCACCCGTTTCTTCGCCCAAAATTTTAAATAGTCTGGATTGAAATGATCGAACTTTAATATAATTGATGATTTGTACTGTCTGGTCTAGCACATTTTTCAGAGATGTAGGCATTTTTTAAACTGCTGGTGCATGTCTATGTAACACGCAATGTCTGCCGGTGCTTTCTGGTGCCACACTTTTGATCCGCGTTACAGCCCCTGCGATTTTTTCGACCATTGCCCTGGCACCATTACTACATACATCGACACATTTTTCCATTGAAATGCATGTTTTTGCATAGAATTGTTGATGCAGTTGAATATTTCTTCACCAATAGCGTTACTTTGCAAAGATTCACATAAGAGGAGGTCCTCTTCAATAGACTTGTCAAACCTATAACGAACAAACACAAGCAACACAGCAAGCCCTGATACATCAGTTGACTCTAGTTGCAATGAATACCTATCGTAAATTATCAGTCGGCAAACTAGCTCTTCTTCGATGTCAGCAGCAAGATCCTTAATTCGTCGTACAACAGTATTGTTTGAGATCTGTACTGCGTCTATTTTTTTACTATATTGCTTATCAAACATGCACATTACTATATCTTTCGCACAAGGTTTGATAAGCGATTCTCCAATCGTGTGCGCTTCTCCGACGAGCGCTATACGGTAACTTACTCTGTATGATGCCTCTGTTGCGTTTTCATTGTCTGACTTGGCAATTTTATACATCGAGAGTTTACTATTTTCAAGCAAATCAAGATGTCGCTTGAAAAAACTTGCATCTTTGTCTTTATGTGCAGCATGGTTAGTTTCCAAATGCCTTCGGAGCTTAGTAGGGGCTAACGAGCTGTTAGCTAATGTTTTGTTGCACAACACGCACTGAGCATCAGGAGCATCTTTATTTTCAATGGAAGTAAATCCAAAAGACAAAGAACTTTCACCATACTTTCTTTTTGGTTTCTTACTCCCTGATGCTAATTTGTTGGAATTGGACATTAATTGTTTTCCCCCTGCCAAACCCTTCTGGCGGCTCGCAGGGTATTAATGTAAATGTTTCATCTTGGACAGCTCACCTCCCGATTTTTTTAGAAACCGAAGGCTGCGCTTGTTCATCTTCACTTTAAATTAATCCGACTTTTTGCTTGTTTGATTCAGACACAGTTTGAGAACCACAATACTGCTTTTCTTTTAAAACTTCCTTCTTTCAGCCACAGATCCATAGGGAACGAGTTTGTGTAGTATAAATGTTTAATATACAATAAACATTGAATAATATCACAAATATCTGTTGAAATTATAAGACATAGACCAGCGATCATCGAATAGACGACATACATCAACGCGACGGTTAGTTGGTAAATGCTGCCATTGCATCAATGCGCAGATCGAACGTCATGCGTTCATGCATCACGATCTCTCATGCATACCATTTCTTAAAGGCAGATTATCGCCTAATAATAGTAACAACTATATAAATGTATTTATTATTTTTCTTACATATATTTAAAAAAATAAATTTTAGAAGAAAAAATATTGATAGCATCGATTTTTTTCGCGGAACACCTATTAACATCTCGCGGAACGCAGTTTGGGAAACGCTGCTCTGAACTAATCTGTACTAGCTAAAATATATTAAAATATATAACAAAGTACGCGGCTAACTTAGTCGTGTGCTGACTTAAACGCTGTAATCGAGGGTTAACGCAGGTAAAAAGTGAAAAGGAAAGGGTGATTCAGTACACAAACAACGTAAGCAGGAAATCAAAGTTAATATAACACAGGTTAGCCCACAAACAGCGTACAATTCTAATAAAAGGAAGAACTTCAACGTATAGAGAGAGAAAAATAATAACAATTGCGATATAAATATCGGTGTAAAAGAAGAAATGCGCAAATGGAGTGTTAGAAAAATTGCTACACTACGGTATACGACTACTATATAAGTATTATGATATAAAAAAGATGACAAGGAGGTTATAAGTTAAGATAACTACTACTATAAGTAAATAAACTATAAGAAAGGTTAACAAGTAATGTAAAAGAAACGTCAGTGTTACTTAACAGTACGGCTACTTCTACTCTAATGCTACTGCTGCAATGGTCGCTCGCAAATCCGCTGGAGGAAGCGAAAGGCACGTCCGTTCTCTTCGACAGCCAGGTAGAGGATCATTCATTACCGTCTCTTCGTCTCATTTCATTGGTCTCGTATATAACGTTAAAGTGGAATTCCCTGGGACCGATTTAATGGATTCGTTCTTTTCTACATATTTTCCACTCTTCCACCCTATTTCCCCCGAATCGATCCATTAAAAACATTTGACGGTCGAAACAAATCCGCATCGACGGAACACTCTTCCGAGAACCGTAACACTTTAATTCTTTTTTGTTCGCGCCAGTTCGTCTTTCTCTTGTCCCGAAGGACATTACAAACTCGAAATAAAGACCGATTTTTCCCCCCAATGCGCAAGCTGGCCTTTTTTTTGTTTCGCTTCGATTTTTTTAGGTTTTTTTGTACGTATAAAGAATTGATGGCGTTTCGGTCCGTGTCGTAGATTACTTTCCACCGAAAATAATCTAAGGGAGAAAGAGATTGGGAAGGATTGGGGAGAGGCGAACGAGGGCTTCGGGAGTGAAGAGGGAATTGTGTCGAACTATCCTCCCTCCTACTCCCACTTCACCCCTCTCTCTTTACTTCCCTCCCACCTTCCCTTCTCTTTCTCCCATCCTGTCTCTTCCACTCCCTCCTCCCTGCCTCAGTCCTGTCTTTTTCCCTCGCTCTTCCCATCCCTCTCCCTACCCTTCTGTCCTCCCCATCTCTCCTTCCTCTATCCCCCTACTTTTTTTCTATCCATTCTTTCCTCCCCCCTCTCTCTCCCTATATTTCGCCCTTCATTTCTTTCTATCGTCCTTTCGCACTCCAACCCAACTATTTCCCTCTCTCTCTCTCTCTACTCCTCTAGTTCCCTCTCTTCCTCCCTCTCCATTCCTCCTATTCTCCCCCTTTCAACATGTTTCTCACTTCGTTTCTTCCCCATTTCTGTATATTTATCTCTCTCTTCGTCCTTCCATCAGGACATCCATCACTCCATCTTCCCAACTCTCTCCCTGTTTTTCTTTGTGCATTCTTTCACTTCGCTATCGCCCGTCGTCTCCACACATTCCCTTTTCTGTCTCTCCTTTTCTCTCTCTCTCCCTCTTCCAAATCACTCTTCCTCATCCCTTCCAGTCTGTCCGTTTTTTCTTCCTCTCTACCCATTCGTTTTCTCTCTTCACTTTTCTCCTCCCGTTCTCTCCCTCGCACTCCTTTTCGAGTTTCGATATACGCAGCAGAGTTGAGGATCGAAGGCAGCCTTTTTTTTGTCATTTTTATCGGAACCGGGGTGTGGTCCGTCCCGGGGAAAAAAACGGATAGCTTTTGTTTTCCGTGAGTGGAGGGCTTAATTCGGAAGGTCTTCACACCGCCGTTAATCTGTATGTTTGTAATCTGCGCTATCCATTTCGTTTTAATCTTTGCCATTTCCGCCGCCGATGGCTCGTTTTTTTTATATCCTGAACGATGGCCAGTCAAAAACGATTCGACTGCGAGGATTATTCGTTTTCGCTTTTCCCATCCGTTTTTCGTTGCGGTTTTTTTTCTTTTCAAGACGATGAAAATGATTCGCGTCGGTTTCATTTTTTTTACGGTCGCGACGGGAAAACGGGTCTGAGAAAGGAAAACGAAACTGATTTTTATTGGGATTAGGATCAGTTACTCTGGCGTCTGAAGTTAGGGGATTATATACAAAAAAACAGGATAAAATGAAATTTCTCCGTTCTTCCATGATTCTCGGGGGGAGAAGGGATTTTTTTTTATTTTGGGAAAGTAAGGCTGCGGTCGTAGGAGGTATGGTGTCTGTTTTTCTTTTCGGACGTAATTTGGAATTAGACAGTATAGGATGAATGTGGGGAGAAGGGATTTGATCCTCAGCCGTGGGTGGGGGGGATTTGATATAACATTTTTTTATCCATTCTGGAAGGAAAGTGGGCGGTGTTATTTTTTTGGGGAGATTTTCGTGTGACACAGCGGGTGATGGAGGATTGGACAGGACGTGGGCGGGTGTGTTTGGCAGTGGTGTGTGTGTGTGGGAGAGGAATTCGGGTCTGGATTTGTGGGAAAAAAATAATTGCTGGTGAAAAATCCGTTCTCTGTGATATCGAATTGAGTCTCTAATCGGACGTGATTGAAATGTACTTTTACCTCCATAACTCGAATTTTCTTCCTTTCGGATGTTTTTTATTTCTTTAGTATTTCTTATAGGTTATGTGAGATAACTGCGGTTAAAAAGTCCAAGGTAATTGTTTCTTACTTCATTATAAGCAGAGAAGACACATGAATTGTTCACAAGAGCTTACTATAAATTATGGATTGCTCTAGAATGTTTCCTCTTTTTTGTCATCTATGTACTGAAATAACATTATGTAACTCTAATTATTTATTTTTTTAAGTTCGACTACATAGTGTGAATGAGATGCATAGTAGTATTATTGCTATATATGTATTACAAACAGTCGTAAGCCCGGTGGTAACACATCAAAGTACGAACAAGAAAACGCACATTACCACAGCATAAACGAATAGAAAAATCCTAATATTTACAAATCAGTTGTAATTACATTAATATTATTTGCGGTGTAAATAAGAAAGCGTAGAGTGTTAATAAAAATTTCCAAATTTACAAATCAGTCACAATTATACTAACACTATGAGCGAAGTCTTCGAGATAAGCCTTCACGGCTATCCTAGCGATTAATAAGCTAACTAGGTCCCCGCCGTACTTGGCCCTATCAAGCATTTCCTTATTCCTTCATCTATTTATAAATTCCATTTGATAGATGAAAACACTTCACGTTTATTTTTGAATTCATTCTGCTCTTTGGAGATTCACATCGGGCACTTTGGCAGACCTTTTTTTTTCGGGGATGTTGTTAAACTTAAGGGTATACGTCGCGGGGAGATATTTTCATTTCTCGAGAAAATGGAGGATCGCGTGCTATGAAAGGTTAGCGTTGCGGGACACGGTTTTACGTATATTTAAGAGGGTGTATAAAAGGCGATATGTGTTGCGGTGGAATGTTGGGAGAAATTCGGGCGTGGAGTGAGATAGAGGGGTAGGTATATTTGGTGTATGTTGCGGTCGATGGGAGAGGGGGAGGGAGAGAGGTATCGGATAAGGCCGTTGCCGCCGGCGGGGAGAGGAGGAAGATATTTTATCATTTTTCGGGAGGAGGAAACTGCGGCGCGCGCGCGAATATCGTGAGATATGGCGGGGTTATATTGTGGCGTGGGATATTTATTTTTTTTCGGAAGAGGTGGAGGGGGAGTGAGTGGGATAAAGGGTAGGGAAGGAGGAAGGGTAAGAAGTGGGGGCTGAGATTTAACGCGATGGCAGAAAATGGAAAAAAGGAGGGAGGGTATATTTTAACTGGAAGGGGCGGAATGAGAGAGAGAGGATTTGGGTTTTTTTTGGGTAGGAGGGGGTGGAAGGAGGAGAAATGGCGGAGAGAGGTGGGAGGGAGAGGGAGAAAGAGGAGGGAGGAGAACAGACCTCCACGCCATCTCGTGACTCTCGCAAATAATGGAACTGCGCTGGGGGGGAAGAAGGGAAAGGAGGAGGAGAAGAGAGGGTATGGGGAGTCCTGATAAAAATGGTGAACCAATGAAAAGGGGGATAAGCAGGAGGGAGAGAGAGAGAGAGGATCGTTGGGTTGTCGTATCTCCGGAGGGTTAGGACGATGGAAAAAAGGAGGGAGGTTGGAGGGAGAGGGAAGGTTGGTCGAAAAAGCTTTCTATCGTCGCCAGTTCCCTCCCGCCTCCCACTTTTCTCTCTCTCTTTCCCTCCTTTTCCCCTTTTTCCCCTCCCTGCTCTCCTCTCCTCTCCCCTCCCCGCCTCCATCTAGCTATCGAGGAAACACTTTTTCACGGAAGGGCAGCCTCAATCTCTGACAAAAGGGCAAGCCACCCACCCGATCCTAACCGCCCCCGTGCCCGATTCCAATCCATCTCTCACATTCCTCCTCCTCCTCCTCCCTCCCAGCTCACCCAACAATCCAACCGTCATCCTCCTCCTCCCCTTTCTCCCTCAAGTTTAAACCACTCTCTCCCTCCCTTTCTCCTTTCTATCCTTTTCTGTCTGTTCTTTCGTTTTGTGACTGCCTCCGGAGCAATCCCTGCATCACCACTCAAATGTTACATCGTTCTCGTTCTCCGATCCTTCTCCCCCCACCCCTTCTCACCCCGCTCTCCCTCGACAGCCTCGTTCTTCGTTGCTTTATTTAATTCTTGCGTGGTATTCAGGGAATGGGGATTTTTTTTTTAATTCCAGTAGTATGGGATTTTGGTGTTTTGTTCGGTCGTAACGTTTTCGAGCGCTTTCGTGTCTTTAGCGGACGAGTTTACTCGTCTTCGTAATTATGTTTCGATTTTGGAATGTGTGATTTTTTTATGGGGATTATCCCGCTGGAAATTCGCTCCGAGAAGATCATTTTCATCGTGGCGTGATGAAATAATATTTGGGGTGAATGTTACTTTTTGCTTTCTTTTTGGTCATAACGAAAATCGCTGGTGTTTTTGTTCCCGCCGGTGAAAATTAGAAAAATGAAAATTTAAGTTAATTTTTCAAAATCCTACGGCCGATTTTTCCATTCCAAAATTCCTCGAATAATTTTTCTAATGTTTTTTTTATTCGAGTCCAGTGTTTTTTTACCTTAGTTTTTATAAGGAAATTTTTATATTTATTTTGGGACTGGAAAAGGGGTTCGCACAATTTTCAGTGTGTATGTATGCGAATGTACTTTTAAAGCAATTGTGCGATCGCCTTAACTTTCGAAAGCATCTGTTTCCAGTCGTTTTCTAAACGATCCCCCCTCCCTCTCCCCCCGGACTTTTCGAGTTGTTTTCGAGGCTTGTTTTCTTCGTAAGTTTTAGTGAATTCACACTGTTTGAGCGAAACTCGAATTAGAACGGGTAGCTTAACCCTCTCTCTCTCTCTCTATTGTGGTAATAGATGTAAAACGGCCCTATTTTCCCTCTCCCTATACCATCCCGCACACGAAAACCTTACTCCCAATGTCTTCTCTCTCTCTAACCAACCGCCTCCGGCTAACAAAACCCTAAGCCACCTCCGCCCCCGCCTACTCCTTTCCGCCCCCAGAATTTAACCTCCGCCCTCGAACACATCAAATCCCTCCGATCCCCAACCCAATTCCTCTATCGCCACCCCATCCCCCTTCCCCATAAAGCCCTTCCCCCCGTATTCCGGCACACACAAACCCATCGAAAGCATCGGTTCCCCCCAACCGGAAAAGGCCCGCTCGGAAACTCCGTGACGCTGCTACTACTCTGAACCCTGCAACTCTTCTCCCCCCTTCCTTCCTCCACACTCCCTATCTGTACCACGCCCCCTCTCTACTCATCGAAACTCTTCTCCTCTGCCTTTTTCCGGCTTCCGGAAGCATATATCCCGCTCGCTCCTCATTTTCTCCCCCTCTATCTCCTATCCTTCACCCTCACTCTTACGCTAACCTCCCACCCCAAGCTATCCTCTCTCTTTTCTCTCGTGTCCCTTCTATTCTCTCCCTGGTTTTCCTCCTTCCCATTTGACTGCCTATGTCATAGGTCACTGACTCGTTTTAGGGTATGGATTTGGTATTCCGAAGGCTTTTTTTTAAGTATTGGAAAATTTTGTTTTTACTTTTTTAACTCTCCAACGCATTTTTATTTTTTAACTCTAGTTAAGAAACGGCGATGTTTGCGAGTATTCTTTTTAAAAAAACTGCAAGTCCTCTAAATCACGTGTGTGCTTTTTACTCACGAAACTTATCGATATTTCCGCCGGGTTTTAACTAAAAGGTTGATTTAGGCTGAAAGCAAGTAAGCCGTATACGTTAAGGCTGGATTACACGTTGAGTTTTTACGCGAGTATTGGCGTATTCACGCCTTGACTCGGGTAAAGCTTTCCTACTACACTTCGACGCTTTACGCCAACAGAGGCACCTCGGCTTTCCCTTGTGTGTGGGGTCAAGCATAGAAATATGTACACCTGGCAAGAGATACTCGAGGTGAGGGTTTCGAACCTTTGCTGGGATCGAAGGCAACCCTCTCAGCAGGAGGTGTGATTTCAGTTCAAAGAATACTGCCTCAATTTTATTTCAAAATAATCAACCAAGGTTATTTTTTGATATATTATTCGTATTCCTTGCGAAAAACTACACCATAATAGTTTTTTTATTGGCGTTCCTACGGTATATGAGACTCATGCTGGCGCATGCGCAGTAGAGGAATACGCCAGCGTAAAGCCCCCGTCGCTCCCGCCAGCTCCCGGGTAAAATATCTAGCACGTCGGAAGTTTTCCTTCACGTAAAACCTCGGGTGTTTAGCCTCTTACACGCTGAGTTTTTACCCGGGTATAGGCCCTTTTACGACTTTACCCGGGTAAAAAACTCGTCGTGTAATACAGCCTTTAGCGATGTCTTTTTCTCACTTTTTATTTTGTTTTTATTGTACGGACATGTATATGTTTTATTATTGTTTTATGTACATATCCCATGCTTATTCTCGATTACCTAGAGATTATTTTAACTCGGAACTTTCTTTCTTTGAAGTTTATTCGCATTCGGTGGGAATCAGCAAGAATCGTTAAATCATTATAAATTTGTTGGTTAATAAATGCTCCGTTTTACTCGTTCGTGTTTACTTATTTTTTATGATATTAGTGCCTTTATGTAATAATTATAGTTCCTCATCGTTTGTTTGTACATGTATTTTATTATTTATTAGCCATCTGACTTGAACGTCACGCAATTACTCATGCTTCCTTAGTCTTAAACAAGTTTATAGTTCTACCGATGATAATAAAGCACGATATATGATCTCAGTTTTAAACAAAAAGAAAACGCGATTTTTATTTAATTTATCTTCTGTGTACGTACGTGCAACCGAATTTTAAACGTCATCGCTGGTCATATGAGAGTCGTTTCGTCAATTAGCCACCTCGGAACAATCAACGGAATTGGCGCGTGAAAAGAGGCGAGTAATTTTTTTTCTACCTCTGCGTGGCGAGCCAAACGAGTTGATTGATAGACGTTGAAGAAGCTTCACTTTTTTTCTCTCCTCTCGACTTTTGTCTTTTTGCGCGTGGGCGGTTTCCTTTTTTTTTCGCGGAGCCGTCTTTGGCATTTTCGCTCTCTCTCTCTCCCGTCCGCATTTACCTCTTGTTATATCAAACCCTCTTACGTGTCTCTCTCCCTCTTCGCCTCGGTGACTCACCCTTCTCAAGCCACACCGCAATGTCCACCTTGCGATATCCCACCTTCTCCCTTTCCCTCTCTCTCCATTCTCCTCCCTCTCTCCCTTTCCCACTCGCTCCAGTCAGCGGTTATACTAGGTGTCGGCAGCCTTGCCTCGCTAGCTGGTGGTTTGAGTCGGAAGCCACTTAGGGCTCTTCGTGTGTGTGTGTGTGTATGGAGCCGGAGGAGGCGGGAAAAGAGGGGGCGGGTGGGTCAGTGGGGGGTGTGGGTGTGGCCTGGGGGTCAATTTGTTCACTCCTCTCTCTCTCCTCCCACGCCTGTGGGTCACCGCTGACCCCTCTTGCATCCCTCTCCTTCCCGTTCTCCTTGCCTCTATCTCTCTTTGTCTCCTTTCTCTCTCTCTCTCTCTCGCATTCTCTTCCTTTTACCGCAGTTCTCTCTTCCCTCCAGGAAAAGCCAACGGGTTCCCTCGGGTGAAGGTTGGAGAGAGTGTGGGAAAAAGAGATTGTGTTTAGGTTTTATGAGGGAGGAGGAATTCCAGGAGGTCGGGCAAGGGTTCTTGTCGTGCTCTTCTTCCTCCCGCCGTCTCTTTATTTTCTCGTGTCTTCATCCTCTTTCGCCCCCTTCGGCCTTTTACATCATAATTTTGTGACGTTTTTAAGCTCTTCTCCACATCGCTTTCTTTTTTTTTTGGACGATGGATTATTTTTTTTTACTTTCTTACTTTACGTGTGGTTCGTTCGTTCTCGTGAAGTTGTCGTCGCATTTTTTTCGTCGTGTATCTTTCCTGTTTTCGTGTGTCTTCCTCCGGAATTGCAGACTTTTTTCTTACGAAATACAGTCGATGCTCGATTACTCGTGACTTATGGTGAGATGCAGGGGCGCTCCTTGCCTCACGGACGCCCGTGTGCATGTCTCTCATTTTCCGCCCTTTTTAGGCGTTATTTACAAAAATTATTAGAAAACGCCTTTTGGTTTGATAAATTTCCGTAGCCAATAAATATGAAAGAATATACGGCATATTATTGTTACTGTTAAAAGTACTGTACGTGTCTGACGATAAATCGGCCGCCCCCGTTGTTTGGCCGCCCGTGTGCGTCGCAGACGTCGCACATACGGATGGCGCGCCCCTGGCGAGATGGAATGTTTGTTATAAGACTTGTAAGTCGATGTGTGGGAATACTAACGGAAAGCGTATCCACCACGAATGGTCGAAAATTCGAAATGTAGAGTAGCGAGTTGTATGGGTTTGCTTTTTATCCGTGTTAATACTTTTAACTCCCGACCGACCGGAATCTTTGAGAATTAAAATCGCGGAGTTTTCGATAATGCATTAAGTACGCTTATATTATTTGTCCTACATCTAATATTGGTCCTAATACCTAGTAGAGTGATACTTGAATTACTTAACCGTTAAATTAATATTAAATGTTTTCTTTAATATCTGCTTATTTTTATCATGTGTGTGTGTATGGTGCTAATTCTCTATGGGTAAATCAGTTTACCGAATTATCCGATTAACCGGAATAGGATGGGTTCCGAGGCATCCGAAAAATGCCTGTACGCAATATGTTATATCCAACTTCTTGTAATCCATAAACCTGAATTAATAACTCATATCAATATCACAGTTTTTCATCGCTTTCTTTTCTTAATGCACCCTCGTCTCTGGCATGCTTAGGCGTTTCTCATTTGTCTACCTCTCACTTCTCTCGCTCTTTCCCTCTTTTATCATTCTCTCTCCTCTTCTCTCATTAAGCCCCTATTCACTCAAACCTGCTTTCGCCCCGTGGAATTCCAGATCATCTCCTTTGCCCTTAATCAAGTTAAAACCTCATAAGGTTTAATACGGAGGACGACACGAAAACTCCCGTTGTGATAAAACTGCCGCGAATTAATTTTGTGCCGCGAGAAAATAATTCTCGACACCCTCCTTTCACGCCGAGCCTAAAACAATCAAGCAGTTTGTTAAGTGCTGGAAAAAATGGCGATTTTAAAAAAATCCCCTGTGGGTCTTTTTTCTTCTTCTTTTTTCTCTTTTTGATAAGCTCGTAAAACTAATGGATTCCGTAACGTTGAATAACTGTCCGAAGCGCCGTCCTTACTTGGTTATTCCGGGTGCGTGATGCGGGAAGAGGGAGCTCTCGGATCGCGTGACGCGAAATATTAAGTTTTTGCGCCGAGCTGTGCACGAGTTGGGAGTTGTATTCGCAACAAATGTTTTTCCTCCGTGTATTATTTTCCCTGCGGAGATGACGAGTGAATTTTTTTTCCTTCGGAGCGTGTTTGTCTAGCGTCATTAGTATCTTTGAAATTGTATTTTAGCAAGCTCTCGCAAGCATATTTGTTTAGGTAGCTGTTGAAACTGGAGAACTTGGATGTCGAATTTACTGTAACTGGAATTTCCGATATTCGAAATTTCGATTGCTTGCATTTCGACTGCTGGATTTTTTTAACGAATCAAATACTTTTTTGCCCTTATTTATCCTTTGCTTAAGGCAGTGGTTCTCAATCGGTGTGCCGCGGCACATAAGTGTGCCGCGAGGAAGGGACTAGTGTGCCGCACACTCGGAAGATATTTAATTTTTAAATTATGTATGTATTTAATGTACAATAACATTATACAATTATTGCGATACCAATCGTAACAATCTAATATAACAGCGACTTTTACATGTTACGCTGGTTTTTATCTTTAAAAATGAGGATTTTTACGCAGTGAAATTAATTAGGGGTGGTTTTGGGTGCCGCGATGTTATTAAGCGTGCATGAAGATGTGCCTTGGAGCAAAAAAGATTGAGAAGCACTGGCTTAAGGGTTAATCCTTAAAATGGCCTTAACCTCGATATTATTGTTTTTAAATGCCATTTATGGAGACTTTGCTATTGTCATTCGCACTTAACTAATATAGTTATATTCTTGCTTGACTCGAAATTCTTAGTCTGTTTCCGCATATTTTTTGTAAGCGTTCATGTTAACGATTGTTTTAGTCACCCGTATGCTACAAATTGCCTTAAATACATAATTTAAAACTATCTTTGGAAAAATTTCGACCGACTTTCTTCACGCTTGATGTCAAATGTTGCATAGTCCACATATTTCTCACCGTATCCAAAAAATCGTGCTTATCCGCACTTCCTATTCCCATACTCTCTCTCTCTCTCTCTCCTCACTCCATCTCAATGTCTCACCTCCCTCCTCGACACGTTTCCCTTTCCCCTCCCCCCTTTTGTAGAAGTTTGACACGCACGCCCTCAAGTTCTCCATCCTATTTTTCTTCCTCCTTTTTCCCGCTCCTCCTTTCTGTACTTTTTTTCCCTCTACTCTTCGGAACACGGTCTTTTGGGAAGGATGGCGGCGGTGGGCAGGAAGTTTCAAGTTCCCAGGCCTTTGGCACCCTTTGCTACCAGGCTTTTGAAAGGGCGAGGGAGGAGGAGGAGTCTTGAGAGGAGTGAGAGAGGGATGTAGTAGTCTTGGGCGTCGAAAAGGATGGGTTTGGAGAAGGATATGTTGGAGGGTGCGGTCTGGGTGGTTTTGGTGTGTGTGTGTGTGAGGGATGGTAGTTTCCTTCCTCTTCTCTCTCTCCCTCCTCTCTCTGTCTCTTCTCTCTCCCCCGAAGATGCGGTCGACGTCGCGGTCTGGACCTCGGACCCAGACCGCCACTGGTCACACAAGCACTCATCCCTCCGTCTCTGCCTCCTCCCCTCCTCTCCCCTTCCCCTCCCCTCCCCCTCCCGTCCTCTTCTCCTCTTCCATCCCTTCCCTCCGCCCCCGCGCGCACTTCTCGCCTTTCGCCGTTGCTAAGAGTATCCGTCGGGAAGGAAGTGTGGGTGTAAGAGGAGTAGATGTGGAGATGGGAGGGGAAGGGGTGTGAATGAGGGAGGGTTTTTCGAGAGAGAGGTCGAGGTGTGTGGTTGGGAAGAGGATGAAAGAGTTAGAGGTTGAAAATGTGTTGCAGAATTTCCCGGGTCGGCGCCGTGTGAAACTCTTGTTTTACGCCCGGGGTGGGATTTTTGCGAACACGGAAAAAAAAGGAACGTATATTTCTTCTCGAGGAGTGGGAATGCGCGCATGAAATATGGCGGGGTGGTTTCTGAAATTTTTATTTTTTTTTGCGAAAATGATCTCGGGTAATGTTTTGCATTGTCGGAGTTTATTTGCGGTAATATGGTGGGCGCTCCAGTCGTGTATACGAAAGTCGATTTGCTAGATGTATTTTTTTGGTATTTTAAAAAATATTTGGTAAATAACTCGAAACTTTCTGCAATTTTTTTATGCTGAGTTTTAGTTTTATTTTGTATGACAATAAACGGAAATAGCAAAAATTCTAACGCTTATCTGATTATCTCTTAATTTTCGGATTATTCGTCTTGATCTGTTGGTTTTTATAAGCGCCATAATTATTTCCTGCATAGACGTTTAAATTTGTTGAAGGGTGCGAAATGGTATTCAGCTAGCGATATTGATTTTCTGTGCTGTTGAATTTTTCTCAAGATCATCAGCAAAAAAGATTGATGTTTTAACGTGTTCCAAAAAAAATGTATTTGTAAAAGTTATGTTTTAACGTGTTCCAAAAAATGTTTTTGTAAAAGTTACTTGTGCCTCGGAAGGATAAAAATTAAATTTTCAGACATGGAATCTCCTCCTTTCTGTGTATTATGCTCATCCGAATACTGTGTCTTACCGCGCAGTTTCGCCACCCTAAGGATTTATTTATAGCTCGATTTTTATTCTGGAAAAAAATCCAAGGATTCATGTTACTCTATTTTTTCTTTCTCTGTACTATGTTTGCCATTTTATTTACAGCGTTTTCCCCTTTCTTGAGCTTTCTTTGGAGACTCTCGGAGGCTTTTCCGCCGTCGGCTCCATTTGCAACATCCCACCGAACCTCCCATTTCTCCTTTCTCTCTATCTCCACCCTTTCTCCCTTCCCTTCTCCTTCCCATTCTCTTCCTCCGCCATTCCTTTTTTTCGTCCTGCTCAGATCTCAGTCGCATCGATCCTATTCTATAGTGGTCCAGCGTCTCTCTCTCTTTCTCTCTTGTCTTCGTATCATCCCCTCGGGGTAGTGGAAGGGGACAAGCCGACTCACTCCATCCTCTCTCTTTCTCTCTCCCTCTCCCTAATCACACTCTTGTCATCCCACTCGCTTTCCACTTTCTTTTTTCTATTCCTTCCATTCTATCCTCGGGGCGTTTTTCTCTCCTCTCTCCCTCCCTGTCGGGCAATGCCGTTTCCGAGTTCTTCATTCCATTTTTCCCATTCACCTCGACTCTTCGCTCTCTTTACCTCGATTTGTTTCCTCTAGGAAATTTTCATTCCGCTTCGCAATGTTTCCTTTTTTCGTTTTCCTCGTTCGGTTTCCCTCTGCTGTTTCGTTTCTCTATTGATTTTTTACCTATTCTTTTGTTCGCGTTTTCATTCATTTTGTCATTCTAATTCGCTATGGTGCTTAGCCTTTCGGATAGAAGTTTCACCTAAAATTTGCATGTGTACCAAAGTCCATTTACTCAGATATTTTCTGCAGAGGATATCGTTTAGTAATATTTGCATGTCTACCAATATCCATTTACTCAAATATTTCCTCCTAAAGGGATATTGTTATTATCCCGCAAGCAGACCTAAGGTACGGTAATAGTGGCATATATAGGTATAACGACACAATTGAGCCGTTAAAATTTAACCTAATGTGATCACATTCAGCGGCTCCTACTCCATCGGGTAAATCGAAACAATTTTTCCATCCAAGTTTCGAGTTACAGAGTTTCGACTGTTGTTAGGTGGTTTTTCAGACTTTATTCTCAAGATCCTTTGATAACGCGACCCTTCTTATCGTTGTACCCGACAATGTATATTTTCCGCGTCCTTCGCGACC
This sequence comes from Uropetala carovei, assembly GCA_036926305.1. Classification (NCBI taxonomy): domain Eukaryota; kingdom Metazoa; phylum Arthropoda; class Insecta; order Odonata; family Petaluridae; genus Uropetala; species Uropetala carovei. The sequence goes on from JAXCHB010000070.1 coordinate 3,954,150, forward strand.
TTTTTTCTACTCTGCCGGTGGTTCCTGGCTACTGTCCGATTCTCTAATCATCTTCGTGTCTTCCCGTATTAAGCTCGGGCGCAGCGGCAGGTGGGGTTGACGAGGAGTGGGGAGGTGGGAGGGGAAAAGTGGGAACGAGAGAGTGAGAATAAGGGTTCGGGTTGGAAGGAGAGATGGAGAATGAATGGGAGCGGTGTGAAGGAGGCTCGACGAATCCCGTGCCTACAATTAGCTCCGCTTCGGGGCTCATTAGTAAAGGTGGATCGAACCGCGTAATAATAAGGAAGCGCGTGAGAGAGGGGTCGAGGGAGAGGGGGAGAGAAAGACGGGAGGGGTTAAGGAATTCGACGGGAAGGACCTCGCCTTGCAGGGATGGATGGAATTGGAATGGTTTTTGTGAAAGGGTGGAAACGCGAAGCCGCGTTTACTGAAATCGTGCTGTTTAACGCTCTTAATCCTACCTGGGGGTTTGCTTTGAGTGCGCTTTTGCTCGGTTATGGTTGCTGTGTGGGATTGTTATAACACCTCGTGCCGACGAAATGGCTTGATGGAAATCCATATTAAATCTCAATTGATGATGTGTAAGCGCGTATTATTGAATCAATTTAATGCGATTACATTTTGTATCAAACGGTTGTTTCATCATTATCAAAACTTTAAAAGCGTTTCCTTCTTTTCCTTAAGTAATAATATCAATAAGTAACTATATTCTTTTCGTCCGCGATGTAAATTTTCCTAAACGAGTTTCTGTCGCGTTGAAACCTGAGGGCGTGGTAGCACTGACTCGGACGACTCACCGCGCGAAAGTTTGAACGTGGTTAGTGCTTCCTATCGGGCTTTTTCCGTTCTATATTCGCGTCCTTCGCTCGGTCAAGCTTTTCGTAATTTGCGCCATCAAGCGGATGCGCCCACTCAAGAATTCACGCACGTTTTCTCTCCGAAATTAGCGGACTTCTTTTTTTTTCTTCGGCGCCGTCTCGCGTCGCATCGACTTTGGTGGCGCAGTTTTTTTCCCTCTTCCTGCGGCGCAAGTGAGCATAATTAGGAGAAGAGGGACCAAGAAGGCAGGAAGGGGTGCGGCGGAGAGGGGTGGGAGGAGCGTGGAAGGGGGGCGTGGAGGGAGGTGAACGTGGGTGGCTGCAGGACAAAGAAGGGTCCCCTCGGACAGAGGAATACGTTGTTTAGCAGCGGAGCCCGTAAATTATTTGACTTTGGGGTCCTTTCTCCCGGTGAGTCAACACGGCGCTTGGGAGGCCCCGTCTGTTTGCTCTTCTGCCGATGTGCGGTGAGGCGAAGGGAGGTTGGAAGTGGAGGCGGGGGCGAGGTCCGGTACACAAGCCTCTCCCTCCTACTCTTCCTCTCTCCCCTACTTCTTTCTCCCTCTCCGTTCTTCTACCCTTTCTCTCTCTCTCTCCATACTCTTCTCCTTTTTTCTCTCTCCTTCGCTTTCCCTTACTCCCTTCGTCATGTGTGTACAGGCATCCCTCGCACACCAACATTAATTCGTTCAACGAAAAAGCGTCGTGCGAAAATAAGGCTGAGTACAGCGAGGATAGGCGGTGAATGGCGCCAGCGTCGTGCCCGCGAATTATGTGCGTCGTTAAGCGAAACGGTTAACAATATTACCGAGTCGTAACATTGAAACGTCGTTAAGCAAAGCGTCGGTAAGCGAGGGATGCCTGTATGCATAGATACATTCCTTCTACTCCTCTCCCTTCCTTTTTCTCTTTTCTCCCTTTTCATTCTCCATTGCCTTTGTATCGAGTTAAACGCAAGAAATGTCTTAATAGCGTAGATAACAGCCGAATAAAAGCCAGTATCCCTCTCTCTCTCTCTAAAGTTTTCCTTCCTTTATTTTTTCTTCCGTTTTTATATCTCAAATTTCCCTTCTCCTCCTCCGCGGCCGCACCCTTCCCCTCCTCCGCGGCCGCACCCTTCCCCTGTCTGAACCAACACCTCCGTGCGAGGTTGGGTGCTGTAGAGTGATAAACGGTAGTTTTTTTTAAGCGGTTTCATTGTACTAGCGCGGATTCGAGCTTTATTCGTCCACGAGATGCTTTTCAATCATTTTTTGCCTCATTTCTCCAGCTATAGCTATGGCTTCCAGTTAAAAATTTCTTTATTCTTTATCTATCGTCTGTTTAAGGAGAGAAGTTTTTAGAAATTGTAGAAACGTCAGCGATTTTCACGAGAACTTGGTGAAATTTTCCGATGTTGGCGTTATTTTGGGATGTGGTGGATTGTTACATCACGAGCTCGTTTTGCCTTCGATTAATCAACCTCTCATGACGAAATCCGATCAATTTTCAGAGTATATTTTTCAAAATTCGCCGCTATTGCCAATCCACCGTAACTAATCATAAGAGCAAATCACCGTATTTACTCATCGATTTTGCGTTAATTATACCTGTCGAGCGCGTTACGTTAATTATATTTTTGGACCCGTCTCGTAAAAATCTTTCCGAAGGGCCGGACGTTTCAGATCGCTTTTACAATCATCGTCGAAATTAACGTGTTTGTTTTTGGATGCCCGCGTGTAAACATTTGTCTGTTCAGTTCGACTCTAAAATGGAAGGATGGTGTCATTCGAATATCGAAAAAGGATGTGGAATGCGAGAGATAATTAAACAGATGTGGGTTTTAAAAATTATATAGGTAACGGTCGAGTGAACCGGATGCGTATTTTATCTCGAAAGTTGATGTTGTGAAAGGATCGAACGGCGAAGATGGTTTTGTTTGAGTTGCCTATCATGTATTAGTAACTCTGGTATGAGGAGTTATGTTGATCATTGGGAGATAACGATCACGACAGTAAAATGCGTGAGATCGAGCGTTGGACAGAGAGGTATCAAGGACGATTAGAGATAATAAAAGGAGAGTCAAAACTGCTAGAGAAAGCTGTCGGAGTCATTTTGTTGATATCACCTCCTGCCATCCATCGCTTTGGTGAGTTTCGAGGTAAAATGCAGGTTTGAGCTAACATTGGTTAATGTAGGTAATTTGTTGAATCCAAGCTCGTATAATGAACTCGATAGTTTATTTTTATTCGTTAATTACTGTATATCAGGTTCGGATGGGCAGTATGGACATTAAAAATGCATGGTTGCCTGCATTGGTAATTCGCCTATTCTTGGCATTACAGGAGTTGCATAATTTATCATTTGGATTCAAGTCATAAATTGGCCTGGGATTAGTGTAATCGCTAATCCAAAATTGATTTTTCCTTCGTTTTAAATTTTGACCCAGAAAATTTGCTTTATTTAGCAAGAATAAGTTAGGAACCCCAATAGATATTTGTTACTGGTTTATCAGACGTTCCATATACATCTTATTGTAGAAAGACTTATTCGTCAGAGATTCCCGCAATTTCATTTATCTAATAAGATATTTTTGAGATGCAGCATTCATTCCCTACTAATATTCATCCGCACCTCAATGGCGTGAGAGGTCCCACGACCCCCTTTGCCGATCTAGAATTTGCTCCCCCCTACCAATGACGTCACGCGAGGCGACCGGGAGACTAAGGTAACGAAGAAAGCCAAATTACCACTACTACTACCACTTTAACCCCCTTCTATGCCATCTGCCTTGAGACTACTCGAGGAAGATTCCTTATGGGACTTAGAGGTGGAATTCATATATCGTTCGAGGGATGACGACGCAAACTATGGGGTGAAAAATAAAAAAAATGGGGAGGGGAGGAAAGGGTCGCTTTCCAGGCCAATGGTGGCGTGTGTGTGTGTGAGAGCGCGTGCGTGTGTGCGTGTGGTGTATGCTGTGCGAAGGGAGTGTCAGGCGGTTCAGATGGGAAAACCCCGGAGATGTTTGTTCAGTCAACAAGACAGACTCTCGAAAGAGGATGAGTGGAGAGGGAGAGAGAGAGGGTCGGAGGAGGAAAGGGGAGGTGAGGCTGAGGATGAGTGGGAAGTACGGTGTTTGTGTTTTGTGGGATTACGCCCAAGTTGGGAAGGGTGGGGGGAGGAGGAGAGGTCGGTGCCTCTCGCGTCGGGAGTTTTTTTTTATTTTTATAATTTTTCTCAAAGAGATTTTTATTTATGCACGCGAAGTAGGCGATTTTTTCCCCCTTCGCCGCGTATTATTTTTGCAGTCGATGGAAAGTTTTTATTTAGGAGGTAAACACGGGAAAGGTACGCGATGATTGGTGGTCATGATGCGTGTTTGATAGTTTTTTTCTTTAACGTGTCTTTCTCATTCTCTATGCGGTGTTTGCGATAATGACTGGAGATTTTATTCTCACGAAGGCCTTCGATGGTGGGGTAGTTCCTTGTCGTTGTAACGTGTGTTTTCTCAAACGCGGTGGTTTGCTTATGTTAGAAGAGGTGTTAATATCTGGAAACGAATCATCTGTTCTGCCGGATTGATTTCTCTCAACATCAACAATCGTTGGATTTCAACAGAATATGTTTGAGATGTAGCCTAAATTTTCGACTGGTTTTCTCGAACGTTTTAAAGCCCAAAGATGTTACTCAGTTCTCCTGTAGCAGGGTCGCGACAAGGTGCCCGCGGAAAGGATTTCTGGTGCCGCGGTGAAAAATATTTGTATCATCAAAAGTGTATGGGTATATTTATGTGGTAACTTCTAATTATTGCGAGGTCTATTATCGGAGTTATTTAAATATAGAAGAGTTGTTATACTCGTGTTAGTGCTGAATTTGTTCAAATTGCAGTGATTGGGTGGACTAGAGTCCATGCCAAATGTCACACTATATATGTAAACAGGAAAATTTTAATAAATGCATTTTTCTTGCACACCCGCTGCCATTTTAATTATCGAAGGTAGCCCGACAACGCCCAGGATTGGCGATCCTCGCGCAATAGTAGCCAAGCCATAATTCTCCTTCAAATTTTAAATTTTTGGAATCTTACACCTCAGTTTCCTACATGAAGATTTCAATATTCATCTGAAAATCAAAATATTTTAAAGCCTCGGCCTCGTATTGTCTTTCAAGGCTTGTGATTGCTCGCGAAGCTTTTTTTTACCGAATTTCGTCACAAAGGAACATGGAATTAGGCTTCGTGAAATTTTCATCGGAGGAACAAATGAAACGCGAAATTTGTCTATTAATAGGTCTCGAGTCCGCTGGGACTAATTGGCGGAGCTCTATGACAGTCTCGATGATCGGCTCTGATTGAATTCGGTTGCTTTGTGATTCACTCCCCTCCCAAGAACCATCCACTTTGCGCGCTTCCCAATGAATATTCCAGGGAGAGAGAGGGATGCATGACGCCGAGGGGACGGTGGGTGGCGTTCCCTAGCGGCGCATAGGCGTGTGTGTGTGTGTCGGGAGAGGTGTTGAAATGCTATGCGGTCTGCCGGAGAGAGGGAACTAGTGTCGAGTGGGCCATGGCTTGCGGGTAAGGGAGAGGGATTGGAGTGGGCGATGGTATGTCCCGGATGCGGTGATGCGTGGATCCGTGCTCACGAGGGGTGCACGGCCTGCGCCCGTGTGTGTGTGCGCGCGCGTGTCGCCACCGCATCATTTGTCGGTTTACGTGTGTCACGCGTGTTTGTTTTTCCTCTCGTCGAATTCTTGTCTGCTTTTGTGGCGCGTTACAGAGTCGGCATATGCCGGGAAATAATCGTCCCGAATCGATTCTCTCTGCATTACTCGCGGTGAGGAAATGCTTTGCGTGTCTGGTTTGTCGGTAACGCTCGATTTCTCCGTTTTAAGAGTGACGTTTCTCCATTTTACATGCTATTTGATATTAGTTTTGGATTCAGCCTCAGGGATCCGATTCTCAATTTCAAAGAAAAAAATCGACTTAAAGAATTGAAGAACTACCCGAGCTCATGAAAAGATGTGATAACTTCGAGAATTATATGTCTACCTCACATTATAGACCTAATCAATTATTATTTTGACCCCGCTTCCCAAAAAATTTTCTTGAATTAAATATCATTGAATTGCCGCTGAGGATGGCTAATCTGTAGACGAAATGCGGAACGATTTTTTTGATTGCAGTTAATGTTATATCATTTTAGCGTGGATATTCTGCATTTCCTTTTGATGTGCCTGTTGCAATTCGTCGGAACTGTTTCTTGGCATAGAAAATAATTTTTGGTCAATAAGGTTTTCTATTAATTAATTAATTGATTACCAATGGACAGTTTTCTGAATCTATTTTGTGCTTCTCTTTCATGTATCTTTTTCTGGAATTTTTTCTCACAGTCTAGCGATTGTATCTACATGGAGGCTATATTTGACGATGTCCACAACGGTTTGACAGGACGGATTTCTTGGTTCGCTCCCTGCTCCATCCCTCTTACGCTTCTTCCCCTTCTGTTCTCCTCCTCCCTTCTCCCCCTCAGCCTCCCATCTCAGTCTCATTTCCGCGCCGGTCTTCCTCTCATTACTCTTTTTCTCCCCCTTTCATTTCCTCCTGCTAAATTTCTACTCCCGCCCTTCCAGCATCTCTCCATCCTAGAATCGAAGTCCCCTTTCGTGTTTCACGTTTTTGTTATTTTTACGTCACATCTGCCTGATTCTTACCTTTAAAAAAAAAGCGGTTTTCGGTTTGTAAGTCGTAATTCTTTTTTTCTTCCCTCACTTCTTATTAAAGGTATCGAATTGTATTATTTATTTCGAAATCACGAACTGGAATTAGTTTTAACATTTCTCCAGCATTTCAATCTTTTAGTTAATTTTTTTGCGATTTGTTTTTACTGCCATTGTCTTTTTCGTTAAATTGGAAAAATTTTCATGGTGTTACTTTAAGAACTACCATACGATGGATATTTACGAATATTTTCAGAAAAGTGTTTAATGAAAATTTCATCCAATAATTAGATATATTTTTTGAGTGACTTTTCTTAATTAACTTGTGGCTGGCAAAAAATACGTGGGTATTTCTTTAATAAAAGATTCCAATTTGATACCTTGTCATATTCTTTAAATGCATAATGGCAATAAATTCAAACGCGAATAGAAGCAGACTTTAAATAAATAAAAATTAGTATTCCTTCAGGAAAGTATTACACTGCCTTTCTCTCGCGCTTTACTTTAAAAAAACGTGTTCATTTCGCTAGTTTATCGAATGTATTCGAATAGAATTGCAAATTTTTTAACATTTACTCGGATTTTTGTTTGTTTACTAGGGAAAAAAATCTGATGTGGCCGACACGACTTTCTCCATATTTGGGGTATAGATATTTAAATAATTATGAATAGCATTATGAGGCAAAATTATTATTTCGTATCGTAAAAGAATACACCGGTGCTGGCGCTGTATACTGGTATTAAGAAAAATCGAAATATCTCCGAAATGGATGGTTCTACGAAAATTTGTTTCAAACAAAATACGGAAGAAATATTATTCTCTACTACTTTGGTCCTCACGAAGATTACCAATAACGATGTTTTTAAGGAGATATTTGACGGAAACCGAAAAACCGGTTATTTATAAACAATTCCTAAACAGTAACTCCTATAGAAAATTGTTTCAAATGAAAGTTGTAGGAAATTACATTCTCTATAACATTTGTATAGAATTTTATATACAATAATGATGTTTTAACGGAGAAATATCGTAAAAACCGAATCGGATTTCGAATAAACCTCGACTTCCGGCTAACCGTTATTGTCCAAAAACTAATCAGTTCTTTGTGCTCATGCTAAAGTGTTATATATGAACTTTGGTAACGATATGGCAAGTACTTTTTCAGTTAGAGCGCCCACAATCACATACATCCACACACACAGACACAAATCATTCCGAAAATAGTCTAAACGTGTTCTAGGGACCTCAAAATGTGTATTTCCGTTGAAATCTCGAAGTCGATTTTTTTCATGAAAACAATACTTTCCCATTACTTCGTATGGAGAAAGTAAAAAGGAGGATTACCAATATTTTTATCGGTTTTCTTCCTTTCTGCTTTTCCCTTTCCTTTACTCTTATGCCGTTTCCTCCCCCTTTCCGCCCTCTTTCCCTTTTCCGTCCTTTCTTGCCTTTTCGCCCTTTCCATCCCGCTCCTCGAGGAAAAAACTTTCGCATTTTCTGGTACTACCGTCTCCAAATGTCCCTCGCCACATTCCATCCACACCCAATCCTCATTCCGAGTCAGATTCGTCCCTACAACCACACCCTCCTCCACTTCCCAACCTCCCTCCCATTTACACTCCCCATCCTTTCCACCGCATTCTATATCCTTCATATGTATACCTTCCTTCCCCTCTTTCTTCTCCCCCCCCCCAAGTCGCCGCCACCCCTATTCCATCCACCCCCATCCTTCCCATTCCAGTCCCCATTTCTCCCCTATCTCTTCCCTTCCCATCGCCATGCCATCCTCCCCTTCTTCCGAATCATCCTTCCCTCTTCCCGGCTATCCCCGCGCCTTTCTCTTCCTCTCTCCCCCCCTCTACCTCACCATTCCTCCTACTCTATAACAACCCAATCTTGTGCCCTTTTCCCTAAGGATGGAGCGACTTCATTAGGCAAGAAGCCAGACGTAAATGGCGCCAGACTCCCCCTCCCCTTCCCATCCTTCCTCTCTCCTCCTCCCTCCCTTACGTACCCTCCTTACTTCCAGTTAACCTCCTTACTCCTCCCTCGCCCTCTCATCCTCCTGATCCATCTATGGCTCCTCGGAATTCAGGCTTCGTCCCGTTTCTCGCCTCACGTCTCCCATAGGCGAAATCCTTATACATCTTTATCCTCAGCATTCACTATTTTTTTAAGATTGCTGTTTTTTTGTTCTTATGTGAGATTTTTTTGCCAATCCAACAGTGCTTTCCTCGTTCGCACGGGTGAATTGAACCTTAGATTAACCGAAGAATTTTGCGGGATGTGATTCACGTGGAGGGGCGTTTGGGACGGAGGAAGGGGGCCCAGAGGAAAAAATTGACTGGTTTTTGATCTAGGGTGACTGAATTTCGGGAAGTGATGAAAGTGCCGCAGGGATTCTTTTTCAATCTTTGCTGCTTTGACGGAGATTGTCATTGATGATGTATGCCTAAAATAAGGGTTTGTTTTCATTCGAAATGCTTCTCAACTCTTTTGATATCCGTGCATTACTTTTTAAATAACTATATAATTTTATGAAAAATTATTCAAATGTTGCTACAGATGTCACCTAAATACTCTATAAAATTATACAGGGTATAAGTTATAATAAAACCACATTCTTATTGTAAGCTACCATATTTATTGAACATTTTGTTCTTTAACTGTAAAGAATCATTTTCCTAGATCTTAATAGTCGAATTTTAATATATGAAAAACTCAATATTTAAGGGAAAATTACGGATTTGTCCGGAGTTTGCAGTTCATAATGTTAGGTGTAGAAAATTTCGATCCTAGATCCAGTCTCCGAATTTACTTTTTTTTAAGAACCGTATTATCCTCTATCCTACTTCTGCCGGTCTCTTTCTCTCTCTCACTCGTGCGATTTTTTTTCTTCTCGGGAGCGCCACACTCTAGTTGATCAAAATCCCGGAGGCATAGCCTTGGTGACACCGTCTACTCTAAGTCGGGACACGCTTTGCTCATTCCCCCCTCCCTCCCTCCCTCCTCTCTCCTCCTATCTCCCTCACTCCCTCCACCTGCTCCATCCCACCCAATCCACTCCTTCCCTCCCGAAATCCAATTCCTTTTCTCTCTCGTTCTTCTCAAATCCTCCTCCAGTCCATGATTAACAGAAATCCTTTTTTCTTTCTCTGTCCCACCTCCCTTATTCTCTTCTTTCCGCCCCTCCCCGTTTAATCCCGGATCTTTTCTTCTCTCCTTTTTCCTCCATCTTCTTTCCCCTCGTGTTCTTCTTCCCTCTTCGCCACTTTCACGTGGTATAAAAAGTAAAAAGAAATTCGAGGACTAATCCGAGAGGAATAGGACAGTGGTCTGAGCGGACGTCCTTAGGTTCAGAAGAGTTCTTTTATGCATATAAAAAAGGCGAAAATGGCGATGCCGATGAGAGAAGATAATTGGATGGAGGAATAAAGAGAGGTTATCGAATGAAGAGGCGAGGTGGAATCGGATTCCGAGCTGTGGGGGAGAGAAAAAAAGTAGGTTTCCAAGCGAAAGCGGTTAAAAACTTTAACGAGGCGGAGTGATGTACACGGAAATAAAATGGGGCGGGGTCGAACGCGACGAGAATTAATGGTTGAATCGTCGAGGAGGCGGGAAGAGAGCAGTCCCGATCGAAAAATTCACTCATTAATAACGAATTCGACGAGAGAAAATTTCCCAAATAAATAGCTCGTCTTGTGGCGTGGGTCTTGTAGATGACGTAGTAACTTCCCCAATCGACAAAATTGGAATTTGGTTTCACATGCGAAGTAGCCGTCCTTGACGGCCTTATTTGATTAAAAGAATGGGCTAATTGCCGCTGATTGAACCAGAAATGCATGGTTTATCAAGCCATGCATTTACTACATACATTTGTTATAAATCGGAATCTGTCAGTAAAGTGAGGTCGGTATTTCGTTTTAGTATTTTTTAAAATAAAAGTATTGGAAGGCATGTCTCGCAACAAACAATTTTTGAGTTAGTGACGATTTTTTGGCGAAGAGGCCCAAGAACGTGGTAGGAGCACCAACTTCAAGATGCAATCTTTGTCTCCCTCGCTTGGTGAAGGCGGAAGAAAATAACAAATATTACCAAACAGCCGTAGAATTATTAAGTCCTGGAGGGAAAGTTTTTTCTATTGTTACATGGTGCTGCGGATTTGGGAGGCTGAAAACCTCCGGGGGGAAAAAGGTAACCTTAGTTTAGAGTCAAACACATAGCGGAATACTGGATGAATAAAGATCCGGATGGATTAACAGAGATTTGACAGTATACGGAGGGAGTGGGAGGAAAGCGTTGTATGATGGAAGGAATTGAATACTTGATAGGTGTAGCGGTTTTGGGAAGAAGGGAGTCGATGGCAAGAGGTCGGAGAGATTGGAAAGATGGAAGGGGGAAGAAACAAGCCTTATTAACAGTCGGCGGCGACTGAGAAGAAAGAGGAGCGCTCGAAATAAATAGGAGGAAGTGGAAAAGCTCGTTACAAAACCACCAAAGGATATGGCCCGAGGACAGAATAGGGAAGAGGAGATTAGGAGGAAGAAAGGGATAAGGAGATAGCTGGAAAAGAGAGAGAGAGAGGTCTGAATTGATGATTGGGTTAAGAAGAATGGGAGCGAGAGGGATATATAAGCGGGATTTCACGCACTCAACGAAATGGCATTTATACGAGGTGGGAAGAAGGGTGAGTGGGATGGGAAGGGGGGACGGGATTATACCGCTGCTGAAGGGGGAGGGAAAGGAGAGAGATAGAGGTGGAGGCGGAATGTGACGGGCGCGTAGGGAGGAGATTGAGCTTTTTGGAGGAGGTGGAGCTTGGATGGAGTCTGGGTGTAACTCACCGCATCCGCCGTGTTACGCTAGGGTGAGTCGGCTCGGCCCATGAAGCAAGGGAGCAGCGTCGCCGGGTGTGTGGGGAGGGAAAGGCGGGAAGCCGTGGGATGGAACGCCGCTATCCTCTTTGACTCGGGAACATAAACCATATTTTCCCTGTTCTCTTCCTCGCTCTCTCTGTCTCCATATAGCTCTTCGCTAAGTCATTCGCTCTATTTTCGTTCCTTTTGTCCATCCTATACCATGCTATCTTTCACTTCCTCTCCATTCTTCTTTCGTCTTCGTCTTTCTCTTCCATCCCACTCTTACGTCCTTCTCGTTTCTCTCCCTCCTCGTCCTTTCACCTTCCTTCCTCTCTCATACTTCTTTCAATCTCTCTACCCCTCTCTCAATCCCTGCCTCTTCTCCGTCCCTCTCTTCTTCCTCCCTCTTCTCTCCCTCCTCTCCCCTCCCTCTCCTCCCAACTTCCCTCTCTCTCTCCCTTCCATATCTACTCCCTCCCCCATTATTATCTCATTTCTCCCTCCCTCATCGTTTTCCCCTCTACCTCCACTTCTGCCTCTCTCCATTCCACTCAGATATCTCCCCTCAAACTATTCATTTCTCTGCCGCCCTTTTCCACTCCCCCTCCCCGCACCTTCCTCGCTATACTATTTCCCTCCGTTTCGCGCATGTAGTGTGATTCCGGGCAATTTGTTCCTTTTGCGCGCACGCGTGTATGCGCGCTCGACGGTTTTTTATTTTTTTCTTCCTATTTTCATTTTATTTTTAGTTTTGTTGCGCTTCCTTTTTTTGCGTTCTCCATCACTCCTCCCCTCTTTTATTTTTTTGTTCGTTTCGCTCCGTGCTTTCCGAGCTAGCTTTAATAACTCGTTTCCGTGTTGGTTGGCGTCATTTCGTGAACTTGTTTGCTGTCTATTTATCCCATGAAGTAAATACTTAATGGTTTCGTCGGTCACATTATCGTCCCTCCATTGTTTCTCTCGCGCGTCGGTTTTGTTTTACTTTTCGTTTTTGTTTTGTCCTGCCCTTTGGTGTCGTTTCGACCTTTTATTTTTGTTTTATTTTTCCCGGATGCGTTTCCATGATATGGTTCGGAGGTCCCTCGTTTGTGGTATTACTCCGCTTATCACGCTGAACTAGGCTTTTTTCGGTGAATTTGCCTCGTTTTTTGGCTATGCGGTCGTTTGGCCGCGTTATATTAGCGATCGGAGCGATTGATTTCGCGAAATCTCGCTGTTTCGTTCAATTCATGACTGCCTTTAGTGAAGACTTAACTGATAATAATGCTGTGCCAAATTTTTAGTGCATATGTTTTAACAAGTTCGTTTCCAATTTTTTTATTTTGCAGTAGTTATCTTTTTAGGTTCCTTTCTTCCATTTATATCCTTCATTGCATTTAATTGTTTTTTTAGTTTCATTTATAACCTCGATGCGCAGATTGTGTTGCTAAACAATTTTTTTATCGCTCAGCAATGCGTTTTTATTGACAGCATATTTTCGAGCACGTTTCTCTCTGTAAATCATTCGCGTAACTCAATTAGCCGTCAAATAGTGGAGTAAATCATACATCCATTTCACTATATGTAGGCATCAGAGTCGATTAACCGAACGCTCAATCTTATGATAATCATACGATATATTCTTCCACAAAGCAAATCGTTTCAGTTGCACTTATTTCCACAGTATATATTTCCAGGATGTTAAATATCATTGTCGCATCTGTATCATATAAAGTTCCATTCATCGTAATGAAGCCGTACCGGATGTGTTCAACTGCCGTATCCATGGAAAACGGGTAATTTTCGGCTTATCTGCACTTCCGGTTTATTTTACCTTGTTACGATTATAGGAGTAGCCTACATCCTATATTTATATGAGGAGTTTTTTGTGTGTTTACCAGTACCTTATAAACCGTATTTTATATTTTTATGACCTTTTTAATATTGAGCATCGTTCATTATCGCGTTAAAACAATCCTTGCGCGCGACTGCCTTCTGTTGTTCTTCCCCTTCGCGAAGGCCTTGCGTTTGTTTATCCACATCGTAACTTGATTAACTTCCTCTCGCATCATTGCCTGAGATGCATACTAATTTTGATATAGTTAGATATTCGAGAGTTGTCACTTCATATCGTGTGAGGTGCGGATAGGCGGGTGGTGTACTAAGGCTAACTCGCGAGAACCAATACGCATAGAGATGTAGCGTGACGTCACCAGCGGCGTTGCCAGCTTAATTCTTGGCCTCGACAGCGCGGTTCGGCTCGAACAGTGTCGCTCGCTGGAAACGGCAACAGCGCCTCCTCGTCCCTGCGAGACAACTTTCAAATTACAACTTACAGAAGTCGGGATATGTTTGAATGGAGTGCGATGGAGGAAAAAGTGGAGAGATAAAAAAGTTAAGATAGGGAGTGGGAGAGGTTAGGAGTAAAGGAAGAGGAAAGAGAAGGACGATACGTTCTCGCGAGGTGACGCGTAGTGGGCGTTTCGCGGGATTAAATCGGAACGGATTGAAATGGCTAACGTTTCCGCTCGGTTGCTCTCAGAAATCTTTCCGTTTTTCTTATTTTGTTATCCGAGTTCTGGTTCACTTCCCGGCCGTTAATTATGGAGCTGGCGTAAATACCGGTGGAATGTTATGATGTAGTCGTTCCTGCGATAATCAACAGGGAAATTGGTCGCTAATGGGGGTATATAGATTTATTGTGTACTTTACGCCGCTCAATTTCTCCGCGAAGCATGATTTTGTCGTGTAATAAGGTGATGTAATTGATACGTTAAATTCTGGTGAAAGGTTGTCGTCATCGTAAATGTGTAGCAATTAATGTTGTCGTTGGGATAGACTGTGAAATCGGAGTCTCCGTACATTTGTTTTATTGTTCTTTTTCGTTATCAGTAATTGTTATATTTTGTTAATTACGTAATAAAGTGCCCTTATTAGGTTTGTCTTTCGAGGAACGTTGTTGAAATATCCACAACATAAAAGGCTGATTTTGAATGCGAATGACATCCATGCGATCCGCAAATTTCACCAGGCAACCAGCGGTTCATGAATTGGTTTTAAATTAACAGTCTTGGCCTGTCTCGTCGTTGTTGTTGTTCGCCAGTTCTTTCAAAATACAGGTCGGGAACGAGATACGTACGCGCTTTAAAATTTTCCACACGAACGCTTAAGATGAAGTTCTTTTAAGGTTCCGTTCCGAACTTCATGTTCACCGCGGGATCAATCTCACGTGATTAAGGTGTAAAAAAAAAAGGAAATATGTGACGGATCCAGGGTATCCTTCCTTCCGATAAATCTCTCTTTTTTCCTCTCTCTCATGCTTCTCGTGTACATCCCTCTTTTGTTCGAGCAGTCGCCTCGACTTCCCTCAATCAGACAAATGAGTGTCTGCCTCCTCTCCAGAGTCCGATCCATAACTCATTCGTACTTCCACCCCACCCTGCTCCCTCTCCTCGCCTAACCTCCTTTGTTTTTTATCGTCTCTATCCGTCGCCATTCTGCCTTCGTGTGTTCAGAATGTTTCAGGATGCACTCTGGTGGAATGTCGCGTAGTCACTCCGTTTTTTGTTTCTTTTCGCGAGTCATCTGGTTTCCGTGTTTTGCGCATCCATCTCCGCTTCTTGCCTTGCATAACTTCTTCTTTTATCAATTCAAATTCGTCATCGCATCCCTCTTTTTGACTACCGCTTGATTGAGTATATTTTTTTGTTGAAAATTTTCGCCGAAGTAATTTCTAGTATGCTAGAAATCTGTGTGTAATTATTACACCTTCGAATACGTATATAGTGCCGTTAGGTTTGGGTCTGCGTACAGCCTTATTAATGACGAAGGCGTCATCTTTCGTCTGTTGTTGACATATTGGTATCCTTGCGTTGTCATTGTAATGGAATTGTTGGAGTAGCAATACTAATATTACTGGCTTTAATCCGTGTGCGTGGGTGTTATTTTTGTTGCATTCGGTATTCTCATTCCGTTTGTGATTAAACTTTCTATTAATTCATGTAGAGAATTTTCTTAACGTTTGTAAAGTTGGTAGGTGTGGGCGATGGATTGGAATTTTAATATCGGCTCTCTTTTAATTCGAAGTTAGTATGTTTTTTTTTCATCGATCTGGTTCCAGGAGAAATTATCGAAGTTCCCCACTCCCCCTACCCCGCCTTTACGGATCCCTTCTCTTCTCCTCGTCATCCTTTATGTTCTTCGTGGAATTTCATCCTCGCCCTCTTATTCCAAAACCACCCCTCCTCTTCTTCGCCTCTTCTCCGCTCATCCAGAAATTCCAAGTTTTTATCCCTCTCGCCCACCTTCTCTATATCCGCCTAACACCGTCTTTTGCTTACCTTCTTCTTATTTCATTTATCTCTTTCCCTTTATCACCTTTTACTCTTCTCGTGTGTCGTTTGTCTTTTTCTTCCTCTATTTCAGATTCTCCTTTTCTCTCCTTTTCTTCTTATCTTATTTTCTCTCTCCTCTCCTTTCCTTTTCTTTCTCCTTCCTCTTCCTTTCACTGTTATCATTTCCTCCATCTCCTCCTTTTTCTTCCCTTTATCTGCCGCTCTCCCTCTTATTTCCTCCTCACTTTTTTTCCGTATCTGCTCCCATTTTCCCTCTGCTTTTCTCTCCAGTAATCCCTCTTTTCTCTCACCCCCAACCTTGACATCCCATCATCCTATCTCCTTAGTAACCCCCTCCGAGATGATCGGGTCCTGGCGAATATTCTTCCCTTATATACCTCCCCCCCTCCACATCCCTACTCCCATCGCTCTTTCCCCCACCCTCCGACACAGCTTCATCTCCAATCTCGCCTCCAAACAATGTTCCACTTGATCGAGCGGTCTTTGTGGTGTTGCCAAGTCGTGCCGTAGCATTTTCTGTCGCCTCTCTGAATATCGCCCTTCAATCCCTCACTTTACTTTCCCCTCGAACTTCTAAAATCTTTCTTCACCCTCTTCCTCACCCGCTACCCTCTTCTTTTGCCCCATGCCATGGTCTCCCTGTCTTTTTTGCCTTGTCCTATGTTTGTTCGCTCCTTATATGTACAGTCATTTCCAAAAGTCAAGCGACACGGCTCGGTCACGCCACACATAGGCCGGAGCTGAAAGTTCCGAGTATGTTGGTACCCATTGCTTGAGGGGAAGCAGGAGAGGGGAATGATAGGAAGGGGTGGAAGACTGAGTAGGTGAGTTTCGAAGCCTGGGTAGGCGGTGCAGGGAGAAACGAACGGAATCAGAGCCGGTGAGACAAACGCCATTCAACAGTCCGAGAGCATCCAATCCAACTCGGAAAAATGGACTCTCTGAGAGGTTGCCTTCGCATGCCAAGGGTAACAAGAAAACCTCCGAGAGAAGGAGGCGTGTAAACGGTTCGAAGAGAGGGGAACATGAAGAATATTCCGCGTCTAGAAAGCACTTTCGGAAAAGATGCAATATTTTCATCTTTGTGAGCGTTATTAATGCGAAAAGCTAGGCTGCACTTCACTTCGGAAAGCGTAGAAAATCATCAATGGGTCAATGGGAAAAATTATATAATACTCCATAAATTAGGATAACAAAAATGAGAGTTGTTGATTTTGTGGAGATCCTGAATGAGCATCTTCTGCCTATGTCAGACAGATAGTGCCAGATGGCGAAGACGTGGTAGTAATACAAGATAATTAATTCATCGTTAGATACGACCGGTGTAACTCGACAATTTTTTTGACCAGAACTGGATTATCAATGATCTGCCCTCCAGCTCGCTTGCCGGATAGGAATCCCATTGAGAACTTATGGGGTATAATGGTGAATGAGTGGACTGAAGGAAAGTTGAGGACGGCAGCCGCTCTTGAAGAGAATGTTATGGAACTCTAGGGCTCAATCGGACGACGACCACAAATATGTGAAAATCTAGTACGGTTCATTAACCGTCGAATGCAAGGAGTGATCGACTCAGGCTGAGACTTCACTAAATACTAAAATAAAACACTAAATAATCTTTCATTGTTTTCATTGCCTATTAAATGCTGCTAGAATAAAATTTTTATTAGAAAATTTAAATAAAGGCAATATAAAAACTATCTGTGAGAAAAGTGCTACATGTGATAAATTGCCATTTATTAGAGTTTTGGTAAAACTGATTGGATAAAGGGTGTAAATAATTCCTAATGTTCTCCCGAAAAAGCAATTTTCGTGCTGACAATTTCTTGACGCTTGAGTGATACAGTACGGTGGAATAAAAATTTTATTCCGGCGAGCGAGCTGGCCAGGGCAGAACACTGATATTCCAGTTCTGGTCAAAAAAATTGTCGAGTTACACCGGCCGTAACTAACGACAAATTATCTTGTATTGCTACCACGTCTTCGCCGTCTGGCACTATCTGTCTGACATAAGGCAGAAGATGCTCATTCAGTATCTCCACTAAATCAACAGCTCTCATTTTTGTTATCCTAATTTATGGAGTATTATATAATTTTTGCCCTTGACCCATTGATGCTTTTTTACGCTTTCCGAAGTGAAGTGCAGCATAGCATTTCGCATAAATAACGCTCACAAAGATGAAAATATTGCATCTTTTCCGAAAGTGCTTTCTAGACGCGAAATATTCATTTATGTTTCCCTATCCCATTGTAAGACATCACTGTGGACTTCGAACCTTTTACATGCCTCCTTCTCTCGGAGGTTTTCTTGTTACCCTTGGCATGCGAAGGCAACCACCGAGACAGTCCTATTTTCCGAGTTGGATTGGATGCCCTCGCACTGTTGAATGGGTTTTGTCTCATAGGCTCTGATTCCGTTCGTTTCTTCCAGCACGCCAACCCAGGCTTCGAAACTCACCTCCTCACTCTTCCACCTCACTATCATGCCCCTCTTCTGCTACCCCTCAAGCAGTGGGTACCAACATACTCGGAACTTTCAGCTCGGGACTATGTGTGGCGTGACCGAGCCGTGTCGCTTGACTTTTGGAAATGACTGTACATTTGAATCTCCTCCTATTTTTTCGCCTTTTTGTGATTAATCTATCTGCAAGATTTTGGCTAACCTCGCTATGTCCTTTTGTCATTTGCATTACTCTGTTGTCCGCTTTTGCGTCATCCTATCCTTTGGATTTTTTTTCTCACTTGCAAAACGAAGTCGCTTTTCGGTTTTCTTATTGCGTAGGAGGTTTCAAAAATTCCGTCGTTTTGGTTTTCATGGTGAGCTGAAAATGCGCTCTTTTAAGCTTAAGATGTGTGTATATTACAACAAAACCGTGGTTAGATAAAAGGAAATTTTGGCGAAATTTAGACAAGGAGATCCCATCATACGCTCAGACGGTGGCTATTGATGATAATGAAGAGTAATAAATAAAGAAATTTAAAGACAAGTCTATTTGGGGCAAACTTTGCGTCACCTTCGTTTGTTAACCTTAATTTTAAAATGTGGAAAGTATATCGTTAGTATGTTTCCGGCTTCAATTTTCTCTCTCCCTCCCTCCCCCCCTCCCTCCCCCCTCTCTCTCTCCTCAAAGCAGCTATCTTTATACACCCTCAGCCTCTCTGACCCTCGCTCCAAATTTATTGAATTTTTCGGAAAGTACTTACCTACATTACTTTTTCTTTTCCTCCCTCTCGAGGGATTCCCTGATATCTTTCCACTTTGCGGTCGTGGCTCATTCCTTCACTTTTCAACGCCATTATTCATACTCGAGGTATTTTTTAAATCATTTTATTTTCTTCCAACTCGGGAAGTTTTTTCCGAATCCGTCTCGGCGTGTAATTGAAATTCTCATCCAGGTATCGTCGAGTGCGTCTGAACGAGGTCGCCTCCTCCTGCTTTTTCATATTTTTAATAATTTATATTCTCCGCTTTAGTGTTTGATATCTCGGATCGTTTTTAAGTCTTAAGAGTTTTTCGTTCGTGGTTTCATGCGTCGGATTTCTTATCCGTCGTTTTCCATCCGAATAAGTTCTTGTTTGCATTTCTCAGATACAGAGTAAAGCTGAATTGCGAAGTTCCATTACGTTTTTTTTTTTGTTAATTTTCATCTTCACATTTAGGAAAGTATTTACTTTGGTTTATTTTTTTTGACGCGAGTGCGGATTCAAATGCAATTCTCATTGAATCGCGCATTCCTCTTTCGAATAGAGGTGGTTAATGAGGCATAGAAACTTTTCATTGTGTATCACTTAAAAAAATAGTAAAAGATGATGGGGAGTCGATGTATAATTTAGATTTGTATGCCGATAAAGATTTTAATTGTGAAGTCTTTAAGGCAGATTTTATATATTTTAATTTTAGAAGCTCTTATGCCCTCAGGTCTTAATAATTAGAATTTTCGATTGTTGGATGAAGATACGATCGAAACTCAAGGGGAGGTGGAAAAAAATTCAACTCATCGAAAATTCGAGTTATAGATGTGCGAGTTAACGAGGTTTGCTAGTATTTTTTTACATTTGGCTCTCCCTTAAATCGATCACGAATTCATTTACAGAAATTATGGTTTGTTTCTCATTTCTTCCTCCTTTTCCCATCGGTAAGAAGCGAACGCCCTTTAAATTTCGCGAAAAAACAACCTCGGTTTTCAATCTCGACTAAGAGATGTCAGCAGTGCGCGTAAACATTTTTCTCCGCTTAACTCTCGGCATTATTCCGTATGCGTCTCTCTTTACTTTCCCTATGTTTCGCCTCGTCTTCTTTTGCTCGTAATACCCTCGATGTTTTTCCTCGTCCAATCTTTTTATCCCACTCTTTCCACTTGGTCCGTAAAATCCCTCTACCCTTTCCCATTCCACGCCATTCCCTCCCACTCCACTCCTCTCACTCTCTGACTCTCTCCAATCCTCTCTCTTCCTCCACTTTCTCTCTCTCTCTCTCCAATCTCATCCACCTGGTCGATTTCGTACTATTCTTTCCCGAGCCTTATCCTTAAATTTTTTCTCCCCCGCCATCGCTTTATTTTCTATTTTTGTACTCCCCTCTTTTTCCTCTAACCCAAACCCCATCTCGTCTTTTCCTTTCATTTGCCCGTCCACTCCATTCACTCCGCTGCTATCGCCTTTTCTCCACATTTCCCCACCCTCCTTTCCACACACCCCAATTCTCTCCCCCCCCTCCCCCTTCCCACCCGCGGCCTCTCGTCGCATTCTGAAAATCCTACTCGACGCTCTTTCTCCCTCTCTCTTCCTGTACACCCTCGTTCCGCCTCTTTAGAACCCTTCTCTCAAGACCTTCCCAATCCCCTTTCTTTCCATATTTACTCCGACTCTACATTTGCACTTCTATCCGTGTTTCTCCCTCTCTCTTCATCTCTTTTTGTATTTCTCTCACCTCTTTCTTTTTCTATCTCTTCCTTCTCTTTCGTTTCCGTATCTCTCTCCATTTTGCCTTTTTTCTCTCCCTCTTCATCCTCTCATTTCTCCGTTTTTCCCTCTGCCTCCTTCCCTTCCCCCCTCTCTCCTCCACTTCATTTTCTCCCTCTCTCCTCCACTCTTCCCCCCTCCACTCTTCTCCCTCCACTCTTCCCCCCTCTCTCCTCCATTTCCTCTTCTCCACTTCCTCTCCTCCACTCTCTTCCTCCCTCCCTCCCAATTTCGCCCTGAAAATAAAGACATCTATCTATCTCTCCTCCACTCTCCCTCTATTAAATTCAATTCCTCCAGTCTCTCTCCCTCCATCTCTCCTCCACTCCCTCCCTCTCTCATTCACTCCGTCCCTCTCCTCCACTCTGTCCTTCCCTCTCTACTCCACTCTCTCCTACACTCTCCTTCCCTCCATTTTCTCCCTCCCTCTTCACTTTCTCCCTCTCCACTCCCTCCCTCTCTTTCTCGCTCTCTCTCTCCAAAAATACTTCGTCCAAATAAAGAAATCTATCTGTTCCTCTCTTTCACCTTTCTCACTCTCCTATCTCTTCTATGTTACTCTCTCACCCTTTCCAATTAGTTCTTCCAAATACTCTCTGGTCTTTCGCTCTTATCTGCACTCCAGATTCCCTCTCCAACTCCTCCTGCCTTACTCCTACTCGTTCTCGCAATCCATCCTCCTACGAACCCTTTCCAAAAATTCCTTTTCTTTCCTCCTACACAGCCGTAACTATGTCCACTGCGCATTTTATCATCTTGAATCCCCTCACACTCTACCACTCTAACCTAAACTTCGTTCTCTATCCGCGTCGCCGACCCACTTATCTTTCTTTTGCTTTTAGCGCTTTCTCCTATCACTTTCATTTATTTGTATTCCGGTCGTACCTCGTGTCCTAGTCTTTTTTTTCTTCGAAATTTCTTTCTACGAGTATCGATTTCATAAATGCATATACATTTTTGCCTCAATTTGTTCTGATTTTGTATCGCCTCTTTCGTGCTCTAATTATCATGAAAGTTTTCATTTTTCGTTTTCTGTACTTAATATGCCTTCTTTCTTTCCCATTCAGGCATTTATGGTTTTATCCTCAATTTAACCCTTTTTACTTTCTCCATACGTAGTAATGGGAAAGTATTGTGATCACGAAAAAAATCGACTTCGAGATTTCAACGGAAATACACGTTTTGTGGTCCCTAGAACACGTTTAGACTATTTTCGGAATGGTGTATGTGATTGTGGGCGCTCTAACTCAAAAGGTATATCGTTACCAAACTTCATATGTAACACTTTCGCATGAGCACAAAGAACTGATTAGTTTTTGGACAACAACGGTTAACCGGAAGTCGAGGTTTATTCGAAACCCGATTCGGTTTTTGCGATATTTCTCCGTTAAAACATCATCATTGTATATAAAATTCTATACAAATGTTATAGAGATGTAATTTCCTACAACTTTCATTTGAAACAATTTTCTATAGGAGTTACTGTTTAGGAATTGTTTATAAATAACCGGTTTTTCGGTTTCCGTCAAATATCTCCTTAAAAACATCGTTATTGGTAATCTTCGTGAGGACCAAAGTTGTAGAGAATAATATTTCTTCCAAGTTTTGTTTGAAACAAATTTTCGTAGAACCATCCATTTCGGAGATGTTTTGCTTTTTCTTAATACCAGTATACAGCGCCAGCACCATGTAGCGGTGAATTCTGTAAACATATTCAAATATAATTTACGGCAATAAGGACGACTGTATTCTTTTACGATACGAAATAATAATTTTGCCTCATAATGCTATTCATAATTATTTAAATATCCATACTCCAAATATATGTGTTGGCCACATCAGATTTTTTTTATATGGTTGTTGGAGAGTGAGTTTGTCTCTTCCTGTCTCTCAATTTCCATTTTCCATACACATTTTCACCATCATCTCGTTGTCGGCCTTACCCCATGTTTTTCTGCTCTCTCTCCCGCCGACTACACTTTCCTTATTTTCCCCTTTTCATCCATTTATCCCTCTTTTCCGGATTGTTTATTTTGTCATTTGGTATTTGTTTTGTCATTCGGAACGTGCTCGTAAAGAATATCTTCGATTTTTTTACCCCCCCCCCCCCCAAATTTTTAAATATTTGTTTTCCTTTCGACGCATTTGTTTTTTCTCTCTCTCCCCCTTTTTCGATTTTCCTAAAATCATTAAGGGAAACAAAAGAAAAACATTTTCTTGATCCCTCGCGGCGTTTCGTATTAATCTAACAGTCAGGAATTTTCATCGAAGTGGGTAAATATTGAGTACTTGTGTATTTCTTAGCTTTCGAATTAAGAGCGTGTAAATGTGCATTATTTCTTGCTTCGCGTCATTTTCTTAATGGATTTTAATTTCGTTCGTTCTTGTTGGTGGTTTTTTTAAAGGATAAATTATGAATGACTTCGACTGTTACATGCTATACGGAGTAATTCAGGAATTTCTGGCGATCGTTCACCTTTCACCTGCTGCTTGTAGCTTAGTAGTATTGCCAAATTTCCATTATTATTGCTAGGAAACATACTAGTAGCATAGTAACAATTACAAAGACGATCACATACAAACATGCCGTCGGGGAGCCACGAAGCCATTACCATACCATTGGGCGCCAGACTAGCAAAATGTTTTTGCATTCATCTTTCACAAGAATTCATTGGTTTGATGCTAGGCATCAAGTATACCTAATTTCTATGTAATAAATGACCTAATAGCTCTAATTGGAGTCGTTCTCTGTATTATTTGTGATGCTGTTTTTTGAATCAACAAAAGAGACGTCTGGTGTTTTAATTAGGGGGTATGTTTTTAATGTTTCTTCAGTTCTCTAGCTTTATGGCTGCAGTAGCCACCGGTGTCATTTAACAGCTCGGCTGAATTCGTGAATTTTACTAGTAACCCCTTCATAGAAAATGATTGGTTAATATGCTTTTTTATAAAAGTTTTCATACCCGTTTTATTCATCTTCGCTACTCGCTCCCCTTCTCGTATTCTTCCCCTCTTCTGCTTAAACCCTCTCTGCTCGTCTGTCGCGGTTGCCCCTCTTCAACCTCTTCAGCTCTCTGGGGGGGAGGAGAGAGGAAAAAATCTTTCTCCCTCCACTCTCCAACAATCTACACCCCACATCCTCCTTTCCTCTCTCGCCTTGAAGCATTCATCCGGGCCGCTGCCGCTTCTTCTTTTGTTTGGCCAGGGAGCCGTGGCACGAAAGTCCCGTGCAAACACCCCACTCCCGCCTCCCCTCCCCGTACTCAATCCGTCTTACACCCACCTCTCCACCCCATTCTTACTCCCTCCCTCTCCCATCCACGACTGCATACACATACCCCTCTCCCTTTCTCCTCTCTTTCTCCTTCCTTTCCCTCCCTCCCTTCCCTTTCCCCTCTCTCCTTTTTCCACCTTCACTGGCGTTGTTTGCCCATCACGCGCGACGGACATATTGCCTGCTTTTCAAGTTTTCAGATATCCTCAAATATTTACTCTTATTTTATGGGAACTGGGTTGGCTTTATTTGAAAGTATAAAAGTTGGCGAGGCCTGTGAGTGGGTCGAACACACTTTTTCTTACTCCCTCTTCCTCCTTCACTCTCTCCCATTTTCTCTCTCTTCTTCCCCTTTCTTCCCGTCTCCTATTCTCCTCGAATGATTTTTATCGCTTTTCTCATTCTCGGCTACCCGTCTTGTCCTTTTCGCTACGTAATGTTTGCCTTTCTCTAGGTTCTTTCTCTTTACTTTCTATGCTTTCGATTTTTCGTTTCGTTTCCCATGCTTCCTTCGTTTTCCGTCTATTTTTTAACTCCTACTTTTCTTCATCTTTCGCCTTCGAATTCCGTGTATATCGTATGTCCCCGTCTCTTTCGCCTTTCCTCTTCATAACATCTATTTGGCCTCCATCACCTTTTATCAACCTCTTCCTCCGTATCCCTTTACCATCTCCGATTTCTCTTAGCTTTATCACTAGTTTGCCATTTACTTATTTAATTTTGAAATCGCATCCTCCCTCTCATATTCTTCTGCCTGTTCTGTTTTTACTGCATTGATATTTATTGTCCACATATTTCACGAAGGAGATTATTTAAATCATCCCACTGGCGTCGGCATCGTATTCGTAGAAAGGAAGAATGTTTTTTTCCATATTTTTCTCCATCGAGGCCATAACACGGTGCGGTCGCTATTTGAAAAACGACTCGTGGTATTTGAAGTGCCGCGGTCGATATGCTGCTTTTTTTTTAAATCGCCGTTTATTCTTTTTTGCTATATTTGCATCAATCCGTACCGACGCTGCGCAAATTAGGTTTATGTATCCGTTTATTTATTAATATGTTTTTCCGTCTTTCCGTTTCTGAGAAGGAAGCTTTTTTATTTAATGGTATGATTGCTGACGCGGGTCCATCTATCCTCGCTCGTAAATCTTTCCTCCAAAGACCTCGCCTCGGTCGTTTCGCCATAATGTACTTCTTCCATATTAATTCGCATCGAGAGTTTTTTTATTTTTCGCTATTCTTTGTTCATTCGAGGGAAAATATTTCATGGAGGCGAAATCATTTTCTTTTTTCGGATTTCCGGAGCTTTATGAATATAGAGCGAGCTCTTAACACATCCTTCGTGTATTTATTCCCGGTAAATAATTCCCAGTATTTCTATACTCGAGAAGTTGGCTATAGCTTAACTTTTCAAAATTTATGAGCCATTTTTCCAGCGTATGCCGATATTCCCAATCCTAAGGTGCAGCCTCATAAAGAATTGTCCTTAGCGATTTTTTAGTTGGATTATAGCAATGCCGAAAACCATTGGTGCTGGATCAAACAAGGAAACATCAGCTAATGATGTTGCTCTTGGTCGAGTCAAATATATTTTACGCGGAACTTAAAAAGTTTATTATTGTTATTGTCACAAAAAAGTTCCGAGTTATGGCGGAAACTATTAAATTTACACTGCAACATAGTGTCGGCGAAGAAGAAAACGTAGGAGGTTGTTTTTGTGCCTTTTTCGTGGTTACCTAACTCAATCCAATATCTCCTGTCAGATTACTGCCGTGTCAACAAAGCTCTCCGTGCCAGTCTCTCGGAGGCCACGTTATACATTTTCTCTCATACTTGAATCGCGTGGTAATAGCTGAGGCAGCTCTCAGAGGAGGATTATGGAGGATAAAGAGTAGGGGAGAAATGTCCCAAAAAGAGAGAAAACAAGATTTTTTTCCTCGGAATTTACGATCGTTAGCTGTAATATGTATTTTTCTGGACGTAGGAGAGTCGCAATAACTAAATATTTGCCCCTTCCCCCCTCTGAACGCAATTATTTGCCTCTTTTCCTATCTCGTGTCTACTCGAATGTGTGGCTCTTTTCATCTTTCGTGCGAGTTCGGTGATTCTTGCATCCACGCGGCCTCCATCCCCCCCTCCCTCTCTCATATCTTTTATTCCTCGCTTCCTGTGTGCCTAACTGTCCTTTAAAAAAATCTCTCCTCCTTATCTGTCTGTTGTCGCTCGCAAAGAATATCCTTCATTGTTCCTCTCTCACCCTCTCAATCTCATAATATCTTTATTCATTGTTGCTTTCCTGGCTTGTTTTTTATTGGACATGGAATCGTCGCATTCGATGTCGATAGTTTTATTTTGTCGTTTGTCTTCCAGTTTGTTTTGCTGTAATTCTTTGTGTGCTGTCGCTTCTTGTGTTTCTTAAACAAAATGGTCGGTAAGAATGGCGATCATGTTTCGAGATCCGGAAGACTATTTATCGTCAGTATAAATTTCTTGAAGTTTATTTATTTGGACTCTTAGTGATGATACGCAATATTTTGATATTTCTATTATTTCGATTCCTAATCCTCTTTTTCCTTATGTAGAATTAACTTACTGATTTTTTTCTTATTCAATATAAATTGAAAACATAACATATAAACGTAAACTTAACATTATACTGTTGGATACCTTGTTCAGTTTATGACTCATGCTGTCTGGTTATCGATGTGAAGGAATTTCTCCAAAATTACAGCTTGAAAGTTTCATTATAGTATAAATTATGTTATTATAATTTACAGCATTTTAAACATTTAATTACATTTTTAGTATCCATTTAGGAGGGGGTAAAAGTTCCTGATATTGCTGTAAACGTTTTAAATTTTTAAGTGTTCGTAAACCCTTTTCGCAAGTTACAGTAAGCAAACTATAGAAAAGTCTGCGCACCATGCGAACTATAGCATTTCTCATAATTGACTACATAATTGCCTATATCTGTATTTCTACTTGAATTATTCTTTTTTTTTTGGGCAAACGCCTACTAGTGCCATTTTTTCTCCTTTGTTGTCACGATCGTCATTTTGGCACGCGTGATTTTCGGAGCCGAAGAGTCGAGAGAGTTCTTTCGTCCCTAAAGGGAAATGGGGAGGGTGAGTTGAGCCGAGAGAACGCAAGAGATAAAAGAGAGAATGGGGGACGTATTATGGGCGGCGCCCAAGAGTTGTGAGGGGTTTCGACGTCGGTGGTGATGCAGCGAGGTAGTTGCTGATGGGTGCTGTTAGGTGTTGAAGGGGAGCAGAAGCGATTTCCAAGAGGCGGAGGGAGACGTGTGTTGCGTTATGTGTGACAGTAACGATAAGAGGTTGATCGTGTTAGGGAAACTTTATCGATGACATGTTGACGGATGACTGTTAGTCGTTTCCTCAATTGAAAAAAGGAGCATCTTGGATAGGTATCGTATGTTTACACGGTGCATGTAATTTTTTGCTCTTTTTAATAAATGTTAAAATGATCGGGTATTTAAAATAAGTTGATACATATAATGTCCCTTAAAAATAATATTTTTTTTAAGTTCGCGCACGGATGGGATTTGTTTACAAGTTAATTTGCTTCTATTAATTCTTAAGATAAATTCCAATATTTAAAAAAAAACCGATGGGATTAAAAAATATATATTTCGGAAATACTGTTCGCAGTTTCTATTCATGTTGTAGGTATTTTTATTAAATAACTATCAGTCTTTCAATCTTTATTTCTGTTTTTCTCAAAGCTCGGTTAAAATTATAATATATAATCCATTAACGGTTTTAGCATAGCATATGCTGAAAGCCTCGGTGAGATTTCTATGTCGTAAATTTTTCTCATCTCTCGAGTACCGAGTCATTTTGTGTGCGGATGTATTTATGCAAACATATATACAATGTACATATGCACACACAGTCGCACACAAGTGCATAATTATGTAAAGGTCAGGTTGGAAGGAAAAACGAGGTACGAGGACGGGAGATTGGTGGGAAGTAGGATTCGCCAGAGGCAACCGCGCTACAGTATACATATGTACACGGCATTTCCTTTTTAAATTTCTTTTCTCGTGTTTTTCCGTCCTCCGCTCCCCATCCCTCTCTTTCTCCCCATCTCGTCGTTTTCGTTAATTTCTTATCCCTTCTCTCTCTCTCCACGCACACACACGCATGCTGCCCCCACTCCTTTCCTCTTTATTTGCACATCATCTCTTTTGCTCAGCGCCGCTCTCCGGGTTTTCCTTGTTTTTAGTTCTCGCCGTGATGTGGCGCTGGGGTGGGGGGAGTTAGACGGGTGGATAAAGGTTTTTTTTCCTTTTATGTGTTTTTTTTCCTCCTAGCGGGAAGTGATGGAGGGGGAAAGTAGGAGAGACACTCTTACGTGTCTCCCGTCCCACCTGACTTCTCCCTCCCCACCCATTCCATGTCTAGTGTTGTGTACTTAAAAGTGTGGAATGCGTGTGTGTGTGTGTGAGGAGGGAGGAAAAGAGGATTCGACGCGTGGAAAAATCATAATGAAAAGATAAACCGGGTCTCTCTCTCTCCCTCCAGCCTTTTCTGTGACCTTTCCCTTCTAAGAGCAAATAGAAAATTCCTGAAGCACGCGCGTTTGGCCACGACCCTTGCACAAACTCTATCTCCGCCTTTCTCTCTCTCTCTCTCTCTTCGTCTGTCCTATTCATCTCTCCCGCTGCGTTTTTCTTTTTTATTTATTTTATTCCGCTTATAATTTTGTTCTCTGACCTCGCTTCGGTTCCTAGCGGACGGTGCGTTGTATTTTGTTTTTTTTTATGGGGTTACTTTTTTGTTCTTGGAGGTCGTTTTTCTTCTCGAGTTTTTATTTTTAATCTTCCTGCGTCTCGCGCGATGGGAGTTTTTGCGGCTGATTCTAAATGCGTTTTCGCGCCGAGAGAAATCTTTTTGGCATGGTGAGAGGGGAAGTCTTTGTTTTTAAACCGTTCGTGGGCATAAGTCGCAGTTTTGCCTCGAAAAATTCATCAAAGGCTTGGAATTTGTGCGCCATTTCCAAAATTTACCGTTGCAAATTTGTTCCGGTGCCAGTGTGACAGTCTTGGCGGCATAATTTTTTGATCCAGTTATTTGCGGTATTTTATACTAAACTATAATGTGTCCTTGGAGAGAACGGCCCAGAGAAATTCGTGAATTTTTAGAGGCATCAAATTTTATACTACCCCATCTTTCGCAGATTTTTTCGTTAAAATAGCTTTATGTTAGTACACAAAATCACGTCAACATCGAAAGAGAACCTTTTCAGTGAGATGAGGTAGTTTGTTCTCATTCCTTACAATTAGATGTCATTGTGTCTTTTTCTTCGCTGAAGAAGCATATTCTACCGGTATAGTAACCTGGCCG
This sequence comes from Uropetala carovei, assembly GCA_036926305.1. NCBI lineage: Eukaryota > Metazoa > Arthropoda > Insecta > Odonata > Petaluridae > Uropetala > Uropetala carovei. Next base: position 3,983,467 of record JAXCHB010000070.1, read on the forward strand.
TTTAATTCCTTGGGAATTGTATGAAATACGAATTTATTATTACACCTTTTAAAATGCTTCTTATGTCGTTCGGCCTCGCATAATTATCTATAAATTTAATAATGTTTATTTTGTTTGAAGACCTATTAAGCGCATTAAAGCCTTTGCCTAATATTATTAAGATTTATCGAAGTGTTTGTTATTATTTCTAAAAATTAATTTTTGCAAATTATTCTAAAATCCAATTTTGTATTTGTTTTTAACGATATTTTTCTCTTATTTTTCAGACTGAGATTGCGAAGAGATTAAACGCTATCATTGCGCAGATACTTCCCTTCCTGTCTCAAGAGGTATGTTGGTGGACATAATATTCTTTTGTTTTAAACTGGGAGGTTATTACCGCCTTTACTGTTGACCTACTGATTGATTAGGCGAACGTTTCTAATTTGCTTATTAACATTTTGCTGTTTAAAAATCTTTTTCAGCGAGCATAATAACTTTGACAAATGTACACTTTTACTCAATATTTCATTGCCCTATTATTGTGTATTCAGTTTGTGGTCGCAATCCCAAAGTTTTATATAACATAAAAGTTCCTAATGGCAATTTATTATTAACTAAAAATTTTATTTTATTATTTTAATTAGAATGAAATACTATATTGCTGAAATAGATACTTGATTGGTAGCACATCAGTTTTAAGATAAACATTTCAATCGTTCTTTTATCATTTATCGTCATTTTTGCCATTTTTTTCCTGTTTATGAAAGTCTTATTTACTCAATTTTCGTTTGAGCTGAAACGTTGTGAGTGCAGTCTCCTGTGAAATCTCGAAGAATAAAAAAGTAACAAAAATTAGGAAATACAATTTATCATAGTGTTTTTACGCCGTTTTCATTCATCACTTTCGGCGAAAGGAAATTTATCGGGTCTGTCGTTTGCCGTGACATCGTGTGACATTTATTTTGTTAATGCGTTTATTTCTCTTTCTTCCACGATCTGCGTCTCTTCTGATGCTTCCTTTGTTGCGACCCGCAGCACCAGCAGCAAGTGGCCTCGGCGGTCGAGAGGGCAAAACAGGTCACAATGACGGAGTTGAACGCCATCATCGGGGTGAGTTTACGCATGCGCAGTCTCCTTCCCTCTCTCTCTCTCTGTCACAGTTACGAGAGAATTTTCGCCTAATCTGCTTGCTCTCCCAAGATTGGTCGTGAAGTGAAGCTCGGGATATCGAATACGCCCGTCATTGTTTGGGAATATTTTGCCATCTTGCGCATAAGCTGTCGTTGAAATTGGTCGCTAAAATTGTCTCGAAAATTGATCAAGTCACGCTATTTGATCCACCTTTTAGCTTCCCTCGAAGGAAGGGCGCAACTCTAACTTTTTGAGAATTTATTTTAGGAAAAAACGTATGCTTTATTAGTTTTCGGGAGCTAGCGACACTTAATTTAAATGCTGTAGTATTTTATTGCATTTTCTGTTAGTGTAATGGGGTTCTGTAATTTACTATCAGAGGAGAATATACAGCCACGATATGAATTTTTGAGATGCCTTATGGTTTTGTGCAGTAGGGCCCCCGTAATTCGAATGTTAATTGGTGCGGCTTAATCATGTTGATTTGAAAAGCTAAACTTCTATTTATCTTAATTTCAATGAGCACTCAACTGCGCCAGAATTGTTTTGAATTCTTTTCTGAGAGGAAAATTTTTAACGTATTAGTGTGGTACTTAATTAAGAGCGGTGATCGATAGTTTTTTGAGCCAACAAATACACTAACGAAGCTCCGTTTTTACAGTCGGGTAACTATAGAAATCAAGCTCCTAAATCCGTTTTTTTGAAAGAATTTGTTTCTTGCGTTCTCTGTAAACGTAAAGAGGACCGTTCTATTTTTAGTCAATTGTCCGCTTATTTTTTTCCTTCCATTACCCATCAACCCCTGCGCTCTCTCCCTCTCCTTCAGCCTCCTGGCTTTCACCGAAGAGGTTTTGTTTGCTGCTTACTGTCCCGTACTGCACAAGAGACTATTAGCAGGTTTTACCCGGAGAGGTCCCAGTCAATATTTGACTTTGAGCCAGGCATTAAAACGAAGGAGCTTTTGTTGGAAAAGGTTCTTCGGAAGGAAGGAGAAAGGGAGGGGAGGGCAAACGGAAAGGGATGGGGAAAAGAGGGGAGGTGATAAGATGGCTGTGAGAGGTAGGTACGTGAGGGAACTCTCCTCCGAGTGAAAATGAGTCTGTAACCATTAATGCGAGAGACGGACGATTTTGAAGTGTTTCCCGGGAAGCGCGCGAGGGTTGTTGGGAAGGGGATAGGGGAGAAAGCAAGAATGTTGGTTTTGTTGAGTTCACTTGGTCTCTAATCGTTTCCAGAAATCGAGTTTCCACTAATTTGCCCCGATTAATTGGTAGAGAATTAATTGGGGGATTTATATTTGGGTAACATTTTTGACGGGGAGTCTTATTTTTAAGAAGGCTTTGATGGAGGGGGAGGTTTGTCGGGAATGTTGCGACGCATAAGGAAGTCACATGAAGCATTATATATAGAAAGTTTTGTTGTTAAAAATGATGTTTTCGTAGATGGTTTTGGGAGTTTTGCAATTCGAACATTTTTCTTTACTAAGCATTTTTATTGACTTGATGTTCGACGACAAATTTAACCTAACTTGAATCGTTTTCTTTCCTCGAATGCCAAATTCTTTGGGGTCAATTATAATAGTACTTATATTCGATAATATTTAGGGCATGATCAGGTTTCTTTCTGTTTTCCGATAACGATTCCAAACAAAATTACTTCTTTCGAATTGCAATCGTGAATCGCAGGGATCAATTGGTATACGATGCCTTCAGTGATTTCTCATTTTTTTTCTTGGATTATCTTCACTAGTTTAACATCTTTCATATATAAGCAGTCGGCCAAGCACTGAAGGGAGCCCGGATGCGAATATCAGTGGAGGTTCCACGACATTAATATTTATAGTAACAACGAACAATTTATGGAGCCCAGTTTAATATTATAGCTTTTACGTAGTATATCTTTATTGGAAATCACTTTGCAATTTAGTTTTAGTAAAAGTTTTTGCAAAATTTGCGCTCGAAACTTGAATAATTGAGAACTTCTGGAGCCCCCATTATTCGGGGGCCCGGATGCCTCTCATCCGCCGCATTCCCTCTTTGGCCGGCCTTGCTCACATGAAAGCCAATTTTCAAAAAAACATATTTAATAGCTCCAGTAGCCGTAAAACCGAATGGCGAGTCAGAAAAATTTTAAATATTTATTTCCTGTGGAGTTTATCAGCAGTTATGAGTTGGATTTTTCACGTTTCTGGATAAATTGTCAGTATAAAAATACAAGATGGCGGTCGTATCTTAAAAGATACGCGACCGCTTCTTTATAAAAAAAAATACCTTAATGCCTCTAAATATGGCGGATCGGCCGATTGTTTGTCAATGCGTATCAATCTGTTTACCTTTTTCGGCCTTAATTCTTGTTGTTTTTCGTAATGCGTCTTCGACTGTTTAATTTGGAACGGGAGATTGGGAGGGAGAGAGTTGGTCATGAAGGGGGATCTTGTTACGTGTGGGACGATTCCTCTCCCCTTTAATACCATAGGTGGCGATACTTTAGGAATAAGTTGATTATTTTTTGTCTTAACGCGTTTCCTCTCGCGGCCTTTTTCCTTCTGTCCTAAAAAAAATCTTTCCTCCCCCCACCCTCGTCGTATCCTTCTGTCTGCTTCTTTTCCTCTCCCTCCGCTCCCTACTTCCCCTCTCCCGCCCCGCCCAATTCTGTTTGCTGGTCAAATAGAGGTGGCAGGCACTGGTGTGTGTTTGTTTGTTGTGTACCGACTTTTGTGTGCATAGGATGGGGTTGAGAAGTGAAGCTGAGTCGGTTGGCGGAGACGCTGTGCGGATGACGTATTGCGTGGGATAGAGTGGGAGGGGAGTTAGGGGGAGGGAGGAGAGGGGACGTGTAGATATAGGAGGTTAAGGAGGGAAGGGGGGAGGGGGAGGGCTTTAAGGATTTAGAATCGGTGAGAGGAGGGGTGGAGGTTGAAGATTCGGCGATTACTTCTCTTTAAGGTTGCGAAGTACTCGAAGAGGTAAGAGGAAGTACTCTGTAATTAATAGCCTGAAGTATTGCGCAAGTTTTTGCGTTGTAAAGCATCCCGCGTTTACTCGTCCCAAGACTTCAAAAATTGAAAATTATGTTAAACTGTGGAAGTTTGGATCTGTGGATTGAAATATACCTTCAAGGTTAATGTTTTAATGATTTGAACGCCCCAGTTAACTTCCTCGTGGGAAGCCATGCGCCGATAGCGTGATGCGTTACGGAGGCGGAAATCGGGAAATCAACCCACTTTAAGGCATTAGAGACTCTATTTTCGTTCGCGGTGCTAACGTTGACTCCTCCGCAAACTGTTGCAATATTTGCGCGCTTGATATATTATTACTGCTCTTGCAGGAGGATATTAAGGGGAGGGTGAGGGATGAACTGCTCGGGATGTTGAAGTCGTCACGTGCTAGGAGACAGGAAAGGTGGAGTTATGGAACAGGATATGAGGCGGTGGAGATAGAGGGAGAGAGGACATGTATGCCTGAGGGAGTGGCGAAGTTTTGAGTCTTTCTCTCTCTCTCCTTTTCCTCTCCTGACCGGTCTGTTGGATTTGTTTTTCAATCCGCTTTTGTACTTTGTGTTGGAGGAAGGTTGGGTCGTCTTGTTGTCACTCCGCGAAGATTTTTCGAGTAGGACATGTTTTAAAGCGCCCTTCAACAAGGAGTTTGACATTCACTTGTCTTGCCAATCCCTCCTCCTCCCCTATCTATTCCTTTCCTCTCTCCATCTTGCAATCTCTTCGCGGGTTATTTCCGGCCCCTATACGTTTTTTTACGTTTTTTCCACGCGTCCCCGTTAGTGTTTTGTTTACTTAAGGGCGCCTCGGTCTCTCGAATGCTTTCTTTCCTTTTTTTTCCTTCCGCCATCCGGAGACTTTTCGAGTCTTAAAGTACGCGCCGAAAAAGTAAGGAGCGTGTGGGTATCTCTCGGATTTCATTTGTTTGGTAAGGCCAAGTTATGTTTCTTTAAGAAAAGCCGCGATGCAGCTGCGATTTATTTCGTAGTATTTTTTTTTTAGATAATTGGACAGAATATATTTTTTCATGGGAATAAAATGCGAATCGTTAGCTCCTCAACATGGAATGACGAAACTGTAAAAGAGTCGGTATTCTCCACAAGTCATAGTAAAACCAAATGCGGTTTTTCGGCAGTTAATTCACCGATTCTTAATCTACTATCGGTGGATTACCACTGGTGATGGTTGCCTTGTTGGTTTTTGAAGAATCCCGATTTATCATTTTAGCCAAAAGACAAGCTATATAATCCTATGAATGGAATAACAATTTAACTCTTCCAACTTAGCTTTCATATGAATTAACCATTATTTTCTCCATGAAACGTGTTCTGAAATGTATATCCTAATGAAATAAAATACTCAAAATTACTAGGCGAGTGGAAACTGCATTTTTAATAAGGTACGGACGATATTTAAATCGCTAAAAGAAGTTTTCCACTATTAGAATCTGAGCAAAGATACTAACGTCCCTGAACTCATTGTTTAACAAGGATCTTTACAAATGTATTTCCTGCTGTTATGAATATTTTGAAATTTTGTTGTCGATTCAGCTTCCGGGCAAAATTCCTCTTCTCTTAAAATGTGAAGGGCTGGTTCGAATGGATGTTTTTGTCGCAATTATGTATTTAAACAGGTAGCACTCTAAGACTTCCTCTAAAGAAAACTTTTCTTTAAGCATATATTGCTGAAAACTCCTATAACTCGATTTATATACGTCCTTGCCATCCTTGACCGTACTTCACGTCAAACGAAGAAGTTGGAACTGGTGAATTAGTGCGTCCTAATATTAAAACGAATTACTCGGCGTTTTTCAAATCACGAAGAAGGTGCGGCAATTCGATTTTTTCCCTAAGGTTAATCAGTACTTTACACGCGTGCTGACGCGACGGGTGGAGTAAGTGAACGTTTTGATGACCTCTTAACATCCATTCAAGTGCTCTCCCGACTTTCAGTTGACGTAATAGCCTCCGCAGAACATACACCGAGTCATTCAATTACGCTCTCCTCCGCCTCCCTTTTTACGCGACGCATCCTAAATGAAAGAGGAAAAAAACTTAACCTCTTTACGAGAGAGCGCTAAGTAAATGCGCGTCCATGTTGTTGTCTCAGGGGACTTGCCAAATCCGACGGATTCAAAGAAATAACCGCTGTATGTTACATGGGCAACAAGAGTCTCCATTCATGAGAGAGGGTATGAAGACTCCTCATTGTTGCGTTCCTCTTTTTTAACCGAGTGAAAGAATGCGAGACTTGTTGGTACGCAAGATGTCCCCGTCGTCAGTCATATTTTTCAAGTCGTGATTGCGACCTAGTTAAATCGTCTCCGAACTGTTTTCGATGTCGTTGATATATGCCTTTGGAATTAGTTTAAAGAAGTTTCTATATTTCGTTTTGGAACGACTGGTATGTCAGATGTTGATCAATGTAGGTGGTATGTAAAGCAGTGGAAACGGATGGGCGTAGTTAATGCGCTGCTGGCTGTTTGCAGCGAAAAGACTAGCGCTTCGAGGTGTTGTATTAAACGTAATCGTGAAACTTTTTCTGTTATCGAAAAACTTATTGAAAATGGCGTTCTTATATGGAAAGAGATTTCGGTAAATGTTTAAAGTGAGGTTTAGGCATACAGAAATTCCGATTTGGCCTACGTTTTACATATCTTTTAACCCATTCTTTTCATAAAACATTGTCGCTGATTTTAACTCCATTTTCTCCTTGTTCTCTATTTCCGTTGGAACAATCACAGTAGCGCGATGAGGAACGTTAAAAAATCTCAAATATTATAATTTTGTTCCGTTACGCCAAGGGTTTGTTGGCTTATTCTTTTAATCTTCCCTTCCAAAATCGCGAATTTTTCTTTCTTACCCAAACTTTCCGTTTTTTTATATAATTATGGTTGAATCACCGAGGCAATTATAACATTATATATGCGCATTATGTATGCGATTGCGCAAACTCTTCTAATTGTCGGGACGGGTTGATTTTTAAGAGCGTGTTTAAACGCTCCGAAAACTGAAAATTTTTTGATTGCGTTTACCCGCTCCGTTCGCCTCTCTCTTTCTTTCTCTCCCTCCCGTTCCTCTCCCCCGCCTCCAATCCCTCCCTTTTCGTTTGTTTTCCATTTTAACCCTTCCCGCCTCCTTTATCCTCGCGTCCCTTCTCCCATCCCTTTCTTCAAACACGGCTCGCCGCCCCCTCCCTCTACGCCTTGATGAGATCACGCCATAAGCAAACCAGGTGTCGGGGCAGAGTGGATGGGAGAGAGGAGGGAGAAAGGTAGAGAGGGGGGGGGAGAGAAGGTGATAGGAGAAAGGAAAGGAGTAGCAGAGTGTTTGAAATGCCCCGTGTTGTGGATTTGGGCGTCATGAATTTTACGTGGAGGCGAAGCGGTCTGCGTGGGTTCAGGAGGGGTTAGATGGAGCAAGAAAGGGTTTCCTTGCTTGTTTTTCTTTTTTAAGAGTTCGCCGCCCCTTATTGCACTCTTTATTCGATTAAGCGACGACGGAATATTTATCAGGTATATCGTTTTAGTTATTTAGGCAGTCTTGTCATATAGGAGGTGGTTTTCAAGAGGTTAAGTTATAGAATATGTAAAGTGAAAGAAGCGTTGGTTTAAAAACTTAAGTTTGTCACATAAAATCTCAAAAAGTATTTCAAATTTTGATAAGTCTGAGGGACAAGCCACGAAATATGGCAGACGGTAGTTTTTCAACCAAGAAATATGGATTACAGAATAAGCAGAAGCATAAAAAATATAAAGAGTGAGTTATTGTCTTAAAGTATCACTAGTAGTCATAATGGAAAAATACGGAGAATTACCTTAGTTTTCAATTGGATAATTCTCTTATCGATTGATAAGTGTCACATTTATTTAACCACGTCTAATCAAATCCGTTTTGGGCAGAGGGCTCGCTGCGTATAATAAATAATTTGGCTTGAAATAGATTTAATCTAAGGAAGATCCAAGTATAAATTATTCGTAAATATAATTGCGAATTCCGCCGTTATTTCATCGGGCGCCAGCCCGTAACATAAACCACTCCACCGCCATAATGCATCCGCTCTTCGATTTTATCGAAACGAGAAGACCTAAATTTGGCTTCCAATTACGAAAATATCCTACCGAACTAATTAAGGCGCTTTTTTTTATTTAAATCGTCTCTGCAAAAAGTTTTGAATTATTTCGCAGGTGTCGAAAACGCGACGCCATTATTATCGGGTTCCATTGGTTAAATACTTCCACCTTAGCTCTCGAATGGAGGGTTTTCCTTATTCTCCCCCCTCCCCCTCTCTTTCCTTTTCTCCCCCCGACTCCTTCCCCATTTTCTCGGTTAGTTGTCGATGTGGTGTTGAACTCTTCGAGGCGTCATCCCCTCGGGAACCAAACTTTTCCCAGACCTCTCTCTCTCTTTTGAAGAGTTGTATTCTTGCGCGGCGAGGGAAGGTGAAGCGAAGATGTGAAGGGGAGAGAATAGTGGGAGGTTGGGGAAGGGGAGGGAAAAAGTGTTTTAAAACCCCAAAAAAGAGAGGGAAGTAGGAATCCCCGCCCCCCCCCTCCATCTTCCTCCATCCTTCTCCGTCCATCCTCCCCCCCATCGTCCATGAATTCATTCATGCGAACTCCTGTAGGAAAGGGTTGGGAATACTCAGGGGTGGTTTTTGAAGGAGAGAAAGGGGAGTGGGTATAAAAAAAATGAGGGTGGGATTGGAAGAGGTGGAAGGCGGAAGAAGATGGAGAGCTTGGGGGAGAGAGAGGGAGAGAATTTTGGAGTGGCGGGAGGTAGGGGAGGGGTAGTGAAGAGATCTTGCCGGAGTCTCAACACGGAAAGTTGGGAAGAATTCGAGTGCGGATGGGCTGGTCTCGTATAAAGGCCAGGCGGTTTTGGAGACCCCCCACACCCACTGCAGGGAAGCAAAAATTTAAAGAAGGGAGAGGAGAAAGGGAAGGAGAGAGAAAGAAGGATGTAGAGAGGTAAAGGAGGAAGATACAGAAGGAAGGCAGGAAATAAGTGATAGTACGTAATAAGAAAGAATGATAGGGAGAGAGAGATTGAGGGGGAGGAAGATGAAGCGAGGAAGAAAGGACGAGGAGAGAGGGAGAGGTAGAGGGAAGAGCAGTGAGAGGGAGGAGAGAGAATGGAGGGCAATAAAGGCGTGAGAGAGAGAGAGAGGGAGATCGAAGCAGCGAGAGAGAAAGTAGAGAGAGGGTGAAGGAAAGGGCAGGAGAGGAGAGGAAGTGGGAGGTAAAATGGGTAGGGTAAAATGGATTGCTATGGATGCTGAACTTCATTCGTTCTTTCGATGGAATCCGACGGTTTTCCAACTTTTTTGTCTCGTTCCAGCCATCTTTCTTTTTTCTTTCTCTTTTCCTTTTCGCTTCCGTCGTCCTGAAGGTTTTTTTTAGAAGTATTTCATCGCCTCGCTTCTGGTTTGATTTCAATGAAGTCGAGGGATAAGTATTTCTCGCGAGAAGGTAACGGAGGCGGTTTGGTCGTTTTTTCTTTCGTTGCGTGCGGCTTCTTAGCCGGTGGTGTACTTCGGTCGGAGTTTATCCCTAGAGCTTGGCGTAAATTTGCGGAAGAAGTTTTGTTATAGGAAAGCGTTAAAATGCTCTGTAAGCGTTGGTGACTACGATGGTAGTCGCAAAGTAAATAGTGTACCGTTTTAAAATATTTCTGGCTACATGTATTCCGATCAGAATATGAGTAATTTGAAATGTAATGACAGTAACTGGGATTGGCTTTTCGGTAAGAAAAATATCATGGCGCTATCAAAAGTTGTAATTATCTTTATCTGTAAAATTAATGGAATCTGGTGCCGGGTTTAATTCCTGTGTTTACAGTTTACGAAAGATATAACTTCTAAGTCCCATGTTTAAGTGGTAACACTGGATTCTTTCTTTGGTTAGTTATAATAAATGCTGTCACAAAAAAGCGGGTTTTCTGATTATCCTTCTAGTCTGTTTAATATTTTATCCCAGTTTTAAGATGGTCATTCTTCACCTTGGATAAATTTTTGGGCGTCTTTCGATAATACTACGTTTTCTTACTGTGCTTAAAACGGTTACAAAAAAAGCAGTAATTTACACATGCTCGTAAAAAAACTACAGCCTTCCCCCACTCTTTTCTGCCGTCTAAGTTCACGCTTAATTTTTCCCGCATACTTTTTATAAAGACAAATGAGCTTCTGGGTCTTATTATATATCTTGAGGGGGAGAATGTCGAAACCCAAGTAAAAAAACGAGATAATTTTTTCGAAGAGCCCTGTCCCCCTCCTTTCCGACACAAAAACATCTTTTCCCTCTTTTTTCCTCTGCATCCCCTTCACGCCCCTCTTAGCTTCTCCCCTTCCGCCAAATCTAATTTCCTCCTCTTTCTTTTCTCCTATATTCCCTCCTAAGCGTCAATTAGGCTGACTGGCACGATACGGCGCTCCGGAGAGAGCTGACTGCTGACTCTCTCACTCCTCATCAATTTATGACTGTAATGAATCAAACAACCCTTAAGAAGAGTGGGAGGAATGGGGGAGGTGGAGGATAAAGGAACCCCAGGCCCCCAAGGGCTCTCTTTACCCTCTTCGCGACCCCTCCATCTCGATCTCTACCAACCGTACTCACTCTTCTTTCCCTTCCACATTTCCTCCGCCGAGAAAAAATGCTTGCCCGCTCCTTAGCCATTTGTCTTGTGTATGGCAGCGTTAACTACATTCTGTCGTTTTGAATGTTATTCATTCTTGCGACGGTTGGTTTTAATGCCTTTTTTTTCCAATCTCGCGCTTCCCTGGAGTTTTTTTTATCGTGTTACGTATCTGATTCGTTTTAAGTTCAAAATGCTAATGCTAATCTTCGCGTTAAAGAAGTTAAGAGAAAATGTTTGGCAATTTTTTATTTATTATATATTGGATGGCGTAAATCTCTCAAGGGTTTGCTCCCTGTAGAACCAGTACTATTTTAATGCTTTGGGTTCATGTTTAGTTTGCATTTTGCATGGATACGACATCAGTTCTATATATCAAGAGTTATATTTCGTTCGCCCAGAGAATGGCCAGGAGTAAATTGTGTTGATAATGTCTGAGGCGAACTCCGTACAGTGTTTTGAGATGAAGTGTAGCATCTTGTAATTACTATTGAATTTAATTTAGTATTCAGTCGATCCAAAGTAGTTATAAGTAATTCGTTCGGCGTACATAATGATTTGAAAAATCCCAAAAAATTATTCGAGATATTTACCTCTGTAGTAAATGAAACGACTCCTCGGTTTACTATTTTCACATTAATTTTCCCAAGAAACCCAGTCATTGAAAGCGCGAGATAAGAGGCACCTGTCGAAAGAATAGGCAACCTCACAATTTTATCAACTCTCCACCCCCCTCTTTCCAACATGTCGTGCAGTTTGATTTCTTTCCTCCGATCCCACCTCGAATTTCCCGTTTCATCCGATTCCGTCTTTATTCCGCTTCTCTCCTCCCAATCCTCAGAAGAGAGAGAAAAAAATCCGATTCTCCCCCCTCCCCCTTCCTCCACACGCTATGCATTCCTCAAGGCACCATCCTCCTCCACCTGTTTCTTTCTCCCCCTTGAACCATCCCATCCTCCTTAAATCCATAAGAAGGCTGGGCCATTCCCCTTGGTATTCTCACCCCCTCCCTCCTTCCGTTATCTCCCCCCCTCCCCTCCCTCCCCCATCCTCCGCACCCATCGCTAACCAACCCCACCTAATGCTCCTACCGCCTACCTCGTCTTCATTCCATTTCAAATCCCCTCTCTCCCCTCCTTTTTTTTTACCCTGTCGGTGAAGTGAGTGGAGCAGGTTGGATGGGAGGGGATTGTTATGGGGTGGAGTTTTGCCTCTTGAGAGAGAAAGAGGGAGAAAAGACGAGATTTTGAAGTAAGGCGGATCGGAAGTTGAAAGAAAATACTTGGGGTGGAAATGGGGTAAGTTGTGGGTGGGGATGGAGGAGTGGGAGAAGAGGATGGAATAGAAAAAGGGGGCGGTGAGGAGGGAGAGTAAATGCAAAGGGAATAGTAGGAGAGAGAGAGAGAGGGGGGGATATAGGGGGTTGGAATTTCTTGAGTGAGTTTCTGGGAGATAGGTTGAGAAATAAAGGGAGTTGGTGTTTAAGGTTGGAGGAGGGTAAGAATGGTTCGCGAATTTTTGAATGACTTCTATCTACTGCTTCTTTCACTTCCTCTTCTCGATTTTCCCAATTTTCCTTCCTTCCTATCCGGCTTTTCTTTTCTCTCTTCGCCTAGCTCGCGTCCTCGGCTTGATTCTTATCGTACTCGTTCCTATTAACTTCGCCGCTTTCTATTTTTTTCATATGGTGTGGTGCGCATTGTATTCATCTTGCTTCTCTTGTTTCATTCTCTCAATTTCGATCTGAGTTGTGATTTCGTTCAACTACGCGTATTATCTAGTTGCTGTGAACTTTTGTTCCTGTTAATGTGTCAACGTGGTTCATTCATTTCATTCCAAATGTTATCTGATACTCCTTTCTAGTGAAAGGTCCGCTAAAGTTAAAGTAATTTCTATTTCGACGAGTTTTATTTTTAGTCACATTCGAAGTCCAGGACTGATTTCCTCTGCTTTCAAAAAATGCAGATCTGGTTAACAAGAGACTAACTAGTAGGTATATGTATATCCTTCTTGGTAAGAGCGATCTTTGAATTACCAATGACGGTAGCAATTTGCCAACTGAACTAGGTGCAGTAAATCATCTATTCCTCTGTTTTATTCGTGAAACTACTTGAAAATTGTCGGCATAATTTATTAGAGCATATTTCTCAGTAGCATAACGATGTTCTTTTTTGTAATTTCCTCGTTTATTTCCGTTTCGATGGTCGTGATTTCATGTTACTCTATGATATAAATACGTTCGCGCACTATTTTACAGTTATTACTGCCCGTAATAGCATCGCGTAAGAATTTGAAAACCTATTTCCGGTTCTTCATGCAATAACATTCTCGTTAGATAAACAAACTGAGATACTGAGAACCAGAGAGGTGATTGTGCTATGAGATACGCTGTCCGAGGTATCTTGGCGCCCCGGGCGAGAATCCACTTCAGCTCCCCCTTCTGTGAATTTTTGTGAAGGCATTTGAAACTTAAATTTTAATTTAGTTGTTGTGCAGAAAAAAACTTTCGGCAGTGAAATAATTTTAAAAAAGACCATCGAGATTCCAAAATGTTCTGCGATATAAATAGCTAGCCAAATTTTATTCACTTGCAATTAACTAGGTAGATAGTAGGGAAAGCGCCCCCGATACGCTGTGTAATGTACGTATTATTGCTCAAATATTACATTACACACCGTATCTCCTAAAGAACTGTTTTGATACTTTGTATTGGAACATGCTTAAATTGGGACGTTGCTTTTCTGATGTGAATGAGTGATGTCAAATTATTTTTTATAGATACCGCATGAGCGCCAATGACATCAGTGAGGAAACTTACCCGAGAATACCATCTTTGAGAAGCGGTGGCGAAGCGGAAATAACTGTTAGTGTTTGGTCATCAAAGTCCCAGGATGTTGTTTTTAAAATGTTTGCTTAAAATATTTCCTTGGATCTTTTTTTAGTGGATTTTTTAATACCGAAAGAATTTGTAGAACTTATGTATTTGGCAATAAAGACGTCCGTTCTCGTTCGTATTTAAAAAAATACTGATTTTCTCAAGGCTTTATTTTTTAATTTTCTCCAGATGTTTCCCTTAATTTTTTCCTCGCATCATTCTTTAGTAATTCCGAAGTGCTAAAGAATTTTGTCAGCTCTCGTAAGGATAAATTAAGGTCGAATTTTATTAAAGTAAAAGCGAATTTTCTCGAAAAATCTTGGGACCTTCCGGCATTCCAAGGCGCCTAATATTTTCTTAGATCTCATACTTCGGATTAATCTGATTTCTTTCACTTAAAAATAATAATTCTTCGGAAACATTTTTCATTGCTCTAGTTTTTCTTTTCCTTATTACGGTTTGTAATTATTTCCTGCGTCATTTTTATTTTTTAACGGCAGGAAATGTTTTTTCTTCTTTTTTTTATCTGCGGTTCAGAAATTATTTGAGTCGTAAAAAAATTATCTTAGCTAAATTTTTTGAGGTAAACACGCGATTGAGATAGCGTGAATGTTAATTTTTTCTAATCATTTGGCAGCAGTGGTTGCCCCTCTCCTGACGTCGCGATTAAATTCAAAGCGTTGATTATTGAACCCGTTTAATCAGTATTTTCTCATGATTTCTGCAATTTCGGTGGTAAGTTCAATCGGCACAAATATTTTTATAGCAATCTCGTTTCGTTTCAGTTCTAAAAATAAAATATCACTGAACAACCTTAGAAGAAATCCTTAGGAGTCATTTTGTTTTCTGGTGACAGGAACGCCAGCAGAATCTCGCTTGCAAAAAAATGCGTCACTTTAGAAACAAAAAGAATTGGTCGTCGTCGCATTTCTCCGAGAACTCGCCTACCAGCCCCGGAATTTATACACCCGTGTCCAATATTCTCTTTGCTTTAGTGTTTCCTTATCTTCCCAACGACTTACAGATCCCTCTTACTCTTAATTCCGATGATAATACGCGTTCGCTACCCTCCTTTTTCCATTTCCCCTCCGTATTTCCAACCCCTCGTCATCCTCCCCCACGCAGCCCCTCCCCCACACAGCCTCTCTCCTCACCTCCTCCTCCTCCCTTAATCCGCGCCCAACTTTTAATATTCTCACTACGTTCTTTATCTCCCCCCCCCCTCCACTCTCTCCCTCTATCTCCCTTTCATCCGGTCCTCCTATCTCCCTCGCCATCCTTTCTCGGGGTCGTCGCCTTCCGCTCTCGCCCCACAGAGGGAAGCAATGCGCCCCCCCCCCCCCCCATCCAATTCCCCTCCTCCCCATCCCACCCCCTCCAACACTCTCTTATTCCCTCGCTATCCTTTCTAGCGAGGCAAATTAAGTCGCATTAGCAAAAATGGCGAGATCCCCCCTCTTTCCCACTCCCCATCAAACCCTCTTCTTTTGCAAGGATGAGCTTACGTGGGAGGAGTGCTTTCCATCGGGTGGCATCTTAAGAAAGGAGAAGAGAGGTAGGGGGGAGGGAGAGAGAGAGAGGGAGCGGGGCATGGCTGAGAGAAGGGTTTTCTCCGAGCAGAGGCCAGAATAAGTAATAAGAAGCGGAAAAGAAGGATGGAAGTTTCTCCTCTAAGTGAGGAAGAAGCGGCTTCATGGGAGAGGTGATTTTCCGTCTTATTGACTCGGAGAGGTTTTCTTCACCGGCGATTGTTTTATTTTTTGCGTTTCTTTTTTTCCTCGGCGACTTCCCTATCTCATAGAGAGATTCTTCGGGAATCTAAAATTCGAAGAAAAAAAGAAATCGCCGGATTTATCGCGATTCAATTATCGGTTTTTCTCTCCCTGCTCTTTTTTGTTTACGCGATAATTATACGCAAACAAGGGCGTTGTTTTTTTGTCCTGATGGAGATCCGTGTTCGTTGCTAGGCCGGAATTGTTTTCAGTCTTAAGAAGTTTCGTTTGTTTGTCGTGCCTATATATATTTCTTGCGTCTCGAGAAATTGAAATATTTTGAGTTTTAATCAGTGGGCGGATGTATTCCACTTTTAAGTTCATAAGATTTTTTTAATTTCAGTATATTTATTTACATCTAAAAAGGCACCAATAATTTTAATGAAATTCGTAGCAGCAGTTTGTGAAGAATTTCGTTGTCTTGTTTCTTGGGTAAAAGATATTTTAAAACGATTCATTTTATAACACCCCAGTTTCAAGAATTGTATTTATTTTTTAACTATCTCCTAACAACTTTAAGGCAGGATTCGAATCCGCTACTCCTAGCATTGGAAGCTAGTCAAGCTGACAGCTCCTTTACCAAGGTCGGAATGTTAGGAATAGTACTTCGCTATTTGATCATTGGACGAGATTTGCATTTCTCAATGAAGGTGAATTTGAAGATGAAACTGAATAATAGTCTCGATATTATTTGTCTACGATCAGGAAAAATAACATCTTCGCAGTATGGAATATTTGGAGAAATTTCGAACCTGGCAGTTTTACTGGTAAATAATTTTTTTTTAATGCTTAAGCCGCAGGGTAAATTAAAAATTGTTTTTCTACCTAATACATACGATCCATCATCGTCGTAAGGTATCCTACATATCAAATACTTTATATTTTACGAAATGTTATAGATCTCTCGTCTCTGATTTAAAAAGTAACTCGGAAATAAATGTTCAAAAGTCACAGTCGGAGGGCGTTAATGAGTGTTTAATCGCATAATTTTCCGTCTTGAAACAATGATCCTTAGCCATCTTGGTTCGAAAATCTTTTCCAACGGCGAAGATATCCGAAAATGCTCATCTTTTCATTTAAAACTCTTCCTCCTCTTCTCTCTCTCTCTCTTCCTCCCTCCCTCTCGACAAACTTTTTTATCCCAACGGACCAGCTCGAAGTATGCAAAGAATTTAAGCTAATTTATGGACGATTCTCCGGATTTCTATGGGGTGGGGTGGGGTTTCGGAATGTTGATTAGTAAAGGGGTGATTATCTGCGAGGGTGGGGTGTCAAAGAGGGTTTTTCGAGAGGGGGGTGAGGGGAGGTTTTTCGATAGGATTGAGGGGGGAGGGGGTAGGAGATGGTAGGGAATGTTATAAAAAGGGGGAGACGAGGGGTGGGGGCAAAGGGAGCCGAATTAATGATGTTTAAGCAAGTGAGTTAAGTTATGGGAGAGAGAGAGGGGGCGGGGGACCTCCGGAATGGTTTCGGAGAGAAAATTAAAAATATTTTCCTCCCAATTATTCGACAATTACTTTTCTTCCTGCCAAGTATTTGGGTGGGGATTTTTTTGTGTGATGCGCTGTTTCGATAAGTTTTTTGTTTTTTTACTGGTAGAGTTTTTTTCCAGGCGTCTGTGTTTGCATAATCAGTTTTTCGTTCAGCGCTTTTAGTGTTTTGTTTGATGTAGCTATTGTTAGTGTATCTGATTACCTCCAAAAGATAGCAGATTTGCAGTTTGTTTAATGTTTGTTTTCATTGTTTGTTGAATACTCTTCGATTTTACTAGGGAGCGAGTTGACACGAATTAAATATATGGGAGGATTTGAGTAGTGAGTGAAAACTTTTAGGCAAGCGTCGTAACTGCCGTTAAACGGGTTTTGGTGATCCTTTCGCTTATTGGTTTTCAAGTTTTCTTTATAAGTAATTTGTTGGCGTACCTTAAAAGCAAAAGAATTTTAACCACGCAACTATTTTAAAATTCGGCAAGAAAACAATATTTCGAACGTATTTGAGCTCCCAGCTGTAATATTCTGCGCGTAGCATAGTCTTTGTTTAGGATATAAATATAGGCGAATCGGCTTGGGTGTAATTCTGTTATCATAAAGGAAAATGAAACACCCATTTTATGCCTTTGTATAAATAAAATTTAAATTTCGAAAATTTTGAAAAATTTTTGTTTCTTTGCAGCAACAGCGCCCCGACCTACCCCGATTGTTGGTTAGTACTTACATTGTTGGCTCGTTATTTGTTTGCCTGCCAAATTATGTCGTTGTATGCACGATCATATTACCTTTTGTTTACGTCATAGTCGTACAGTGGGTCGGACTGATCGTTATCTTTGATGTTAATTGTTGCTACTCATTAATTAAAATATAATTTTTTGCTCTTCTTCAGTTAGCACATCTCTGAAAATCTTGTGTGTTTATAAGCTCAGAAAGTGAAGTGGTGTAGTTAAATCCACCTTCAAAATAATCTTAAAGTCGGTTCAATTTTTTATAATGTACATATCAGACGTAAACTCTGAATTAGAAAATTTTGTGGCTTAGTGTCTTCGATTTAAGTTTTGGCATTTGATTAATCGAGTTAAATTAAAAATTCAAAGGAAATGTTCCTCGTCCTATTAAAGCGTTTGTTTCCTTACAAATATTCGGCCTCGCTTGAGGAAAGGTTAGCGTGTCTGTCTCCCGATATAGGGTTTTGGAGTCGAATCCTTCCCACGGCATGTTGGTCTTTGTTATCGTTATTAAGCTCATTGTAAAAGGTCGCCATGGCTATTTATGAGCTGCTTAAAATATTTTATTCAATCCGTTGTTTTATTTACCATGATTTTTAGATGCAGCGATTGTTGTTAAAGCCTATCGCATATTGCGAGCCATTGTAGCATTGCGTTGTCTTGTCGTTCCTTGCGATGATTTGCATGTCGCATGGAATGGTTTGAGTTGGAAAGAGGTAAGCGAAGGTAACGTGCTGGCGTGATATAAAAGTATCGTGGAAATTGAGGCATGAATTAAATAATCTGCTGAATCATCGGCTATATGCATGTCCCATGTGCGATATTAATGATGCGCTTTTTATTGTTTATTCATAATATTTTTCAGAATATCGACCTTCGGCCCCAATGCGTCTTCAAAAATACCTGGACGGTTACGCGAGAGTGACATCGTGAAAACTCTTAAAATTGTGTAATTTTTAAATTAAGAAACTAGTCGAACGATTTTTTCGTGGCATTGAAAGTCTTGTCGATATGTTAGACGGTGGACGTAAAAATAGGGGTTAATTTTAAAAGAGAATGCCGAAGAAAGAGGCAAACTATGTGACCACCTCCCTAAATAAGTTTTCGACTGATTTCCATCCCCCTCCATATTGTCCATCTCAAAGAATCCGTTCCTTTTATCGTTACTCCTGCGGGTCGTATAAACGAAGGACTAAGGTGGCGAGGGATATTTCGCAATGCGATAGTTGAAGTTTATTTTTGCTGGAAGCATTCGAACGGAAGTTTTCTCGATTAAGGTGGGGAATTTTTTTTGCACGTTGCCGTGCCTAGGAGCGTAAAATAGGGAGTTATTACAACGTAGAGAGATATTTTTGGAATGGAAGGTGGACATATGGAGGACCGTTTTTGTTTTGTTATCAGGAAGGAGAGCGGCAAAAAATTAACGCCCTCCCTCTCCCGCCGGCATATTTTCCCTTCGTTATTCCCGTTCCCGTGGTTGCATGTTAGTTTGAAATTTATCTGTGTAATCTAGAGCTTAACCTTATGTCGTTGTTCCTGTTTATTTTTCATCTTTATTTGTTTAGTTGTTTTTTAATTTTCTGCGGTGGATGAGGGGGCGGAGGAAAGAGATGTGGGGTCAGTGTCGAGCCTTGTGGTACCTCTCGCAAAACCCGGGCCAATTAGCACAGAACATCACGCATCGCTGCTTCCCTGTGTTCGTGGGGAGAAACTCGCCCTCGACTATAGAAAAAAACCGACTCACCTACTCTTTTTATCTTTTTCCTATCTTCTCTCCCTATCTACTATCGTCTCATCCTCCCTACCTTCGAACACGCTTCCTACCGTCTCCCGTAACTATCCCGACTTTCCTCACTTCCCCCCCCCCCCTCCCCCCCTCCTCCCCCACTCCCTCTCGAGGCATTGCCCTCTGCGGACTACCAATTAGTTTTAACTCCAGAACCTGACCCAATCTAGTTCTCTCTCTCTCCCCAATACAATCAGAATCATTGATATGCACACCCCATGTATGTCCTCCGCGAAACTTGGGATGCTCGGTTTGAAATTCCTCCGTCCTGATTTTCCATCGCATCCTCTTGTCTGTCTTGCCAGGGAGATTTGATTTTCTGCGTACGGTAAACTCCCGCCAAAGCTTTGATTAGGGGTGGGGTAGCGAAGAGTGGTGGGGGGAATAGTCCCCTTCGATGCTCAGACGTTCCGATATTAAGGTTAGGTACGCAGGCCGAATGCTTGTGAGGATATAAAAGGGTCCGAGAGGGATGTAAAGTGGTGAAGTTATATGCGAGCGAAGTCGGGATTTTTTTTTGTGTTGGCTCACGTCGGCGCTGATTGAGTTTCTGTTGACTCTGAAAAGCGAATGTCTCGTTTATTTGTTTTTACGGGTTTCTAATATTTGTTGTTTTTTGACTTTTTTGTTATTATATTTTCAAATTAATTGGGATGAAAACACCTGACTCCTAAAGATAGGTGATTGATGCGTACGCTTAATTTTCTGAACGGTGCTATTGGCTGAGTTTCAAGTCATTTTTGGTTTGGCCTTTAGATCCGTTAATTCTTAATCGGTAATAAATAAAGAGGTAAAAATTGTCGCTTTTTCCTCGTTTACGCACAAGTACCAACCCATTGTCTTATTTAGAATAAAATTGTCTATTTGTTTGCTTCTTAATAGATATTTTCCGGCATTACCTCAACCGAAAGCTAATTGATGAAGATTTGAGTGTCACGGATAGTTATTTTTCGAAATTTTATTTGATACCATTTTATGTGCGAAATGAAAAAATCTCAAAGAAAGGTAACGCAGGCATAGAATTGACAGTATTCATCGCAATATTATTACAGGATTAGAATTGAAAAATTGCGGGCATTTTATATGTAAATATTAAGAAAACTATTATTTGAGATTGTTAGCCCACAAATGTGTATGTGCAATAAGTTGGAGATGAAGAAAAAAAATTAAGTTTTTTCGCCCAATTGTAACGCTATATTCGGGTTTTTAATCTAAATACGCGATATCGACAACCAGAATGTTCTCATGCTTTGCAGTTGTTAAATTGAAAATTAGACGTAGCTTTAAAATGGAATGACATTTTTAAGCCTCCTGATCGTAAAATGGAAAGACCTGAACAGAAGGTTAACTATCGACGGAGTGGTTTATTTAGAATCTTTGTTTTCCATTTTAAACGCTTAGGAAGTTTAACGGTGAACATATACATACATGTGTGTGTGTATACACACACACACACGTATATGCACGTACTATATTTTTAAATGACTTAGCTGACCCATCTCGCATTTCCGCAGCAACAGATGCACGCGCAGCAATTGCCGCACGCAGCAGCCGCGGCGGCTGCAGCTCACGCGGCACCCCCTCTTCCCATGATGCCACCCCACCCGGGCCTTCCGGGAGGTCCTCCGACTTCAGCGGCCTCCTTATTGGGTCTGTCTGGTGCCCTCGGAGGACCAGGAGCAGCAGCCGCGGCAGCAGCTGCGGCAGCGGCGGCCGCAGCGGCAGCGAATCATCCCTTGAGCATGTTGGCGTCATCGAAGTCCGACCTTCACAGGGATGACGTCAAACCGCCGAGCGGTGAGTTTAATAATATTAACAACAACTAATCCCGTTCTAAAATGTCTTCCTCCCCCTGTTTGGTCATTGGTGATCCGAACTTGTTTGATTGGTTAGAATTTGTAAAAAAAAAAAAACTGCGGATACGTGGTTTGTCGAAGTGTTGGAATTTCCACAGTTCAATCTTTTCAGGTTTAGCGATGATTTTTGCAGCTCAGTAGTTAGGTCCCGAGTTCCTCTGTCGGGTTTGCACGTGCCCTGTGAACGTGTTGAAAAGACGGAGGCGAAAAAGTCGATTTTTCCATTGTTGCGTGAACTTGATCGAGGATTTAGCAGAAGTACATAATTTCGGCTATATTTCTTCGGTTTAATTACTTGCATGGATGATAAGGAATGCCTCTGGTATCTCGGAACGGGTTTTCTGTTCGTGTATTCTAGAAGCCTCGGAGATTTTGAAAC
The DNA here is from genome assembly GCA_036926305.1 of Uropetala carovei. Taxonomy (NCBI): domain Eukaryota; kingdom Metazoa; phylum Arthropoda; class Insecta; order Odonata; family Petaluridae; genus Uropetala; species Uropetala carovei. Next base: position 4,005,093 of record JAXCHB010000070.1, read on the forward strand.
TTTAAGGCTTTAGTTATTGTTCTGGACGCGTATCTTTCGTAGTCGGTTAAGCAATATTAATTTTTATTAATTATTTTCTTATTTTTTGCTATGATAAGTTGTAGATGTGATTTTTTTTAGGTAAATCCATACTCGGACACTTGGTAATGGTTTTTAGAATAATATAGAAGAATAAATATGGTTTAAAATTGAATATATGCTGTTTAGATAATGCATTTGTGTTGCTGCAACTTAACAATTTCGTCAGAAATACTTAAGTCCGTCTGTAAGATTGTTGCAGCTAAACGGCTGTAAAACGTATGCACCCTAAATAGAGACATCAGAACTCATCCGTGATGTATTTCGACATCACGCAATGTTGCATTGTAAATTAATATAAACATTCCTTTTTCGACGTCTACATTTAGCGACGTTTGCATTATATACCGCAATTTCACGACAAGGTTTCCTTAAATAAGGAACAAGTTCTCGGATTGAAAAAATATCTCGTTTCCCGGAAGTAAAAACATATCCACTTTAACGGAGGCCTTCCTTATAATTACGTTCCACTCCGGATTTCGAAAGACTTCGAAGGTTAAACAATTTGGCGAAAAACCGTGAATAAGCCATTTCATCGAATGAATTCGTTCCTTTTTCCGCTCTTCTTTTATTTTTTAGAAGTCCTCGGAAGGAATTCCTTTATTTAATTTTTTTCTTACCATTTTAGCGACGAATAGGCCGGCTGTAATTCGGCGTTAATGAGAGTCGGATGAATAAACCCCATTCGGTTCCAAACATCCTCCTCTCACCGCGAATCTAAAAAAAGCGTACCAACTCCGCATTCAAGCGACTCCAACGAAAAAAAAGAAGAGAGGAAAATCGCGTCTTCTTTTTTCCTCGAAATGCTTTTTAAAAAATGAAAACGGATGAAAGAGATTCGCGAGTCGAGAGGTAAGTCATATAACTACTCAAAGGAGTTATAAAAGGTAGTTCTGGAGGCATATTAACAGGGTCAAGTGCCATTAGACACAATCCTCGCCATTTTTAGTTTTTTTTAAAAATCCCTTGCTGGCTTTTTAGTTTTTTTTTCATTTTTTTTTCGGGACGCAACACGCTTACTTTAACGCGCGCGCGCTTTCATTTGTTCTTGCAGGAAAAAAAACGACTGGCGTCTCGGGGGGTATTTTTTTTAACGCTCTTGTGAGAGGTGAGGGAGGTGGGTGGAGTTGGAGAGAGTGGAGGAGGGGAGGGGAGAGGGAGGAGGAAGAGGGCGTGTGCCTTAAGGGTCCGCGCGCAAAAAAAAAGTGCTTCAGTCGATGGCTTGGAAAGCATAGAGCGTTGGAAGCCCTCTAGCATAGCAGTCGCTTGATCTTGCGCACTGACGACTTCAACTGTTTTTAACGAGAGATGGGGGGGGGTTGAGAGGGAGTAGGGAGGAAGAAGAGTGAGAGAGAAACGACCACTCGTCTGCGGGCATAAGATTGTCACCCAGACGAGTGGGAATGGGTGGGGATGTGTGAATAATGCATGATAGCCGACGAAAAAAATAAACGAAGGGAGATTTTGCATGCGCGAATTTTTTCGTCCTCAATCTTTTGGTGTGTCGGTGCGCAATCAGCGACTTTTTTTAAAAGTTCGCTGCGGTGTTGAAAAAGTTCAAAATCTCTACCGAAAATTGTCGCTTTTTGCGTAATGGGATGGTTTCTTTGTTCGCATCGGTCTTTTCGTTACTTAACGGAAAATGAATGAAATTTTGGGCGTTATTTTGACAACGTGTGACTAATTTAGTTGGAGTTTTTCTGGTCGCATAAGTAAATGAAGTTACTATTGAACTAAAATGTTTCGTGTATTGGTATAATTTGTCGCACATAGCTACGTTTTAAATGCTTTGGAAACTGTTCTATAGCGAGTTTATTATTCCTGTGAATTTTTTGGATCAGTTTTCAAATGCTAATTAGGGTTTAATAATGAGGGTAACTGCAATAGCCATGAAACAAAGTACAAAGTAGCCTTCATCAGTGATTTTTCGCCTCTCGGCGACATTAAAAAAATCTTTAAGCGTAATTTCACAGTTTTTCCTCTTGAGAAAAATTATGCGTTGGATTTCGCTGATACGATTTTTATATTCGACGTAATAACTATGACAGGAATTAGGGTGCTTAAAATATGTATCTTTGGAATGTTTTTTTCTCTCTTGTTCCTCGTTACTTTCAAACATTTCTCTCCGCAGTATTTCTCTTACCCTCGATCCGATCCCTTACTTCCAAAATCCTTTTTTTACACCTAAATCAACCACTATCGCTAACAAAGTCCAATTTTCCGGCCACTTTCTTCTTGTCCTGCGGGCTGGTTCCCGCATAATCCAACCCTCAAAAGTCCATTCCCTCCTCTATCTCTCTCTCTTTATTCTCTCTTTATTCTCTCTTAGGCCTTTCAACCTCTACTCGCTGCTTTTATTGTTTGGTCACAATTTGGTCGGAGGAAGGGTTGCAGGGGGAGGGGGGGAGCAACTTAAGAAAAGTCTAACGTAATTGTTGTTGCAAGTTTTACTTTACTCTTTCATCTCATAAGGGCCATTAATGGATTTTTTCAACGTTGTATGTCAGTCACTGTCCGGTGGAGAATTTTTTTTTTCTCTGGTCATATTTTAAAATTTTATCACGTGGTTTCGTCATATTTTCCCCCACATACCTAAAGTAAATGCAATAAATACTTTGCGATAAATTTCATTATTCTCTAAATTCCTTCTCATCTTATCCAGTTATTCGAAAATTTTTAACCAAAATTGCGGCACAAATTTCCACAGTTGAAATTCTTTCCCATTCGGTGCATTCATTAATTCGGTTCGGTTATCTTTTCAGGGAAAGCGTTTGGAATCTATTTCGTAATTTTTTCAAAATTAAATTTTCATTCGGGTACTGAAAGGTTCGAGGGATTTCTTCTTAATTTATTTGCAGTAATTTTCGTGTTTAAAAATATCGCAGTTTATTAATTTAGTTCGTGCTTAATGGCTCACGACGGATTTTTTTTTCAACATGAGCAGAAGAGGCGGAATTTTTAGAAGACTTGATCCAATTTTGTTCTTGCGTAATCGAATTTTTACCTGGTTCATCTGTGCCCGAGTAATTGGTTTACCGGTCTCTCCTTAGTGTTTCCGTACTTTTTAATTTTTCATGTCTTTTAAGCTCGTTTTTCGTGATTTTTCACCTTCAGTTTTCCATAATGCTTCAATGCTTGCAATGTTTCGTTTCGTTTTCTCTTCAGCCTTTACGTTTTTCGGCTGCTACCGTGGTTCCTCTCTGTCCAGGTTCTCAAAACCCTCGTCGATTAGGATTATTTTTCTATCGCGTTCGTCACTTTTCTCGATTCTATCTCGAAAAAACTCTATTTAATTTCATTCGCAAGATTTGAACCTTTAGTTCTTAATTTGTTCCGAGTATCGTTAAAACTTAACGCTCCTATTCCATCACGAGTCTGGCAATATTTGTTCGCATTTTTTCTCGTCTTCGGAGAGACGTCGCTGGTTTACCTAAAAAAAAAAGCACTGCGACTTTCGAGCGTAAAACATATTATCGCGATTAATTAAACTCTTTCGTTTGTTTTTTTCTTCTCTTTTTCCACTTCCGTTTATTTCCCATCTTCCATCGGGAATACGCCCACTCACGGAAGCACGCATGCTCACTCGCTCTCTCTCTCTCTCTCCATCTCCGAAATTAATGGAAATTCAGGTTCGCCACCCACTTCCCATCGAAAAGCGGTCTCTTTCCACTCTCAGAGAACAAGGGAAAAGATAGAAGGAGAGAAAAAAGGGTTGGGATGTGTTAATAATAAAACATGGCCGCCAAAGTGCTCTTGTCCCTCGACTCGCTCGTTCCGCTCCTCTTCCTTTCTCTCTCTCTCTCATTCTCCACGGCGCGTTCTCTTCTCTCTGCTTCCACACCCCTTCTCTTTCGCTCTCTTGTCTCTTCTCCGCGTTGTCCGTTCCTGTTCTCATATCTCGTTCATCTCTTTCGTTTCTCATCTTTCGCAGTCTTTTGTCCGTTTAACATTTTTTTTCCTTCCTGATTAATTCGTAGTTTCTTTTTGTCGACGGCCGTCGATTTTCCTCGAGTAATATTCTTTTTTTACTTTAATGTTCCGCGGGTGGTTGTGTTTTGTTCCATTTTCAAATTGCTGGTCCTCTTCAGCTGATTTGAATCGTTTACAGTCTAGCCTGGGTAGTTCGTGTGTCAATCGATACAAATTCTTTTTTGCTGTTCTATGAAGACATTCTTGTCCGTTTTCGAACAAATAAAAGTATTGTGTAACTCGAAGCTTGGTCGTATTTCTTTCCATCTTCTGAGATTAGATATAATGTGGTTCGATTGTTTTTTCATTTGCTTTATTATGTCATCAGCATCCTTCATCTCACATTTACTCCAAATATAATAATAAAATTGCTATAGATTATCCTCCTCTAGAATTCATGTTACACCAACCCTTTAAATTGATAGGCTTAACCTTATACTAAACGCTGGGTTTAAATAATTTTTTGTTGATTAAGACGTAGAAAAATAACTCATTAGAGATGAAAGTATACTTTTGTGATTCTTATTTAAGAATGACGTTCTTGGTAAAAATATTTCGTATATGATGAAATTGTTTCATTTATTTATCTTTACTAGACCATGGCGGCATTTTGCAATGAGCTTAATAACGATAGCAAAAACGAGCACGTATAATCTTGCTCGGAGCAAGATTCGAACCCGCGACACGCTAACCAATCCTGTGCTTAAGACGGTTTCATTTCTCAAAAGTTACACGTTTCGATCATACCTTTATCGCCTCGTTATATGGAGCGTTTCTGCAGGATTATATTTATCATTATATCAGCTGTATTCGGGGAAATTCGGTATTTTGATTTCTATTCTTCGTTCCATTCTTGCCACGTCCTTCACTTCTTCATCTTCAATCCGCACTCATCAGAGTATCGTACCGCCCTTCACCTCTTCATCGACATCATTCAAGCGATCATCCCTTCCTCTCACCTTCCTCACACCCACTTTCTCCCTCTAACCTCCCTCCCTCTCTCTCTCCCACCCTCATTTCCTCGCTCCCTCTTGTCTTTCGCTTCTATCCAAAGCCTCTTAACCTATAACCGCTGATGCTGTCGGACCGATCCCTCTTATAGTCTGCTCTTGTCCCTACTTTCCCCCTTCCCCCTCCCTATCCCGCCTCCCTCACCCTTTTTGTTTGCCTCTCTCTTTTTCCGATTCCTCTTTGCCCCATAATTCGGCCATTTTAAATTCTTTCGTTCTTAGTTTTTTCCGTCGTTTTTATTTCCATTTCGTTCTGTCTCTCCGTGCGTGTTCATCGATCATTTTCCTTTGATTTCGTTTAATCCTCTTTGGATAATTTTGTTTCCTTCCGATCTATGCAGATATTCATCGTCCAATCATTTTGATTTTCGTGCCGATGTTTAATTTTTTCCCTGTATTAATTCTTTCACGAATCGCTCTACTTATTTCTATCCTTTGTTCGTGTTTTTCTTTTCGTCTTTTTTCTGTTATTTTGTGTTCCATTCACGTTTGTCTTCGTCTTTATCTATATTATTTCATTCTGTTGTTTTCCCTATTATCTTATTTTTCTTTTATTTCACCGATTTTTGTCCTCTATTCTGTTTTTCTTTCTGATCTCCCGTTTTTCCGTCCTTCGCCACTTCTTTTCATGTTCTATCGATCCTTTGTCCATTTTCCTTTTAATCCTTTCTCTTCCCACTTTCTCCATCTCTTTTTCTCCCTCCCTCCCTCTCTCTCTCTCCAGCCCAACCCTTATTTCTGATTTGGAATTCTAGTGGCCTTTACGCTCCGTTTAAGCCGTGCAAAGAGGCTCGCACTTAATGACGTTTGTATTTACTATCCCTTTTGGGTATCTGGGGGCATTGGAAGAGGGTTTCAAAAGGGGTTGGGGGTAAAGGGGCGAATAGAAAATGGCGGATTTTTTCTCTTATTTTTTTTTGGATGAGCGTATATGAGGGCTGGTTTTCTAAGGGTACGCTCCGTGTAGTTGATCCCGTTGGCGGCATTGATCACTTGATTGGTTTTTAAAGAGTTCGCGAGAGGGTATGGCTGCGAGATCGTCAGTTGAGGTAGTTTATGAGTCGGCTATATTATTTTATTTCTTTAAAAAAAGACCACTTGCCTCTATGAATAAATGTCGGCGTCGAGTGAATTTTTTCCAGAGGCTCTGTGGCTGCCTAGGCAAGAAGTAGCGTCTAGTATTAGTGGGGCATCATATTTCAGCAGAAATTGTTACTCCCTTTTATGTGAAGATTTATCAAAACAAGAATATAATATCTATACGTTAATAAAATGTATAGTCGAGTGAAATATAAAATGAACGTTGGTGGAATACCAACGTCATAAAAGTGGAAGAAGGTGGTGTAGTCGATCTATCGAAGTTCGACTTGTTTCATCGCGTGTACTTTGTTGCGAACATGTATTTACAATGTTTATTCACAATCTACCGTTTCTGCAATAATTATTATTATAACGCTTGCGAAGTTAAATCGTTTGTTTCAAATGGAGATACGCATTTCTCTCTCCACATTTAAACATTATTTTACCATTTATTATGTAATTATGTACTCATGCTACATCGCAAAACATTTTTCAAAATATTAGTTTGCTTTGGATTGAATTAACATTTTATGCAAATGCACCTATGGTTTTAGTCGTTTATTATCGTATATAATTATTGTTCCAGGTTTGTTATCAGTTTTATCCTGTCGCTAAAGTTAATAAAATGCCTTTATTATAACGTTATATATTTTATCTTTCTCTTACAGTGTTTGTTTGAATGTTATATTAATTGAAGTCCATATCTGCCTCTTTGTGTCACATTACAGAGACGTATATTATTCGTCAGTAAGAAAAAATAAAATGTAAATTGATACAATGTCCTGCAGTTTATATTGCTTGTACGTAAAACATTTCACTCTGTTATTTTTCAGTGCTTGTAAGTTTGAGATCGGCATTGGGAAAATGTGTTCCTTTTAAGTTGTATCTATATACTTGATATCAGATAAGAATAATGAAAGCGCAAGAGTCCTTTTATAACAATCATTCAATCGTTTAAGGATTAGGAGTAAAATGGGACTGAATTGCCTTGACACCTAATAAAATGGGGTTTTGTTAAAGTATTGTGTGAATGGTTGAAGGCAAGAAACGATGAAATCTTTTGGGAATTGTATTTAGAAGACTCTTGCTTGCTTACAGGCGGCCATCACCTCAGCCTAAGGGAGCAGAAACACCGTCTGGGAGGTACTTATATCGATGATCATTTTTTTCATCTTTTCTACTCGTTCTCCCTCCAACCCTGCAATCCCATTGATACCAATTCACGTTTTTTAACTTCTAACCCCCTCATGTGTTTGTCTTCCCTGGTTCCCAGTGAAATTACCATTTCAGGGATATACCATTTCTTTTAATTGGAGCAATTATAGATTTCACAATAGTTTTTCTGGAAAAACTTAATTTTAATTGTATCATTTTCACTGTAATCCATTGGACAAAGTGTGTATTATGTACAAATTAGACTTAATTGGTTTTAATTTTGTATAAGTGAATTTAAACATGAGTTTTATTATTAGCTACCATTTTTATACACATTCCTGGATCCAACCTCATAGAATTTGTAAATAATTTTACAGCACTTTAAGCAACCAACATACAATAATTTATCTCCTTGATCGTTTTTACTTAATAGTCATGTGTTTTGGTGGTTGAATTACTGTGTACTAGTGTAAAGATTCAAATTCGAATTGATTTTATTTATTAATAGTATCGGAAAATATTTTAATAAACTTGCATATTACTAAAGTTAGATGGAATCCGCGTTTGACTTTTAAAGAAATTCGCAGCCCACATTCAGAATGAGTTTTGTATGTAAAAATGGCGTATTCCTCTCTTGCGTGTATGTCTTCACTGGGAACCGTAAACCATTAACAATTGGATTAATACTAGCTTTTCACTTATATTATTATTCGTGGACTAGTGTTTCTGAATGTTCTCTGCCCGCAGTCCATGCACTATTGCTTGCACGGTCTTGCCATTGTTTTTCGTGTTTGTCCGTGTTAATTTTCCTTTTTTGTATTTATTCTCTCAAATTATCCTAGAATCCTTCACTTCCTTCCTGGTGCTTGGTGACTCCCGGTTGTTTTGTGTCCGTCCTGTGTGTGCGAGTGTCTGATGTGCTTTTTTTTGTGTAGGCCCCCACTTGCTCAAAAAATTGGGGTTCTCTCGAATTTTGTAATGGCGGATGCGACATTCGACGGCGACTCGCCCGGCTTGGTCGCGGAGGAGAACAAAAGACAGACGGAAGGGATTCCGCAAATTCGATTTGGCACTGCCATCTACTCGGACGTTCGTGGAACTTAATTCCCAGCTTCGCACCCTTCTCCGGCTCGAAATTTTTCGATAAAATCCTTCTCTCGTTTCGACCGGGTCAGAAAAAAAATCGTTCCACATAGTCGGGTTTTCCCTCGATTTAACGCATGACGACGTTTATCGCCTGTTTTTTTTTTTGGCTTCGCTTTTGTTTCGACACATTATTTCGATTCGCGTGTCGACGGTCGTCTGGTTCGATTTTTATCGCCCCGTGTTCACGTTAGACTCTCAAGGGTTATTCTTTAGAGATATAAATCCGTCACGTTTCTCCTTTGTCGGTTTGTTTTTTATTTAAGTTTTTTTTTCCATCGCTACTTTAAGGGAGCAAGACGCTGGCTGCGTGGAAATTATTCGACTCCCTTTTCCCTACAAAAGCGTCTACTGCTTTCGTATCTTCGCTAATGTGTGTGTTTTCCGATGAAGTTAGCGAGTGTATACCCATACCAGATCATTTCCACACGAAGAATGAGGAGCACACTCTTCTCAGCCCGGGAAGAAAAACTTGGGGAGTCACGTTCTAAGACTCTCCGTAACGGAAGATGTCTCTTCTCTCTACGTGTGCCCCATACCTATGTATTTATTTCTCCATTTTTTTCCCTTCCCTTTCCTCTTCCATCCGAGGGAAAAAAGACATTTTTCGACACTACGGCTAAGGAAAGCGGAGGAATACTAACTAAGTGTATATACAGAGGACGGTGATTTTGGTCGCTCAAGCGAGCGGGCGAGGAAGACGGCGTACAAAGAGTTTTCCCGCAAAAGTTTTGGCAAATTCTCCAATAAACGTGGAGAAATGGGATTGGAATGGGGTGGGGAAGGAGATGGGGAGTGGTGAGATAGGGAGGAGGGTTGGAAGGTGGGAAGATGGGATCGTATTAAGGATTATGTTTTCGGTTGGGACGTGGGAGTGATATGGAGGATGTGGGAGTTTGTCGGAAGGGTTAGATAAGGATTTGAGAAAGAGGAGAGTAGAGGAGTTGCAGGGTTGTTGGAAAGGAGAGGGTGGGGGGGGGCGAGAAAGGATAGTTTTCCCCGTGGGAGGGAAGAGAGAGATGGAAAGGGAGGAGAGGGAATGGGGGAGGGAATAAGCCACCGAGGTCCTTAGATTGCAGACACCTCGCTATTCAATTACAGCAATGGAGCAAAACGTTGAAAATTCCCAACACGTACTCTGTGTAGTCTTTCGTCCCGGCTATCCACTCTTCTCCTCCTCTTCTCTCTCTATTTCTTCATTTCTCTTTCCGACTCCCCCTCTCCCAACAGTTCCCGGTCCACTTTTTGTCTCTTTCTATTCGAGGCAACTATTTATGTCCCTGGCGTGCTTCTTATTTCCTTTTGAAAAATGTCCTTTTTCTTAAGTAGAGAGAGAGGTAAGTTCGTAGGAAACACGGTTTTTTTTCAATGGTTTTTTGTATTTTTTTCCTCGGCGCGGGAAATTCTGTTTTTTCGCTAATACAGCACATTAAAAAGAATTTATGTATGCATAAAGATTTTTTTCGCAAGAATAAGTTTTTTTTTAAGTGAAGCGCTTTTTAACGCAATGATTTATCGTCGTTATGTTTTTTAGTAAAAGACCCCGTAGTGGCCGTTCTTTTGCGAGTTTGTTCGAGTATAGGAGAAATTTTTGAGTTGAGACAAATTCCTCGGAAGCGTACTTCTTGGTTTTCTACGTAGGGGCAATTTCAACGTCTTTAACAAGAATTTTATTCGGTCAATTTCGCTTCATTTCATAGAAACGCCGTTTCATTGATTGAAATGTGGGAGTCGGACAGGGAATATTATGCGCGAGATGCGACTGCGGAATTCCAAGCATCCCCGAAATTAATGGAGCGGAATACGCAAAGGACGAATTCATATGCTATTGAGACGGGGTTCTTGTAACTCGGTCGGTTAAACAGTGTGACGCAGATTTTGGATTGGATTCGGCGTATATATCCCTCCATTCGCCGCTATATCGGATCAGATACAAGTCGAGGGCGATTCTAAATGGTATTCCAAGGTTTCAGAAACGTATAGTGATAAAACTGCCCTGGAAATCCTTGCTGAGAAACTGGAGTTTGTTTTTCTATTGTTGGAGAATTCTAACTAGAGCTCTGACGGCATGCCGTAACATGCGCGATTAGGGATCAAAGGGAAATGTAGGAATAGTACTTGTGTGCAGTATGTGGTAACGTTGCTGTCCAGTGACTTGCTGGAGACCTTTTTGAGAGCTGTACGATTCATTTTTTTCTGGGATCTCTTAGCTCAACTTAGACTGTTGTTAGGAAAGTTTTGTTTGAAATCAGCCCGTGTCCAACCTCACGACGCGTGGTGCGAAACCTATTTTGTCCTCGGCTTAGTCCAGCATATTCCTTTTCAGAAGAGTGGATCGTAAGTATTTCCCAAAATGCAGTATGATGGAAGGAACGGTCCATTCGAGTCCGTACGAGCTGCATCGAAACCTCCTCTGTAAAAATAAAACGTTCGCGTTATCTTCTTCTTCCAGTCCTCCTCTTCCTTCCGCCAAAGCTTCGTCTCCCCACGCTGGAATTCCTACGTCCTGGAATTCCGAATTTTTTCCTCCAAAAAGCGTCTTCGGAGGTATTCATTTCATTCGATCCACTTCTTTTTTCTCATCCCTCGATTTTTTTTCTCACGTTCCTATTCGTCATTCTCTCGAGATGCATCGACCTTCTCGAACTCGAATATCGGCGCCGCGGGTATTTTTTTCTTCGTTTTTTATATGGTGGTTCTTTCTTTTTTTAGTAACTGTCGACTGTCGTCTCGTTCTTCTTTTGTTCATAACGCCTAGGTTTTACGTTACTTTTTTGCAGTATGTTCCGTTAAGATCCCTCCGCACATTTGCTTGTAGAAGACGTTCCGTTTGTAGACGTGTATATTTTGCGGCGATTGCCGGAGAAGTGGTTGACATGGTTAGCGAACCTTTTCTGTGCTCGCGTGCCAAAATAAAAAAAAATGACTTTCTTTTTACAACTTGCCTGCCAATTTAAATTACATAAAGAAATAATTTATTGAGTAACTTTGGTCATTTATTCTCAATCTTTACATCAGAAAACGATACAATGGTGATATTAAATTCAATTTATCGCCTAAAAAATCCAATTGTCCCAGATCACTGTTATGCCCAAGTGACAGTTACGTAGCAAAAAGCGTCTCGTTATCGGAGAAAATGGCACTGTTAGTCATTTTATCAGCATAATTTCATTCTCGTTAGAAATAGTATTTTATTATTATATTGTGCCATAAACGTAAAAATACTAAGGAGACAGTCAATAAGAAATTTTTTCTGCTGCGTGCCAACAAAAATAGTCTCGCGTGCCATATGTTTGTCATAAACTAGCGCTGTCTGCCTTGCGTTTGAATCGGTGTTGACTGAGAGAATTGTTCGAAGAAAAATTCTTATAGTAGCGCCGAAACTACCCGACCAAGATCGCCGAGTTTTGGTTATTAGCGTGACTGTGCAGAAATTATAGTATTTTTTTAAACAATATTAGGCAGATGAAATCTGCAATAATTGTTCGTTTTCCTCTTGGACGACATTATCAAGTGATAATTTCCATAGAATCAGACGCTAGCAAAGTCTGCCAAACTAGCATCCGACGTTAGCCATGTCTGTGGAATACAACAAGTTATTCCAGCTCATGAACTAAATTGTCTTTATTTCGTTCTTTCTCTCTTTTTTCTCGCACCTTTTTTCCCATTTTAATGGCAACTTTTGTTGACACATCGGTGGTGGCGTCCGCCTCTGACTCGGTAAGAATTGCGAAGGCACGTTCGCGCATGATTTTTTTCGTCTCCTCCGCCCCTTTTCAAATCAGTCTCAATCGATTTTGACAGCTCACTTAGCAACGACACTGGCAGCTGTTGTGGGGAGATGGATAGGTTTTCCATCTTCCCACCATAAGACACCGGGGTCGAATCCCGTCGCGGGTGCTTGCGTTCGGTTTGTTTCGATTCCTAAATCGTTAATATGTTAAGACATTTTGTTATCCGTGTTAATATCGATACGGAATCGTGTATTAATCATACCTTATTTCACATTGGTTACGTGTTTTGGGCGATATATTCTAGAACCCTTACCACTTTCGGTATTACATATTCCTACGCTTCGCGAATTTCATCTCTTTCGAAAGTAATCCATCTCTTCTTTGATTCTTCCCTTTTCCAAGTTCAAAATGTCAACCCCTCTGTCCCTCTTGGTGCTCGCCTTATTACGTCATCATCTCTCCCCTCCACTGCCGATTTCAACCCATCTCACCCCCCCCTCCCCCTCTCTTCCCCAGGTCACTCTCCTCCACTCGATCATTCTTGCGCGTTTATTAAAATGGAGAGGGCGCAGGCGGCGTCGGGATATTTAGAATTCAAGGCAAACTCATGCTTGGATGATTCGAATGAATGGCTTTGCCTCCCATTTCCTCACACCCCGCCCATACTCCTCTAACTCCTCCTTCCCTCTCTCCATGCCCCATTTCCATCCCCCTTAAGGACACACCTCTCTCTCTTATTCTCTCGCCGTCCCCTCCGAAAATAAAACCACTATTTCCCTTCTCTCTCGTCCAACGATTTTTCCTTTCCCTCTTTCCTCTCTCTCTCTGCTAACCTCTCCATTTTTTTTCGTTTCCTCTTTTTACCTCAATCTGCCGCCTGGTTTCTTCGCTTTTCTGTATTTCCTTCCTGTTTTCCTCCCTTCTTTTTCTCCCTCACCTTCTATTATGTTCTTTCCTATTTCCTCCTCTCCCCTCTCTATATACCTTTCACTACTAACTCGTCCATCGTTCTTCGTTTTCTCTTTTAACCTCAATTTCCCGTCCGTTTTCTTCGCTGCCTACTCTATCTCCTTTTTCTTTTCCTCTCTCTCTCTCTCCCCCACTGTTTATGTTCTCATCTCCTATTTTCTACACTTTGACGGAAATTTCTGTGCCAAAAAATTAAAGATCGATTTTTCTTATTTTCTTAGTCTTTACGTGTAATTCCTTTATACTTGATTTTACGGTAGTTTGGAAATTTCGAATTTTAGTTATGGATTTCTCAGTAAAGACTTTTAAGCTAAACGAAAAAAAATTTCAAGGGCGTATATTCGAACGTTTATGCATTAATTTTGCCGTGAAAATTATTCGAGAAGATATGCGAGGAAAATATATTCACAGCACCGATAAACTTCATTTTAACATTCGTCTCCCGCGCGAATCGCGTTGTCTTGAGAAGCAAAGAAAATATTTAAAGCGATGCGGGAGTAGGAAAGGGATGGGTGGAATCACTTCATTTCCTCTTAGTTCGTCTCATCTCTTTTCAATTTCTCGCCTTCTCTGGCACCCCCACCTCAACTCGACAATCATTTCCACTCTCCTTCCTCGCCATACCCTTGGTAACCTGCCCTACTCCTTAAAAATCCATCTATATTCATACTCCGTTAAGGGCAGTTTTCAAATGCCTTGGGTGTCATGTCTTGAGATTGGTGGGTGTAATACCCGGTTTGGGTAGGAGTCGTCGATGCTTTTGGAGGGGTTTTCGGCTGGGAAAAGATGACGAATCGATGTCTGGTTCTGAAGGATGGTTTAGCGTGACGAGATGGGTGGGTTTGGGACCGGGACAGAATAATAATGGAATAATTTCGGATGTGACGTGATTTTTAATTTTTTGTACTTTCTCATCCCGTCGTGATCGCGTGCTTCAATTAAATGCCTCTTGATGACGACACCGCATTTGTAAGAAACGCGTTAATAATTTTTTTCCAACGTAAATTTTTAATTTATTACTTCTCTTGCTCAAGTGAAATTTAAACTAAATACATTCTGCAACCAGGGAGATGTTACGTTACAATTTTCTTATTATTTATGTTTCATATTCTCTTCGCCTGTACAAAGATCTCTTTCAATTTAAAACTATGAATTGTGATTAATCAATATAATACACCTTTCCTACCTCTTGAATGTTTATCTTGAAAAGATTCACGTTGAAACTCATCTGGACAATGAATGCTGCCTTGTGGGACTTTGTCCTCGCCAAAGGTACGTTTTCGATGAGGGATAGGTGGGATGGGTCCTTCATTTCATTGCGCTAGTTAGGGAAAGGGATCGGACGCTTTATATCCGAAGTGCCAATGGTTCGTTTAGTGATGAACCTGCGCTAAAACTTAGTGGAGTGGGAGCTATTTTACCGTTCCTTTCCCGATTTATTCTCTACCCCTTCCAGTGAAAGGGAAACTTTTGCTTCGTCGCCCAGGTTCACTGGATCATTTCCTTGGACGACCGCACCACGTAGGTCGAGAAATCGGTTTCCTCCTGGATTGTTTCGTGTGTGCCTCCCCCTATGGGTTTTATTGTGCCTCCTTTCAGCGGAAAGGAAAAAAATGTTGTCCGCATCTGTTCTTATCTTCCCATGCAGACGAGTTTTTTGATTGATCGTAGGGCTTTTATAACGGAGAGGAAAGATTATTTTGTTTCTCAAGCATAATTCTGAGTGCTGTTAGGATGGCATGGTATTATTATTTGTAACGTTTATCAATTGATAAAGTGGAAATAGCCTTTTAGACGAACTTGAGCTGCCTATTAAATCTGTTGCTGAAACTCGTTCAACCTTTTCGGCGCTTTAAAACTGCGTTTTTCATTTTATGATATACGTATTATTTTCATCTCATTTAATTAATATTAATCTTTGGGGCATACCTTCGTGTAGGTAGGAGCGCGTAGTCATTTTCGCCGTTGTTTCCACAAATATGAAAGGTAATAATCTAGATATCATTTATCTTTTCCCGCTATTCCTCTCTTTAATGGATTCCTACAATTAAGTACTAAATTTTCGACAAATACCATAAACTACTTGATAATCGGGGACCCACGAAGACCCTCGTCACTTTCTATGGGGGGTTGACCCGCGAAAAATTTTGCGCCTGGGGATTTTCTAGTATGTACCTCAATCCGGCCTTGCGAATAACAACATCTTGAGAAGACTCATATGATGGAACTTTCATCCTAAAAATTAGTGGAATTAGTAAACACATCTGCTAGATAAAATAGGGATATTAATTTAAAGTTTATTTTAATTTGCGTGGAAGTAAAAATCTATTGGTTTTACGTAGCTTAAGGCACTTCTCTGACCGAATTTACTCTTCTCCGAGGTTGATTTTTTTTTCTTTTTCGCCAAGCAGCCTCTATCGCGAAATTAAATTTGCCTAGGCGACGTGCCATGGCTTAGAATGAGGCAGAATAAGCAGAAGAGGTTGATTTGGTCGGCCAATGTTCGTAGCTTATATTTCCACGAGTTAATCCTTGGGAGGCGTAGCTTTGTATTCCGCGGATGGTTTTGGAGGTTGGACGAGTGGATGGAGAGGGGGGGGGGGGGAGAGAGAGATGGAGGGGGCTTGAACCTAACAAAACAGGAGTTGGAAAAGGACTGGGAAGAGGTGGAGTGGGGAGAAAGAGGAGTTTTTGCTGGAAATGGGATTAGGAAATGGGGGAGTTAATAAAAGAGGAGCAGGAGGAGATGGAGGAAAAAGTCGATGGATACGAAGGTTTGGGGAAGAACATGGTTTCCCGCCCACACTCCCCGCGACGCATATCTCCCCCAAAAAACCCCTTCTCCCATGAACACCACCCCATTCCACCCCTCGCTGTAAACCAACAGACTGGAGGGACTAATCGATCTACCGGTCTCATTTGCCGCTCATTTGGTCACTCCTGGTTTTTTTTTTTTGCTCTGGACGAGGTACTTGGTCCGGTATTCTAAACGTCCCTGGCTTTTTTCATTTCGACCTTTCCGTTTTCATTAACTTCACGTACGATGAGAAGTATTTTTTTCTTCTTCGCAGATTGCATTACACCGTCCCCTCCTTCAGCATGAGGGTGTGCCGTGTAAGTTGAATCCGTGTTATCTGAACCTAGCTTTTAATTGTGAAAGAAGGTTTGCGTTCCACACCCCTTTGAGTATGACTCCTAATTTTTTCGGCGTTCTTCTTTATCTTGCTTATTCTTTATTCATGCACGTTATATAAGCACTCAAGAAACTCAGCTCTTTCCTACCTAATCGTTGAATAATAGCAAACTTTGATTCTAAAGTTGCATTCGAGCCCTCCAATTCCTCGCTCTGCAATCAGGAATCCCACAACCCGAGTCCGACCAAACCGCGTTAATGCCAACCATAATCCGTGTTTTCTTGAATTTGTCGTATTGATAACAAACCCTGTTGTAGCGGATCAATGTTATGGGAGGACCAGGTGTATGTACGTGCGCCTCTGTCAGTCTTGACTCATCGGTTTAGAGAAAGTTTTTTTTTATGAAGAGCATTATTCAAGTTTATAAAGAGACGTGCTTAAAGGTGTACTAAACCTGTTAATTACCTGCATATTTTCAGAGGTTGAAAATCGTAGTTGGTGGTCCTTAACGTTCTCCGACTCAGTTTGCGGAAAACCAAGTAATTTGTTCTCATTTATTTTCGCGAGTGTGTAGTTTCTTAACTCGCATTATTCTCAAGGATGAATGTCGTTATTTAAATTCGAAATTTAATGTCTGATCTTTGATGATATTTCTTCATTAATTTTTAAAAACCGTGCATCCATTTTAATGCACATAGAGACAAGAAATTCTTCTCGAAAGAATCGTCAGTTATGTCGTCTCCTTTCACGTGAGCTGACTCCATTTCACGACTTAATCGCAGCTTTTATTTCTATTTGTATTGAATCCTTTTCTCATCTCGAAGGTGCAACATTCGGAGGCAAAGAAAATAAAATCCGTTCGAGAGGCCTAATTATTCTCCCGAGTCGGAGAACTGTCCTCAGTACAGAAAAATGCGGGCAAATGAAGACTTGAGATTTTTTTAACAACGGTGTGAAGGAATTACAGGGTTTTCATTCTACATGAAAAGCTTAGAGAAATGCCACGTTTATTTTACCGAGTTTTTCTGCTACAATGCAAGCAATGCAAAAGAGAATGCATATCTTCACTATGGCGTCGCCTTTGTTTTTCTTCTCGTCGTATTTCGAAACCTATTGTCTCCAAGAGTCTTTCCATTTCTCTATTTACGGAGCGTTCGTGTCTTTTCTGGATATATATTTTAAACATTCTCTTCTCTTTGTTTACTTAATCCTTTGCCTGTCTTTTATTTATTTTTATTTTTTCTCACCCCCTCAGTCTAATTTTCAAGTATTATCCTCTCCACAATATATTCGAAATGACAACCTTGCGATTGTATATTTTTTCTTTTGTAAAGTAACAAGTTATTATTTTGTGTAATTTTTACTACCGTTAAAAGATACCTTTCGACCAATCGAACATTTTTTTAGCTTCTTCTATGTCGGGGTTTTCTGTAATGCGTATTTTTTGGGTAGTCATAGATTTTCTCGGAAATATTTCCATATCGTTTAGATTTTTTCTCGCCATCGTGTAAATATTTAAACTATTAGTCCTCGTGATTGTAATTCTGATTCCAATGTATCTGTAGCTTGAATGGACAATTTGTGAGACTATTTTTTGTCGTTTATGTAGCACTCCCTATTTTTACCTACTTTATTTTCTCTTTCATGAACTCTTTCTTGCGTCGTTCTTTCATAGCATTCGTGTTTCCGCAGTTTTTCGACTCCTTTCTTCCTTTTTCCGCTTTTTCTCCTGTCTCATACTTTCCTTCTACCTCGTAATTGTTTGTAAGTTTATCATGTTATATTGAATTTCCATCGACCTACTTGGTGGTGGGGTCGGCGCTTTCATCCACCGTCGTCTGAAATTCTCTGTTTTGGCCTCTTCTTCATTAATACCCTGCAAGCCGCCAGAAGCGTTTGGCAGGGGGTGTCACAGCACCAATGAACTCTAACTAATTCCTCTGTTGGACTGTCTTATCGCGTCTGGGAAAAAATCTGTAGTATTTCTCGGTTCTAGCGATTGTTTCGACATATTTTCTCGTACACTCTGATCTAACATTACGTTCACTAATACCTATAGGCACAGCTATGCCGCGTACGTCTTCAACGAATTCGGAGCTTTTAAACTTTTCAAATAGTTTCCTTTTGTACTCAGTCCTTCTACTCTTCAACGTCTGCCATTTCAGGTCCCTCAAGATCTCCGATACATCATACCGGTATTCTCGCTTTACAAATCTAGCCGCTCTACACTGAACTATTTCGAGCTCCCTAGTTAGGCTCTCCTCGAAATGGTCCCAGACGGCGCAACAGTATTCCACGACTGATCGTATTAGGGAAAAGTATGCGATTTCTTTCACATTCGAGGGGCATCCCCGCAGGACTCTGGAGGAAAGCTCTTGAACCCTATTTGCCTATGCTAAGACGGTTTTGATATGCTCCCTACTAGACAAGTTGCTACTGAGTGTGAATCCTAGGTATTTGTAGCTATTGACGTATTTTAGCTTTAATCCAGATATTTCGTACGGGTAACCGATGAAATTCATGGAAGGCGTGAAATTCATTGCGGCGCATTTCTCTATATTCAGGTCGAGTTGCCAATCTTTACACCGCTTCGTAATAACCTGAAGGTCCCTTTGCAAAGTCTCCTGGTCGTATATTGTGTTGATTTCACCATACATAAGCGTGTCATCCGCTAAGAGTCTGACTTTACACTTTATATTATCCGATAAATCATTTATATCTATCAAGAATAACAGAGGTCCGTTTACACTATGATATTACAAAAGTCGTTCGTTGTCTCAGAGTCAGACCTGTGGAATTCATTGCCGTTCGACCTTTAAACGTTCCTCTTCACTGTCCACATTTAAAACACGTGAATTTTTGGATCTAGCTTGGACCTGTCAATATATTTTTATGATTTATATATGATTTATTTATTTTTCTTACTGGAAGAATTATATATATATGTTCATGTATACGTATGTGTGTATTGTTACTAAATATGTGTATAGTATTGTGTAGTGTATTCAACAAAATTGTCTCTGCACTTCAATATTGAGTTGCTTGTTATTTATATAATAATTATTGTACCTTGTAATCATGTTCTACGGGACCCTGCCCCAGAACAGTAAAATTCTTATCTATTTATCTATCTACCCTCGCTTTCTTCCCCTGTCTTTCCTCTCATTTTTCTTCTCCCCTCCCTCTTTTTCCCCATTTCTTCTTTCCTCTCATTTCCATTCCACTTCTAATTGTTTCTAATCCAACCGTCTCTCCGTTTGTTTTCCTTCCTGTTATTTCTCTCCCCCCTCTCTCTCTCTCTCCATCCTCTCTCTTCTCGCCCTCTCCCGCATCCCTCATCTCTTAATTACCCGCCGTCTTCCCTCTCTCCCTCCTTCCCCCTCCTCCATTCCACTCTTCCCCCTTCTTCCTGTCTCCATCCCACTTCATCTCTCTCTCTCTCTCCGCCCCATTCCTTTTACGTCGCTTTGAATTGTTTACACATCCAGCCGTGTCACTTTCTCGTTAGCAGATTAGCGAGCCCGGCTGTATTGCACCTTCCTAAACGGAATCCTCGGTTCGATCCTAGATGTACCCGTCTGCTTTATTTCGGTGACAGTATTTGCTCTTTTTTCGGTTTTGATCCTTTAGAAGTGAGTGATATATACTTGTAAAAAATTGAACAAAATTTACATAGGTGCAATGGTTTGATAGTCGTATTATCATGGATTTCATATCCGGCTTTCTCAAAGTTGTTATCGTTTCGTGTACAAGCTTGAATTTATTCTTTGGGATTATTTTTAAACAGTCTTAGAGAGGGAACATCTTGAATTCGGAGAAGAGATAGTCTTGAGAGCGTTTTGCATAAATGGAAAGGAATTCTGAACGAGATTTCCTTGTCTGTAAACATTGGAGTTTGAGAAAACATCGTTTCCATTTTCTTTTTAATAATTTCGACCCGCAGCTTACCTTTTCAACTCGAATCCAAGGAAAAAAAACTCGGTTGTCTTTTAAATGAAAAATTTTCGCTTCATGTATGTTCGGCGGGCTGCTAAGAAAAATAAAAGATAACGTTAAATATAGGATTAAAAAAATATTTTTCGAGTACATATATTTGTGAACGTGATACAGAAAAACAGTCATACTCCACGCTCACGTTGAATTTAATGCATTAAGTTCATCAATTGATTTTCTCTGAACCAAGTTGTCCCGAGTTTTCCGAGAGAGATATTTTCCAGAATATTTACCATACCCTTTCTTCCCTCTCCTCATCCTCTTTACTTTCCCCTTTTTCCGTCTCAGCGCCATCGCCTCCCTCCCTCTCCTCTCCCCCGGACCCCGCTTGTATCTCTTTCCCTTTCATTCCATCTCTCTCTATTTCTCTTCCCCCCCCCCCCCTCCCACCCCTATCCTCTTTTAAGCCTTGCCTTTTCCACCACCGCTGCCGGGGTAATGAGCGGGAAGGGACCCCTGGGTTTGAGATTACGTGGCGCCCTGGTTCCGAGATTACGCCCCGCGAGGGAGTCGTGTGGGTGGGTGGGTGGGATGGCGGGGGGGAGGTGGAGCTCGGTGGCGAGTCGTTAAGGGGAAGGGAAGAGAGAGGGGGTTATAGGGATGGAGTGCGGGTAAAGGGGGAAGGGGGATGGTTTCTGAGGGTCGTGTTGGGATTGGCGGGGGTCGCGGGAGGTTGCGGGTGTTGGGAGGGGGATGGAGGTAAAGCTGCCGAGGGCGTTTTTCTGCCTTTCCTGGATATTCGGGAGGATGTCTGGGGGGAGGGAGGAGGAGGAGGAGAAAAAGGGCCTTTTTTAAAGTTTTTTTTTTTCCTTTTCGGTTTTTCTTCTTTTTTTATACTTTTGCCTCTCTTTTTATCCCGAGACTCATTTTTATTCACCCCTCGTGTAGAGTGAGTGCAGGGTTCGTGGGGAGACTTAGTGTTAGGCTTTGCCGGTAGGTGGCGCTTTTTTCGTGTTCGTTGGGGCGAGTTTGAATTTTTTAAAAATCCTCGCTCCTATTTCCATCTCTCTCGCTCCCTGTCCTATTCTCTCTCTTTTTATATATATATATATATATATCTCGCGTCTTTCCTCTTCCGACCTCCCCCGCTTCCTTTTCTTTTTTTTCGATGCAGTCGAGCAGTTCTTCCTGAAGCTCGAATTTCGTTCTTCTTTTTTTCTTTCCCCCTCATTCTGTCTAATCTATGCCCTGTATCGAGAGAATTGTTATCGCGGTATAATGATGAAGGATAATTAATTCATTCGGAGTTATATTTTTCGCAGTTTTTGTTTTTTTTTTCTACTTCTTTCAGTCGATGTTTGGATGACGATTATTTGTTTTACTCGTTTTCGGGATTTTTTCGTTTTACTTAGCAGTTTTTTAAAAATAATTTATTTTAAACCTCTACGTTTTCCGCTGTGTGTTCAATTTTTCTATTTGTTTATATGGATGCACTTCCCTGCATGATTTGTGAGATTCGTTTGGTGAATCGTTTAAACTACCGCGGAAGTATTTTCAAATAGAATAAATAGTTTCTTAAATACGCGTTAAAATTCTTTCCGTAAAATTTTTGAAATCGGATTCGCGAGAGAGTTGTAAATTTTTAGTATATTTGAATGAGTTACGACTCGTTCGAGTTGGTAATATTAAATGAACTATTTTAGGCTTTTTAAAGGGAGGCAAAAAAGGAAAAAATAATACTCGGCCACGAAAACAAAATTAAACCCGATTCAGACATTGAACCCGCGATATATCCTACGGAATTACCTCTCCTTCTTTCTCTCTCTCTCTCTCTGCATCTCGAGGAGGAGTGGAACAAGTGTGCGATACCCTTTTTCACACTCTCGATCTTAATTTCGTACCATTAAGTTTGCTCCCTCTTGCTTCGCGTCTCCACTCTCCGCACCGACAATTCTCTTCACCCTCCCTGCCTCCCTCTTTCTCCTCTTCTCAGCGCTTATCTTTCTCCCTCTCTCTCTCTCTGCCTCGCCCACTTGCGGGAAGTGACGAGGTAGGGTTTGAGGAAATTAAGTTGGAGAAGCCATCTCGCCGGCTCTAATTATCCAATCCGTACTTCCCATCACCCCTTCCTCCCTCCTTCCCTCTCTCTCTCTCTTCCTCCCTTCTTTCTCGTTCTCTCCCTCTTCCCATCTTCTCGTATCTTTTCTTCCACTTTACATCTCCGTTTTTCCTCTTTTGTTTTTTATTCTCATTCTTAATTATTTTGTTCTCCTTTTTACCTATTTATGCATCTCTTTCTATTTCCTGTGGCTCCAAAGCCCTTCTCTAGTAAGTTTTGTGTCACCTTTCATACCTAACTGTTGTCAGGGATTATTGGAAGATGTTTCGAAGTTGAGGACACTGTCTGTCTGTCTGTCTCTTTCTTTCGGTTCAGGGATTGTTTTAATTCCTAGATTACTATCTTCTTCGTACTTCATTGTTTTTACCTCTTTTTTATCGTTGTGTTTATATCGGTCATTTTTTTCTTTAGCTTGTTTTTCTATCGAACCGACTTTCGGATTTCAGTTTTTTTCTTTCGAGGCCGTCTGTTTCCTGTGTCGATTTTTCGTTGTTTACGGTTCGGTTTTACTTTTTTCGTTCATCTTGAGTGTGTTTTTTGTAATCCACGTACCATTTACATTTTTTGGTTTCTTTTGTTTTCTTCGTATTGTTTTGTCTCTCATTTTTTAAATCTGTTACAAGAGATTCGATATCCGTGTATACAGAAATTTGATGGAGATTTATTATTATAATCAAGCGATCAACTGGAACTCTAAAATTTAATCGTTAATGCATTTCAGCGGAAGTGTATTTCGCCCTTGTTTTTCAATCCGCCATATCATTCAACTCGGTTGAATTACTAATTGCATGGAGTTTTTTTTTAATGCATTACGCTGCACTCGGTGAGATAAATTGCTTTTTAATGAAGAAGAAAGGCGTCGGTGGTGTTTTTCCTGTTTGTATCGCTTCTTATGACGACACTCGTCTACGTGAGAGAGCTGTTTTTATCTTCACCGAGTTACCCGTTAAATGAGTTAACCAAGGGAATGAATTTGTATGCATAAATAGGCCGTAGTTCGTGAATATATTTATGCTTGCCTTCGACTTCGTTAAAAACGGATATCGGCATGGACTGCTAAACAAAAAAATGCTTTTTTCACAAAATTTGTGTAAGGATCACAACTTTGTCTCGTGTCTACTGTTTTCATTGTTAACATTTTGCATGTTTTTTTTTCATGTATCCAAATTCATCGGCTTATCCACCCAACCCAATGTAATTGGGATTTTAACGCACAGTAAATGTGGATTTAGAGAGTAGTTTGTATTCACTTCCATCAATCATTGTTTTCCGTTGTAAAAGCTATGTAAATTTAAAAAAATGTCGTCTGTGGTGTAATTTTACCTTTTCATTAACTATTTTGTGACCGTTTTATCTAAAGGTTTTATCTGATATTCATTTTCCTCCAAAACTTAAATGTAGTCAAATGTGTATTTTGAGATTCTTTCTTTCAATTGTTTTAATCAATAAGTAAAACATTTGCAAAGAATGTTTTTTATTCGTGATCTTTTGATATCTGTTCCTTCTGCCCACGGAAGCATTCATGCTCATTTTTTTATCCTTTTCATTTTTACCTAATGTTCGCCACGGGAAAAATCTTTTATATTTATCTGCTTTTCCAACTTCTCACGTTTCATTCCATATTATAATAGCTTCAGCAGTAAAAATTCCTTGATTTACTCTAGCAATTTTATTTCAAGTTTCTCGTGTTCATTGAAAATTTAATTCAGAATACGCCGAACCTATTTTTACTTTTTTCGCTTATAAAACTTTATTTTAAACTGTGTTTATCTTTATAACGTTTTTCGTTTATTTTCTTTGTTGTTTTGACAATTTCTCGGGAAAGCGTGTTTTACTCCATTGCATTCAAGATAGAAAGGGCTGTACTTCCTTTTCTTATGTCTATTATATGTCAGAAGGTAATCTCTTATAGCTTAATAATTGCTTTTATCTTGGCCAAGAACAATATTAATAGTTAAAAATTTTCGCTAAACCTAGCTGCATTGTTGAAATTCCAAAAAATTTTATTGGTACCAACGTAACGGGTTATCGGAATTTTAAGCATTATCACTTCATTCAAATAAATTTTATTTAATTAGCGTCATTATTTAAACAATGTTTTGGAAGATATGTCATATCTTTTCTAGTCAGACGATTGCTTTGGCGGAGCACGCAACGACGGATACTTGAACGTTATTTTCATTCCAATCCACATTGCATTTATCTTTATACCGATTTTCATTTCCCGAGGTAGTCGCGAACGGTCATAATTTCTTCAAAAAAAGAAATTCACGGAACCTTTTTTTCCTGGCGGCCATGGTCTCCGCTCTATTGCATTATTGTTTTCTCATTTCGGTTTTTAAAGCGAAGAAATTTTTTATCGCAATTTTCTTACCAATTCCAAGCCTATCTCGAGCTCCTTTTTCCCCGGGCCGTGTTTTTTAAAACCTCATTCTGTCGTCCCAATATATTCTCTCTACTCCCCCCCCCTCCCCCCTCAGTACCTCCCTCCAAATCCCCCCCCTTCCCCCTCCCCTCATCTACCCAACCTGGCTCCTGCACCAGATACGGTTCATTCCTATATCAACCCAATCCTCTATTTTACACCTATTCCACTCCCACCTTTCAAGCCGCACACGCAAGGGGTGAGGTCGGGAGACCCCAATCCCTCCTCCTACACCCTACTCCTATTCCGATCCTCCCTTTATCTCCCTCTCATTTCCACCTCCTCCACGCTCCCACAATCCAATCTTTTTTCCCTCTCCTAGACTCTCATCCTCCTCCCTCCTTCCCCCCCACTCCCCCCCCCCCTTTTCATCCCTTCCTTCAATTCCTATAGATACGCCCTCGCCCTACCATCCGCCCCACCTCCTTTAACTCCCATTTCGCCCGTATTTCCCCTTTTGCACAATATCTCCCTCTCCCACGCCCCCTTCTCCTCCTCCCCCGCCCACTCCACTTCGGATACATCACCTTCCGTCTACCCTTGTATCTCTCTCTCTCGTCCTCTCCTTTTCTCTTTCCCTCTCCAACTCTTCCCTCTCTCCCTCATTCTTTATTTCGCTCGCTTCCTGCCTCGAACTCTGCCACCCCCCCCTCCCCCCACCTCCGCGGTGTTCTCTCTTCCCCTCTCCTCCCTTCCCCGTCTCTCTCCACTCCCCCTCCCAACTCATGCGCTACACTCACTTCCACTCCAATAACTTGAAAGAGGGTGGTGTGGAAAGGGTAGGGAAGGGATGCTGGGGAAAAAAGGGGATTTTTTTCCTCTTTCCTGAGCCGTGGTGCTTTGCAACGAGTGCTTCCTACTCCCTTCTTTTTTCTCTCCATCCCGAAAACCCCCATCGCAGTCTCCCTCCCGTCTCCTCCCCTTTCCCTCCTCCTCTCCCTCCCACTCTCTCTCAGGCTCGTTTATTCATGCGCTCCACACTTCTCTCTCTCTCTCTCCCTCTCCCATCTTTCCATTTCATCTCTCGCAGCGGCCACCCCGCGGCGCCACTACTGCGGAACTCAACCGACTTCCAACTCCTCCTCCTCAACCTTGCTCGACTCACACTCCACTGATGGTGCGGAATCCGGGAACTCCTCGATGAACAAACGCACTCCACCACCATCCACCACCTCGCCCTCTCTCTCTCTCTCTCTCTCTCCTCCTTCCTCACTCCTCCTACGCCTTTAACACCTCCATGACTCCTCCTCCTCTTCTTCTCTGCCCACACCATTACTTCGCCATCTCCCACTCAAATATCTCCTCTTCTCTCTCTCTCTCTCTCTCTCTCTCTCTGCCTACCTACACACTCATTCTTTTCCACTCCTTTCTCCCCGCCCATTATGTACATATTTTTGCGACGCGTCTCTCTCCCTCCTTCCCTCCATCTCTCTCGTTCTCTCTCTCACTCCATTTTTTTAAAACTCTCTCCACCTTCGTTCTTTCGAATCTCTCCCTACCTTACCCTTTCTCCCTCACCTCCCCCCTCTCTCTCTTTCTACCTCCTAAAACCTCTTCTCTCCTTCCTGTCATGTGTCCTGCGATCTCCAAACTCCACCTCTCTCGTCTCTCTCTCTCTCTCTCCTCCCAACCTCGCCCCCGTCCCCTCTCGCCTCTTTTACGGTATGTTCTTCCTACCAAAGCAGCCAACCCATCATCTCCCACTCCCGCCACCCCCTCTGAACCCCGCCCAACCTCCCCCGCGCCTCCTTCACGCTCCCCACCTCCCACCGGAACCCTCCTCCGCTGTGTACTCCAATCAACTCCCATATATCCGCAAACATTTCTTCTTCCTCTTCTTTTTAAGATATTTTTTACTCGTTCCCTTTTCTCTCTGTTTCTTCAGACTTCCCATTATCTCCTCTTTTCCTTTCCTTCCGTTTTTTACACTCTCGTAGTGATCCCTCTTGGTTGAATAAAAAAAACTGAATAAATATCCATTTCATATGTATATAAATATATATATTCGGAAACGTCCATTTTCGCCCTTTCGATTTTCCGTACCTTGGTTCTGTTTTTTTCCAGATGTATATCACATTCACATATAGCTTTTTTTTTAAACATTACTATTATTTTTGTTGCGTCTCTTATGCCGCTTGTATACGCCTCCCTACCTTCGATTGTTTTTTCCGCCATTTCCGCGTCCTTTTCGTTTTTTCGAAATTACGCTTACCTTTTCTTTCGCATTTTCTCCATCCCCGCCAGCTGTCGGTTTTTCTTTTTCCGAAATCATTTTCCGTAAAATTTGTTTTTTTTTTTGTTGCGAAGGAGCGTAAGTTAAACGGTTTCCCGAGCGATTTTCCCCGTGTGTTTCGAATTTCGCTATGTCGTTGTTTTTTCCCTTCTCCCTCTTCCCCCCCCCCCCCCTCCCTCCGTTATATCTCGCACTTGTATTAACCCGAATGTTATTTATTTTCTCTCCTGCGAAGATTTTTTTCACTAACTGTTTTTTTTTTTCCTCCCCCGTTTCCTCCCGCATCTTCATCACTCTCTCGCCCCCCATCATCCGCCATCATCCCACCATCCATACGATCGAATCTGCGCACCGCCCCCATTCTGGACCTCCCGCCTCCGCCGCGAGAAGGACTCAACTCAGCCGAGGAGAGACATGTGAGTAGAAAAGAATTTTTTTATGCATATATCACGCCGTGTAGAGCGATCGATTCGATCGCTTGCTCTCTCTCTCTTTCTCCCTGTCTTCCTCCTCCCTATCTACGTAATCCTTACTCCCGCCATTTTCCTCCCTCTCCCGTTCTCCCTCTTTCTACCTCTCCGTATCTCTCTCTGAATCTCTCTCTCCATGCTTCTTTCTCCCTTCCTCTCTCTACCTTCTCCATGCGTCTCTCCTCCCTCTTCCTCTTTCTCTCTCCCTTACCTCTTCCTTCCCCCCTCCCTATTTCTTTGTATTCCAGTTTTATTTGTTTACTTCCTATTGTCTTACTTTTTATTGGCTGCGATATTTATTAACAATCTTTGTGTTTATTGTGAAAGTATTTTACCAGTGTGTTTAGGCGTAAGAAAGGGCTAAACCTCACCCTAAGAAAGGCTTTTTTCTGTCTTTTCCTCTTTCTTTTGATTCATACCATCTTGTCTTTTCCTCCATTTCTTTCTATTATTATTCCTCATTTTCTCCCCACCTTCCCTCTATCTCCTCTGCAAATTTATCCTCTCCTCCCTACGCCTCTCTCTGTCTCTCATCTTCCCCCTCCCTATGTTTCTCTTATCTCTCTCCCTCGAATCTTTCTGTGTCACTCTGTCGGATCGATGGTTTGAGAGAGGGAGGGGAAAAAATGCATCTTTATTCCGTCGCAATGTTTGACGAAGCGTATCGAAATGGCTTCTAGTCGTATGGATTTGGGAAAAGCGTTTTGTTCGCAAATGTATTTTTTTCCTGTTTTATATTCCCATCCGACTTCGGGGCGTTACCTCTGCTCTAAAGGATTAGATGTATGTTGGCGTAGATACGCGAGGGTATCGTTCTCCCAAGACTTCATTTTGTTCGCGGAGGGCTTTAACTCGTTTTTTTGGTGAAAATATTGCCTCGTTTTATTAGAAAACTTATCTAAAAGCGTTCCCAAGCGCACGTTTTTATTTGGTTGTAACGCTTCATAAACATGTTTAAGAAACCGACTACAGCGGTTGCCTTCAACTCCTGTTTTGTAATGGTTTTGTATAGCCTTTGAATAATCATTAAAAGTGTTTAAAGGTAAGCTTTTATCTTATTTTGGTGGTGGTGGTTGTTGTTGTTTATGATTTGAATGGAATAAACGGCTTAAAATCGATTATGCATTTCAAATTATTTGTCGAGGATTTTGTTTTACGTTTGCAAAATGAAACTTTTTCGCCACTGTGCAGATATGAAGTCTTGAGAATTTTTAAAGCATCCACGTAGGTTTCTCATTTCGATAGTAAAGCGATCGGTTCCCTTTTTTAGCACTCAGGTGCGTCTTCCGTTCTCGAGGATTTTCGAAGGTTTTCGCGCTATCTCGTGAGAATTTTACGTCGGTTAGCCTCTCAGACGCAAAGTTGATTTCTCGACTTTTTAAATTCATGTGTGCGCTCATCTTCCCCATTGATCTGCTTGTTTGTTTTAGATTCCTTCATCTCTAACTACCCTGTCTCGGTTTGTTTGGTTTGCATTTCCTCTTGCTTACAAAGTTGCGCCAAAGACATCCGTTCGCAAGGAAAATGCAAATAATTGACTTCTGCTTTGAAACCTTAATTTTTTTTATAAACGACTTAAAAGTCTAAATATGTTTCATTCGGATACTTTTATACATTTTGGATTAATTTATTTTTGAGAAAATACGTACCTACGTAATTTGCTATACAAAGGTGTAATCAGATGTTATCGCTGTCGTAAGAGTTCTATTTAGGTACTAAAAATTCTTTGGTTGCTAATTTTGAAATGTGACTTAAAAGGCGGTAGGAATCGTTTAAATAATTTTGTTTCTCCTCTGATTATCAATGAAGTGATCGATAGCTTTAGTTCCATTTGACTATTTTGTTTTAATAATTTATATTTAAGAAACTGTAACTATCAGTTGAATAAAATATAACTATTTTACTTATCCTTCTCTTTGTCTATTTAAATCAAAGCCGTGTTATAACATTACTCAATTTCTTTATGCACCAAGTGAAAGATGAAGACATTGACAATTCTTTCGGTATTTTGAGACCTACATTCTCGCATTTGTCTTTCCCTAATTAGGGAAATTTTTACTTTTTATGCAGACTCCTTTTAACGGTACCTTTTTTTTGCGTGTTATGAGGTTATTCCAAATTAACACATCAAGAAATTCGTTAAGTTTTGAGACGGCGTGGAGGAGAAGAAAGTCAGTCCGCGTGAAATTGTGAAAATCCGATGGCCAATAAGTGAAAATGTTAATTACTCCCAGGGATATGGTGAGAGAAGTTCCCAACTCCAATAAAATATCTCCCATTTTTTTCTTTCGACGCTATTCTTAGACAACCCTCTCCCACCTCCTTCATCTCGGACATCTCCCTCCCCTCTCCCCTTCTCCTCCTCCCCCTCCCCTTCTCCTCCTCCCCTTCTCCTCCTCCCCCTCCCCTTCTCCTCCTCCCCCTCCTCTTCCTTCCTTCTCAGCCTTCTTCATAGTCTTAACACTCCATATCTTCTCTCCGCTCGCTTCTGCCGGGAAGAGTTAAGTCACCCGTAAAGACAGGGAGGGAGGGGGGAGGGGAGGGGAGTCTGCGAAAGCACTTGGGCAAATAGAGGTGCGGAGAGGAGGAGGGAGGGAGGGAGATTTGGGTCGGGATGAATAATAATGGGGGGAGGGAGTAAAGGGGAAGTATGAGGGGGGGGGGGAGTTGGTTTGAATGGGTAGAGATAGGGGAATGGAAATGGGAAAGGGTAGAGGCGGAGAGGAGATTGGCGATAGGTAAAGGGGTTGGATTGAAACGCGTGCGTGCGTCTACGCGTGTTGCGGTTCAAGAGCGTGCGTAATATGATGGTGTGGGAACTCGGATTCCTTCATGGTGGCGATGGTGTCAAATTGATATGGAGCGTGGGTGCGGCGTTTAAGCGCGGGTCGTTGGCGTAATGCGTCGAATCGCGAAGGGGTATTTTAGGTATTCGTCTGGATTTGATTGTAATGCTTAAAAATATTTCCTTCAGATCAAGGCTGATAAATGTAACTTGGTGATTATTAGGTTCAAATTCCGTGTAAAAGGGGAATTAGTTCGAAAAGTTAGGAATTATTATCATAAAATCAGCTAATTTCGTAGAAAGTTTGTTTTTGAGATTGAGTACAAATTTAATTAGATTCGGTGTCAAAGGGTCAAAATATATCCTCTGAAAGGGACTTATTTTAAATGGGGATTTTGGTTATTATACTTTTAAATCGTTTCCTCGTTTCTTTAGTTCCTGGACTTATCCCCGCCAGGCTCGTTAAATATCAGAGTAGCTTGAGTAATCCCCTCCAAAAGTCCATATGATACCGGCTGGGCACACTCGCCAACATTATAAGCCTTCTCAACTGCTACAAAAAAGTCTAATTTTTCCGCGTAACCATTTCGCCATCAGTGTTTTCCAAATGATTGATAAGATTCCAGATCGCTCGCTCGTACAAATTCGCTCACATTTTTCTGATACAGCGAATCGCACCATTACGGTGGTTTCGTCACGTGCATAATTGCTTTAAATACCTCCACGAGCGAGGAGTTCGGATTGCGTGGTAATTAATAAAAGCCCATCGAGGCGTTTAAGAAATTAGTTCCAGAGGAAAATGCCGTTGAAATGAGAGAGACCCTTCTTGAACCTCAATCGGAGACGTTTTCAGTTTCGTGGTTCGGTTTCTCGATAACTCGGGCGGAAGAAACGCGTAAAAAAATCAATAAAAAGTGGCTTAAGAAGATAGATATCGGATAACGTTTCGTTCGCTTCTCGAGAGTTTAAAAAAAATTGTTTTCGAAGAAACGACGCCCGGGAGAGGGCGGTTTAATCAATCGAGAGAGAAAAACGCAATTGGATTGTCTATTGTTTTTTCCCGTCTCTTCCGGTGTTGATTTCAACCTCTACTTGAAAACTCGCGCGAGACGGCTTTTCTCCTTGTTTTCTATAAGGTTTCCGGGGTAACCGCACGAAAGGAACAAGCGGAGGTGCTCGAAAGACGGAGGAGGGAAAAATATGCGACGAGGTAAACTTTTCCCGGGCTTCGTATTAATTTCTTTTCTTCCTTCTCTTGTCTCGCGTCTCCGGTGAAAAAAAAAACGGTTGAGTAATTTCGCGAAGAACGCACACTTCAGAAAGTTTGATTATTTTTCTTCCTCCTCTTCTGGTGAGAGCGCGGTTTTTTGCTCGGTTAAATGAACCGTTAATCGTTCATCTTTTGTCTTTCACGCTCCGGTAAATTCGCTCCGCGGTTTTTTTTGTCCTTATCAGCGCTCGGTTTATCATTTTTCCAGCTTTGTCGTGCGTGCGCAATCGATGCGCGGTGCGGCGATTCGCGAATTTTCCGTCATTTTTTTATTCTCGAAGGTGTTTTTGCGCGAGTGGTTGATTTATTTTCAGTAGTGGAGATTTTTTTTCGCTCGTCCGCGGAATGCGTTCTCGTGCCGTGTTTCTTCTCTCGATTTGAAAAATGCACCGAGTAGAATGCGAAGTGTTTTGTAGCATACTTTACGCGTTTTTTTGGATTCTTGGGGATTTATTACTTGTTTCATCGCATTTATAACTTTTTCGCTCTTACATTTATATGAATCACGTGAAAGGATTGTTTGAAGCAGGTATTGCAATTCCGCAGAATTTGAAGTTTTTCATTTAGAAACCAAAATCTCCAGATGGTCAGAATAAGTCTATTAGAGAAAACGGTGGGTTTGGTATTTCATTTATGGAAAAAGAAATCTTCGAAAAGATATAGCATTTTAAGTTTACGCTCGTTAAGTCACATTCGACTAAATTTATTATACTCTAGTTTAACTTCGTTAATTACACTTAAATGCGTTGTGAAATCCGAACCGTTTTCGCTATAATATTATTTTGGCGCAAACCTCCTGGATTAACACGCGGGAAATTCCAAATCGTCTCCGCGAATCCGGTTGCTAGTATATTCTCCTATTGTCGCTTAAGTTAATCGGATAAAATAAGTCGCGACATTTCTCAAAAGATGAGAATTCCTGAGGAAACAATTTCCCGCGAGAGACCGAAATAAAATAAATAAAGAGAGAAGTATATTCCGCGCGAACCAAATCCAGTCATCTTCTACGATTGACTCTAATCAAGTTGGATGTTTTTTTTTTTCGAGACGTAAGGGAGTAAGAGAAAGAGAGAGAAAAAAAAGAACGTCGGGAATTATTCTTTTCAAAACCACCGTCGGAAAATTCCTCCAATAAATCTCGACCAATGAGACTCCGGGAAGAATCATTTAGACTTCAAGTCACGTATAACCGTCAACGACCACAGCGAAGTAGGTACGTACTTCCAAGATCTCCCACCACGCGGCGCAACTGTCCCGCCGGGAAGCGGAAAGGAGAGAAGGAAAAGGAGATAGAGAGGGAGTGAGAGGTCGTGGAGGAGAGAGAGAGAGAGAAAAAAGGGAGGAAAAACAACCGAAGCCTTAATTTTATCCCTCCGCACTCCATCGCACCTGCCGCCTGCCAACACACTCCCCCTCCTCCTCTCTTCCCTAAAAGCACCCTCGACACCCCTCCTCCTCTCCTCACTATAACGGGAGAAAATATGCTGCTGTTCTCGGGGCGCAGTGTAAATGCAATTGGCGAGGTGGGAAGGGAGATTTTGGTCGGCCGGGGAGAAAATGAAGGGAACATTCCCCTTCCCATCCCAACTCTGAGTTTCCCTCCTCCCCTTCCTCCTCCTCCTATCCTCCGAGACAAAATCCTTACTAAACCCCAACTCCTTACTAAAACCCTCCATTTCTCTCTCCCTCCCTCTCTCGAACCTAACTCCTTAATACGTTCGCCCTCTCCCACCTCCCCCCCCCCCCCTTCCTCCACTTTTCCGGTGTAACTTCGGAGACTTCTAAACCTCCTACTGCTTCTATTCTGGCACCACATCGTTCCTCCTCCCTCCACCTCTCCCCTCACGACGCCGCCCACCCCTTCCTCCCACATTTCTCATCTCGCAACGAGACTGTTCTCATTTCTCTCCCCCCCCCCCCTCCCCCCTCAAACCTGCCTCTCTCTCTCTTATCCTCTCCTAACCTTCTCATTTGCATCAATTCTCCGCCTTATTAGCCACTCCTCTCTCCCTCCCCCTCTGCCTCCCATCGAGTTTCCTCTCCTTGCCATACGGTTTCCTCCTCCTCTCTCCCTCCTTCACCCCCCCTCCCTCCACCTCTACTCCCTCGCTTCCATTACTGCTCCGGCATTGCTCCGCTATCGTCGTTCCCGAGACAGCAATCTCATTTCTTCCTCCCATCTTTTCCTTTTCTCGCCCGAATGACCCCCTCTCTTTTCTCCCCCCCCCCCCCCCCCCCGTATCCGTGTAAAACGCGTAAGTTTGCCGCCTTGGCTAGGATGGCTTTATTTTCCTAAGGGGAAGGTCTCTATGTCTTAAGGTTTCATTCTTTTAGTCGGAAAATAAAAAAAATTACCTGGCGCGTCGCGATGGTGTAATGTTTTTCTTTTGATATTTTGATTGGCGTCTCGTTCGGCAGGGAATGCGTAGGTCGATTTTTTTAAAAATATCTCGCGTCTTTTGTTTAGTTTTAATAGAAAACTTGTCTCGGTGGTGGATATATGTGTGAGGTCAGTTATGCTATTTGAAGATCACAGAGAATTTGTTCGTTAACGACAAATTATTCCGTTGTAATCTGTTTATTGTTATTTGTTCTGATATTTGACGAGGTCTAAAAAATATAAATTTCGAAAATTAAAGTGCGCTAATCACCTTACAGTTTCCATTTAATTAATGACGGAAGTAATTCGTGTAGGTATGTTTTTATAATCTTCTATCGGCGATTTTTTTCTGAGGATCCATACGCTCTACTCTGTAGAGGGAATCGAAAACTCCATTTCCAGAAGTTCGAGCTATAGGGGAGGTATCAAAATCGGTGGTGCATATATTGTCGCTTTTTCTTTACGTCTTGTGTTTATTCGATGTTTTTCCTCTGGATTTTAATCGAAAGTTGCACCGAATAGATCTGGAATAATATTATTTTATCATATTTTAGAGCAAAGAGTGTTGGACATGTTCCTTGGATAAAAAATTCTCATTGAAGGAAACTCGGATCAAGTACGCCTTAGACATGCATGAAAAGATTTCCACGCCCTCTCCGGCAGTCTCTCACTCTTTTCATTTATTCCTCTTTTCTCCCTTATTTCAATCCCCCTTCTCCCCATATCTCTTTCCCCTCCCCTCTCCTGTCTTCCTCTCTGCTTATTCCTCTCAATTCCTCCTCGTATATTTCCCACTTTTTCCTACCTCTCCCCTCTTTTCCTCCCTCCCTCCTTCATTCCTGCCTTTTATCAGTCTACCTCCAAAAGCCTCTCGGCGTCGCATTTCTCGTTTTCCAGCTCCAAGAGGCTATTTCTCGTTATCCAATTAAGAGGCTCTTACTTACTGCACTCGGAGAAACCCAATCCAATCCACCACACCCCTTCTCTTCCTTCCTCCATCTCTCTTTTTATTTCTTCTCTTTCTCTCTCTCTATTCCTTGATTCGGCTCTTCTCTTACGATTCTTCTTTCTTCCTCCGATTCTCGCTTTCTTTTGGAACGTTCTTTTCAACAGTCTTCGGTGTATCTCATGGACAATTTTCCATCCGAAGAATATCTCCTTGTTAGATATCCAGAGAGAGGTTATGGTAATGATGTTCTCCCATTAAGGTCTGTCGGGCGATGGATTAAAAACACGGGGATAATCCGTTTTGCCAGGTTGAGAGATAATTATTTTTTGAATGCCTTATTGCAAGACATGCGGTCAAACTCGGTTCGTTATTATAAATGTGGTAGATAAGGGTCGTCTTAAAAAGTTTCAGGCTAGTGTATAAAGTGGAGGTGGTATAGTACTTTCAAAAGCTTATGGCACCTTCCTGCGCGGACTGCGACGTAATGTAGGGGAAAGCGGTTGTGGAGGGGGAAGTTGAGGGGGAAGCGAAGCTTTGGAACCCGCAGCTTGGCAGGTTGGTCAAACTACCGGATTCAGTTTTAAAAAGAGGCTGAAATGTTCTGAACTGTAGCTTATCATGTATATATATATAGTTTGATTTTGCACTAATTTAACTTTGAAAGAAGAAAGTATTTTCCAAAGCAAATTTTTCTTCGGGTAATTAAATACAATGTAACCAAACAACAAACAGAATAGCGATAATAGAAAGGTGAATCTAATAGAACAGCGGAACGGTTGGCAACTAACAAGGCACAAGTGAGCTCTCTCACAATTGTAAACACCCTCACCCCTCGGTAGGGTTTCTAAAGTGGACTCTTCCATACCGAAAATCGTCTTCTGCGCAGGTGCCGTAAGCTTTTGAAAGAGCTGTACGCGGGTTCGAGTCTTGGTTCCGATTGAAATGGGATGTGTTCGAGTTTTTGTTTTTCAGTTTTCAAAATTTTTATATTTTTTTGGCGTTGTTGATTTTCTTCTTTTTCCATTGTTGTTTTAATTTCCTTTTAAATTTGACCCGAAGGACCGTTATCTCGTGTGTTATGACTTGGGTAATTATAAATTAATTTCTACTCGAGTGATATCACTAGAGATTTATGGTCTTTCGGGTTTAATTTAAAAAGGAAATTTGAACAAAAATGGAAAAAGTTCAAAAATTAATAGCTGGCAAGAAAAATGACAGGTGACACAAATAATTGTTTTTAAAGCCCGTAAAAAAAATGAAGCGTTTTATAAACGGGTGCAAAATCCGCCACAAGAGACCGGTCACGGCAGCGTGTCGGCAAGCGACTGCCCAAACTAATACAGAAGCGAGCCAATCACAGAAGTGGAAACGATAGACCGCTGGGATTGAACTCGCTTCCTTCGTATTAGGGGGCAGGCGCTTAACCCACTTCGCTAACCGAACCGACAGCGAAGAGTAGGAAATAAGTTCACTTGCTATAACGCCCAGTCTGTTTTTATTTGTCATATCAATGAATAAGTTTATAATGTTTGACCATGTTCGCACGAATGAATGTCGGTATGTTTTTGTACCTTTTATTCAGTTTGCAAAGTCACTGTGGCATCAAATAAATTAGAGCTCGGTGGGAAAATATAGTATTCACAGCAGTATCAGCATTTATATTTAGTCTGTGCTCATCCTGGAAGTTATACAGCCAACGTGTGTCGGAATCAAAAGCCCTGGCGTGCTGCGTGTTGTCTAATTTACGCTGTTCCTACCCTTACCAGGAACTCAAATGTGAAATTGTATAAAACGTACGAAAATGCCGCAATTTCAACCCAACTCCCGAGATAGTGTTTAAAAATTAGCTTCACACTACATTGTATCGCATAACGTTAGGAGGAAGCTACGCGCAAGGTATGAAATCATGCGTACGTGAAAGGGAATTAATTTACGAAGAACCTTGTATTCCTAATTTTTGGAAAAAAATCCTCTAATGTTAAGGAATACGTAAAAATTTTACAAAAGTACTTAAATGAAAGATAAGATAAAATATTTTCGTGGTGACGTTGGTGTTCTGTCAAAAGATGAAAATTCGCGATTGAAGATGATTATTTACTCAAGGGTAGACTTAGTTATAAATGTACCTTCTATGGATGAATTCCAATTGCATCAAGAAATAATCATCAGAAAAATATCACATTTTTCAAGCTGCATACATTTGATGCCCGAAGCCGCAACGAATATTTATTTTTTTCTAGGATTTCCGCATAAAAAATTGTCGTCCGAAATGTTCTTTATTCTTACCGACGCATTCTCGCCTACTTAGTTTTTTTTTGTGCCGTCCACAATCAACGATCGAGATTTCACTCGCTTCGAAAAACAAGTCGATCGAAAACGCTCGGGACAGCTTAAAAGTCGATCTTCCACGAACCGAAAAAATATTCCCGTTATCAGTTTATCTTCCGATTTTAATTTATCGCTCGGGGAAAGAGTGGGAGGGGGCGTTCACGTGAGTAATAACCTTGGGACGCGATAAATTCGGCGTAATTAAACGCGCGGAATAGCGGCAGTGGTTGGAGGAAGAGGAGGAGGTGAAGGGTATATCGCCCTATCGCAGGGCTTCCTCTTTTCGCATTAATTTATTCGCGTCGCCAAAAAAAAAGACGGTCGGGTTTATGTAAATAGGTGTTTATACATGTATATATATATATATGTATATGTACACACACACATATATCCGATAAGAGAGTAGGGAAGTAAAAATCTCGAAATCCTAGGCATTTAGAATGCCCTCGCACCGCTTTCGGTTCGAATTTCGAACGTGGGGTATAATGTTCACTGTTGGGTCGTGTGCGGTGAGAGGGAGAGGTCAGTGCGGTGGTCTGGAAGGTGGTCAGCGTGGAGGGAGAGAGAGGTCAGGAGGGAGATAGAGAGAGAGAGGGAGTTGGGCCGCTGGCGGTTTCCCGCGGCTGCACAGCTGCCGGACCACATAGCCGCCGTACCGGAGTACACAGAAGAAAACGGTATGAGTAGGGATTGGAGGGGGGATCGCGGGAGGAGTAGTGGAAGGAAGCCGGCGCTAAGAAAGTAGGAAGGGAGGGGGGAACAGGAAGCAAAGTGACGTCATTGCAAATGGCTTTTTAGACTATTAACTATTTTTATGTCGTGAACAAAGCTGGCCGGGTAAACGCTCCGCGGTCGATGGATGACCTAGGTAACTCCGGAAACCATAAAAGTGTTGATTATAGAAGTTACGCAATACGGTTATAAAGAAGCCTCCCCAGCGGAGGTTCACTGTTGATTATAATGATTATATGTTACTATCTGATGCTGATAATTCGATGGTTTCTTGACTAATTAAAATAAACATCAACTGAAATTGAGTCGTAAGCAGAGCTCGATAATTCATTTTTGCAGTGTATCATTCCTTTGGGGCGAGGGCGGTTTAATTTTATTTAATGTTTTTTATCGTTTTAATTGCTTATGTTTGATACAACATGCAGTCGAATCGGAAATTTTTTTGTCAGATAACTTATAGGATTTAATTATTTGCATGAAAATTTTCTTTTGCCATTTTAAAATCATATTAATGCATTTTTACGCCGAAGACGGTATTTATTTGCCGAATTTGTTTTATCAATAAGGGTCTTTTTAAAAAGGTTATAATCCGTTTTAACTTAGTTAAAATATCTTTGACAGGAGGAAATATTTTCGAGATATCAAAAATTCGAGTAGTCGAAACTAGTGATCGACATACAAGTTAATCGCAGTTTGGCTATATACATATATGTACATGTAAATATACATATATGTATATGTACATATGTATATAGGTTAAGAGATCTGGGAGAGACTCGGGAGTCGGCTGAAGAGAGAGCAGTAGAGAGGTTGGGAAAGAGAGAGAGAGACTGAGAGGTGGGGAGTGGAGATAGGGAAGCGAGCGCTATGTAGGAAAAAGGAGGTGGGCGAAGAGCTGCCAGAGGTTTCCACGGTTTGCCGTACGTATGCGGGTGGGGGTGGGCTGGGTTAGAGTCTGCGGAGACGGGAAGGTCGGGGGAGGACGAGTGGGGCGGACCAGACAGTCGCCTCCCCCTTTAACCACTCCACGCATGCGCACGGGGGCACTTAACTCCTGTTTGCCCCTTCTTTTTTTTTCCTCCTACTCCAGGCCACCTCTCAGCGCGAGGAAATCGATGTTCTTTGGCAGCCATAACAACCCCACAATCCTCCTCGGATGCCCCACCCCTCCTCCTCATCTCTCTGCTCATCCTCCTCTCTCTCTCTCTCTCCTATCTTCGCCTCCTTGTGTGTGGTATTCTCGTTCTTATGGTCTCCGCAGTGCGCTGTTCCTCCTCTCTATCTCCTAGCTTATAGCTTCGTTCTTTCTCATTGTCGGCTTGCCTCGAGTGACTCCTGAAGGCAGGGCGTGGGGTTCCACCTATCGACTCCTTGAGGAACTAGATCAGGCTTTTTTTTCTTACTCCCGTCTTTATTAAAATGTAATACGGTATACCCTGGCGTTTTTCTCTAAAAGATGAATCGAGTTTTTTTTTATTGGAGGATGTGTTATATGAATGTTTGATGGGTACGGTTGAATTTTGTGTTTACTCTATCGGCTTACTTCGTAGTTTCCGTGCGGTGGCTTGTTTTTTTATTTTTTGTCTTTATTTGAGAAAATTGGTGATGCCTTTGTTTTTTAATTGTGGGATGCGTCGGATTAGAGTAATTTTCTGGATTATTTTAATCTTTTGTTTCTATATCCCGAGAATGCCGAACTTATTTTTTCATCGTCATTTATAGTTGTTTCCTGAATATGAATTCTGAAAATATATTCGAGAGAAGTGAAAGATATTTATGGCGTCTGACATAACTAATTCGAGTTGTACAAATAATGATGATTTGACGTAATCATTAGCTATCTTCAGTTTTTCTCGTATCCGTTTAGTTGCTCAGTTAGCAGTAGCAATTTATATGTCCAGGATTGATCGATTGAACTGCAGAAGGATCGATCTGTTTACTCAGAGTCAACACAATCCAATGATAATATCAGAGAAATGCGTCTACCGCACCAATGTCGAATGCGTTACTCGCAGTCAACTATGAATATGGTCGTTCTTAGGTTGAATTTAATCCCGTTTCACCTCTTGCATAAACGGTAGTCTCGGTGAAATAGCAACAATGCGAGGCTCAGACGGTAATGATTTTTTTAACTCCTTCCCCCTTTGTCACTTAACTGCGACGTTTAACTAAATTTTTAACCACGGCACGAAATTTCAAGTATTCTATTAGGAAGATTGGGAATTGCTTGAAATCCTTTTGTTTTTTCCTTCCCCTTGAAGAGAAAAAAGGCCTTAATGCACATTGTAAATTACTACCTTTTTACAAAGACAAATTGGTCCGCGCAGACGACTTTTAAACTTTTATAATTCAGAAAAAGATCGTGAGAGAGCAGTGGGGAAAAAGATAATTCGGTTCCTTGTTTTGTTATGGAAATTATATATATATATATATCCTCGGGAGACTTTCGCGCACTTCCACATCGCTGCCTCCATAATATGTTCTCGTATGTATCTATCCCCGAATTATTCCCTCCTCCCGGTCCTTGGCCGAAAGCCACACAATCAGCCTTCCTAAGTTCCCTCGCCGCTCGCTCACTGAGCAGTAATTAAGGTAATGATACCGCGAGGAATTGGCTGGGTTCTCTATTAGTATCTTCTTCCGCCATCCGTCCCTCTCTCTCTCTCTCCTTCCTCTCGTCCTAGCCATTTCCTCTCAATGATTTAAGCGTGGCGCACAGCGGAAGTTGTAATCTTCTCGCCGTTCTTTTGTTTTTATTGTGCCATGCCTGTTTAGAGAGATCTGTACGTAGTCCCGTATTCGAATTGGCGTACTCCCGCGGATTGTTCTTTCTATCGAGGTAGCCTTTTGAAGCTGTGTAATACGATGCTAATCATGTCGGTTTAATCATTGGGTCAGAGTCATGTTTGGTTTGCGGGATTATTTGTACTTATAAATTCATACGTAATCTGAGGTGCTAAAATGAAGGGATTATTGTTAATGTTATTTCCAACGGGATTTTAAATCATTCCGAAGTAGTTTAAAAATTGGTTTTGAGTTCGGGAAAAATTTTAAATTTCTACGGCTAAATCTCGTGTTGGTGGATTATTTACATGTATTTAATCGCTGCAAAAGTTCATATACCTCAAAAACTACTTGCAGTAGTAGCACGATTCTTGTGCCATTCCTTTGAAAATTTAGTTTGGATAGTTGAGAATGGTGGTGTTACGAGGTTCCAAGTTCGATGGACTTAATATTCGTTTTTATTGATGTTTATAATAATTTATTTTTAAATTTTATCTCGGGATTATAATTTAAAATGAGAAATCATGGTAATAGCATCACTGCATTTTTTAGACAAAACGTCAAAGAAATGTATTCGATGAAGTTTATTATGCAATGTGCTAATGAGAAATTGTTTTAGCGTAGGAATTAATTGTAGCTACATAGTTCCTTACTAAATCCACAGATTCGCTGTGTTGTCTCATCCTTCCATCAGATCATTTTCTTGATCCTTGGGTTTCTATGTACTGCGTTTAGGGATCTTATTTTATTTATCTCGCATTCTCCGTTTTATAAAATTCTCTTTTCGCTTAATATTAATATATATTAGTTCTAGTCTTTTCTCGTTATATTTTCAATGTTTCCTTTTAATATAGATTTTTCATTCCACCCGTCGTTTTAAAAACGCATTTGTCACGTCGTAGCATAGTAGATTTGTCTTTGAAGCCAGTGAGGTGGAAGCCTTTCATCCCAGACCACCGTGTTTCTTTCCTACCCTTCTTCCCTTTGTTCCATTGCTCGTCTGTCTCTTCATATCCCACCGTCCGTTCCTCCGTCCCAATCCCCTTCTCCCTCGTGTTTATCGACGACTGCACAACCGAGAAGTATTTTGGGAAACCATCTTTTTAATGCTGTTTCCAGAGAAGGTTGGGGGGGGAGGTAGTGGCGTGGCGGGTCGTTGTATTGGAACTCTCTGCACCCTCCTCATCCCCTCCCTCCCCCCTTCCTTTTATGGAAGCTTTAATTACCCTACAACCCCGCGCCGCTGAAGAGAGAGAGAGGGGGGGGCAACTAACCCCCTCCCTATCTCTCAGCCTACCAAGCCAATAGTCAACAAGTGGTGTTAAGACGTGTGCACGTTTTTCCTCCCCTAACACTCAACCCTTTCTCTCTCTCTCTCTCTCCCTCTTTCTCCATTCTCTCCGTACCTCCTTCCTTCCTCCTCATCCCTTTTCCGACCTCCAATTCGCCTCTCAACCTCTTCGTCTCTCTCTCTCCACCCACTTCCCTTTACCCCCTCTCTCTCTCTCTCTCCTTCACCCTCTCTAATTACTACAATTAGTCCAATTAACGGCAGCCGCTGCGGGGAATGAGAATCATATTAAAATGGCTCTAGATAGGAGGTGTTTTTAGAGAGGCGGAGATATTCGAGATTGTGTAGACGAAGAATATAAGGGAGAAAGGGGGAGGAGAAGGGATACGCACGAAGGGGGAAACGAATTACCTCGGAGGAATTTAATGGAGTGATTTATAAGGTCGGAAGGGACTCGTCCCGCCAAGTTGGTTTTTTTTCCTTGCTAAACTTCCGCTTTGATGCGTTTTAACCTTCCGAAATTTTAATATGTAGGAAAAATTTTTGGTTGTTCGTTCGGGACAATTGATTGTTTTATGGATCGGTTCAGGAAACCGGAAAAGGGCGAATTTTGGTCGCGTACAAGAGTTCGTACTTGTGCACCAAGCGTGTCTTAACTTTTACTGCGTTATTCGCTCATATATTGTTTTTGCGTAGCTAAGATTATTGTACATTCTGAAAAATACTTTTAGGTGTTTTTCGTTGAAATCTGATCCATTTTTAGGGTCTAACATAAAAAACAAATTAAAGTGAGGGGCACCAACTATTATTTTTCCGAATGGCGAATGGGAAAATTCTACGTCATAACCAACTTTAAATTCTTAGTTTCTTTAAAAATAATATTGTCATGCGATAATTTTTGGAGTTCTTTCGTAATTTTAAAATATTATTTCCACAATGATCACGTTGTGTCTGTGTTATTGTCCTTATTTTGTACGTTTTTATCGACAAACTTCCGTTAGTTAATCAGGATCTGGTGAAGTCATCATTAGATTTCATTGGATACGGGAAAAGTTCATTTACGAGAGGTTTTACGGGTGTTTTAAACACACGTTGTTTAGCATAGAAAGTGTGTCGTCTCACGAAGCCGTTGCCCATATTTATTCTGGGATAGGTTAGCGGAAATCGACGCCATGGGCGCGGCAGGCGGGAAAGAGGTCGTCTCCGGCGAGGGAAAAAATCGAATTCGGGAGGAAGCCATTATAAGTCATTTCCGTTGCGAGATCGCTCCTGTCCTTTCCCGGAGACGCTATCGACTTTTCCCTCCGTCGACATCCCGACGCATATCGAGTCCTCGAAAATAGCTCCAGATTTCCATAGCGTCTTCAAACCGAATCCGGTCCAACGCTCCCCATCTCGCACCCTCTTCCATGTTCTCGTCGCTTTCGCCTTCTTCTCCCCTCCCCTCTCACCCCCGTCTCCTGTATCAATATTTCTCTCACCTGTTTAGTTGCTTGTGACATTTCTTATATCTGTCCCCTCATTGGCGTCTACGCAATCCGACAGAGGTCGAAAAAAATCGAACGGATATAAAGTTAACAGTAACTCGTATAAATGGAACCATGCCCGCCTGATGCTGAAATAGAAGCCATCCTTAATTACGGTTGAACTTAACATTTCTTTCTTGGGACCATAAATCTGTTCGGCAGTTTGGTGAGTGGAGCGTATTTATCACTCAAACCTCGGCAAATTTCAGATTTGAGTCTCTTGAAAGGAATGAAATTTTTTATTCTCGGGAATTGGAAATGTATGCATATATGCATGATATCACGCCATACTTATCTGTCCCTCCTTCCACCCTAAACCTCTTCCCCTCTCCTCACCCCCTCCTCCCCCCTTTCCACCTCATCTCCCCGTATCCTCCGCCCCCTCCTCTCTGCGTGATCTGCTGCACAATTCCACGGGACCAACAGATCCTGGATAATTTATTTTTTTCCGAGACCTGAGCGGAATCAATCTTTTTCTTCTCTGAAACCTCTGTCGTACGCTAGAGTCAATCTCTCTCTCTCTCTCTCTCCGGTCTCCCCCCCCCCCTTTCTCTCCGTTTTCATCCGTCTTCAGGCACGTCCAGGTCTACAAAGCT
The DNA here is from genome assembly GCA_036926305.1 of Uropetala carovei. Classification (NCBI taxonomy): domain Eukaryota; kingdom Metazoa; phylum Arthropoda; class Insecta; order Odonata; family Petaluridae; genus Uropetala; species Uropetala carovei. The sequence goes on from JAXCHB010000070.1 coordinate 4,049,186, forward strand.
TCCCTCTAGGTTTCCCGTAAACGCACTTTTTCGGAAAATCGGCAACTTATGAATTCATTTTAAAGCGATTCCAACGTGTAGGTACGCTGTAGTTTGGCATAGTTAGGTAGTTTCAAAGGAGTCGCCATAGCATTATTTTGGGAATCGGTTCAGAAAATTTTTCAGGTGCGGTTCTTTCTCGTTTAAATTCAGACCTATTCCACCATACAGAAGCTATTAGATCCCTCGCTCAATTGTCGCCTTTGTAAAAATTATACGAAAATTGTTTTGATTTTTAATTTAGTTTGAATACAAATTTGAGATTTTTGAAACATATTTTGTTATGGATCCTTACGATTTATCGTTTGCTCGTCTTTGTTTTATCATTAAAAACATTTGGCGATTACCTGATAGATAGTTCGCTTTTCTTGCAACTAAATGTTAGAGAACTTTTCCAAAATCGCAACTACGTAATAAACTTTGCGAGAAGTTTACACTGCCATGTATTTAAAGAAGTATAATCCATAATAGCCGAAATTAAGGAAGTAAGTAAACTGCAAGAAAATTCAGTCCGTAAAAGTGGATTTTAAAAATAAACCTTAGAAGATTCTCAGCGGACGAGAACTTGAAAAAAAAAAATCGGTACAACATACATTGTACAAGATTTCTCATATACTAATGCGTCGTTTAGTTATTTTTAGAAAATGAAAATCGTATGAGCCTGTTTTTAGAAAATTCAATTTTTGTTCAAGTTGCCCAAGAATAAACTAGCCTTATATTTATTCATTGAGAAAAATGAAATATGTAGAATTATTGCAGACGTATACACAATTAACGGTACGAAATTTCATCAAAATCGCTACAGCCATTTTTGAGAAAATCTAATTATTGTTAAAGTTGTATAGAATAAACTAGCCTTATATTCATTTTTTGAAAAATATGAACTACGTAGTATTATTGCATACGTACACTCAAGTAACTGTACGAAATTTGATCAAAATCGTTAGAGCCGTTCTTGAGAAAATCGAATTATTGTTAAAGTTGCCTAGAATAAACCAGCCTTATATTCATTTTTTGAGAAATATGAACTATACAGTATTATTGAAGTAACTGTACGAAATTTGATCAAAATCGTTAGAGCCGTTTTTGGGAAAATCGGATTGTTGTTAAAAATGCGTAGAATAAACTACCCTTAATTATTGAGCAATGACAACCATTTCTACATATACTCTGCTCAGTATGATAAAAATACCTAATTACGACATTTCATTCATTTTCGCTTTACCGTTTAGACTCCAGAGCCAGTAACAGACAGACAAACAAACAGACAAACGGCATTGCAAAAACCACTTTTTCGGATTCAGCGATACATAAAACGTATATTTCCGTAAAAATCTCGAGGTCGAATTTTTTCGCGATAATAATATTTTCTCGATACTTGGTATGAGAAAGTAAAAAACGGTAGAGCAATAGAAGAGATATAAAGGGAGAAGATGAAAGTTAGGGGTTGGTAGATGGCTGCGATAAATGTTTGGAAATTGAGGAAGGAGATCGCAGGTATGTAGATAGGAGGGGGTAAAAGCGATGAGAGTGAAGTGTATAAGAGAAGCAGCAAGGAATAATTTTTTTAATCTCGAAAAAACCCTTCCGAGGTGGAGGCAAGATGAGCATGGATGGTTTTGAAGGTTGATATAAACGGCAATGGTTTACCCAGATATCTTCTCCCTCTTTCCTCATTTTCTTCTTCCAGATTGAGAGATTTTCGGGTGGGTGTGACGTAAGGAGTGTGTTTGTATTTGAGAATATCTTTGAAGGCACCTAAACTCCTTGAAGAATTTTTTGCTATTAATTTGTGTAATAAGTTAAGCTGGAAGATCAACATATACACTCTGAACTTCATTTTCATTGCGAAATTCGGTGTGATTTTGGGTTTATTTATTGTAATGCTCACAACTTTTAGGTGATCTTACATAGCCGAACCGCGATAAATTGAATTATATCGTTCGAATTATTTGTAAAAATAATATTTTTTGCCTTGTTTATTATGTTTTACTCGAATATATTTTTCCGCTTGGTATAAAGCGGTAAACGTTTCCCTAATATATTAATTTTTTCACGTTAGCCAACCACGCTGCCTAAACAGTACTTCTATCACAGACAACTGTCAGAATTTTATTCTCAAAATTCGATCCCTTGATCAATGTGATTGATGTATCGCATGTCTATGGTGGTATATGCCGTGCCTACGTAATTCTTTCTACGGTGAAGAAATCGTTCCCCCCCCCCCAACCTGTCTAATAATACTCAGACCTTGTACTGCACAATGTTATCTAAGGGAAAACGTTTAATAAAATTCTCCGGGAACATCGCGAATGTGCAGTTGATCTTCATCAGTTTTTGAAATGTGTGTACAAAAAAAAGAGAAATGAAATGGGTGTGGACCACACTGAAGACGGGGGAAATATGGTTGAATCAATATTAAAATAGTAGTGGATAAGGTGGATCTGCTCGCGCGCGCGGCAGAAAGAACCTTAAGGCATATTTTTTTCCTCTCGCTCTCCATTTCTCTCTCTCCATCCAATGGAATATGGGGGTGGGTAAGGTGTTTGATAAGTATGAGGCTGGCAGAAGAGGAAAGGGAGATTGAGTAGGAAGGAGTTGGGGGGGAGGGGATAGAGAGTGATTTGTATGGCCGATGCTAGCTGTACCACCCTCCCACCTCCTCTTCATACCCTCAAGGTTTTTAATCCCTTCTTCCTCCCTCCCCCTCGCTTCTTCCTTTTTCCCAATAAAAAAAAACCTGCCATCTTCGATGATGGAACCTCCACACTCGAAAAACTTCCACAAGCACTCTCCCTCCCCTTTCCCTCCTGGCTTCAATTCCCTCAAACCTCCCTTCCCCCTTTCCAATGCTTCCTTCTCTCTCTCTCTTCTATCTCATGCATACGATGGCAGCCTGCTTGAAATATTAAAATGGAGTTGAGAGAGGGAAAGGAAAGTGTGGGGTGTGAGGGGTTTCACTGCCTTGGGAGGGGGCGAGAAAGGGGTTTAGGGGATGATAGGGGTGGAGGACAGCTGGGAGGAATATGTAAGAGTTATAAAGGGGGAAGAAAGTATGTAGGGAGATTGGATGCTCTTGGATGTGGCTTACATGAATTTTTTTTACTAAGTAGGTCACTTTTTTCGGTGTTGTCCGAATAAAGTATTGTGAGAAAGTTGTGAATAAATTTTCCTAATTTGTTTGCTTTTGACTCGACATACTTAAAAAAAATGTATGCCCAAATTGATGTTTTTGTTTGTAGAATATTTCAGTGAAATGCTATTTTTTTCTTATTTGTTAACAGAGGAACTCCATCTCGCCTGCAGAGAGGGAGAAATATCGCCCAAGAAGTCCCGATCCAGAACATAAAAAAATGAAGAAGGAAGAAAAAGACTGTCATGTAAGTAGTTGCATCGTTTTTGGTCAAGAATTTTTCCCGTGCTGTGTTTGTATTTGTAATGGAAAATATAAATTTCATTACTAGAATTCAGTTTCAATATTTTAGATGTAGCTTATTTCAGTCTGTTCTTTACCGAAATTGATTTTCAACTATTTTCATCAGTCAAAAAGGAAAGTGATGAGGAACAACAGTAAAAGTAACCATTCATTTTTTACTTCAGTCTTGAAGGTATTCTTTGGTCAAATTTATGAGTGCCTTTCTATATTGTCCTTATTGATTTAATTGCTCTAAATATTTGTTTCAGGCAAGTGATGGGGAAAAGAGTGACCAAGATCTGGTTGTGGATGATGCAAGTGAGGTATGTAACAGTTTTTTGTAGTCACATTTTTTGCAAATCGAATTCTTCGATTAAAAAATAAGTTATGGAGGTCTGTGAAATTATCGGAGAATTTTATTGTTTTAGCAAGTTTTTTAAAGTGTTTATACTTTCATTTTAGCATGATTGTGGACTTGTTTTAATTTAAATCGTGATGAAACCATAAACGATAGAGAGCTTACACGTGGAGCACAGGTTTCTGTACTACTGTCATTTGTTTTTCTTTTAGACTTGAGGTCTGAAAAATATAAAGGGTCCACACAGGCTCATTTAACTTTTTTCGTTTAATATCTTCAAATTTAGAAAGATGGAAAGTTGAAATTTTGAGCTTACATTTCCAGATTGATGTCACTTACAAACAAGGTTCTAATACCTTATATAACAACATGCATCCATCAGATTTTCCGTATTGTTAATGGAATTTAATTATTTCTAATGTTTACGTTAACTGGTGTCACTTTTGCACATTAATGCATAATCTTCTGTGTAAATTCATAGTGAGTTAACAAATTAATTTAATCTCCACTAAGGTCTTCTATAAACTTTGTTTAAATATTATATAATTGTTATATTTCTTTAGTACATTATTTAATGGGCGTATTTTTTCCTGTAATATGCACCTCTTTTTCCTCCCAAAGAATCGTTACCTTGCATATGATTACAATAAACTCGAGTGCATTATTAGTTTTTTGCAATGAAATTCGAATAATCTTTGCAAATAAATGTACAATAACTTATAAACATTTACTTGGATACATGAATTATTTTTTCTCTCACTCATGTATAATCTCCACCTTCTCAACTTTTTTAGAATAAATATACAGTTATAGTACTCGATGTGTTACTGAACTAGAGGGTCAAAACAATAAATTAGAAACCACTTTGGATGCATAAACAACATGTATATTTATTTAACCTCTTGAAATTTAACAACACAACACTGCATACAGTTTTCATGTGATTTAAGCACATTGTCATGGTACAGAAATTGCAACGCTGATTCGTTTTTTTGTCCACATTTCTCCGACAAATTGTGCACATACATATGTACTTAGATGCTGCCCTTTTGCAAAAAGACAAAACTCACAGGTGTTAGCATGAGATGTAGGAAACACATTAAGTAGCTTGAAACACACAGACAGGTGGTGGAAACAAAATTTCTCGCATAATAAAACGGACTGTCATAAGGATTAGTGGGAGAAATTGACAATAGTGTTGACAAGGAAACCAGTGAAAAGATAGGAGCTCGGGACAAGTGCACACTCACGCAGGGGTCCTTCCTCCCTTCTGCAGTCTTCCGAGAAAGGAACTGTGCAGGTCATATCCCTCGCTTGTGTTCAGGCCAAGGGTTTTTCCTCTTGCTGATAAAGAATTGATTGGTTTCCTAAGCCAGAATGCAGAAGGGTCTCACGTCAAGGGTAAAGATAAAATCTAAAATATGGAATAACAGCAATGCTGCCAGTGTTCCACTACTGTCGTTTTTCTTGGAATGCATTATATTCCATGCTCAAGGCTTTCACATAGCCCTGGCAAGAAAGGGGAGGGAGAGGGAGGGAGGAAGAGGGGGAGAGAGGAGAGGGACGGAGGAGAGATAGAGGGGGAGGAAGGAGAGGGAAGGAGGGAGAGGGAAGGAGTGAGAAGAAGGGAGGGAGAGACAGGAGAGAGAGATGGAGGAGGGAGAGTAAGGGAGGAGAGTGGAGGAGGGAGGGAGACAGACAGACAAACGACTTTATTTCAGGCGAAATTGAGACTACATAGTCCCTTCTTACATTTAACCCTACGATATGAATTACAAATGACAATAAAAATAATAACATAAACAGAAAACAAATACCGGAAACTAAACAAATGAAAAAAAGAATAATACAAAAAAACAATTAAGAGATTGAATTACAAATTCGGAAACTTCTAAAAAGAGATGAGTAAGTATTTGTGGTAAAAACCTAGGAAGGACCTGACATGACCAACCTAATAAAAAACCACGCAGGAAAACACCCACGAAGGGAAGGGGGATAGAAAAAAACTGCGAAAATCCTACATACATGAAAGAACAATTGTGGAATTACAAATAGTATGTACAATTTTGAGATTAAAAAATCACGAGATATATTTTAAAGTGTTGAAAAATGAACATGAAGTTTAATCAAATTGAGTGAGATAAAATGAAAACATGAATATTAAAAATAAGTAGAAATATGTCAATAATAGTAATAAATCTATACATATATACAAAAGGAAAGAAAAAGCTTATTTAGATTAAGTTATTTCATCTCAGTGGCGAGTTTCTGTAAGATTAACAATCCATTTTCATAAATGCGAGTTGTTCTGTGCCTTCATGTGTCATTGTTCTCAGAGGGTTTGGGAGAGAAGCAGAGAATGCTCTTCTTTCAGTGTTGTTATTCCTGTAATGCAAGTAGGTGTTTATGATAAGCTTGTTTAATGAAATTAAAGATGGCGAGTTTATAAGAAAATCTGAAAGTTCGTTCCATAATCTGCAAGCCGTTACCCTGAACGGTTTGTTATATATTTCAGTTCTGTGATGAGGAATGAGAAGTTTGTGGTTCCCTCTTGTATGTAGATTGTGAACTGTGTCGATACAATTGAAGTGCGAAGAGAGATAAGAAGGCTTGTTACTTTGATGAATTTGAAATAATAGCAAAAGTAAGTGCAGGCGTCTTCTAGATTCTAGGTTCAGCCATGACAGTTTAAGTAGAGGTTCCGAGATGTGATCTGATTTTTTTAGATTGTGTATGTATCTAACACAGGCATTCTGCACTCTCTGAAGCTTTATAGAGAGTTCTTGGGTTAGATCTTGATAGACTATATTGCCGTAGTCAAACTGAGGAATTATGAGCGCATTCATTAGTTGCTTTTTGAGTGAGAAGGAAAGTCTGTTGTTTAAACGTTTAAGAGAGCGAAGGGAGGAGTAAACTTTCTTACCGATTTCAATCATGTGGTGATTCCAAGTAAGAGTTTCATTTATAGTTATTCCAAAATCACTAACAGAGTTTGAGAACTGGACGATAGTACCAGAGATTGAGAGAGGAGTAAAGGAGGGAAGAAGGGAGAGGGAGGGAGAGAGAGATGGAGGGGAGGAGAGATAGGGAGGGAGGAGAGAAAAGGAGGGAGGAAATGAAAGGGGGTAGGGTGGAGAGATAGAGGGGGAGGAAGAAGGGGGAGAAGAGAAGGAGGGAGAGGGAGGGAGTGAAGGAGGGAGAGGAGAGGAGGGGAAAAGAGAGGGGGAGGGAGGAGAGATAGGGAGGGGAGGGAAGAGAGAGGGGAAGGAGAAAGGAGGGGTGAGGGAGGGTGGATGGGGAAGGCAGGGGGAGAGAGGGGAGGAGATGGGGAGAGGATATGGGGAGAGGAGAGGGAGGGAGGGAGAGAGAGGGAGCAGGATAGAGGGGGAGTGAGAGGGAGAGGAAGGTTGGGAGAGAGGGTGGAGGGAGAGGGAGGGCAGACGGGGAAGGAGGGGGATAGAGGGAGGAGATGGAAGGAGCTGGAGATCAGGAGAGGGAAGGAGGGAGAGATAGGGAGAGGGATGGGGGAAGGAGAGGGAGAGAGGGGAGAGAGGGAAGGAGCCGGAGATAGGGTGGGAGGGAGGAAGGGTGGAGAGGGTTGGAGTGAGGCAGAGAGAGGAGAGAGGGAGGAGGGAGAGCGGGCTAGAGAGAGGGAGAGGAGAGAGGGAGGGAGAGCGGGAGAGGAAGGTTGGGAGACAGAAGAGATAGGGAGGGAGAGGAGAAGAGGGAGGGTATGAGAGGAAGGAGAGAGGGAGGGGATGAGAGGAAGGAGAGAGGGAGGGAGGAGATAGGAGGGGAGATGAGGGATAGGGAAGGAGGAGAGGGATAGATACACTTCTTTATTTGGGCGAAATTTAGACCATAAGGTACCTTCTTACATTTAATCCTTCGTCAATATAGATAGTTTAAACTGAAGTTAGAATACAACATTACAAGAGTACAGAACAGTATAAAAGTCAAACATACTGAGAAATGGTAAGTTAAAGACAGATTTGAGTTTGTGGGGAAAACCTAGATAAGAACAAACTTGTCCTAACTAGTAAAACCCACACAGGAAAACACTCACTGAGAAGGAGAGTGGGAAAAACCTGCGAAACCCCTAGATAATAAGTATAAAAATAATAATAGGTACAGTAGGAGAAAAATTGAATACAGTCACTGTATACCGTCATCACAATACATATAAAGATATAAACATAATATTTACAAGATATATACAAGAATCTGGAAGGATGAAAGGAAATATACATGAAAAATATAAAATGGAACAGAGGGAAAAAATAATATAGCATACATAGTGTAAAATAAAACAATAATATAATTTGGTATGAAACAATAATAATGTATATAATCAATATAACATAGTAGACACTAGCCAATTAAAAGGTAACATAGTCGATAGTGGCACACACTGTGAGAAAATCGATATCCTGTAAAGAAATAAATTAATGTTGATTAAGGAAGGAGGAATTAAGGCTGCTATATCATAAAGTATAAGAAGAATCTGTTACTGCTAACATGAGTTTTGGGCAGAGAACGGTAATTTAAAATATTTATGTTTGAAGATGTAGAGAGATGTTGCATTTGGAGGAGAGGAAATAGAGAGAGAGGGAAGGAGGAGTGGGGGGGAGGTGGGGAGGGAGAGGAGATAGGGAGGAAGATGAGGAGAGATAGTGAGAGGGAGGGGGAGGGAGGAGAGTTAGAGCGGGGGGAAGGAGAAATAGGGAGCGAGAGGGAGGGGAGGAGAGGGATGGGAGGAGGAGGGAATGGGAGGGAGAGAGGAGAGAATATAGTAATTTAGTGATAACAGAAAAAATGTGCTAATTTTATCCATGTTCATTGATAATGCTCCACTTGTTATTACTGTTTGGATTATTTCTTACTACTAATAACTACGCTTAGGATTTTTTAAAAATTATAGGTTCTCATTTTTGCGACATAATCTATGTTGATTCACAAATACTTAGTAGAGGAAAATTACATTTGATTTTTGTTTTGAAATATAATTCAATTTCTTCAGATATTGTATAATTTGTGCAAGAAGTACAAGGACTTGTCATAAGGGGAACTTAATTGATATAAGCAAATCATTCTTATTGAATTAATGACGACTTAAAATAATCTTAGAGCTATATTATTTTCTAACTTCATTGATATTTAATAATGAAACTATTTACTAATTTAAAAAATTAATTATGATGATCTCTGTTACTGTGGAAAGATAGATAATCTATATATTAATTGGCTCTTCTTCTTATTTTAGGATCCAGTCTCACCTCCAAATGGTACAGCATCTCCCAGAGAAAATGGACTCGACAAAATGGTACCAAAGAAAGAGCATGTTGGACCTCACAGGTAAGAAAATTAATCTTGCCAAAATCACATACAGGTAATTCCAGCTTAACACGAGTTCGCTCAACACAAAATTCACTTTAGCACGATTTACCAATTGGGGAAACCTGTTTCACTTTACACGAAGAAGCTCCCGTTTTAACACAAGTTGCAACATGATCCATTACATTAAAAAAATTCTTAAAAATTGCCATTGATGGAGCATATATATTAATTTATAGTTATTCTTAAAATATTAGGTAATTTATAGTATAAAATCTCAAAGACCTGCGGAACTAGCACACGTTGCCTGGTTTATACTTTATTTATGTCTTCTGTGTATTGTTTATGCATTGTATTGTATTTAGACTGTATTGGTTATTACATTTTATTTATAAAAACGTAAGTAAAATGCACATTAACCACTTGAGTGGGTACTTTTTTTTTTCAAAGAATGAACCCCGTTTGGGTATTTAATTATGGGAAATAGATTTTTTCAAATACTTCCATTTCTCCTTCAGATTCACTGTCACTTACATCAGTGTTTATATAAACGTCCTCCAAATCTTCACTGGAATCACTTTCATCCATAATGTCACAATATCCTTGTCAATCTTATAAGAATATTTTGCACATTTGCTAAATGACGCCATTACTGATACCAATATTTCAAGGGATGAAAGACGATGAAATTTATACAAATTAAATTTTGTATGCGTTATTCGTACTATGATACACTCTGAAAGATGCCTAAATTCATAACACACCGTCTGCTATGCCGCCCCAAAAGCCAACTGTTCATCTTTCACATGTGAAACATTTACTGCAATGGAGAGGAAGGTTTTATTGCTCCAGTTGCCTAGAAGTATCCTATACAGTTAGAGGAAAGTGGTCGTACTGGGTAAATTTCACAAGGGGATGCGAAAAAGGCATTTGAGGTCACACCCCCTTACTGCAGGGGGCATTGGAATCTCTGTATTACAAATGCAAGGTTTTCGTAGGAAGCATATTTTTTCTCAGCAAAAGGAAGAAAACACCATCTATGGGCTCTAACCTGTACTAGAAGGACACAGCTAGATACCGGAGAAGCTTCTTGACGGACTATTTTGGCATACCCATAGTGGATGGCCCACAAAACGGCGTGACCTAACCCTAACCTTTTACGTGATTCCTTATGGTATTTATGCATTTGCTTAGCACGAATTCGCTTAACACGACCCTTTTTAGGAACGTATCTCTCATGTTAAGCAGGGACTACTTGTATTGTCTTAAAATGTGCATCATTAAAAAATCTGAAACAATTGTTTATTTAATTGAAAATAACTTTTTATATTAGTTGTAGGCGATAACCTTTAATGTATCCACTCTTAATTCTTATGCATTGCTAACTAAAGTTACCATGATTTAATAATGAGCTACTGTTGGATATTATAGCCTCATGTCATCTCGTAATCTCTTACTTTTAACAATATGTATGTTAGATTGACTTCTATTAAAATCGTAGCATTTAATGTCTTTGCAGCCCTCGTAGTGGAACATCCTCCAATGCTAGCACTCCCTCAACAAAGAAATTAGATGCAGACAAACCCACGACTCCAATCTCCAAATCTGTGACTCCAACAAGTGGAGGAAGTGGGGGGAGTAGTGGAGGGGGGGGCAGTGGGGCAGGAGGAAGTGGTCTGAAGCCTGTGGTCAAGGCACCAACCTTAGGTAAGCACAATTAACTGTAATTTTCATTGAACTTGAAATAGGTGGTTTTTTTCCTAATAGTTATTTTATTTGCTTATAGTCAGTCAGAAAAATACAAAGTGCTTTATAAGTTTTATTTTATGCAATGTCTCTACATGGAAAACAATAATATATTGATTTTAATTTTTCTCATTATTGGGTGACTATAGTTACTTTTCATTGCCTAATTTAATTTTTCTCTTTAACTTTTAGGCCAATATCCTCACTACCTAGCTGGAGCAGCAGCACACGAGTTGCAAGCTGGAGCCTATGGAGCCCTCCACAACAACCTCCCACCTGCATTGAACAGTTACCCCAGGCCGCCATTAGTGAGTACTTTATATAAGTTTATCCAGTTGATGTGAAATTTTCCTCTCCATAGCCAATTTTAATGCTTTTCCATAATGAACTCTTTAATTCTTGTACATTTCCTATCTTGAAAATGGGTCTTATCTTTGTTATAGATTTACTATCAAATATGACTGTAAATTAGTGGTTGATAATATTGCTGAATATTAAAGACTAATTTATAAAGGTTTCCAAAATATTTTATTATAAAATTTGAAAACTTAATTAATTTCAAGTTGACTTTGTACAAAATCTGTTACAAAATGGTTTCGACTCACATAGTCATGTCATCATCAGGTATCAAAACCACGGTAGGCTCTTTAATTTCATAGTGGAATTTGTAGGAATTCCTTTTGTAAATTAATTGTTTAAATTTTGTTTTTTGAGTTCTCAATATGCAATTCAACAAAGCTAGAGTTATATCAGTCAAATTTATAAAATTTTAAATTAATTTCAATGAAAGCAATAATGTTGAATATAACATTAACCCTTAAAAAGATGAAATTCTTGTGCTTATGCAGCTGATTGGCGATATTTATTTATGTGAAGGTTTCAATGCCGTTTCAGGTGGGTTACGACCCTCACTCGCAAATGAGAGCTCCCCTTGGACCAGGTCTTGGAGGAATCCCAGGAGGAAAACCGTAAGTTCCATCAACTCTGTGAATATTCTTTAATTTTTACTCTAAAATGCAGTGTTTATTAATAGTTTGGCTTAACCAAAAGTTTTAATGTTACAAGTATATGGTATTAATATAAATGTTATAACAATTTGTGTGCAAGATGACTTTGAGGGAGGATATTATTTACTAAAAGCAACAAAAGTTTTACAATCTGTATCCAAGCTTTCTGTCCAATGTTTAGTTCAGAAATTGAATACAGGCTTATGACTAATGTGTTCCTGAATATCGCATAATAAGTTGAATTATCGTAAGTCAAATATCAATTTCTCATAGACTTACATGATATAAATTGAGATGTTCCAGGACCTTGGAAAAAATATGTACCAAGCCATATTTAGACTATAGATTAATAGTTTAAGAACCAGTGAGTGTATATGTTATATAATAAACATTTTTACAATCGTTCAAGTGAATATTTGCTGAAAATATGCACAAGAAAGTAAATTCCATAGGGCATTGAATATTGTGTCAGGTGTATGATATTGGATGTTGATTTCAATGTATGAATGTCCTAAGTCGGGGTTTATTGTAAGTTGAAACATAAGTCTGTATTCTGTATTTCATGGATATCTTATACATACCAGGGTTTCTCAGAGATACCGGATATGCACATGAACGTTTTGGGAAAAGGATTACTTTTTTAGCCACTTCCCCATACTCGTTTGATAATGATGCCCAGAATGCAATCAAAGATACCTTCTAAAATTTAATTTTCAAGTCACTGTCAGTAGAAATGTCCTTTTCCTGTTAGGTGTGGAATCGAAAATCCACATCAAATTGATTACACATCCAGCTATTAGAATCGTCTGTTTCTGGAAAATATTCTCGCAATTGCTCCATGAATCCTTTCCAAATGTTCCTTTATGTCTGGCAAATCCAAGTAAGGAATAAAAATTTGTACAAATTTCAGATTCGCCGATTTGGTTTTACCTGGTTTTATGATTAATCTGTAACGTCTTGACCCTTGGTCAAGAAAGCAACAAAATATTTAAATTGCCACTCGCAGTGAAAATGCTGCAATTTACTGTTATGTATGCATTTAATATTGTTAGAGAAAAAATATACTGGTTTATGTGCACACATATAATAAAGAAATTTATTGTAGAATACATAAAAAATGTATCAAAATGAAAAATGCTGATTTGACGAGTCCAGTGTCATGTCAGCCATTGAGTAAATTTTCTCAAGTACCCCCTAGCACAAGGGTGGGCAAACTTTTCTGCATGGCGGGCCACATCGGTGTTTGCGAATTCTTCAGCAGGCTGCATTGAAAGGTGCCAATGCTTAGGCAGGCCAGCTTAGAGCTTAAATCAGAAATTGCTTAGATTCTTAGGCAGCATACATAAGTGAAAACAATCACAAACAAGGATTTTATGGCCAAAAGCTTTAAAACTAAAGGTCTTATTATCATAATTTTACCGAAAGTAATATGAAATTGTGTAAAGTTTTACGGATCGCTTTTTCACCAAAGCCTCGAGGGCTGCATGGAATGCTCTCGAGGGCCGCATACGGCCCATGGGCTGTGGATTGCCCACCCCTGCGTTAGCACCTTTAAAAGTAATCCCAGGGGTACATATATTCCAGTTTGAGAAATCCTATCTTTCAAAAGTAATCATTTAGAACAGCGGTGTCCATTTTCTACATGGCAGGTTGCATCGGTGGTTGCGAATCCTTCGGCGGGCCACATTGGAAGTTGCCAAGTCTTCCGCGGACTGGATTATAGTTTAAATCGGAAGTTATCTACGAGGTCTGACAATTAAATAACGAGACTGACAACACTGTAGAGCGTGTGGCAACACTGGGCCAATGACAATTGTTGCAGACAATAGGTACATGTCTGAATGCTACACAGTAGTAAACTTGTCTTGACAAGTCTAGCGAGTGCAGAGCTGTTATGCTTTAACTGAAGTAGTGTAAGAATCAACATGAAATTTTTGTTAAAACTAGGAAAAAACCAACAAATCTTTGAAATGTTACATTAAGTTTATAGAGAAGGGGGTTATGTCAAGAGCACGTGCTTTTGAATGGTGTAAATGGTTTTCCAAAGGAAGGGACGAAGTTGAGTTTGACAGTTGACCTGGACGTCGAACAACATCAAAATCTGATGAAAACATCGAAAAGGTGAGAACTGTGGTGCAAAATGATCAATGTCTTAGTGTCGGAATGATTTCAGAAGAACTGAATATCAACAGAGAGACTGTACGGTTGATTTTGATGGAAAATTTGGGGATGAAGAAAGTTTGTGTGAAGGTGGTGCCCAAGAACCTCAGTAACCACTAACTTCAGCGGAGAAGGGAAGTTTGAACTGATCTTTTGCAATGAATCGAGGAGAATGGCAAATGGCTGAACAGAGTCCATAGTGCATTGAGAGTTTGTCCCACCTGGTCAGACTGTCAACCAGAAGTTTATCTCCAAGTTTTGGAGTGCCTGAGACAGCAGGTTTGCGTGTGAGGCCAGAATTGTTCCCCAACAAGTGGATCCTGCACCATGACAACACGTCCTCACACACAGCACTTCCTGACAAGTTTTTGGCGAAAAAATCGATCATGGTCTTCTAACACCCTGCTAAATCCGAATATCTCGCTCAGTGTGACTTCTTCCTCATCCTTCCCTGAAGAATCACCTCAAGGGATCACATTTTGATAACATGGAAGAGATTCAGAAGGTTACTACGGCCGTTCTAAACAACTTGCAGGAGAATGACTTCGGGAAGTGCTTCGACAGTTGGAAACATTGCTGGAACTCATGTATAGCTGCAGGAGGGAACTACTTTGAAGAGACCACTGCAGTTCAGAATAAAATTTAATAGTGCTGACTGTGAGTACAGTCTTGTTATTTCATTGTCAGACCTCGTATATATTCTGAGGTGCCATTTAAGTGAAAATATAATATTGATGAGGTTTTTATAGTAAACATTCCGATATTAAAAGAATTGTTAGCAAAATTTTCATAAAAATATATGAATTTGTGTATTAAATTTTTCAAATTGCTTTTTCATCATGGCTTCGCAGGCCGCACGTAAACGCATGGGCCATAGGTTGGGCATCACATTTAGAAGATGTTGAATTATATCATGTTCCAATTTCTTTCCAGAGCTTACTCATTCCATGTGAGTGCAGATGGGCAGATGCAACCTGTACCCTTCCCACCTGATGCTCTAGTTGGTCCTGGCATTCCAAGGCATGCCAGGCAAATCAACACCCTTTCCCATGGAGAGGTTGTCTGTGCTGTTACAATCAGCAACCCTACTAAATATGTTTATACTGGAGGAAAAGGTTGTGTCAAAGTGTGGGATATCAGCCAGCCTGGTAGCAAGAGTCCCGTCTCTCAGTTGGATTGCTTGGTGAGTAGATAATTTATTTATTCTATAGAGAAATAGTTATTAAAGATTTTTTAGATCATACTGGTGGGGTTTAGGACAGTTCAGCATGACCGATTCAGCACAACCGGTTCAGCAACGAGTGACGGGACTATTTGGCACTGGACAGTTCTGTGACAGCTGCATTCGGCATGGCATAGTTCCAATATATTTTGGAGAGAAGGGTGTCATGATAATATTAATATTACAACTATTAATTTAACGTGGCTGACTTGAATTCACCAAATCTTATAATATTTAAATAAAAATGACTATATTTAAAGAAAAATAGACAAATTAACTTTCATGAGAAAAAGTACACGATAAAAACATATAATAAAAAATCACCGGATGATATGCATAATGATTTGCACAATTAATTAATTATATTAATGTTAAATTAATACAAATGATAGTTATGTTAAATTAGCTGACTTTATTTCATCGCACCAATATTGTTTAAATAATAATCTGTAATATATTTTGAAGCGTATTTATGTGTTTGTTCATGGAACTCCTCCTAAACGCTAAAAGCTAGAATAACCAAATTTGGTACAATTCTTCCTTACATCCTAACTTAGTGAATGGTCAAGGTTTGGTCAACCAGGATTAATCAGTGCTGCCAATATAGGGGATTAACATTTTTCTATAAGATAACACGTATGAATCCATTTCTTGACTTGCAAGGTATTCTTCCTTCAAGCCATAAAAGTAAATATTTCAGCGAATATGATTAATTGCTAAGAAAAGCTTATTGTAATTTAAAAAGTATCTGCTATATATTTTAAAGAGTTTGTGTGTTGTGCTAAATCCCTTGAAATTCAATGGGAAATTCTGATAGTGATTACATATGTTTCAGATTAACTTTCAAATTTACTTTAACTTAATATGTAGTTGCATATTGAGAACGTTTTCTCACGAAAGTAAATTTGAATATGAATTCTTTAAAAATGCAATAATTGTTATTTAAACAGTATTAGTGTGATGAAATCAAGTCAGGTAATCTAACATAACAGTAACATTTGTATTAAATTAACATTAATATAATTAATTAATTATGCATATCATCCTGTGATTTGTCATCGTTTAATTTTTATCGTGTACTTTTTCGCATGAAAGTTAATTTGAATACTTTTCTTTAAATATAGTCATTTTTATTTAAATGTTATATTTGGTGAATTCCACTCAGCCACTTTAACTTAATAGTTGTAATATTAATATTGTCATGACTCCATTCCCTCCAAAATATATTGGAACTGTAGAGTGCCGAACACGATTGCTGCCAAACTGTCCCATTCCATCGTAGTGAAAATGAGTTGCAGTTTAACAAATATATATAAAATTTCATACTTAAAATGTTATGTCAGTATAAATGCAACTACTTTCATATTTGTTTGCAATGAGGATTTTTAGCTTTTGCCAATTTTGTTACGTCTGAAATATAAACTGAAAGTATGCATATATAGTGTGGTCATCTCATTGGGAGTAGCAAAAATTGTTCACTATTTTCACTCAGCACGTTTTTCAGTCCCTTCTCAGTAATTTAAGAAATGGCAGGAATTAGGAAATTTTAACGTTGAAACCTAGGTTTAAGCAAAATCATGAAGAAACTCTTTGAGGATAGTGTTTATTTGTAATCATTAAACCAAGATGATAACATAATATATACCTTAAGTAAAACATTTTTGTTATTATGTTATATGAAATTCATTTCAGCAACGAGACAACTACATCAGATCTGTGAAGCTGCTTCCTGATGGCCGTACGCTTATTGTTGGTGGGGAAGCCAGTAATTTGTCCATTTGGGATTTGGCATCACCAACACCACGCATCAAAGCAGAGCTTACCTCAAGTGCACCAGCCTGTTATGCACTTGCTATATCACCGGATTCTAAGGTAAGTGACAGCTTACTAACAGTCAGGTGTTGCTTTCCCAACCACCCTCTCCACTAACCCTTCCCATCCCTGCCACCCTCCCCACTCCATTCCCTGCCAACTTCCTAACCCTGTTACCCACCCATCCTCACTACCTCTTCCATCTCCATGTCCCTCATACTTACCTCATCCCCTTCCTCTTCTCACCTCTCTTTGCCTCTTGCTTCCTTACCTTAGCATTCCCAAGTCACTCTTTTCTACCATTGTATATTCACTATGGTTATTTGTATATAACAATGAACTTATGTCTATGTAGTGATGAAAATTGTCACAAATAATCATTTCTGTTTTGCTGTTGTTACAGGTATGCTTCAGCTGCTGCAGTGATGGTAACATTGCAGTTTGGGACTTACACAACCAGACTCTTGTAAGGCAATTCCAAGGTCACACAGATGGTGCAAGTTGTATTGACATCTCTGCTGATGGAACTAAACTTTGGACTGGAGGTCTTGACAACACTGTCCGCTCATGGGATCTCAGGGAAGGAAGGCAGTTGCAACAGCATGATTTCACCTCTCAAATCTTCTCGCTTGGTTACTGCCCAACTGGAGAATGGCTTGCAGTCGGCATGGAAAATTCCAATGTGGAAGTTCTTCATTGTGCCAAGCCAGACAAATACCAGTTGCATCTGCATGAGAGCTGTGTCCTTTCTCTCAAGTTTGCAGCTTGTGGGAAATGGTTTGTCTCAACAGGAAAGGACAATTTGCTCAACGCATGGCGCACACCATATGGAGCATCCATATTCCAGGTAGTTTACATCAGATAAGAATATATAATAATAACCTTTTTATAGCTGCATAAGTTAAAACAGCTCAAGCAAAATTACATTTTCCATTAGATGTACTTTAATTCCTATCATAACTTATGATAATTAGTTGAAGCTATCGCGGGTGCTTGTCATGCTGAAATTGTAAATGTTTTTTGGGTTATCCTGCATAAATTTTCTGCGTTAAACGCCGTTTCCTCTCCTATTCTGGTGACTTCGTCAGGGTGATCTGGCCGGTGCCCTCATGTAGACTATGTATACTTCTGTAGCAGAGGAGAGGAAAGGGGAGGGTTGGTGGTGGGATCAGTTTTGCTGTGCCATTCGTCTTGTATTGTTTCCTATCACTGGGGTCCAAGTGTTGCTCAACTTATACCACTGCCTCTGTTGAAATTCTTTCCATGCTTCCTTATTTCTAAATGCCTCCCGTATTACTTGTTTTCCGTAGAGTTTTTCTTTCGCAAGAATTCTTGTGTTTTCGAAATCTATTTCATGTCCCCCTGCGGCATGTTCTGCTACTGCAGATTTATCGGCATGTTTGAGTCGAATGGCTCTTTTGTGTTCTACTCATCTTGATCATTCTCCGTTTCCCCTACATAAACTTGATCAAAAATCCTGCATGGTATCTCTATACACTCCCTCCACGTGTAGTCGTGTCCTAATGTTTAGTGGTTTTTAATGTCTTCTTAATTTGGTTGATGGGCTGAAAAATTGTCTTAATTATATATTTGTCCATTGTTTCCTTGGCATGGGAGAGAGAGGCCCTTTTTTCTTTGTTTCTCTTCTCATCTTGCCTTTAGTTTCCTCGTGATCGCCCGATTTATATGGGATTCTTGGTATTTGTTGGCTTGTAAAATTCTTTCTAATTCTGGTTGAAGGTGGTTGGAGTTGCTTAATGTGATGGGACGATGGATCATTGTTTCCATCACGGCGTTGATTTGCCTTGGATTGATGGTGGGAGTTTGCGTGTAGGAACCTGTTCATAATCGTAGTTTTCCGGAACATGGCGTGTTCCAGGCTCCCCTCTTCATTCCGGATAATAAGCACGTCTAAAAAGGGTAATTTACTGTCATTCTCTATTTCCATAGTGAATTTGATGGTTTGGTGTCTTGTGTTTAAAAAGTCAAAAAACTCTTCCAGTTTTTGTTGTCCGTGCATCCCAATTATGAAAGTATCGTCCACATATCTCAGCCAGCATGCAGGTTTGTCCTTCACGTTGTCAATAGATGTTGTTTCAAAATTTTCTATAAAAAGGTTTGCTACTGCTGGTGAGATTGGTGAGACCATTGCTGCTCCTTTGGTCTGTTCATAAAATTTATCTTTTCATCTAAAATAGATGCTTTCAAGGCACTGCTGAGTCAATTCAGCAGTGTTATGATGAAAAAGTTTTTGAACAATTGTTGTCCTCTTATCTGTAGGTATCACATTAAGCAACTTCAACCACCTTCAACCAGAATTAAAAAGGATTTTACAAGCAAACAAATACCAAGAACCCCATATAAATAGGTCAAATGGGGCCTTATCAAATAGTCCGGTAAAATGGGCCCTTGTCTAATGGGGCCTGTAAAATGGGTCTCTCTCCCTCCCCTTCTCTCCCTTCCTCCATCTCTCTCTCCCCCTCCCCCCATCTCTCTCTCCCCTCCCCCCATCTCTCTCTCCCCCTCCCCCCATCTCTCTCTCCCCCTCCCCCCATCTCTCTCTCCCCTCCCCCTCTCTTCCTCCCTCTCTCTCACCCTTCCTCCCTCCCTCTCTCTCCCCCTCCATCTCGCTCTCTCCCCCTCCATCTCGCTCTCTCCCCCTCCATCTCGCTCTCTCCCCCTCCATCTCGCTCTCTCCCCCTCCCTCCCTCTCTCTCCCCCCCTCCCTCCCTCTCTCTCTCCCTCCCTCTCTCTCTCCCTCCCTCTCTCACTCCCTCCTCTCTCCCTCCCTCTCTCCCTCCCTCTCTCTCTCCCTCCCTCCCTCTCTCTCCCCCTCCTTCTCTCTCCCCCTCCCTCCCTCTCTCTCCCTCCCTCCCTCTCCCCCTCCCTCCCTCTCTCTCCCCCTCCCTCCCTCTCTCTCCCCCTCCCTCCCTCTCTCTCCCCCTCCCTCCCTCTCTCTCCCCTCCCTCCCTCTCTCTCCCCCTCCCTCCCTCTCTCTCCCCCTCCCTCCCTCTCTCTCCCCCCTCCCTCCCTCTCTCTCCCCCTCCCTCCCTCTCTCTCCCCCTCCCTCCCTCTCTCTCCCCCTCCCTCCCTCTCTCTCCCCCTCCCTCCCTCTCTCTCCCCCTCCCTCCCTCTCTCTCCCCTCCCTCCCTCTCTCTCCCCCTCCCTCCCTCTCTCTCCCCCTCCCTCCCTCTCTCTCTCCCTCCCTCTCTCTCTCCCTCCCTCCCTCCCTCTCTCCCCCTCCATCTCCCTCTCTCTCCCCCTCCATCTCCCTCTCTCTCCGCCTCCATCTCCCTCTCTCTCCCCCTCCATCTCCCTCTCTCTCCCCCTCCCTCCCTCTTCTCCTCCTTCCTCTCTCTCTCCCCCTTCTTCATCTCCCTCTCTCCCCTTCTCCTCCTTCCTCTCTCTCTCCCCCTCTCTCTCTTCCTCCCTTTCTCTCTCCCCCTCCCTCCCTCTCTCCCCCTCCCTCCCTCTCTCTCCCCCTCCTCTCTCTCCCCCTCCATCTCCCTCTCTCTCCCCCTCCATCTCCGTCTCTCCCCCCCTCCATCTCCCTCTCTCCCCCCCTCCATCTCCCTCTCTCCCCCTCCATCTCCGTCTCTCCCCCCTCCATCTCCCTCTCTCTCCCCCTCCATCTCCCTCTCTCCCCCTCCATCTCTCTCTCTCCCCCTCCATCTCCCTCTCTCCCCCTCCATCTCCCTCTCTCCCCTCCCTCCCTCTTCTCCTCCTTCCTCTCTCTCTCCCCCTCCTTCCTCTCTCCCCCTCCATCTCCCTCTCTCTCCCCCTCCATCTCCCTCTCTCCCCCTCCATCTCCCTCTCTCTCCCCCTCCATCTCCCTCTCTCTACTCCTCCCTCCCTCTCTTCATCCCTCCCTCTCTCTTCCCCTCCATCTCCCTCTCTCCCCCTTCTTCATCTCTCTACCTCCCTACCCCTCCCACCCTCTCTCCCCCTCCCTCTCTCCCCCTCCCTCTCTCCCTTTCTCCTCCCTCTCTCCCCCTCCATCTCTCTCTCTCCCCCTCCATCTCTCTCCCCCCTCCCTCCCTCTTCTCCTCCCTTTCTCTCTCCCCCTTCTTCCTCTCTCCCCTCCCTCTCTCTCCCCCTCCCTACCTCCCGTCTTCTCCTCCTTCCTCTCTCTCCCACTCCTCCCTCTCCCCTCCCCCTCTCTCCCCCTCCCTCCCTCCCCTCTTCTCCTTCCTCTCTCTCTCTCTCCCTTTCTCTCTTCTCCTTCCTCTCTCTCTTCCTCCTTTCTCTCTTCTCCTCTCTCTCTCTCCCCCTCCATCTCCCTCTCCCCCCCTCCTCCCTCTCTCTCCCCTCCATTTCCCCTCTCCCCCTCCCTCTCCCTTTCCCCTCCCTCTCTCTCTCCCTCCATCCCCCTCCCTTCCTCTACTCCTTCCTCTCTCTCCCCCTCCATCTCCCTCTCTCCCCTCCATCTCCCTCTCTCCCCTCCATCTCCCACTCTCCCCCCTCCATCTCCCACTCTCCACCTCTCTCCCATCCCTCCCCCTCTCTCAACCCACCCTCCCTCTCTCTCCACCTCCCTCCCTTCCCTCTTCTCCTCTTTCTCTCTCTCACCTCCTCTCCCCTCCCTCTCTTCCTCCCTCCCTCTCTCTCCCCCTCCATCCCTCTCCGCCTCCCTCCCTCCCCCTCCCTTTCCCCTCTTCTCTCTCCCCTCCCTTTCCCCTCCTCTCTCTCCCCCTCCATCCCTCTCTCCTCCTCCATCTTCCCCTCCTTCCTCTCTCCCCCTCCATCTCTCTCTCTCCCCCTCCACCTCCCTCTCTCCCCCTCTCTCTCCCCCTCCCTTCCTCTCTCTTCCTCCTACCTCTCTCCCTTTCCCCTCCCTCTCTCCCTCCATCTCCCTCTCTCCCCCTCCCTTCCTCTCTCTCCCCCTCTCTCTATCCCCTCCATCTCCCACTCTCCCCCTTCCTCCCCCTCTCCCTTTCTCTCTCCCCCTCCCCCTTTCTCTCTCCCCTCCCTCTCTCCGCCTCCTTCCTCTCTCCTCCTCCATCTTCCTCTCTCCCCCTCCCTCTCTCTCCCCTCCCTCTCTCTCCCCCTCCCTCTCTTCCTCCCTCTCCCTCTCTTCCTCCTCCCTCTCTCTCCCCCTCCATCTCCCTCTCCCCCTCCCTCTCCCCCCCTCCATCCCTCTCTCCACCTTCCTCCCTCCCCTCCCTTTCTCTCTCCCCCTCCTTCCTCTCTCCCTTTCCCCTCCCTCTCTCTCCATCTCCCTCTCTCCCCCTCCCTCCCTCCCCCTCTCCTCCTCCCCCTCTCCCCCTCCCTCCCTCTTCTCCTCCTTCCTCTCTCCCCTCCCTCCCTCCTCCCTCCCTCCCCTCCCTCTCCCTCCCTCCCTCCCTCCTCCCTCCCTCTCTCCTCTCTCTCTCTCCCCCTCCTTCCTCTCTTCCCCTCCATCTCCCTCCCTCTCCCCCTCTCTCTCTTCCTCCCTTCCTCTCTCCTTCTCTCTCTTCCTCCCTTTCTCTCACCCCCTCCCTCTCTCCCCCTTCTTCCTCTCTCCCACTCTCCCTCCCTCCCCTCTTCTCCCCTCCCTCTCCTCTTCTCCCCCTTCCTCCCACCCCTCTCTCTCTTCCTTTCTCTCTCCCCTCCCTCTCCCCTCCATCTCCCTCCCTCTCTCTCCCCCTCCATCTCCCTCTCTCCCCTTCCTTCCTCTCTCCCTCTCCCCTCCCTCTCTCTCCCCCTCCAGCTCCCTCTCTCCCCCTCCCTCTTCTCTCTCCCCCTCCCTCTTCTCTCTCCCCCTCCCTCTCTCCCTCTCCCCTCCCTCTCCCCTCCATCTCCCTCCCTCCCTCTCTATCCCCCTCCATCTCCCTCTCTCCCCCTCCTTCCCCTCTCTCCCCCTCCTTCCTCTCTCTCTCCCCCTCCAGCTCCCTCTCTCCCCCCCTCTCTCTCTCCCTCCTTCCTCTCTCCCTCTCCTCCCCATCTCCCCTCCCTCTCTCCTCCCTCTCCATCTCCCCTCCCTCTCTCTCCCCCTCCATCTCCCCTCCCTTTCTCCTCCATCTCCCTCTCTACCCCTCCCTCCCTCCCCTCTTCTCCCCCTCTCTCTCTTCCTCCCTTTCTCTCTTCTCCTCCCCTCCTTCCTCTCTCGCTCTCCCTCCCTCTCTCTCCCCCTCCCTCCCTCCCCTCCTCTCCTCTCTTTCTCTCTCCCTAACCCTCCCTCCCCTCTTCTTCTCCTTCCTCTCTCTCTCCCCCCTTTCTCCCTACCCCTCCCTCTCTCCCTAC